>CM022952.1:21109630-21709630 GCA_012931725.1 Litsea cubeba | reverse complement strand
GCATAAACAGTGACCTCCCTTGATAGTTACTAATCCTGAGGTTTGACACCCATCCAAATGGATTGGGCCGTTGGATGGATGATTAAACTTTGCTTAATATGAAGCCATTAAACTCGCGAGCAATGGATGAAGGGGTTAGAGGCATGAGATTAGGGTCAAACTTGATACTTGGGGTGATCTCACATAGATCTTTCCATCCCCTCTGGTCACATCCCTAAATGGGACCCATAAATGCATCCCATAAAAAAGTTCTCACAGTGACTATGTGAGAACTGTTCTCACTAGAACAAAGCCCTATATATAAAAGCCATTTAGATTGTTGTGAAAAAATGATTTCCGGTGACATTCAGGGGAGTTGTTGTGTGTGGTCCATTTGAATGGTTGATCAGGTGGGCCCACTAGTAGGTGTACACTAGATCATTATATATGGGTCTTTGATCCGATGCATTCACCTCGCACGGTCTTACCTTACAAGGTAGCTCATGGTACCCACCTAGGGACCCATTGATGATGGGACCAGGGGATGTGAAGATCTATCCAATAGCTACAACTTAGAGGTAAATCATATGCCTACAGCTCCTTAATCAATGTCCCAAAAGTCTAAAGGCTTTATATATATATATATATATATATATGGGAGATGCTCTTGTGAGAGTTAAGCTCATGGTAGCTATGAGAGTAAGGGGTAGGGGCCCTCGTATCTATGTTGTTGGCATTGGATATGGATGTGAGGGCCCTCACCCTTACTCTCAAAGTACTATAAGAGTAACTCTCATGAGAGCATCTATATATATATATATATATAAGCTCAAGCTTAAAATAAGGTAAGCTCAAGTGTGTGGTGGGGCCCACCTAGGGACCCACATGGGGATGGGGATGGGGATGGGGATGGTAGGAATTTCAAGGACTCCTTGGGATCTTACTCTCTACAAAAAAATCAGCCCCAATCATAATTTATATCATCTCCATATGGCCTAAAAGTACTTTAATGGTCAACAATACATTTGGATCGATATATAGTCGATCCAACGGTCCAGTAAATTCGGATTTGACTGAAAATTGGTGGACTTGTGCAATTTAAGGGGGGAGGGGGTCATGTGTTTGGTCCATTTGGATGGACCAAAAGTGGGCCCCACAAGCATGAGCTTATGAGATTTTATCCTAAGCTTGAGCTTAGGAGAGCCTTGCGCTCTTGTATGTATATATATATATATATATATGATATTCATATGCATCATTCCCTCACCATGTGATAAGGTACAGACTTATTGGGCTGAGCTTAAGAGAGCCTTGCTCTCTCTCTCTCTCTGTATATATGATATTCATATGCATCATTCCCTCACCATGTGGTAAGGGACAAACTTAATAGGATCCGGGCCCCACTAATCATTGCACTTGGGGGGAATGGAAAGAGACGTCTCAAATATGTTGAAGAAACCGTGGTTAGAATTACTAGGATTGTTAGGATATTGGATAAGGATAATCCACTAATCACCAATATCCTAACAATCCTAGTAATCCTAACCACGATTTCTTCAACAGGATATTCCCATATAATAAGTTTGGGCTCAATCCCATGCCTCTAACCCCTTCATATGTAACCAACAAATTTAACGAGTTTATATTAAAAAAAAAAAACTTTGACATTCGATCCAACAGTCCAATCCATTTGGATAGCTGAAAACTTGATGGATCTAGTTACTTAAGGAGGTCTCACGTGTGTAAATGATTTAGTTGTATAATAAAGTCAGCCCCACTATGTTGTCCCTCACCATAATATGGTGAGGGATAGATTCGCGTGAATATTTTAAGAATTCCTCAGATATATATATATAATCAGGTGTCCACTTCATGAAAGGTGTGCACCTAATGTGGAGTCCACCTGATCACGAATCAAAAGTGGGCACACATAAGGACCTCCATGATAGTAATTGATCCCATGGGTTTGCACTTATTCAAATGGACTGAACCATTGGATGAACTTCAATTTTTTTCTTATATAAAATAACTGAATTTGTGGAGTATAAATCAAAGAGTTAGGATGATTTGATGGACATCAAACTTTTAATTTGTAGTAAGTTAGCGCCCATCAAGAACTTTTCACTGAGTTTTTTACAACAAAGCCCCTCCTTGTGGGGCCCACAATGGTGTATGAATTTCACAGAATGGAATAATCTAAATGAGATCCACCTATGTGAAAATTATCGATAAATGAGATCTACCTATGTGAAAATTATCAACTCTATTATATCATTCTAATCTCTTGATCAATGACCCCAAAGTTTAATGGTTTTAGAAGCATGGTTTTCTTATGGTTTCAATCTAACAATGAGTAAAAGTTGATGATGAGTGTCAAATTTGAGCTTGGGGGGTGGGTGGGTTTATAGAATTTCTTTCTATGTGTGTTTGCGCGTGTTTGCTCAGTGTGAGATGGCCCGTGCAAGATACCATTCGAGACAACTACTTGGTTCACTTGAGACCCATTGATCATAGGATAGAGGGGGACCCAAAGATTCAGATAGAACCACTCCAAATATGTTAATGTAGTTTGAAGTTAATCCAATGTTAAACAATTTAATATCAAAACAGAAAAACGACAATTTCTTCTGATACAGAGTTGTTAAACTTGTAGTGGCATGGATGAATGGGTCCTCTTTGAGCTTAAATTTGACATGCGGGCCTATGTACAGGGATCTTTCCATCCCTTTTCTTCTGATCTGTGGAGCCCTAGGTGGGCTTGCTACGTACAGTAAGCCTCTTAGCACCTTGCTCATAGGAAGATTGCGATATGTTTGTGTGTATGTGAGTATGTGTGGGTGTCTGACAAGAACACCATTGAGGACAGATACTGGGGGAGCCGGCCCAGCCGAGATATGCAACTTCCAAGTCAATCCAATGACTTAATTACTTCACCACTTCATCCTTAGTACACAAGTTCTAACAACTTTAAATAAAATCCCTTCACACTCGATCCAATGATTCTGTCCATTCCAATATGAGAGGGGGGCAATTTAGGGTGTTAAGAGTCAATCCAATGACTTAATTACTTCACCACTTCATCCTTAGTACACAAGTTCTAACAACTTTAAATAAAATCCCTTCACACTCGATCCAACTATTGTGTCCATTCCAATATGCGAGAGGGGGGCAATTTAGGGTGTTAAGAGAGAGAGAGGATTAAAGTATAATATGAAATGCTTACGAAAGAGAATCGAACATGAAATGCTTACGAATTAAAGAGAACCAAACTTAAATAAATATTTTTTAACAAAGCAAGATAGCTAAGATTTCTTTATATTTTTTTGGGGCGTATCTCCAAGTTCAAGCATGATAAATATATTAAAATAAAAAACTAAATTTCGCATTAAAAATAAAATCAGGATCTAGCTGACACTTAAAATGTTACCCACACTTAAAATGTTCGTGTGGTTAGGAAGTCCAGTTTTAACCTGGAGGTCCTGCCTTTGAATCCCTTTAAGGCCTTAACCGATACATAGGGCGTGGGTGGTTCTATGTATCCGTAGGTTTACTAATGATCAACCGAAGGGGGTTCGGCGGGTTCCTATGTTATCAAAAAAAAATAAAAAATTTTATATTTTAGTACATTCGACAAGAGTCTGTGAGAACCCATCATCCATTTTGCTGCGAAGTCTAGTTTTAATAAGGCTCATGGCTGAAAATAATTGTTCAGTAGTTGCAGTGGAGATTGAAAGAGTAGGCACAAGTAACTTCTAGTCCTTACCAACCATTGGCATAGTTCAGAAATAGTTGACAATTCTTTAAAGTCTTTATGTCGAACTACATTATGCTCATAATGGTTCGGTTGAATTCTCAACTGCATTTTCTCATGATCTGTGAACTACATTATGTGTCGATTTGTACTTCTTTTTTTTTTTTTTTTTACTTTGCACAAACAATTATCGAAGGGGGGGGGGGGGGGGGGGGGGCACTTGTTATAAAATTAATATATAAACTAATTAAATCATATATAACATAGGAAATAAAATTTTGAGAGGAGGGCCATGGCCCACCTGGGCCTACACCTAGGTCCGCCCCTGCCTATATGGGTTGGCCCTACCATAAATGGATTATAAGTCCAATAGGAAATGAGAATGAACTTCAAAAAGAATAATACAAAAGCTAATTAAAATTAACATAGATAATAAACTAGGCAATCACTTTGAGATTACATAAGTTCTTTGATTCTACTAAAGGTATAGATTAGATATGGATTGCAAGTGGGCGGTGGATAGCCTTGGTCCCACACAAGATAAAGGCCCACTCCTTTGAACTAGGGTTACTTTCTGATTGACTGATAACTAAATGAGCTTGACATCAACCCCTGTCTATTCTTAGGCCCAACTTATTGCCAACCCAACATTTCTAACATTGATAAGCCCTAGGCCCATGCCTAGACATTAGCCAGATTGCTAAATGAGCTGGATATGGACAAGCTCCAACTTCACCTCAGTTGATCAACCACGAGGAATTCCCATAAAAATATATGAGATGAGTGCTTACATACTCAGCCTTGATTCCCAGCCCTCATATATTTGAAGCTGTGCCTTTTAGGAAAGAGCATCCGACAACAGGGGAACACTGATCTTTTTCTTCATATTTCTTTCTCTGATCAGGTGAAAAATTACCTTATATATATCTGGGACAGCGAATCTATCTATTTTTCCTCCTCCCCCACTTCAATCGAATGGATTCATATCACTGCCCATTTTCTCAGCAGAGATTCCTAGCTCTTTAGAAAATGGAGCCAAATCCTGTACAGATTATGTGCATAAGCTGCTTATATTAAGATCAAAGATGCAAAGAAGAGTCATAAAAAGGAAAAAAACAAAAGAAATGATTCATGAATCATCAAATGCATTAACGTTTGTTACATAGTAAGTAAGCCATCGTCCATATTCATTGGTATCATCATATGGGAATCAAATGTCTCATCATCATGGATAAAGCATATGAAGTGGGCAAAAGCAAGAGAAAAGATATATATATATATATATATATCCATAGAAATGAAGATATTATATTATGTTCATCAGCTTAAAAGTATTTCTATCGGATTTTTTTTGTTTTAAATCATGTTTGATTAGAAATGTTGTTTAATGAAATATCTATCATATTTTATAATACAATTGTGATATCTGTTGTGCACGCAGCAGAAGCGTGAATACTTGCGATCTAAAATTCATGCATCACTAGAGAAATTAGAAAATTTTACGTGGTTCGACAAAACTCCCTACGTCCATGACAAAAGGTAAATGACTTACATCTTGACTCTCTTCATAGTCTACGGTTACAAATTACATAGTATATATAACCTTTACTTTGTTAACTACAAAGAAAGCCCCGATACAATGACCAAAATACCTTTGATCCTAAACCAATAATTGGCTAATCCAATATTGGACCACTCCGGTATACTAAAATACAAAACATAAATTCAACAATATCTTTTGAAAGCGTAAATCAATAGAAAATAATAATTATAATATGCCCAGACATGATCAATCCAATTTCCCAAAAAAAGAATGAAGTTCATTTACTTTTCCTTTAGCCACTACACAGACAGAACTTCATGCATTTCACATTATAAATATGCCTTCAAAAGTAGGAGAGTGTAACCTCAAACTTTCAAGAAAAGAAACTAGCCAAACTATGGAATATGATGATGTTAGCATTGTTAATTAAGAAGTAATTTTCAACTTTCAATTGAAAAATATAATCAACCGAATATGATGATGTTAACAAGTTAAGGAAACCCATATAGCAGACAGGGGTACATGGCTCCAGATGTTCTTACCCATGATTTAGAAGAGATTGTAGTGCAGTTCTAGCTCAACGTTAACCCATCTGGTGGGACCCTCTTTGGCTATCAATATGGCTTGATAAGAAAAGCTTTGTTTGCATTATCTGTAAATATAAATAAAGAATTGGCTTTATATTGTTGATTGACCTATCAATACAATGTTAGAACCTTCCATCAAATGTTTTGATTGGCATGTAATGAGGTTGTTGTTAGAAAACAAGATCTGGATCTATGATCCAAAAAACTTTATTGTCAACCAAGATCATCCATGTCAAATCATCGAGAGATGTAAAGCGGAAAAAACATACCTTGATCCATTG
Source organism: Litsea cubeba (assembly GCA_012931725.1). Classification (NCBI taxonomy): domain Eukaryota; kingdom Viridiplantae; phylum Streptophyta; class Magnoliopsida; order Laurales; family Lauraceae; genus Litsea; species Litsea cubeba. The sequence continues at coordinate 21,703,489 of CM022952.1, read as the reverse complement.
TGGAAGTTATTCGCAGGTTGTTGATCTTCCAATCCAATATGGCTACCCAGAGAAACTTGAATCTTTCTGATGATGGGATGTCAGAGAGAATAGGAACTTACCATATGAATTGGGGACCATAACCCTATATATAATAATGAGATTTGCTAATTCTAATTTGTCCCCTCATCAAATTAGAATTAGTATTCTGGTATCTACACATTAATCCCATGACAATTATACCCTTAAGCCTTAAAACTTTAAGTCTTAATTAGATCACTTCAATTAGGCTTAACCAAAGATAGCATAACACATTTAATGGTTACATGTGTGGCCCCACATGATGGAATTTCCACAGTGTCCCACAGAATAGTTCAAAAGCTTGAAAGTAAACTTGCGGCAAGCTCCTAGCTAGCTTCTTTCTCTTCAATAATCGTAACAAAACCCATAAACTTGTAAGAAGTAACCATTTCCATGTTAAGGCCTGTTTGTTTGCCTTGAATCGAGGCCTTAGGTATCATATAAAAAAAAAAATTCTAAAAGTGGGCTAAAACTGAAGAAACAAAGGTGATGATTTGTAAATGACCATCAAATTATCTATCTGTTAGTGGAAAATGAATTAAAGGGAGATGAAAAATAAACTCCCAATCATATCTCACCAAACTCTAGGAAAGAAAAAAATCCCATCTACATCTCTAGTTACCTTACCTTACCTGTACTTTGCAATCCTTGTTAATCTTACCATGAATTTGTAAGAATTCAATTCCATGCAAACAAAGACACCCTAAAATCTCACTCAGTATTATCCCCCGATAAACTCAATGTCATCAATATTTTGAAATTTTCACAATATTATTGAGAAAAAACGCAACAAATAGAAAATAACAGCTATAATTGTGACAGTGACACTGTTTTGCTCACTTCAAAGAAACCAACCAAAATAACCTGACTATAACTATTACAAGGAAGCTTCCTCAGTTAGTTTGGCATCATTTACGTGTCCATGTCGAATCTAGGAACTATAGGATTCCAAGAGAGAGGAATATAGAGAGGAAAAAGGAAAGCAAAGATGAACGTATAAACTAAAAATCCAAGTTCTCTCTGGCCCCCTTCAGCTATGCAAAAGGCCTAGGAACAACAAATCCGACGTGACCTCACCTTCTCAATTTGACAACTCCCACAGCAAATTGCTTCCACCCTTCACTCTCTTTTCCAGTCCCTTGGTGAGATTCTATTTAACCATCTCTCCTATAACTGGCCCTACCCCTTCTTTTCCTTCCTTATAAATATAGACCAATGGTCCCTCTCTCCCTCATTCACTCATCAAGTGCTTCAAAGATCGATCATAGCATAGCACTTGGGTCAGTTCTAGAACTTGGTCTTGGGAGGGAAATGACTCATGGTAAGTGGAATGTGATCGGACGTTGGTTATCGCACTTCAAACCGAGCGGTCCACCCCACTCGAACCAGGTGGCGAGCGAGACGGTGCATGGCGCTCGGTTGGCCATGGAGAGGTTGAATTGTGAAAGTTGTGTGGAAGAGAATAACGTGTGTGAGTGTGGAGATGGAAATGAGTTGAAAGAAGACGGTGATAACCGTGTGGTGGCTAACAGTACCTTCGTTCAATCAGTCATTAACATGGCTGGAATGCTGATAGGTAAAGCAATCAAAAACTTTCTTCTTCTTCTTTTCATGAATTGTTCTTAACTTTTTTTTAGCTTTGTTTTCTGCAGGGTCTTGGAAATTGTTTCCTACTCCCATAAGAATTTAGGTGAATTGAGAATGAGAGAATCCCATGCAAGTAGGGGTGCTCATGGCCAGGGCAGCTCAAGCCTGACAAAAGCCCAGCCCCCCAGCCCCACATTGGGATGGAATTGGGCTGCATGTTAGACCCGTGGGCTGTATCGTATTTAATTTCCAGGCCCACTGATTAAAAGGGCCATGTTGGACCTATGTTGCCTAAAGACCCAGCCGGGCGTGAAATATTAAACACTGAAGAAATAAAGTCTTCAAATAGGTAGGGCATGGGCCAGCTTTCCTGACCGAAAGATGGAACTGGGCCTGAATGTCGACGCCGATAACTAACCAGTCTGGGCATGAACAAAATTTTCCCCAGCCTGAACTAGCCCATGAACACCCATAGTCCCACATATTCATGTAGGAAGATTGCTACATAGTACGCTGTACACACCTCTTTGATGTTTTTCATGGAGGGTATGGGAAGTTTACATTAGTCATTATAACGCTTTAGGGATATAATGGGTCAGGTCTCGGCCTACAAGGGAAAGAAGTCCACGGTTAGACAAATAGTTTAAAATCTCAATTGACTCACCCATGTCGAGACGAATTGGCCTGACTTGATAGTAGCTAACTTGGGCAGTCAAAAGGGTTTCATGGCTGGCCTTAGGTCACCTAAAAGACTATATTGTGGCCCAGTCCAGCCCAAACAATTGAATTGAGCTCAATATTTAACTCACAGGTTAGTGTCGTGGTCTGACTTTTGGCGCGTGGGCTGATATAGGTTTTGGATTCCTTAATGGGCTGTACCCGAACTAACTTAGGTCCTACTGGAAATATTTAGTTATTTTCATATTCTTTATGAAATAAAAAAAGACTCATCTTACACAACATTTTTTGGCAATTTGCTTTTCAGGTCTTGGGCAACTATCAACTCCTTATGCTCTGGAGAATGGTGGGTGGGCCTCTGCTTTCCTCCTTGTGGGCCTTGGAATCATATGTGCATATACATCACATCTGATGGGCAAATGTCTTAAGGACAACCCCAAATTAAAAAACTACCAAGACATAGGGGGGCATGCCTTTGGAATGAAGGGAAGAGTCATAGCTGCTACTTTCATATACTTGGAGATTTTCATGGCTCTTGTCTCCTACACAATTTCTTTGAGTGACAATCTGGGCACAGTGTTTCTTGGGACACACCTCAAAATATGGATCCACATGACCACAACTCAGCTTCTGACAGTGATGGCAGTCTTGGTGGCACTGCCTAGTTTGTGGCTGAGAGACCTTTCCTCCATCTCTTTCCTATCCTTTGGAGGAATTCTCATGTCGATTCTCATTTTCGCCACGATAGGATGGACTGCAGCTTTCAGTGGTATTAAATCCAACCACAGGATTCCAGTGCTTAACCTTCACAAGATTCCAGGGATTTCTGGCCTTTACATCTTCAGTTTTGCTGGCCATATTGTTTTCCCTAACATCTACAAAGCCATGAAGGATCCTTCCAAGTTCACCAAGGTAATTGTCACTAGTATTACTAATTTTTCTTAGGGAATTCACAGATGCATATATTCTTTGACAGATAAAAATGTGCATACTTATCCATAGAATGTCCAGTCCAATTTGACACTTGGAATGTTAGTCCCACCTGGGCCCCCTGTGATCTAACCAACAGTTGGCAATAATTAGCATTCGTCTAAATTTGAAAATCATCTGAAATCTACACACCCATAGATTGATCATCTAATAACCAAGAACAACAATTGCTTCATCTATGGGTTAAAAGTTGTCAAGTTTTAGCACCCTCTAATCATTGGTTAAAATGATTATATGGACCCAAATCTTCATAAACTAAAATCTTCATAAACTAAGTAGGCAGGCGATTTACTTTAGTACCCCACCTATATTTATTTGACACAATCAATCAACTACCTTAGACTCCGCGGAAATCTAACATATTTGGTCGTAAAAAGATGAAAATGTCCTGAGATCTAACCTACTTTTCATTTCTTCTTCATTTTCAGGTATCCATTGTAAGCTTTGCAATTGTGACAAGCATTTACACATCTCTTGCATTCATGGGTGCCAAGTTGTTTGGCCCTGAAGTTCAATCTCAGATCACTCTCAGTATGCCGCGCAATCTAATTGTCACAACGATAGCACTTTGGGCAACAATCCTCACACCGATGACCAAATACGCTTTAGAATTTGCTCCAATCGCAATGCAACTCGAGAGCAAGTTTCCTTCTTCCATGAGTTCCAACACAAGGATGCTTGTTAGAGGAAGCTTTGGGTCTATCCTCCTAATGGGGATTCTCTGTTTAGCTCTCTCAGTTCCTTACTTTGAACATGTGCTTAGCCTCACTGGATCCCTTGTTAGCATTACTATCTGCATTACTCTTCCTTGTGCCTTTTACTTAAAGACTTGCTGGTCTCAAGTGTCAAAACCTTCAGTGATTCTCAATTCAACCATTATAGCAATTGGATTCTTCCTTGGAGTTTTGGGAACTATGTCATCTTTCAAAGGACTAGTGAGAAATGTACAGAGCGGCCGCTCAACTTGAGAGAGTTCGAACCATCTTATGTTATAGTAAATAAGATTGGGAGTTATTTTTAGAGGTACCAATGAGAAGTTCACGGTTGCATGTTATGATTTAACTTATTGGATGTGTTGTTGTAAATGAAGTGATCTTCTCTTGAATATGAGAAATGGAGCAGAGTTGATTTATGTAGCATGTCAAACTAGAATATAGCTAACATATATCTAACATTAGTGGTAAAACTAGGCCCAGTACCAGCCCATTTGCAAAATACACACACCCTTTGGGCCTGTTTGTATGCATGAAATTGAATTCTTAGGAATTCTAAGAAATGTGTTTCAAAAAGTGGTTAAAATTGGAGAAATAAAGCGAAAACTTTTATACGGCCATCAAATAATCACCCCTTTCATGGAAAATAAATGAAGAATGAGAAATTTATACCCATCCATGTCACGTCACCAAAATAAGAATTGGGGAAAAACGTGAAAAAATTATATCAAATTCAAATTCTTGTATTTAATACAACACAAGCTTCCAAAAGCGGACCCACATAACATCACAAACCGTGACGAGTCTAAATAAAATTTCATTAAATGAAACGAAAGCTTGATTCAATTGGTGATCAATATTCATAAATAAGATCCAACGCGAAAATCAAATAAATATTTAATAATCAAAGTTGCAGAATTAAATTAAATAATTACTATGGAAAGGTTTATCATTAAAGAAAATTCATATAAAGAATTGCTAAAATGACATTCTCTCTCATGCACGCTCAGAAAGTAACAGATCCTAACCAATACCCAATCTGAGAATGCCGGGGCGCTCGATCACAATCCTAACACCAATCTGATACAAGAGATGGGATGGAAATTCCTAGGTGATCAGATCTATGGTATTCCTACCCAAAACCTAACATTAGAAAGAATAAGAAGATAATCTAAGAGTATAGATTTACTCCTAATGGTTAGAGGAAAAGGTCATCTGTGATAGGAAAGTTGAACCAAGAATGATGGTATCCTCTGATCCTGATTTTGATGGCTGGATCCTAAAGCTAGAATGCTTGGGAAGTTGAAAGAGGAAGAAGACGAAGAAGTAACGAGAGGAGTTGCAGAGATAAGCGGGGGGGATAAGACGTGCGTTCGTTAAAAGAGGGATTAAGTTAAAAAGAATATATTCTATGGGCTTAAGTCATTGGGTCAAAACTGTGGGTCAGATCATCTACCCATTAACCCAACTCACAAATCCACGCATCTAATCTAACGTGTGCCCCACTTAATCCTAACCACTTAAATAACTAAAATACATTCAATTAAAATAATAATAATAATAATATCTAATTAAAATATAATAAATATTTAAAAGTGGAACCGGGATCTTACATTCTCCCTCTCTTAGGACATTTGGTCCTCCAAATAAAAACAATACCTTTAGAAGAATAAACGGATACAACTCCTTCACTTGGTCTCGAAGTTCCCAAGTGGCTTCTCGAGGACTATGGTGCTCCCACTAGACTTTCACCCAATGTAGTGTCCGAGTTCTGAGGACTTGTTCCCATGTATCGATGATCTGAGAATGTCATTCAACATAGGTAACATCTGGCTGCAATTCCAAGGGTTCGTACTGCAACATGTGCAAAGGGTCTTTGATATATTTTTTCAACATCGAGACATGAAAAACATTATGCACTGCTGACAACTCTGTTGGTAATGCTAATTTGTAAGCAACTTCTCCAATCCTTTCCAAAATCTCAAATGGGCCTATATATCTCCAAGATAATTTGCCTTTCTGCCCAAATCTCAATGTTCCTCGCGTCGGTGAAACCTTTAGAAATACATGCTCACCTATCTCGAATTGAAGGTCTCTTCTCTTCATGTCTGCATAACTCTTCTGCCGGTTTCGAGCAATTTTTAACCGATCATGAATTTGCTTCACTTGCTCACTGGTATTATTGACAATAGACAGTCCATGAAAACTTCTGATACCTATCTGATCCCAACATATTGGGGTTCTGTATCTACGTCCATAAAAGCTACAAATGGTGTCATGCCGATACTGGAGTGATAACTATTATTGTATGCAAACTCGGACAATGGGAGACTTTTCTGCCAGTCCTTTTCAAACTAAAGAACAGGCTCGCAACATATCCTCCAGTGTCTGATTAGTTATTTCAGTCTGTCCGTCGGTCTGAAGATGATACGCTATACTGAAATTCAACTTCGTGCCCAAAGCTACCTGAAGTTCTATCCAGAATCTGCCCAAAAATCTAGAATCTCTGTCTGATACAATCGATAGAGGAACACCATGAATCGTGACAACCTTTTTCATATACATTATAGCTAACTCATCTCAAGGTGTCTTCATGTTCATTGAAAATGTGCCACCTTAGTCAACCTGTCAACTATCATCCAGATACTATCTTTGTTATGAATCGATGGCAATCCAAAAATAAAATCTATCGTTATGTGTTCCCATTTCTAGTCGGGCACTTCCAATTATTTTAAAAGTCCTAGGGGTTGTTTACGTTCTGCCTTCACGTTCTGCCTTCACTTGTTGACACACCAAGCATCTTGCTGTAAATCCTGCCACTTCATTCTTCATATTATTCCACCAATAATGATTTCGCAGGTTCTGATACATCTTTGTACTACCTGTATGAATAGTATATCGGGAATGATGTGCCTCAGTCATGATCTCATTCTTCAATTCTTCTATATTTGGCACATATAACCGATCTTGAAAATACAACACACCCTCCAACAATCTGAAATCTGGTTTGCTGTTAATTTGTTCAATCACTCGAGCTAACTCTGGATCTTCTGACTGCTGGCTTTTGATCATGTTCAAGATCTCTAGTTTCCAAACAAACATGTTAGCCAACATGACCCTGTCATCAATTGGTTGCAAAGTCACTCCCAAATCGAGAAAAATTTCTGCCCAAGACCATTCTGCTCTCAAGCATGCATTAGTTGCTGTCCTTCGACTCAATGCATCAGCCACTACATTGGCTTTCCCGAGATGATATTTGACTGAAAAATCAAAATCCTTCATGTATTCCATCCACCGGGTCTATCTCATGTTCAATTCAGACTGAGTAAACGAATATTAAAGACTTCTATGGTCTGAATGAATCTCAAACTTCTCACCGTACAAGTAATGACGCCACATCTTCAATGCCATGACTACTGCTGCTAGTTCCAAATCATGAGTGGTATACTTCTTCTCATATTCTTTCAGTTGTCTAAAGTCATAAGCTACTACTTTTCCATCGCGCATCAGTATACATCCCAATCCAACTTTCGAAGTATCTGTATAAATAACAAATCTACCATTCTCCGTAGGCAATGTGAGTACTGGAGATGTAGTCAATCGATCTGTTATTCAAGTCCTGAAAACTTGCTTCACATTCGTCTGTCCACACGAAAGGTGTATCTTTCCGCGTTAATCTTGTCAATGGAGCAGCCAAACCAAACCAAACCAAACCAAACCAAACCAAGCCTTTTCCCACTAGGTGGGGTCGGCTATATGGATTTGACGACGCCAATCAAATCTGTTTAGGGTCATGTCCTCCGTTAGATCCATGTAGGGTCAATGGAGCAGCAATGGATGAAAATCCTTTTACAAATCTCCTGTAGTAACCTGTTAAACACAAGAAACTACGAATCTCTGTAATTGACATGGGTCTCGATCTGCCACTTGACCACTGCCTCACTCTTTCTTGGATCTACTGCCAAACCTTCCTTGCTAATGATGTAACCCAAGAAAATAATTTGATCAAGCCAAAACTCACACTAACTCAACTTGGCATAGAGTTGATGATCTTTCAAAATCTGCAATGCTGATCTCAAATGCTGCTTGTGATCCTCTCGAGACCGAGAATACACTAATCCGTCATTTATGAAAACAATGATGAACTGGTCGAGAAATGGAGTAAATATCTTATTCATCAAAACCATAAATATTCCTGGAGCATTAGTTAATCCAAACAACATTACTAAAAATTCATAGTGGTCATATCTCGTCCCGAATGCTGTCTTCTGAATACCCTGATCTCAAACTCTGAGCTGGTGATATCCTGATATCAAGTCTATCTTTGAAAAATATTCAGCTCCCTGAAGCTGGTCAAACAATTCATCGATCCTTGGGAGAGGGTATTTGTCCTTGATTGTGACCTGATTGAGTTGTCTATAATCGATGCACATTCTCATGGAGCCATCCTTCTGCTTCACATATAAGACCGGTGCACCCTAAGGTGATACACTCGGTCTCACAAATCTCTTGTCCAACAAATCTTGTAATTGAGTTTTCAACTCTCTTAGTTCTGCTGGAGCCATTCTATATGGAGCTTTAGAAATTGAAGCTATCCCTGGTACCAATTCGATTGAAAAATCTATCTCCCTGACTGGAGTTAAGCCTGAAATCTCATTGGGGAAAACATCCGAGAACTCACCGACCACTGGGATATCATCCACCACTTTGGACTGTTTATCCTCCGTGATAAACCCAAAGTATCCTTCGCATCCAGACTCCAACAATCTTTTTGCTTTCAGTGTCGAGATCCGTCATGTCTGAATCGATCTCCTTCACCCAACTAAATCAACAGTATCCGAATGCAATGACAACTTGATGGTTTTATTAAAACACTTCATCACTGCTCGATAGGTTGCTAGCCAATCCATACCAAGTATGACATCGAAATCCTTCATCGTTAAAAGAATCAAATTGGCAGGTAAAATGAAATCTCCGACCTGAAGGTACTCGGAATATACTGGTGACAACGGACTTGCGTGCCCACTGGGGTACCAACTACTAAAGCAACATCTAATCTCACTACAACATTATGGATATGTCTAGCAAAATCATGAGAAACAAAGGAATGAGTAAAGCTAGAGTCAAATATGGCCTTAGCTTCTACCTCTGAGATTAGAACAATACATTCCACAACCTCTGCAGAAGCATCTACATCCTCATGAGTAAATGCATACACTTTGCCCATTTGATAGGCTTGGTTCTGTTGCCCTTGGACTGGTCTAGGCGCTCTTAGCTGACCCACTGGTTGCTGCCTCTGTTGTTGGAATTGCCTCTGTTGTCCCTGAGCTAGCCTCTGTTGTTGTGGCGCTGCACCCCTATACTGCTGGTACAGAGAGCTGGTGCTCGGTACATCTGCTGCTGTGGGGCCCGATAAATCTGCTGTGGTCCTTGCAGAGGTGCTACTCTCCACGTCTGCAGCGCAGGAGCACGAGAGGCTGGTAACTGACTACCGCCATTGGGATAATCATGAACTCAATGTCCGAACTGTCCATAATGAAAACATGCTCCAGTCTCCTTGTAGCACTGTTCAGTAAGATGATTCTTCTCGCACCGTCCATACAATTGTCTCTGACCAACTGAGGGTTGACCTTGAAACTTTGGTTTCTTCAGGTTACCTTAACTAGCTAGAAGACTGCCTTGACTAATATTGGTGAAATCTGGCCTGTCTTTCTGCTCACTTCTTCCTTAGTGCACCTTCAGCCCAATATGCACTCTTTACCATCTCCTGGAATGTCGGGCGTTGATTGTCTCCAATCATCATGTAGATATCAGCTGCTAATCCATCGAGAAGACACCTGATTTTCCATTCTTCAGGAGCTACTAGTGTAGGAGCATACTTAGCCAATCTGGTGAACTGTTGCTCATACTGCTGCACTGACATGTCACCTTGCACCAAGTTCTGAAAATCTCTCTTCCACTGGTGTCAGACCCCGACCCAGACCAACTCGATTAGTGCTAATTAAGTGAGTGTTTAGTCTTAAGTGGGTTTTAGTAATCATTGGAATATAATAAGATTAGATTTATTCTTGGTTATAGCTTTCGAAATTTTGAAAATGTTTAGTTTTAGTCAGACACGCTTAGGGAGGCCTTGAGTACACTTGTGAGAATGGGAGGTTCATCATAGTTTTGTGTTTTTTATCTTGGTTTTGATTTTTTTTATTGAATGGTTTTATTATTGTCTACAACTTTCGTTTTTCAGATCGTCAGTGTTTGAAGCCTAGAAACCTGTGTTTTGACCCCAAAAGGGTAAAAGGGACTTTTCACACAAAATCTGGACACAAATTTTGAAATCTCAAAACCATGTCAAATTATATCTTTTGGAAACTAGATATTTCAAGGATCGTTTTATCCTTCTTCGTCGATCTCGTACGGGGTCCGCAAGACCATATTTTAACCACTTCAAGTTTCAGCTGTAAGGGATCCACTTTCAAGTCATATAAGTACTCTTCTTCTCTCTCTTCCATTATTCACTTTTTCCTGCAACTTTTCTTGACCTAAGGCTGGGAGAAGAAAACCCATTTTTTCCCTAATCTTCTTCCTCTTGAATGATCTAGCAAGAGAACTCCATTTGCAAATCTAAGACCGTCATCTTCTTCCTCTCATCTCAAGCTTCAGCTGGATACTTTTTGAGCAAAATCCCTACAACTTTTCACCTTCTTCTTGTTTGGCTAGCTACAAGTAAGAGCTCGAACCCATCTCTTTCATGGAGTTCATTTAGCTCATAAAGAGCCTTTTTCTCTAGCTTTCAAACCCATTTTCGAAATAAGGGTTTTTTGTGACCAAAATATGATTTTTGAGTGTTCTATTTTGGGGCTTTTGTGTAGATTTCGTAGATCAGCTCTTTGGTAGAATTTTGTGAGAGTTTTGGTTGGCATTTGGACAAAGGCAAGTAATCTTTTTAGGGCACGTTTGGCAAACATCCAGGGAGGTGATTCCTCTCCAGTTTTCCTCGGATTCGAGGAAAACCCATGTTTGATTGCAAATCCAATGGTATGAGAGGAATCCCAATTATACATAGAAGTCATCACAAGCACTGAAAATCAAGATCTGACCTCCCCCCATTGAATTGCACAAATCCACACATTAACGGATTTGCGGATGAACAGTGCATAGGCAGTGATATTGAGGTTACCGATTCTTGCATGGGAAACCTATCTTTTGGATCCCATAATCACAATCCGAACTGGTAATAATGTTTATAATGTCCAAAACGGCTAGTACACAAAAAATCATCCGTTGATCTATCTCATATTTTGAGATATTTGTTAAAACATACAGATCGTTGATTATGATTTATGAACTTTTGTGGGCCCCATTTGTACAATCTGAACCATTCATTCTTTTCAAAAGTGTTATTCCGGCCATGGACTCAAATTTGGTAGCCTGACTCATCATGGGTCATGAGGAAATTGGAAAAAACTATTGGCCGTTGATCATCCACAGTGCTAACCGATTTGTCAAACGTACAGTGAGTGGTGGTACAGACAGTCATTTGTGGTGACCCATTTATTACTTGGAAACCTATCTTATGGGTCCCATAATCAAGATCCAAACCATTCATCATGTTTAGAATGTCCAAAATGCTTAGTAGGTCAATTTCTAGCTGTTGATATCATATATTTTGAGATATTTGCAAAATAGTCCACACCCTAAAATTATATTTTTTTAGTTTTTGTGGGACCCACAGTGAAAATCTGAACAAGGTCAAAAACGACTAAGGGTTTAAATTTTATGGCTTGATTCATCACGGATTGTAAGAAAATGGCAAAAAACCTCTGACCCTTAGATGTAGCATATGTTAATCCATAGGCTCCTTCCCTTTGCCAAACATGGAATGCAGGAAATCTTATGCAAGAGATATCCTCACTATGGAAAGCTTAGTATAAGAAGAAGGAAAGAATCCTCTTAATAGAAGATTCCTATTCAATTGCCAAACGTGCCCTTAAGATTTATGTGTAGTGTGATGTGGTTTTCACTATTTTTTTAAAGCATGATTTTTATGCTTAAATCTCATAATGTATGCTATGTTTATGCTTTCTAAATCATTAGCTTCAGTTCCTTACTTATGTTGATGTTAATGATTTTCCAAGTTTCTAGAATTCTTATTTTGGATTTACAAGTATATGTTGATTTAATAATGGAATGAGCTTGATGTTTTTCAGTAGAATGAATGGTTTAGTTATGGATGGAATGATTTAGAAATATTTGAATTTTATCCCTTGGAAAGCATTGTGGCTTAGGGAGTGCAGGTTGGTTCAGAAATGGAAATGAAGAAGGGAAGAAAAACGTGAAAATCTGACTTGAAATGCACTATCTGTGCACTGTCGGTCAGGCGTCGGTCAGCTGTCGACTGACCAAATCCCATTTTCGGTTAACCAACAGCCAACCGAATCCTGTCGGTCCCATTTCCCGAGACCTGCATCGCGTCAGGAGTTTGTCGGTCAGCTTGCGGCTAACCGAACTATACATTTCGGCTAACCGACAGCCAATCGAACTTCTTTCGATTCCTTTTCCCGAGAGCTGCAAAATCTGGGCTGAGATTTGTTGGTCAGCCGTCGGTTGGCTGTTGGTTAGCCGACATACCCCACCTCGGTTAACCGACAAGTGACCGAGAAGCTGACCGAAATTACAATTTGAGCTGTTTTTGAAGAATTTCTTTAGAAATGAAAACCAATTTATGTTAAGGACTTTAACTTTACATTGTGCAATTGAAACCTAAAATACATTATTAACTTCGGGGGCACCATTTCATTTTATTTTTTTGGTATTTGGGTTTCAATTATATGAAGGTCAATGAATGGTCTTAACATATACTTGATGGACATTGCTTTAGAACTTTGATTTTGATACAAGAACTATTATCATATTTTTTACTCGAATTTTCAAGTATAAGTGTGTTTTGAAGATTTGCTTTCGGAATGAAAGGGAATCACTTCTTAAGCTTGTTATGCATATATTTATGTTATTTTGCTAGTCGTGCTTTGTTTAGTTTTGACAAGTGATTTTCCTTGATTTTCGATAAGTTTGATAAGTATTTCGTCGTGTTTTGTGCATTCATGATTTTAAGTAAGTACCACTAAGCTTGGACTACCCCTTCAGTCTGATCCACTGTCCAGGGTTCCTTAAACATGTGGACTGTCTGCAGACTAGTCCGCGGCCGGTCTCCCCATTTACCTCGTGTAACGTGGGTCGTGTTTTGCGTGTCGTGCTTGTCATGCATGCTTGCTCTTATCATTATTATGGTAGAGAAAGGGTGAGCTCTTTGTGGATTACCTTTTTATGATATTTTCAGTACTCATGCTATTTTTGCAATTTCTAAATGTATATCTTGATCTTAAACTGTTTTTTAGTCTTGTTCCATGCTCATGCCTAAATTAATTACCTGCCAAACCATTGTGTTTGATGCTTGAATTTTGGTGCCCAGGTATAGGAGGCTTTGCCCTTGAGGAGGAGTGCCCGTAGGAAGCTGTTGAGTCGGCCCCAACGCGAGAGTGGCAGCCCGACGATGTCGTCTAGACGTCGGGCAGGGTCTTAAGATCCATATCATTTTGCTAAGGGCTTTTATATGGATTTTAGATTGTATTGGCCTCTATTGGCCTCTTATGGGATGTAATTAACTTGTTATACTTTTGTCTAACTTTAGAACTTGAACTATGTTGGGTATGCCATGTTTACAATCCTCTCTCTGATAGTAAGCCCTAATGTTTATTCACTCATGTGAGTTGTTTGAAATATTTATATCGTGATTGAATATTTTTTTGCTACACACTTCCGCATACTTGATCGTGTGAGTTAAACCCCCGTATCTCGGGATCCTCACCACGGTAACCTGTGGGAAACACTACGTCGCGGGCCCGAGTCTCCAAATCTCGATCCGGGGTCGCGACAACTGGTCCTTGACATATTTGGGAATGAACTTAACCATGAACTCCTTAGTAAATGTGTCCCATGAAATCTCTTCAGCCACTGCATCTGCTTGCACTACTATCTTCACCGAGTTCCACCATTGGAGAGCTATCCATCTGAACATGTAAGCTGTCAAATTCACTCGCTGTCTTTGAGTAGAGCGGAAAACTACAAAGATCTGCTCCAACTGCTCTATGAAATCATTTGCTGCCATGGGATCTTCTGACCCATGAAACTCAGGAGGAACCCTTTTCCTAAATTTATCGTAGAGATCATTTGGATCTACTTCCCTTAGAGGCATGACCACTTCTACTGGCCGGGCTGCTCTGTCAGTCAATGCAATGATCTGGGCTTGGAATGCTGCTCGGTCGTGATCTGATTGTGTTCTCTCAGCAGCTCATTCTGCCTCAGCTATTTTCTGTTGCTCATTTTGAGTAGCTTGTTGCATGAAAGCTTGCAAAAGCTGATTGAAACAGTCGTCTGGATTATTCAATCCATTCTTAGGTTCCTTGTCTTGAGATCTTGAGGTACTTTGTGCCATATCCTGCAATAAAATAAAGATGGTTTAGATCCTATGAAACAAGCTAACAGACAATTCTATCGACTTTACAGTTAGCACTTTAAAGTCTATCTAACGAAAATCGTAATCATCACCATGTCCTATTGTTTCTGTCCATTTTTAATTAACGAAGATCGTGTAGGCTCTAATACCAACTGTTACGTCCCCAAAATAAGAATTGGGAAAAAAAGTGAAAAATTAAATCAAATTCAAATTTCTGTTTTTAATACAACATAAGCTTCCAAAAGTTGACCCACATAACATCACAAACCGTGGTGAGTCCAAATAAATTTTCATTAAATACAACGGAAGCTTCATTCAATGGGTGATCAATATTCATAAATAAGATCTAACACGAAAATCAAATAAATATTTAATAATCAAAGTTGCAGAACTAAATTAAACAATTACTAAGGAAAGGTTTATCATTAAGGAAAGTTCATCTAAAGAATTGCTAAGATGATGTTCTCTCTCATATAGGCTCAAACGGCTCCAAAACCGTCTCCGGCATCCCACTCGAGTTCATCAGTTGGCTCAAACGTTTGATCCTCCTCCGTCTCCTCGGTATAGTAGGGCTCGGTACCTATGCACCAAATATTGTAACGTAAATAGTAAGAACATGATCATAATTCGAAATCAAAATATGATAACTAGTAGAGTAAAGACCAGTGATATCAAATGAAACAATGATAAAGATAATGACAAGAATAAACATATAACATAAATCCAAAAGACACCAAAGGGAGTAATATATAATTCACACGGAGACAAGTGTCCCCGTTGTGGGTGGTCAACCCTACATAACCAGGAGAGCCCTTCCATAACTTCGGTGGTCATAAACCGATCAAATATCGGGATATCCTGTTCACATTCAAAGCAAATTATAAGTAAGCCGGACACATCGGTGATCACCCGTCCACAGATCGCTCTGCAGTCGTTTATAAATGGACCACATAAACAGAAACATATATGCATAATAGACCTGATTAATAAAGCTCCGACACAAGAGTCCTAAGTCAAAATGAAGGACTGGCCAAACCACATTCAATTTCATATTCAAATCATCATACATAATTTGCCAAGCGACTTCATAGTCCATACACATAATAGGGTATGTATCTAAAGGAATACATAACCTAATCCAACATATGCATGCAAATACAAAGGTTAAGACAAAGTATAAATCAATCTTAAGGTTAGACGTATATTCATATACCTTTCAACACGTAATGATAAACACTAGTGAGCTAGGGACGTTACATCTCTCAACATTCACGGTGCATAGTCCCAATGAAGAGTTACCAATAAAGATGTATTGCCCCTTTCTCGCTAGAGTTCATTAAAATCACAACAAGTAATTGAATCCTACGTCCATAAGATACCGTATGCCCAAAGACGATTCTCATGTCAAGTCCAGGTAGATATTTAAGGTCATTAAATCCATATGAATTCTCATACACGTTGAAAGTGTAGCTAGGGCCAATGAAAGTGTCCTAGAGGGGGGGTGAATAGGACTAATGGAATTCTTTTCTCAATTAAAACATCTTAGTCCAATTTTAATCCCAACTAGGAACAAGAACATAATGAACACAAATAAGAATACAACTTATGCGGAATATGTGTTCAATGTATGAGTGCTTAAACAATCAAAGATAAGACAATTAGTTTCATATTAGTAAGCACAAGTGTGAGTACAACACTCTTCACAAATTCACTTATGATTTATATCAATGTGCTTAAATGAATATTTGTTAAAGAGTGTGTGCTAAACAAGATTTGATTTACCAATATGATCAATGTTGTTTTCCCACAAGTGGATGTGTGTCAATTAAACTAAATATCATTCTCCACAACATATAGATATATAAATCAAGCATAAGAGATAGAGATAGAGAAATTGACACAAGGGATTTATAGTGGTTCAGTCACACAGACCTACATCCACTCTCAAGGGTCACACAGTCCCCTGGTTCCACTATGAAGAATCAAACTACACAAGTACTGATTCTACATAAATTTTGTTCACGAGGTTCGACCACACAGATCTACTCCCCATTTTTGTTCACGAGGTTCGATCACAAAAATCTACTCCCCACACACAACTTTTAGAGTGGTTGAATCACACAGAAACAATCCACTATCACAATTTTTAAAGTGGTTGAATCACGCAGAAACAATCCACTATCACAAAGATATAATTTGAATGGAGGGCGAACACTTGCCTTTGATGAAGATCGAAAGTGTTCGAGGAAGCTTTTGACCGTGATCGAAGCTTTTTACCTCTTGCAGCTAGCTTGGTGTTGATGATGAAACTCCATTGAGATGCACAACCAAGTTGTAGAGGTTTGATTTCTAGGGTAGAAATGAGAGATAACCTTATGGATTAGGATACCCTAAATTTGGCTTCTCAAAGCACACTCCTTAGAGCTAAGTAAGCCCTTGGATTTTTCAAGATAGAATCTAAGTGTGTTTGGAAGAAGCTTTGAGAGCTTGGGAAATGTTTACAAGAATTTAGAACAAAGGCTCTTCAAAAATTAGACTCCTTGATGTTGAAAATGGGCTTCATGTATTTAGAGAAAAAATCCAACGGATAGTTCCAACGGTCATAAAATGGTTAGGTAGGGTGTACCTAATAGGAGCACTATTCCAACGTTAAAAAAACCATTACTAAACCATTGCTTTGGTGAGGCCTTACATGAGTATGAATAAGAGGGAACATTTGTAAAAACAAATATTAAAGAAATCAAAAGCCCACCGATCTTGATAATTTTAGAATTCTTTATTAATTTATAAAACATTGTTTATTCTTAAGTTTGGTGAGGCCTTACATGAGTATGAATAAGAGAGAACTTTTGTAAGAAAAATATTAAAGTAATCAAAATCACACCGGTTTTGAAATCTTCTTATTTCTTTATTAATTTATAAAACATTATTTATTGTTAAGTTTTCTATACATACTCATGCTTACTAAGCCTCAATGTGACCTGGTGTTAAGATCATGTTGGATGCCTTAGGACAGGTGGACTTAGGGGGTGAACTTCTAACCGCATGAGGTTGGCTGGCCGAAATCTGGGGTCATTTTTGAGTTTTAAATAAGCTCAAAAAAAATCTTCTAAAAACCAATCAAAATAACAATTTAGCCAAGGGTTTTTAGAGTCACTAAGGCATATGGTTTCGGTCCCAATTACCTGATCTTGGTTGGCACATCTTTATGTTGATCTTTGACGAAACCTGGCCTTTCCAAAAAGCTTTGACAGACCTTTTGAATTGAATCTTCCTTGAGAAATTCTGAGAGGCAAGGTCTTGGATTCTTCGACACGGAATTGACAATACAAAAACAAGTGCTCATAGGAATGTGGCACTAACAATCTCCTCCTTTGTCAATTTCGCGGCAAAACACCTATTCTTGATTGAAATATAACAAATGGACTCAAATACAACCACGATTACAAGAGAACATGATCTTTTCAATAGATACAACAATTACAACTCAAACACTCTTGACTCTAAATACTCCCCCTAAGAATGTGTTTTGTCTCTTAAAGATATACCTGCATAAAACATTGACATACACATTCTATAGTGGGATTGCTACTCCCCCTTAATTGTTAGTCACAAAATATCATAGATAGAGTGTGTTTTCACCCTTTGTTCTATACACTCTCTCCCTTTGTTTAATCTCTCCATTTTCAAGATTCAATCCATTTATTCTCCCCCTTTTTGTCACAAATTGACAAAGAGATGTCCCGATGAAGCATATGGAGTACTATAGAGAGATAAGGAGAAGTGAGAGATGTCAATATTTAGCATATTATGATATCAAGGACATAAAAAGATTCACCTATAAGCATAGAGGGGTTAGCAAGCATGATATCAAAAGATTTGACTGTAAAGAGATGTAATCTTGCTAAGATGGAATTGAACTATATAAATCAACTAAAAAAGTCCACATCAATTCCATGAATCCATTTAAGGATTCTCAAAGTCCTACAAATGATACAAACCGATTGAAGAGTAAGGACTCAATAAAGATCATATGAAATTTCATTTCATTGACCTTTTTCACCACTTAACCGTAGTGATGAACCTGCATAATCATACTGATATAACTATAAAGCACATACAAAGATTATGAGGAATGCATGAGGTTCCAAAAGAAAATCAATCCATTTAAAAACATATGATAGGAACATGCATTATGATACCAAAGAAAATAAAATCCAAAACCATAACATTCAATCTTTAGAAAAATTTAACTTACAAAGGCATAATGAATGTTATGAGGATCAATGCAATCACCAAGAGAATTCAATCATCAAAATAAGCAATTATAATCTAAAATGATGAATTGGGTACATTGCATTCCAAACAAGTCATCAAGATAAGAAATTTACAAATAGAGGAGCATATGACTTGCAAAATCATCACACAAAAGAAAAACACAATACAAAGCATAGTGATGATCAAAGATAAAAACATCCATATCTTAGAAAAATATCAGAACTAAAAACTCATGGATGTGGCAATATGAGAAATACATAAAGATGTACCTGTAAAAGTTAATGCATTCTCAATTAAAAATTATTTTGTTTTAAAAAAAAATTAAAAATAAATATTCATCATATTCATATATGTGTCTCCATGATCCTCAAATATCAAATCTCATTTGATCATCTTAAAGATGTCTACTCCCCCTTAACATTATTCTCTTCTTTTTGTCAAAAACTGACAAAGAGATGTATAAACTGAGAGAAACTTGAAGACAATTTTTGGCGGTCCAAACTTCAGATCTTCCACAAAGTGCATGAGTCACGGCATCTTTTTCATCAAGAGGTAGAACTTCAGAAATGATCTTTGGTCCATTTGACCTTGGAACCCCCAAAATAGATGCAATTTTTTCTGTAGTAACCACCTCTTCTCCATGCTCAATTCTGATAGTGAATGAATTGTGGGTGGAGGCACAGATAGACTCATATAGGCCATGAACCGAGGATGGAAAAGCATTTCCACTCCAATTTAGAATACTAGCCCAACCAATATCTTCCATGATAGTAGGGACACCATAATCCACTAGATCTTCTACAACACATTGCTTCTCCACAATGATCCCTTTGTTTCGGAAGGATTTGACAACCGAAGATGGAGAAGGGTTTTGAGTAGAGAAGCTCCAGGAGGTCGTCTGCTCAAAGAAGGAAATTTCTGAATGAAACAGAACATCCCTGCGCAACTTTTTTAAGTTGCTGTGTAAGTGTTTTCGGTCGACCGATCAACCAGTATGTCGACCGCGTAAACAGGAAAAGCAGGATATCTGTTCAGATTCAAGGAAGAATCTACCAACTCAAGAAAAATACTCTGAACATGTGATTCCCTTAACCCAGCTATCTTACAAGATCAATCTTACTAGGAAAAGAGATTTTACAAAATTAATCCATTTAAGAGATTGAAAAGTTGTAATTCCAAGACAACTCATTTTAATTTGACAAAAGAAAAAATAACTATGAATCCATTCCAATGAAACAAATTTGAAAAGCGAATCAAATGAGAAGATGAATCACGAAAGTCCAAGCCCGCTCAATCCAGGCCCGCAAAAAGATGTACCATATCCGACAAAATCTGCAAATATCAGCTGGATACAGAAGATTATTGACGTATTCGCTGGATGTTGTTGACAAACGAGAAAAATATAGGGACAACCAGCATTTAATTTCAAAGGCATAGCTGAGTAGCTTTTGAAAATCTGCATTCAGCGGATTTTCAATATCCTGAAAAGCAAGATAAGAATAATTAAGGCTTTGTCTTGTTCGAAATCCAATTCTATAAGAGCAGCCTTAGTTCTATCTGATTTGTAACAACACTTCTTCTTATCTTCTACAATCTTATTCCTCAAGGTTTCAATGGCTCACCAATTCCCTTTTAGTATTTCTTCTGATCAGGAGATGAGGAATTTTTTACCTCAATCCCAAACTTTTTCTGCATCTGTCTTAGGTTCCATGATACCAAGGCGACAAGAGAGAGCTTTGGCTAATAAAACAGATGAAGATGTCATTTATGAGCTTGTGAGTCTCGGAACTCATTATTCTTCATCCATTGTCTCATTTTCGGATCGGTTGCGATCCAGAACTCGCACGACAGAAAAGTTTATTGAGGAGATCAATGAACTGCAACGGCTTCTTCTCGAGTCTAATAGAAAAATAGTAGAGTTGAAGCAAGAGAATAAAGATTTAAAATCCTTGCTTACCTCTTCAATTCGGATGCCTAATCCTTTAGACAGGGATTGTATGATGATCTATGAAAAGCAGAAGCATTTGAATGATGAGGCTAAAAGTCTCAAGTTTTTGTAAGACATTGAGAAAAATAAACAATAAACATTCATGTCATGTATCATTTTGATCTCTCTGTATATTTGCCAACTGATCATGTGTGCTTATGAATTTTCGTACAATATTACCCTTCTGCACATGATTTCTAAGAAAATGATATCTAATTTCAATGTGCTTAGTTATAAAGTGTTGGACAGAATTTTTGGAAAAACTGATAGCACTGGTGATATCACAATACAAATTCATGCTACGTTTTAAAATCAAAATGCATTTTCAACAAGTAAAACTTAAACAAATGATACTTGAACAAAGAGATAATACTGAAAAAATAGAAGGAACTTAGACATAAGACCAACAATACATATAGCTTATGAGAAAATGTTGGTCTAATCTAATTATAAGGTCTTAGTATTTGTCTAAAAGTCTAACCTTAGGTATCCATCTAAGGTCTTGAGCTTTGGAGTCTTTGTAAGAGATTCCACCAACCAGAGGAGATAAATTTTGATCAAATCTTTGAGGTTTGACAATTTCATAATTAGATTGATGCGAAGTCTTTGGTGGTTGAGGTCTCTTTTTATTTTTCTCATTTCTTTTAGCTTTTCCTCTCTCTTTTTGTCTTTTGAATTTTAATTTTAATCTTTCAATCTTTTTTCAAAAGTTCTTTCATTTCCAAAGTCAGAGGAGGTAAGATGAGAGGTTTCTTATTGATAGATTTATTTTGACCAATTTTTACTTATTTAGTTCTTTTAAAATCTATCTTAGGAGACTCCTGTTGAGGTGTTTTAATTTGTTTAAACTTTCTAGAGTCTTCCTTTGATTTAAATGCCTTAACCTTCATAGAATTAGATTTTTCATTGTTAGGTTCATAGATAGGTTTAGACAAATGACTTTTTCTTAATTTGCACTCAAATTTGAAATGCCCTTCATTACCACAATAATGACATTTTGTTTTGGGCAATGGAGAGTGAGTGCACGAGAATGAGGACACACCTTTCACAAATGTGTTGGTGAAATTTTGGTCATGTGTAATATACTTATTGAATCCAAGACCCGTCTTATCTCCTTGTGATTTACCCGTTTTAAATAATTTTTCAAAATTTTCTTCTCCATGAGTAAAAGAATACTCATATTTTTCTTTATACCATATTAGATGGGTGACTTCCTTTTTTAAATTAGTGATTACCTCTTTTAGAGTATCAGCTTTTTTCTTATGATTTCTTATGTGTTCACCGGCAATTTGAAATTTAGAGTTGGTTTCGTTAAGATCATTGGTTAAGATATTAATTTCACCTGTTAAGGTTTTAACATTGTCTTTTAAAACTTTATTATTTGCTTCTTGTTTTCTTATGATGTTAATTAACTTGCAACTCTCATCATAGAGTCTATTATATGATTCTTGAAGATTTTCATCATTGTCTTCATTATCTGAGCCATCATATTCAGATTCTGGTTCTTCTTCAAATTCTTCAATATCTGAATTTTTATATTCATCCTCAGATTTCTCAACTGATGGATCACATAAACTTCGAGCCATTAAAATAGTGTAATTTTCGGTTTCATCTCGATGTGATTCATCTGATTCTGACTCTGATTCAGATGAGTCATCCCATGTTGCCATAAGTGTCTTTTTCTTCCTTTCCATTGGACACTCAGAAGATATATGTCCAAGTTTTTGACAGTTATAGCATATGACTTTTCTTTCTTGACTCTTAGATGAAGAATTGCTTTTGTTTTTATTTTTATTAAAGAATTTAAAATTTGAATTCTTTTTCTTAAAATATGTCTTATAAATTTTTTAGTGAGCAGAGCAATATCTTCATTATCACTTTCTTCATCATTATCTGATTCTCCTTTAGATTGAGTTGATTGAGGGGTTTTTAAAGCAATTGATTTCTTATCTTTGGATTTATTAGAAGCATTATTTAACTTTAACTCAAAAGTTCTAATATTACCAGATAATTCTTCAACTTTCTTAGTTTCTGGGTCATTGTATTCTTCTATAGAGGTCACTTTGGGGTGAAATCTATCAGGAAGGGATCTAAGTATTTTGCTACAAATTTTGCCTTCAGGAATTTGTTCACCAAGTGACCACATCTCATTCACAATTACCATTAGCTTAGTTTGAAATTCATCGAACATTTCATCTTCCCTCATTCTTAAAGATTCGAATTGAGAAGTCAACATTTGGAGCTTGGCTCTTTTGACAATGGTTGTTCCTTCGTATTTTGTTTCCAAAAGATCCCAAGCTTGTTTAGCTGATGTCATAATCTTTTTGTACTCTTCAGCATTCATGGCACAAGTTATGGCATTCAATGCCTTTGCATTGTTGTCTCTTAGTGCCTTATGATCAGCTGTCCATTTTGCCTTTGCAAGAGGCTGGACAGTGCCATCTTTATCTGTGACTGTAGGAGGAGTCCATCCATCCTTTACAGAATTCCACACATCTCTATTAAGACATTTGATGAAGACGGTCATTCGGGCTTTCCAAAAGGCATAGTTTGTACCATCAAACAATGGAGGTCTGTTTATAGCACTACCTTCTGAATTAGACATTGGCACTAATAAAAAGAAGTAGATCTACTCCGGGATGTTAAACCTTTAGGGAGTAACCCGCTCTGATACCAATTGAAAGTGCAGCTAGGGCCAATGAAAGTGTCCTAGACGGGGGGTGAATAGGACTAATGGAATTCTTTTCTCAATTAAAACATCTTAGTCCAATTTTAATCCCAACTAGGAACAAAAACATAATGAACACAAATAAGAATACAACTTATGCGGAATATGTGTTCAATATATGAGTGCTTAAACAATCAAAGATAAGACAATTAGTTTCATATTAGTAAGCACAAGTGTGAGTACAACACTCTTCACAAATTCACTTATGATTTATATCAATGTGCTTAAATGAATATTTGTTAAAGAGTGTGTGCTAAACAAGATTTGATTTACCAATATGATCAATGTTGTTTTCCCACAAGTGGATGTGTGTCAATTAAACTAAATATCATTCTCCACAACATATAGATATATAAATCAAGCATAAGAGATAGAGATAGAGAAATTGACACAAGGGATTTATAGTGGTTCAGTCACACAGACCTACATCCACTCTCAAGGGTCACACAGTCCCCTGGTTCCACTATGAAGAATCAAACTACACAAGTACTGATTCTACATAAATTTTGTTCACGAGGTTCGACCACACAGATCTACTCCCCATTTTTGTTCACGAGGTTCGATCACAAAAATCTACTCCCCACACACAACTTTTAGAGTGGTTGAATCACACAGAAACAATCCACTATCACAATTTTTAAAGTGGTTGAATCACGCAGAAACAATCCACTATCACAAAGATATAATTTGAATGGAGGGCGAACACTTGCCTTTGATGAAGATCGAAAGTGTTCGAGGAAGCTTTTGACCGTGATCGAAGCTTTTTACCTCTTGCAGCTAGCTTGGTGTTGATGATGAAACTCCATTGAGATGCACAACCAAGTTGTAAAGGTTTGATTTCTAGGGTAGAAATGAGAGATAACCTTATGGATTAGGATACCCTAAATTTGGCTTCTCAAAGCACACTCCTTAGAGCTAAGTAAGCCCTTGGATTTTTCAAGATAGAATCTAAGTGTGTTTGGAAGAAGCTTTGAGAGCTTGGGAAATGTTTACAAGAATTTAGAACAAAGGCTCTTCAAAAATTAGACTCCTTGATGTTGAAAATGGGCTTCATGTATTTAGAGAAAAAATCCAACGGATAGTTCCAACGGTCATAAAATGGTTAGGTAGGGTGTACCGAATAGGAGCACTATTCCAACGCTAAAAAAACCATTACTAAACCATTGCTTTGGTGAGGCCTTACATGAGTATGAATAAGAGGGAACATTTGTAAAAATAAATATTAAAGAAATCAAAAGCCCACCGATCTTGACAATTTTAGAATTCTTTATTAATTTATAAAACATTGTTTATTCTTAAGTTTGGTGAGGCCTTACATGAGTATGAATAAGAGAGAACTTTTGTAAGAAAAATATTAAAGTAATCAAAATCACACCGGTTTTGAAATCTTCTTATGTCTTTATTAATTTATAAAACATTATTTATTGTTAAGTTTTCTATACATACTCATGCTTACTAAGCCTCAATGTGACCTGGTGTTAAGATCATGTTGGATGCCTTAGGACAGGCGGACTTAGGGGGTGAACTTCTAACCGCATGAGGTTGGCTGGCCGAAATCTGGGGTCATTTTTGAGTTTTAAATAAGCTCAAAAAAAATCTTCTAAAAACCAATCAAAATAACAATTTAGCCAATGGTTTTTAGAGTCACTAAGGCATATGGTTTCGGTCCCAATTACCTGATCTTGGTTGGCACATCTTTATGTTGATCTTTGACGAAACCTGGCATTTCCAAAAAGCTTTGACAGACCTTTTGAATTGAATCTTCCTTGAGAAATTCTGAGAGGCAAGGTCTTGGATTCTTCGACACGGAATTGACAATACAAAAACAAGTGCTCATAGGGATGTGGCACTAACACACGTTACCATAAATCCCTAAACGAAACAGAGCCAAAACAATGGAAAAGAATCACAAAATGCCACAAGTGCACTGAATGTTCGAACGTACGAACCCAACGTTCGAACATTCAGGGTCTCAAGTTTTTTGCTCGGAGGTGTGAGAATTCGAATGATCGAACGTTCATGAGGGACGTTCGAACGTTTGATGCATCTGCCCTTTGGCCCAGACAAACCTGAACTCAGACGTTCGATCGTTCATAGGCAACGTTCGAACGTTTGACATTCAGTTCGTTGGCCAGTTCATGAACAGTCATAAAAATTGGGGTTTTTCCCCTTTCCATCCATTTTCTCCCTATATCAAAGGAGAGTTCAATCCAACCAAATCCAAACAAATCACATTCATTTGAAATGAAATGGAATCCACATTTCCATTCCTAAATCACCAAATAACCCAAACATCTATTTAAAAAATCCATAATCTATAATTATCATTTAGAAAAGGGCAATTAAACAAACCTATATGCATTATATAGGAATCAAAGATTGAACAACGCATTTAATAACAAATTATAATAATGTACTTGCCTTTCACCGGGGTTTGGAGAAAGAAAGCAACAGATCCTAACCAATACCCAATTCAAGAATACCGGGGCGCTCGATCACAATCATAACGCCAATCGGATACAAGAGATGAGATAGAAATTGTGAGGCCTCATCCCTTGTGGGCTCTCAATTTGAATTTGAATACTATATTATAGCATAAGTATACTATTTATGCTAATTTTATTTTGGGGTTTAGTTAAGGGTAAATAGGTATTTTCCTAGGTTTTTAGTTATTTAGCCTTGTGGTGTATTTAGTAGAATTAATAGGGTGTCCTTTGTTATTTTTAGAGTTGGTTAGTTTGTTAGAGGCCCTAGCTTAGAATTAGCATTTACTATAGGGGGTGTCCACTAGAGAATCTTTTAGAACCTACCCAAAGACCAAAATGCCCATAACCCTAACCCTAATCCTATTCAAACTAAAAGGGTACTTTAGTCCCTAGCTCAAACCCCCAACCTATATAAGCTACCCTACCCATTGCCATACGATGACTACTGTTCTCCTCTCTCATTTCCCTCTTTCTCTCTTCTTCCTCAATTCCCCCTAATTCCCTCCCAAATTCCCTTCAATTCTCCCATCTCCCTCTCGTTCTCTCTCTAAGAACTCTAAGGAGAAGAAGAAGAAAACCCCATCTGCAACTTATTACTTGAATTTCTCTCTGTCTCGATCATCTCTTCGTCCCCTTCTAGTCAAGGTAAGTGCCCACTTCTAGTTCTGT
Source organism: Litsea cubeba (assembly GCA_012931725.1). NCBI lineage: Eukaryota > Viridiplantae > Streptophyta > Magnoliopsida > Laurales > Lauraceae > Litsea > Litsea cubeba. The sequence continues at coordinate 21,676,803 of CM022952.1, read as the reverse complement.
TTCTATAGAAAGTTCTCTTTCTCTCTTTAGATCTCCTTCCTTATAGCTTTTGTCTTGTAGATATGGGTGTAGGAGTAGAAGTCTCACTAGCTTTGAGATCTTGGGGCAACTGTGTGACCGAGGAGACCCTACAGCGGGAATTTCCTTTTTAACTTGGATTTCTTTCTTTCTCGCTCTTCCTCCTTGCAATCGATTGAGGCAAGTGCAATATGCTTATTTAATATAGAATGGATGTTTACTATTGTTGATTCTCTGTATTTCTATTTAGATGATGTTAGGACCGTTAGATTTACCTTTGAGCATGTTTTCACGGTTGATCGGCCATTGATGGAAGGGTTGATCTCATTTGGATGATCAATGGCCCATGGTTTGGATGGTTGGGTGTATATTGGAGTGCTTTTCTTATTTCTGGATGTTTCTGTGGAGTTTGGACGAGATTGGTTGAGTTTTGGTTGAAGAAAAAGAAAATCGGAAATTCTGGAGTTGTAGAGTGTCTCTGTGCCTTGCTGGCCGAGATGAGTTCTCTGAGCCCTATTGGCCGAGCTCAACACTGGCCGAGCTCAGCGATGGCCGAGCTCAGCACTGGCTGAGCTCAAATGTCCTTAACCGAACTCAGTGTTCTGTCGAGCACAATGTTCAGGCCGAGATCCGCATTTAGGCCGAGCTCAGTGTTTAGGCCGAGCTCAGTGTCTTAGCCAAGCTCAGTGTTATGGCCGAGCTCAGTGTTTTACCGAGCTCAGTGACTGACCGGGCTCCATGCTTGACCGAGCTTAGCGCTTGACCGAGCTCAGCGCTTGACCGACCTCAGTACCTGACCGAGCTCAATGCTTTGCCGAACTGAGTTGGGTGACCGAGCTGAGCTAGGTGCTTTGCCGAACTGAGCTGGGTGACCGAGCTGAGTGTTCGATTGAGCTCAAGTGCTTAGACGAACTCTGAGCTCTATTATGAAAAGGTAGGATTCCAACAAGGGAGACTAGAACCTGGAACATCCCGTTTAGCCAGAACTTTCAGTGCGCACGGCCAACTGAGCACACTGTGTACAGTGACACTTTCCAGATTCTAATTTCTATTGTTGTAATCATGTGCGGGGCCTATTGACCATCCAAATAGACTTCCATACTTTGCCAGGCATAAGTGAATGGTGTGGCTCAACTTTGACTCGCGGGGCCCACTAATTAGGGTCCAGGTTAGGTAATCTAAGATGATTCAACCTTTATGTGTTACCAATGATGCTCGTAACTTCTGGGGCATCAAACACAGTATCTATTAGCATCTGAGGTTTCATTTAAAGATCAAATTACCTAAGATATACCTGAACCTAGAAGTGGACCAATTACTTAGGTTGGACTGTTGATATTTTCCATTGATTCTTGTACATGGAGATTTATCTCCCTCATATTATTACTGTCACTCTATTGTCCTTATTATTATTTATATCTATAAATTAATTGGAAAATGGAGGGCCTGAACTTAGGTTTACTTAGAGGTGACCCGGTGCTATGAATGGGTGAACACTTACCTGTGTCTGTGGCTAGGCGGGCCCTTTTATGGCCTAAGTTTGGATATGGATTACCCTAGACTGGAGAGGTTGCTTATATGGACTTGTAACTCATTATGAATAAATGGACTGTATATAATTGGACATGGACTTGTTATTTCATTTGGATTGTTGTAGAGCAGGCCATGCATTTGATGGGCCTTGATATGGATCAAATGATTGGACTTGGACCTAGATTATGATTCATGGATTGTATTGGAGATTTTGACCTCTTAAGGATTTTGTTAGGACCTTGTTCACATAAGGCAAAGCTTAGACAGACACAGACCTTTATTATTTCCTGAGTCGGCATAGACATTCACTAAGTTGATCTAAGCTCAGCCAGTTAGACTAATCATCACTGGTAGAAGCTATTGAGAGTGTTGTGTGGGCTATCATGATGAACATTGTTGTAGACGGACGGTGCGATACCGGTCTAGTCTCCGGATGATGGATGTGGTGTGGATGTTGTTTGCGGGGCTAGATAATCCCCAGCAATGTGAGATTTCCCCACCGTGACTGTGTTCAGTATGGGTGGGCCGCGGCATAATATCCCACGGTATCCAGTTCGTGTGAATGTGTCATATTGTTTATATTATATATCTTATTTATCATGATTAAATGCTTATCTTGCTCAACTGCTTAGATTCTATATCATTGTTACTCTCTTTAACATCTTTACTATCTCTACTCATTTTGATGCATGCATTCTATATTACTTGCATACTGTGACTTGCCAGATCTTTAGATCTGATCCACTCTTGGTGCTTAGGTCTTTACCCCGAGTTCGAGGGCGATGTGTACGCACTCGTAGAGGTGCCCGTAGTAGGAGACTACGTACGGATGGGGACCGGCCGACCACGAGGTCGAGCCGGAGGTTGGAGAGCCAGCACCTGGGGTGTGAACGATATCTTATTTTGGGTTTTGAGCGATATTTGTAGTGACTTGGGTAACAATAGAAAATGTAATAAACCTTTGTTTTTATTACTTGATATTTTAGGCTGGACTTACAGCCCGTTAACACTTGATATATTTGATGATACATCATGCTTCCGCTTTACTCTTTATGCTTCCGCAAATTTAACCATTGATGTGATGTTGATCAAAAAGTTTTAAATTGGACCTCACTGCGGACCTAAGATCTTGGAAGTTCTCAGATTTTCCGGGAAGTAGCGCGCCAAATTCGATACCTTGACGGATTTTTCGGTTTTCAAAAGTGGGGCGTTACAGAAATGCCTAGGTGATCAGATCTATGGTATTCCTACCCAAAACCTAACATTGGAAAGAATAAGAAGATAACCTAAGAGTATAGATTCACTCCTAATGGTTAGAGGAAAAGGTTACCTATGATAAGAAAGTTAAACAAAAAATGATGGTATCCTCTGATCTTAATTCTGATGACTGGATCGTAAAACTGAAATGCCTTGGGAAGCTGAAAGAGGAAGAAGACGAAGAAGTAACGGGAGGAGTTGCAGAGATAAGCAGGGAGGGATAAGACGTGCGTTCATTAAAAAAGGGATTAGGTTAAAAAGAATATATTCTATGGGCTTAAGTCATTAGGTCAAATTTGCGGGTCAGGTCATCTACCCATTAACCCAATTCACCAATCCACACATCTAACTAACGTGTGCTCCACTTAATTCTAACCACTTAAATAACTAAAATAAATTCAATTAAAATAATAATAATAATAATATCTAATTAAAATATAATAAATATTTAAAAGTGGGACCGGGATCTTACAATGGTTATATTTTACCTTTTTAGTCCTTCACCCCTCACCTCTTTAAAAATACTTTATTGGAACATATTTTACCATGAACTCCTAGAATTCAATTCCATCAAGCGGGGGTAGATCCTTGAAGCATATATGAAGGCCTTGGCCCTGTCCACTGAAGATCAAACCAAAATTAATCCCAAGTACAGAAAGAAGTCCTATATTGCCGGGTCCTGGGTCCACGGGTTGAAACCTATATGGACCCGGAACCTGACCCATTTATCAATCGGAACCTAAATTAGGTTCCAGACCCGTACTTGTTTATGAATCGGAGCCTAAAATAGGTTCCAAACCCGGTTTTTTACGAATCAAGACTTCCGAGTAATCGGAAAATCGAATACCCATTTGCAATGCCCATCATTACTAACCATTTCATTCTTTTTTAAAGTGGGAAGAATCATACAAATTTCTAATGATATTGTTCGATTGAGTCCTACGATGGATAAGCTGACCCCAATGTCATTCCATATGCGTCATCCCACACTTTAATTAATCAGAAGGCTGGCTTTTTATGGTCACAACTTAACATTTGGAACAGAGTTTGAAATCCAATGTACAGAATGTGATTCAAATAGAGCCTTGAATGAACCTGGATGGGCTGGCGGATCCGAATCTTATCCATCTGTTGACAGTTACTTATTGGCCCTCAATTCAGATCTAAGAGGGCCCCATCATGGGCCTATTAAACTATATTAAAGACAGGTGTTTTAAAGTTAATTTTGACCATAACTAATTTCAACCGGGAGTTATATCCATTCTCATTAACTAACCCAGTAACCCACAATCGCCCTCCACTCGTACATGCAACCACTCTACTTCTTTCCACTTTTCACTATTCTCTTTTCAACTTCATTTCCATAGCTTTTACAATTACTCTACGTATACTCCTCTTTCCATTCTACCCAACTTCTCTTACTCCATTTTTACACCACATATTCTTAAATAGTTGGCCTGATAACCAAATGGTCGAGCTTGGTTAAGCCTCAGACTAGGTCCATCTGGCCCATGAACGCAAATGCATGTGGCACCGGCTTTTGCAGATTGGATTCATCTCCCTCTGCCCATTTTCTCAGCAGAGATTCTACTTTAGAAAATGGTTCCAAATTTATTGAAGATTATGTTTATAGGCGGCTTATATTTCAATCAAAGATGCTAGGGAGAGTCATAAAAAGAAGAAAAAAAAAAGGCAACTGATTTGAGGATCGATCAAATGCATTACGTTTATCAAAAAGAGACCGTCCATATTCATTCATACATCATATAGGAATCAAATATCTCATCATCATGGACAAAGAATCACCACATTCCAATTTCCAAAAGCGCAGTGGGCAAAAGCATGAAATATGCAATTCCCCAAAAACTGATCAAAAGTTATAGAGAAGTCTCTGTTATTATGGACCACCACACAAACTGGACTTCATGCATTTTGACACTTTATATGTGCCTTTAAAAGTAGGGGACTAGTGTAACTTTCAACTTTCATGACAAAAAAAAACCTATGGAATATGATGATGTTAGCATGTTAAGCAAACCCAAGTTCCGGACAGGGGTACATGGCTCCAAATGTCTCGGGATGACTTTTTTGAGGTACCCCAGTCTATAAGGCTGAGATCCAAGAGAGCCCCACACATGTGAGAAGACGAAGCCCGCAAATTATGGGAAGAAAAGCCCAAATAAGTGGCAAGAGTGCATACTAAAGGATTGATTCCAATATATCGAGACAACATGCGAGGTTGCCAACCAACTTAGCAATCCCTTTTATTTCATGTCTTGCAATATTGATTTGGAAACCGCAGTTGTAGCGCAATTCTTGCTCATCCCATCTTGTAGGATCCACTTTGGCTACCTATAATATGTGTGATCAAGGGTTGGATAAGAATATTTCTATTTGGATTATGTATAAATAGGAGAATTTCTTCGTTTGATAATCGTGACTACCTCATGATTTATAGCCTCACTAAGAAACAGCACCATTCAAATCGTATCATTTTATGTTCTTGATTCGGTGGTTATGATCATCGAATAAAAGTAGGACTCAAATCATATGTAATCAAGATTATAAAAAAGAAAAAACTGGCTACTTATCAGCTGCAAGTTTTTACCCTGTGAATCAGTATGTAGGGCATACCGATTACCTTCCTCATATTCCTCATATTGCCTTGGTGAACTTGGAAAATCTATTTTCTTGTATTTTGCATCATCAACCTGTGGATGTGTACATATCAGACTAATTGTCGATCTAGTGAGTTCCAAGGGTTGGGTCGATCAAAGGGGGCCCCAAGTGTAGGGGTGTTCATTGGCCGGGCCAGCCTAAGGCATATCCAGGCCCCCCGACTATAGAAACATTGTCCAAAGCCTGGCCCAAGCCCGACACGGACCGTAAAGTTGGACCTGAGCCTGCCCATTTAATCAATCGGGCCGGGCCAAAGCGTGCTTTTTTCAATTTTCTTGGTATTCGAACAATTGTTTGGACTAATTAAATTAAATTACATGCTTTCCTAACAAGGGCCGGGCCAGTCCGGGCTTTGGGCTTTCTATCATTAATCCAAATCCGGCCCAATTACTAAATGGGCCCTAGTTACTTATCCAAGCTCAGCCCAAAGCAGGCTGGCCCGGCCCTTGAACACTCCTACCAAAGTGTGACCCTAATCTCAAGTGTCAAATTATAATTTGCACTAATGTATTTTTCAAAAAATTAATGCAGTAGTCTATTCCCTAAAATCAGCATACCAGTAACAATTACCTTGGCCGGTGAACTTGGAAGGCTCCTTAATCATGGATGTTTAGATGTAATTAGGGAAAACTATATTCCCCTCATAACTGAAGATGTAAAATCCAAAAACCCCTGGAATCTTGTGAAGGTTAAGCACTGGAATCTTGAGGTTTAAGTTTCTTTTTTGGTACCCCAGCCAAGAGAGCTTGGACCCAAGAGAATCCACACAAATGAGAAGGAGAGCCCACAAACTCAAACGAGAAGCCTATACAAATAGGAAGGAAACCCACACAAGTGGAAAAAGTTATATGACAAACGATATTGCCGACCAACTGAGCAACCCCTAATCGTCCCTTCCAACCAACTAAATGGCCAGGCTTGAAAAAGCCTTGTCCCAGATTCATCCTGCCCATGAACACAAATGCATGTGGCACAGATTTGTGTGCTCCCCCATGTGTCTGAAGCTCCAAAATCCCATTCCGGCAACTAATTATCTATCTTTCAGAGTGAGTCCATGCAGTAATATTTTACCTCACTGAGATCCAAAACAGGGGGAAAAGACTTTGTTTGTAAAAACAGACCTTGACCTTAAATTGGTCACAGATGAATTAATTAAGGATGCAATGGCTGGCTGGAATTTCACATGTTGATATTTTGACTGTGACATCTCCACATGTCCTATCATTACAAGAGGGGGTTTAATTTGTAAAAACTATTAAAATCAAAGCAATGGTTGAAAAACAAAGAGTCTCCCATTTCATCTTCATGTTTTTGCACGACACTCAGAATATTTAACTCTGGTGGTGCGAGGTCGTCGTGTTTGTTTTGTCTTCATATTTTATTAGGATTTGTAAGCAAAAATCCTCCAATATGTATAACAACATGCCTGTAAGATAATGCATGTTATATGGTTTCAGAAAATGTTTCATCACAGTCACATGATTATTCAACTGAAACTTGATCGTCGAAGAATAAAAGTATGGAGTGTTGACAAATTTCAAAAATGCCAATGAATGGGTGTCATTAAAGGGTTTGAATAAGTGTGGCCAATGGGGACAATTTGAGGCTGAAGTTCAATGTATCAATATCTTGGACTTGTGAAGTTTTTTTCCCCTCTACGTACTGACCTTGCATAGCACTAGTGTGGGATTCTAGTCTCTGCCATCCAGACAAGAAATGTTCATGTACTTGAATTACAGTGATTGAAAATTCTGTATAGCAGTTACGTAATAACCCCGTGGGGAGAAAAGCACATAATAACAGCTGACAAAATTAGGAAACATATTAGCCATGTACATGCAACAAGGGTTCAAAGTTAGTTGCACTAAAGAATATATATTGAGAAGTACACAAACGTAAAAGGAAACATATTATAAAGAAGAATGACAAAATTGACGTGGTTCACCACTTCGGGCTGTTTTTTAGCAGAATTTCTGATTGGAATTTGTGATGTTGGAAATTTGAAGATAGTGATGTGATATTCCTTTGATTTTTTTCTAGAATTTGGGATTCTAATCACCTGAAGAGACAGAAATAATCATTATAATTTCTATTCCAACCTCCTTGGCATAACTCGGTGTTCCTGTGGAGAGAATGATTCAGGAATTCAACCTAAGGGGATTGTTTTAGAGAATTTACAATTTTTTCAGACATGAATTTTTGGATTTCTACTAGAGAAATAAGCCCTATTTCTTTAAATAGAATTTCAATTTCTCCCAAAGCGGTCTTCTGTGGTGGAATTTCCAAATCCTCTTTTTGAGATTCCAACAAAATGCAAATATTTTTTGAACTTCCGGAATTCTAAAAGGTCATTTGAGACTTTTGGGTGACTAGCTAGAATTTGCAATTTTATTAAAATAAATTTGGCATTTCAAATGCTACTGAACAAGCCATCACATCATGTCCTAAAAACCCCAACACACCAAATTCTTATAACAAAATTCTAGTAAAGAAATAGACCACATATAAAGATTATATTTATGAATTGAAGGAAAGAGAAAGAAAACTTCTCCCTATTTTAAAAGTAAAAGAAAAAAAAATATTACAATCTAAGAAGTGAGAAAATACAAAGAAGAAAATTAGTTGTTTGTACACACATGCCAATCCTCTAGTAGTGAAGTGATGAGAGGCACCTCCTTATGTAGAAACAACCGAGAATTTAATAATTAGATTGAAGGCCACCTAAAAAAAAAGATCCTTTTGCCTGTGGCCTATCCAAGGTGGGGCCACCAATCATCCCATGGAGAGGAAAGGACAAAGGTATGATTTCTCTCTTACAATTAAATTGAGGGCCACACGTCATTGACTCGTTGACTAAAAAAATGACTTTAATAATTCAACTAGCTTATCCAGACAACCATAGATTACTAATTTAAATCCAGTAATTTGCAGGTGCATTTGATCTGAGATTGCATAGCTGCACATGCAGACCAATTTTTATTGGCCATATTTGTGTGTTAGATGGAGAAAATAAATATAAAAAAAAGGACATGTGACATGTTGTGAGATCCAATTGTTCTATAAATTCAAGTGCTCATATTAGTTGCATGAGACATTTACTGTCCATACAATCCCATGCCAATAGTGAACGAAGAAGATGAGTAATTAACTTTGTCCATCCGCCTCATATGACTCATGAGCATAATGGTTTTTTGAGTTTCTAAAGGGTAGAATTTCTCATAATAGAGATAGTATCTTTGACTGGGACTTGGGTATGTTGGGAATGTTAGTCTATTATTAACATGAACCCTAAGATCGAGAACAACATGATTATCACGTGAATGATTTAATTAAAGATTACCTCCAGACCTCTTGATGCAGGGAGCTTTCCGATCCTGCTGTTTGATGTTGAGATCCGCCCAAGAAGTCTTTAGGGAATAACTTCAGTTTCTCTCTCCTTGCCTATAAGCCTTAATGTGTTGAATTTTATGAATGAATCTTTATGATGGATGAAAGACCCTTTTTATAGGTGGAGAGATGACCAATTATATTCCAATTAGGATTCCATTAGTTTTAATCTCAACCGTCCATCAAGGTAGAGTTTGTTATGGAATATATCTCTTTAGGAAACCTTATATGATTAAGAGATAGCATGTATCCTATGAAAACGGAATTCCTATAATGACCATAATTTATGAAAGGTAAGGACTTGTGGTCTAAGTAAAAGACCTAAAAGTAATTTCCTTACAGTCTCCCACTTGGTCAATAGGAAGATCTATTAATGTTTTCATATTAGGAATCATAAGGCGCGCATTATATGCTAAATACTTCTTTAGTCGGTTATCATAAGTGTCTTAGCTAATTCGGTTGTGAATGAGAGTCATGGCGTGCACACATTATTTTGCAACATGCTTACTTCCATGTACTACGTCATTTACAACCTGCATAACTAGACCATAATAAGAGATTGACGTAATGGTCTCATAATGTCTTTGTTTAAAGACTGTTTCTGTTTATTATTCATCCAAACATAAATATGTACACAATGGAAAAACAGAAATGGCAAATGTAGATATGCATTAAGAGCTCAATAAATGTCCAATACAAGCAGAGAAATATAAGGCAAAAAATAATAATCAAGAACTATCTACAAGACCCATGCTTTCAGTATGACCCTGAAAGGTCTTTGGAGGTAGTCCTTTCGTGAATATGTCTGCAACCATGAAATCTGTACGTATGGACTCTATTACAAATTTCTGTAATCTAACATCTTGCTTCAGTGATAGATATTTAAGGTCCATGTGTTTGGCTCCCTTAGATATCCTGTCATGCTTGGAGAAGAAGGTTGCAGCTTCATTGTCACAGTAAAGAGTTAATGGCTTAGAGATGAAACTCAAAGCTCCAAACTGAGAGATAAAGTTACGCAACCATGTTCCTTGAATTGCAGCCTTATAACATGCCACATACTCAGCCATCATGGTGGATGTGTAAAGTAACTCTGATTTCTGACTTTTCCATGATATTGCACATCCACATAAAAGACACACATAACCAAGAGTGCAAAGTCTGGTGTCAGGACATCCAGCAAAATCTGAATCGGAATAACCAGTCACCTGTAGGTGACTTGATTTTCTGTATGTGAGCATATAATTTCTTGTTCCCTTGAGGTATCTCAGTACTTTCTTTGCAGCTTTCCAATGAGCGATTCCTGGGTTGCTTTGAAATCTACCCAGCATGCCAACAGCATGACTAATGTCAAGTCTTGTACAGACCTGTGCATACATCAGACTCCCTACTAGAGAAGCATAAGGATATTTTTCCATTTCTTTACGTTCCAATTCGTTCTGTGGACACTGCGTAAGATCAAGTTTGTCTCCTTTATGCAGTGGAACAGGACTAGAGGAACATGTCATCATGCCAAATCTCTCTAAAACTTTGTCAATATATGCTTTCTGAGACAATCCCAAAATACCAAGTGACCTGTCACGGAATATTTCTATTCCTATCACATAGGAAGCCTCACCCATATCTTTCATTTCAAAATTCTTAAAGAGATAATCCTTTGTAGCATGTAATAAACCAAGGTCGCTACTAGCCAATAGTATGTCATCAACATACAGAACCAAAAATATGAACTTACTCCCACTGATCTTGAGGTATATGCAACGGTCAACCATGGTTTCTGTGAAATCGAAGGCAGTAATGATTTCATGAAACTTTAGGTACCATTGCCTTGAAGCTTGTTTCAGTCCATATATTGATTTCTTAAGTTTGCAGACCATGTCTTCCTGACCTTCAATTATGAAGCTTTCAGGTTGACGCATGTAGACTTCTTCTTCTAAGTCTCCATTAAGAAAGGCAGTTTTCACATCCATTTGATGTAACTCGAGGTCATAGTGAGCTACTAATGCCATGATAATTCTAAGAGAATCCTTCCTAGACACAGGGGAAAAGGTCTCAGTATAATCAATGCCTTCTTTCTGATTAAAACCTTTGGCAACAAGCCTGGCTTTATGTCGTTCAATATTGCCTTTGCAGTCGCGTTTGGTCTTAAAGACCCATTTACAGCCAACTGGTTTGTGTCCTGGAGGCAATTGAACAACTTCCCATACTTGATTTTCATCCATAGATTTCAATTCATCCGTCATGGCATCAATCCATTTACTAGAATTAACATCCTTAATGGCTTATGAATAAGAAATCGGGTCTTTAATTGTCCCTTCTGCAGATTCTACTTGGTAAAGCATATAATCTTCGGAAATAGCTGATCTCCTTTGTCTTTGAGACCTTCTTAATGCTGGTTCCTCTGGTGCTTCATCCATATGTTCATTGGCGACAATCTCATGATGGAGTTGGTGATCATTGATTGGATTCTCCTCATTGTTAAATGGTTCAACAACGGGATGATTTCCAACATCTTTCGGAATAGAAGGTAAAGGGATAGGTACCCTGATTTCCTGAATGATCACATCTTGAGTTTTATTACTCCCACTGATTTCGCCATTCTCAAAGAATCTAGCATTACCGGTTTCAACAATTCTCGTACTATGGTTAGGGCAGTAAAACCTAAATCCTTTGGACTTTTCTGGATAACCTATAAAGTAACCACTGATCGTTTTAAGGTCCAATTTCTTTTCATGTGGATTGTAGACTCTAGCCTCAGCTGGACAACCCCAAATTTGGAGATGTCTTAAACTAGGTTTCCATCATTTCCACAGTTCAAAGGGTGTTTTTGGAACTGCCTTACTGGGAACCCTGTTTAAGATATAAACAGCTGTGCGTAGAGCATCCATCCACAAGGATATAGGTAAGTTAGCATGACTCATCATGGATCTAACCATTTCCATATATGTACGATTTCGCCTTTCAGCTACACCATTCTGCCATGGTGAACCAGGCGTTGTGTATTGGGCAACAATTCCAAGCTTTTGGAGAAGTTTTGCAAAAGGTCCAGGATGTTGTCCTGTTTCATCATACCTACCATAAAATTCACCACCTCTATCTGACCTTATGATTTTCACTTTTTTATCTAGTTGCCTTTCGACTGCAGTAATGAACACTTGTACAGCATTCACAGACTGAGATTTGTCATGCAACAAGTATAAATAACAGTAACGTGAGTAATCATCAATAAAGGTAATGAAGTACTTTTCTCCCCCAAATGTTGGAACATCAAAGGGTCCGCAATTGTCTGTATGAATTATTTCAAGAAGCTGAGTACTTCTTGTGGCTCCTTTCTTTGTGTGTTTTGTTGATTTGCCTTTAATACAATCCACACATACTTTAATATTAGTAAAATCTAGATCCGGAAGGACACCATCTTTTACTAATCGTTTAATTCTTTCACTGGATATGTGACCCAGTCTTTTATGCCAGAAGAAATAAGAGTCATTTTTAGATGACTTTCGTTTGGTTTCCTTAGAATGCAGGGTAAGATGGGTTTCAGCAATTTGACTATTAAGATGAAACTTGTATAGTCCATCAAATAAAATTACAGAACCAATACGATTAGAATTTTTATGTAAACTGAAAGTACCATTTCCTAATTCAAACGAGTAACCATCTTTATCAAGTGCGCTTACAGAAACCAAATTACGGGAAATAGACGGAACATAAAGAGTTTGACATAAGTCTAACTGATAACCGCTATCTAAAACAAGACGAAAAGTGCCAATGGCTTCAACTGGAGCTTTGTCTTTGTTGCCCATAAAAAGGAAATTCTCACTTGGGTTTATGGTTTGGATCGTAAGGAATCCCTGCATTGAATTGGAAACATGAACATTAGCACCAGTGTCAATCCACCAAGTATCAGAAGAAACATAAGTAAGATGTGATTCGAAATAACTTACGAAACCCAGAGGGTTACCTTTCTTTTCGAACCATTCTTTACGTTTAATGCAGTCTGCCTGAAAATGTCCAGGTTTCTTGCAAAATTTACATAAGTTTTCCTTCTTTTTCTTCTTGGGGTTCTGACTGGCCTCATTAGATTTGGGTGGTGCCCTTTTCTGGCCTGAATTTTTCTTTTTTCCAGCATTGTTTCCAACTCCTTGAACGAGATGAGCTACTTTAATACCTTGTTGATTCAGCCTGGCCTCCTCTTGAACAAGTTTGTTGGCCAATTCATTCACTGTCCACTTTTCCGTAATAGTGTTGTAGTGAATTTGAAAAGGCCCGTACTGAGGAGGTAAACTGTTTAGGATAAATTGGACGAGAAAAGCCTCATCCACGGATAGTCCCAAATTCTTTAGTTTAGCAGCAAGGTTGGTCATCTCAATGACATGCTGATGCATTGAGCGAGTGCCATCAAACTTCATGGTTGTAAGATCTGCCATTAGTTTCCCAGCAAGGGATTTGTCTGCAGTCTTAAACCTATCTTCAATGGCTTTCATAAAGTCCTTAGCATTCTCAGGTGTAGGAAGGGATGTTTTGATGTTAGCATCAATAGTCATTCGTAAAAACGAATGGCCCAGTGATGGACTCACAGAGTAAAATAGGACTGTCATAGAGGTAGGTCTGGCGTGGATTTGATACCACATGTTAGTCTATTATTAACATGAACCCTAAGATCGAGAACAACATGATTATCACGTGAATGATTTAATTAAAGATTACCTCCAGACATCTTGATGCAGGGAGCTTTCCGATCCTGCTGTCTGATGTTGATCACTACAAGAAAGCTAGCTTTTAGTGGTGACTTTTTTAGCTGCGGTCTAATTTTTGCCACTAAAAATCCACCTTTAGTGGCAAAAATTTGATGTCGCCACTGAAGGTATTTTAATGCCCATATTTAGTGGCAACTTATATGTCATAGCTAAATTTCGCCACTAATTCCTTGGCGGGAAGTTTTGGCGCCATGGGATTTTGGAGGGAAAGAGATTTAGTGGCAAGTATTAATTTATTGCCACTAATTGTGTATGGTTTTAGTGACAACTTGTTATGATCGCCACTAATGTCTTAGATTCTTACATTTAGCCGCGGTATATTTTTTGCCACTGTATGTTTTATTTTTGTGGCTACTTTATATTGCCACTAAAGATATCTCACAAGAAAGTTGACTTTTAATGGCAACTTTTTTTGCCATAATTTAATTTTCACCACTAAAGACTCACCTTCAGTGGCAAAGCTTGATGTTGACACTAAAGGTATTATGTGATCACATTTAATGACAACTTATATGTTGTAGCTAAAGGTCATTTGGAGGGGGAGGAGATTTAGTGACAAGTTTTCTTTTTTTGCCACTAATAGTCTAGGGTTTTAGTGGCAACCTTTTATTTTCGTGGCTAGATGCTTTGTTGTCTTATTTTCGCCACCTTTTGTGGCGACCTTCTATTGCCACTAAAAATATATTATATGAAAGCTAGCTTTTAGTGGCGACACTTTTAGCCATAATTTATTTTTGCAACAAAAGACTCACTTTAGTGAAGGTATTATAGTGATCCCATTTAGTGGCAACTTATATGTCGTGGCTAAAGGTCATTGGCAGGAAAAAGAGAATTAGTGGCGAGTTTTAATCTTTCACCACTAATGTTGTAGGAGTCTAGGAGTTTAGCAACATCCTTGTTTCATAGCTAATTTCTTAGGTGTCTTACTTTTAGCTATACTTTTTTATGGGGCATCGTCAAATTTTACTTTGATTGGGGTGGGTGCCATTGTACGACTGATCACCCACTATCAAAGATGCCAACAAAGTCTTCCAGCATAATCAATGAGTCTAAAAATCAAGTTGGGTTGAGATTTGAGCTAAAAAATATACTGATGAGCGAAATTGAGGGCATCAGTAGACTACGCGCGTGACTAAAATAAGTGTGGAGCTCCATTATGAATCAACCATCTTTCTTACGCTAAGGAATGGATGAGAATCACGATATTGGTCGACACCAATAAATGACACCATTACGGTCTCGACCACGTAATGTTCTCTATCCTGCGCAGTCGTTGTGGCGTAAAATATTTTTACTCCAAAAAAAACTGAGAAAATATATCCTAAGTAATCCATAACATTATAAATTGCTAGAGAATGATGTTGATTTCCATTAGTAACAACTATAAAGTAAAATATTGGCCCCTAAATCATACCATCTGGTATCACTGTTTAAGCTTTATCAATTTAATATGCTCATATTATAATTTTTCCTAGTCTTCTTTTTAATTTACGGGCCAATTATGTAGCCCACATTGGCTATAAGAACACTGGCTACTTGAACTTTTTTCTTAATAATTTATTGACACTTTTTAAAATAATAAATATGACATTGAACCCATCTCCTATAGGAATAAAATCTATTGAGGCCTTATTAGGGAGGCATTTGTTATGAGCTGAGTGGTTTAATTTTTTATAAGTGGGCTCTATTACTGGGGTGTAGGTCAAGAAAAAATTTCAATACCCGATGGGATTTTCATTAGAGTGACTACTATGAAGCATTTGAATTTTACCTTTTATATTTTTAATTCAGGTGACTTAATAAGTGATAAATCCGATAAGCTCAATTTTAGTTCGATTAAAATTTATTGAGGACCCACATCAAGAGGAGGCATTTATTTTTAAAGGCTTATATTTTTATAAGTAGGCTCACTATAAAATCTTTCAATTAAAAAAAATAACTTGGGTCCATTAGATAAAAGAGGGGGATTCTCCAAGGACTTGGTCCGACCATCATATATATTTTTTATTCAGATGGCTTAAAACTTAAAAGTGATAAATTTGATGGACCCAATTTTAGTTTGATTAAAATTTATTAGGGCCAATATCAAGAGGAGGCCTTTATTTCTAATGGCTTATGTCACTACTAGAAAAACTCTTTTTCGCGGAGGGAAAAGCGGGCGGCCGCTTGAAGGGGTCGCAGAATGCGTCATTAGCGACCGCCGATAGCGGTCGCTAAATCCAAAACCCACTTTTACATCAGTTTTTCCTTCCTTCCCACGTTTTTCCCCCTCCTCCCGCGCTCTGCCCTCCCCCAAAACCCACTTTTTTTTTTCATTCCCGCGCTCCAACCCTAATCGATTTTTAGCCCTCTCGCCCCCTCCGTCTCTCTTCTTCTTCACTCTCCCCCAATCGACGGGCATGGCAGCGAGATTGACATCGTCTCTCTTCCTCTCTCTCTGCTAATTGACCGGTACAGCAGTAGAGATTGACACCGTCTCTTCCTCTCGCTCTCTTAATCAACAGGCTGGGCATGGCATCCATCATATATAGCACTCAGAGATGGTGTCTTCGCACCGGCGGGCAGCAGCGACCTCTATTCTCCGGCTAAGGAGAAGGCCGCCAACAGAGGCGAGCTGCCTCTGCAGCGACGGATCCAGAGTTCCCCAAGTTCCATAAGGAAGAAAACGATGCATCACTTTCCTCTCCCGACATGGAGGAGATTTTTTCTCGATTCCAAGCAGGGTCTTGAAATCGATCCAGAGCCTTTTCTAACTTGGGTTCTTCAATTTTTCTCAATTCCAAGCAGGGTCTTGAAATCGATCCAGAGCCTTTTCTAACTTGGGTTCTTCTCCGAATACCCATAAATCTCTGGTTCAAGCACATAACTTGAAAAGCAGAAGAAAAGGCCCGCCTCTGGTCTTTGTACCTACTCCAAGCCACGTGTTTTTCATAATAATCATAAAAGATCCTCTTTTTCTTCCATTTACTGATTTTTACAGATATGGGTTCTTGAAAACTTAGCTTCTTTTTTCTGTTTGTGGAAGCTTTTCTCCGGTTGCTTTCTGCAGAGCAACTCTTAAAAAAAAAACCCTGTTTTCCCTTTAATCTAATGATTTTAATGATATAGGTTCTTGAAAATTCCTCATTGTTCTACATTGGATATATGGAGTAAATGCAAGTCCAGATCTTATCATCTGTTGATTATTGTTGTGGAATAGTGGATACTAGCAATAATCAGGGAGAGCTGTGGAATTGTGGATTTAAAAAAAAATAATACTAAAGGCTGTGCTAATGCAGATGCAGTCAACTGATAAGGGAGTTGAGTGCAGGCCTTCTTCCTCTCCACGAAATATTTGTTGTATTGGTTCGATTGTTTGGTTCTAAAGGCTGTTGGAACAATATCAACTACATTTCATTTCAATCATCTTCTTAGTGTGCAGGTAAGGCCAGAAGTCACTTTCTAATAAATAACCCATTTGTTTCAGTGATGCTCGTGTTCTTCTTTGTTTATATATGGCTTATTTCAGCCAACTAAATTAGCATATCATACCAGTCCTCAGATTGAAGCATGAGCTCTGTATACTTTATTTTTTAGGTTGCTTAGAGTACCTTTCTCAATATCAGTTAAAATTTTAATTGTCTTAAGAAACAGTGATACCTTTTACCCAATCTAGTGGGGTGTTTGTTACCAATTTTCCGGCTTATTACTCATAATGAAGAGAACCCAACTGAATAAAATCTAAAGAAGAACCCACCTAACAAGGTGTAATTTAGAGTGAGAAAGTGACCCAGTTTGGGGTTTTTGTTATTGAAGTTCCTATTCCATTCCCACCCAACAAAGAAGAATTGATGGAAACCAATCAACTAAATTGTATTTCACAAACTCTCTTTCCAACCCACAAACAAAACCTAGAAGAAATCTCACCTATACTAGTGTTTGCTGCTTTCTAAACTTCCTAATAGGATTAACACAAAAACACACTCACACACATGAGAGAGAGAGAGAGAGAGAGAGGGAGGAGAGAGAGAGAGGAATTTCATGGTACCTGAGACAACCAGTGCAAGGCACTGAGGCTGACTGCCACATGAAGCTTCCTCTTTGGAAGAGTCTATGGTAGAACATGGGGGGAGAAACAATCTTAAAAGTCTGCTTACTTGGTTGTGAGGGCATACAAATAGGATTAGCATTTGTAGTAGTAGTGTTACCGGATATCATGAATCCACTCTCAATGTTTCTTAACAGTACTCTTGTTTGATGTTTATTGAAGGGTAGTCTGGTACAATTGATTCATCCCTTTTTCTTCACCCCCTTGATGTCAACAAGGGGGGAAGTTCATAAGTGGTATTTGGGCCTAAAAATGTTGACAACACTCTGCATGCATTATGTTCAGACTTCAGAAACACTCACAGGCCTGCACCAATTTAATGCAGTGAAATGAAGTAAGCAAGTCTATGCCTTTGTCAACACACTATGTTTCAAAAGGCTGCACTGTAAGTACAAGGAATGATACCATTAATTAGTGTCATGGTGGCCATTTGTCAGGTGGGATCTGGATTGAGTTTGCAATATGGCCCAAAAGTAGCATAGAGGATAAAAGGACAATAAATTAGAGGGTTCCAATTTATTTCCCTCTTTCACACAGAAACAAACACCATTAACCATTGCGAACAACATGTGAAGGATGATGTTAGACTGACTCATGAACATTGCATTCTTCATCCTTTAGCAAAGAAAAGCTCCTCCTGTTGCACGTTAGAATAGAAAGAGAGTAGACCATGTTGGGAGAACTCATTGCTTTGCATATGTGAGAATTCATGTCTATTTCTAGTTAAAAAGGATACTCACTTCCTCAATGATTGCTTAAAAGCTAACTACTATCATTCTCACAGCTGCTGATCCTACTGCTACTGCTTCTACTACTAGCTGGACATGAAGGAAAAAAGGTGCACACAGGTCTTAACATATGTCCCATCAAGGAAGAACTGAATTACATGGCAAAAAAGAAAAAAAAAACAGTAAACAAGTATCTCCAAATTAAAAAGCTTATGTGTTAGGATGAAAAGCTCTAGTTGCATTCGATGTATTACCTTGCATCTATGTTTACTTCCTCTTAAAATACCGTGCAGCAAAAACTTACTCTCGAAGAGCATTCCCATATCCAGGAAGCCTCGAGACTATCGTCATAGGCTGCATAAAGATCATTATTGCAAGTACGACACAGATGAAATGATCGAGACTCGAGAATCCTCCTTCAAGTATGAGCAGCAATGATTGGGTTGATCTTGTTAGGTATTTCGGATCCGAAGAACTCACGGTATGGATGTTAATTAAGTTATATTATCTACCATTTCAATATATCATTTATACATGTATTGCTTATAATTTATGGTTCCTGAATGCAAAAAATTAGCAATAGAAACAAGGAGAACAGGAAAAAGCAGACTATTGGCCATATTGCCGGGACAAAGGCTTTTGCTCGAATCAGCTATGATAGTGTAAACTTCATTATAGTATTTAGAACAATATATTTATTAAATAAATATTATATGTGTTAACTTGTGTAATGACAGCGTGATCTTGAGACGGGGAACGAGCCTTCCCGGACTAAGTTGTGGTTCACTACCCGATTTAGCGAGAAGAAAGGCACTTGGGTGGATTCGAGTTCCCAGGAAGTCTATGTAACTTATTGTTCCATTCTTTATCTCCATTTCAATTTTTTATATTATATATATCACTAAATTGATTGATAATAAAAATTGATTGTTGAATGTAGGACAAGCTTAAGAAGCTAGAGTCTCAACCGTTGGAGGAGGGCATTCCTCCCATGACTGAGGATGAGAGGTTTAAGGCAGTGCTTGGACCAGAGCGATCGGCATATATACGTGGTCGTGGGGCTGGTCCAAAGCCCACGACATGTACAGCTGGGCAGCGGATCCGTGCGCAACTAGAAAGGGAGAATGAGGAGTTCAGGCCGGAGGCGAGCTGAGGAGGATAGAAGGCTCTTCGAGGAGATGGAAAAGGAGAAAAGAGAGATGGCTTTACGACTAGAGTCCCTAGAGTCCCAGGTAGCCTCGCAGCAAGCACAGATGCATAAGGTGCAAGCTTCAGTAAAGTCTCAATTCATCACCCTCTTCCAGCAGTTCAAAGATAGAGGGCAAATTCCGATGTGATTCATAACTAGTCAAAAGACCAAGATCATAGTTTTTATATTTTATTTCAGGTCTTATTTGATTATGATGATGTAAACTTAACTTTTGCTAGTTAAATACGTAGCAATTTAATGATTTTGAATTTGAAGTTATGTTGCAATACCTGATGGTGATTGAAAATTTTACTGTTTTCATCTTGTATAAGCAGGTTCGTGAAAAGCAGATAAATGGAAAGAAAATAAATTTAATAAATTAAATTATTTTTTTATTTATTTTTATTCTAAACTTTTAGTCGCGGCAGCAAGTAGCTAGAATAAGTATGAGATAAGTTGCCACTAAAACATGAACTTTTAGCTGCAACTGTAAGTCGCCACTGAATGTACCTTTAAAACTGCTATAACTAATACTTTTAGTGTCAATTTTGTGCTTGTGGCTAAAAGTCTTTCTTTTACGGCAACAATAAGTCGCAGCTAAAAGTTAAATATTTAGCGGCAACTTGTAGTCGCAGCTAAAAGTAAAATAGTTAGCGGCGACTTGTAGTCGCAGCTAAAAGTTAAACATTTAGCTGCGACTACAAGTTGCCGCTAAAACTACGCTTTCATGTGCTTATGATATTTTTTTTAGCTGCGACTTTGTAATTTTAGTGGCAATTATTTTTTCAATTAGCGGCGGTAAATCTTGTCACTAAATATTATACTTTTAGTGACAATTTTAGTGTCGCAGCTAAAACTTTAACATTTAACTGCGACATTTGGAAATTGCGGCTAAAACAATTAGTGACAGCACTTTTAGCGACAGCTTAGCCGCGAGAAAAATATTGCCACTAAAACTTTTAGTGGCGACTTTGAGACCTTTAGCTGCGAAAAATTTCGCGGCAAAATGCCAACTTTCTTGTAGTGATCCGCCCAAGAAGTCTTTAGGGAATAACTTCAGTTTCTCTCTCCTTGCCTATAAGCCTTAATGTATTGAATTTTGTGAATGAATCTTTATGATGGAAGAAAGACTCTTTTTTATAGGTGGAGAGAGGACCAATTATATTCCAATTAGGATTCCATTAGTTTTAATCTCAACCGTCCATCAAGGTAGAGTTTGTTATGGAATATATCTCTTTAGGAAACCTTATATGATTAAGAGATAGCATGTATCCTATGAAAACGGAATTCCTATAATGACCACAATTTATGGAAAGGTAAGGACTTGTGGTCTAAGTAAATTAAAAGACCTAAAAGTAATTTCCTTACAGGGAATTTCTTATAGTATTCTAGACCCAGCCCCGGAGCATTTTAAATGCTTTATTTGATTTATAGATTGAATTCTCATAATTATATATGAATACTAGCCTACATGAAAAGCCACTCTTAGCCTTTCGAATTTTCAGAATTCCTATTTTTTGAATGTCGTAGTAGGGGTGGGGGAGGACATTGGGAGAATTTTGGATTCTCCCAAATAAGAATTATCCGAGTTCTTACAAATAGACGGGGCCCCTTTTAGAGAATTCTTGTCTCAAAGCATTTGTAATTCTCCTAATGCTATACCCCAAAACGTTGGCATTCTAAATGCTAATTGCACGTCCAGCACTCACAATGTTAGGATTCTTAGGATTCAGAAGGCTAAAAGTGCGTTTTCAAGTGGGCTGGCATCCAAGATCCTTGCATTAAATGGGACATTTTGGAATGCTCGGGGGAGATGATATGACACTAGTGTCAGAAATCCCGAATAATTGCAATTCTAGTAAAAGACGGCTCCGACCAAATTGGAGTTAAATTAAGTTTGGAATGAATCTAAATATATATATTTTTTTGTTGGGACTCAAAAGAAAGCCCGAAAACACACGGAAAGATAGTTCACACAAGCGAAAAGAATGCCCACACAAATGAGAAAGAAGCCCACTCAAGCGGGAAGAAAGCCTACATAAGTGAGAAGAGGTGGCGTACCAAGGTTTTCAACCCTGGGCAGCCATGAGAACTACAATGAGTAAGTGGTCGTTCTCAAAAATATATGGAGCTGAATTCAAGAAATAACTTCCTTGAATTCCTCTTTTGTTAGCCATATGGCGATTCCTTATAGGAAGAGGCCGGCACCGCAGCGATGCACTATAGCCCAGCCCTAAGCTAAAAACAAATAACAATAGCCCACACTTATCCGTTTGGTAATTTTATAACTTGTCAAGTAAAGTCAAGTCAAGTAATGTTAAGCATCATATCAAAAGCACTTTATTTCAAAACTCCCTCAATCTTTTTCCAAAAAGTTAAAAAGCAACTACCTTTATTCACTAAAAGACCAAAAAAAAAAAACCTCCATTTTCCTATACAAAATGTCAAAAATATTCCATCACAAACAACTAAAAATAAAATATCATCATAACCCACTTATATTTTATTCCCTCTCTTTATTTTACTTCACTATACTTTATTTTAAAAGTAAATCTTTGACTTGATTGGGTTGTAAACTTGGGGTTGCAAAAATCGGACTTCAAAGTTCAAATTTTAACACAAAGTTGCAGTTGCAAGAGAATGGTGGAGATTGAAATCATTTTTCAGGTCAACTGTGGGTCAAGCAGGTTAAACTAGGCATGAAAATCTGGGCGGATCATACTATCTCCAGGCTCAGGCGCCCTAGCTTAGCACGGCACGGATATTTCCCGTGACGCGGCCCAGCACGACCCAGGCAAAAATCAGGCCGTGCCGTGCCGGCCCATTGACCAAGTCAAAGGCACAGGCATGGTTTTTTTCGTGCTGGGCCGTGCCGGGCTTGGGCGGCCCGCCCAAATTTTCATGCCTAGGTTAAACGAGTTGACCTTAATCTGACCCTTTTATGCGGATCAAGGAAACCTAACGCACGATGATTTTTTTTTCTGCAATAATTGATGTCTACATAATTTATAAGTTCCCCCAAAGCTGCACATAAGTGGGATTCTTGAATCATTCTCTCCACTCCCGCATCTAAAAATGTCATGGGGGTTAGAATTCTAAGAATTCCAAATGCTACTTTTGACGTTTAAGGTGATTTGGAATTCTGAATTCCAGCAAAAGAATAGAATACATAGAAATCGCACAAGACAACCATCACATCACTATCTTTGAATTCCCAATAACAAAAGGTTTAGTTAGAAATTTCTGTAAAAAAAATAAGCTTTGCATGCATGCGCGCGTTGGCCTTTACATAAGTAATAAAACAAAAGAAAAGTAATTTAAGGTATTTTTTTCCGTTGTAAAGAGCAGCAATTCTCACATAAGTACCCAGTATTTGAACCCTGTATAAACCGCCTCTTCCCACATGTGTGAGCTTCCTTTCCACTTGTATGGACTTTCTTCCCGTATGTTCGATCTCCTTTCCCATGTATGTAGACGGTCTTCCCATGTGTGGGCATAGTCCCCTTCTCGTACGTGTTACCCTAAAAATGATGCTTGGGACATTGAAATCTATTGGAACATGTTTTAATAACAATGATTATTATTATTAGTTATTAGAAATAAATGTACACACATGTACAAAATATTAATGTTCCGGTGACTCAGATCATGTCTTATATTAATGCTCTCTACATTTGCAACTTATTCACCCTCATCTTCATCTCCCTCTCCCTCCCTCTCTCTCTCTCATGGGGCACTGTGAAAAGCACGATTCAAGGGACGATAAACGCAAACGTACAATCATCATCTCCATAATTGCCATTGCCATTATCCTAACAATCTCCATAACAGTCATCATTTTCAAGTGCGCCGTCCGCCCCAACCTCTCATTCTCCCTCCAAGACATCACAGTCTACCAATTCAACCAGACCTCCCCCGCCACCCTCACCACCACCCTCCGCCTCTCTCTGTCCTCCCACAACCCCTCCTCCCGCTTCTGCCTCACCTACTCCAGTCTCCGCGTCTACGCCTCCTACCACAGCCAACAGATCACCCTCCCCACCCTCCTCCCTCCCGCCTTCCTCGGCCACCATGATTTCTGCCTCTGGTCTCCCCTCCTCTACGGCGTCGAGGTGCCCGTCACGCCGTACCTGACAGAGGTTCTCTCCGTAGAGCAGGCGGCGGGGCAGGTCGTCATTGACATAAAGGTGGAGGGAGAGTTGAAGTGGCAGTTCGGGGTGGTGTTTCCCGGGCAATCAAATATGTACGTTAGCTGCCGGTCAGTGGTGTTGTGTGATGGTCAGAAGGGGAATGGGGAGGGTGGTGGGTTCCGGCTGCTGCAGCCGGTCTGGTGCAGTGCTAGCTTTTATAGTTGATAGATTGAAATTCTGTTCGAGTGGTTAGTCTTTTCTTTCTTCTAGTTTGATTTCGTATTTCGGTTTCTATGTTTTTGTGGGTGTCTTTAGAACAGTGGTCGGAGAATTTTAGTTGTCCAGTTACTGTTGTTGAATTTAGTGGCTTGTGATGTTTCTTCATTAATCGTTGATATGTTTGGCCACAAGATCGTTTGGGTCTAGATCTATCTGATTCTTCTGCAGCATTAAACTGTCTATGAAATTTTAAAATATGGCCTCTTGAACAATTGAACGTTTGACTTGACATGCCTAAATCTTATACATGGCTAGTTCCTCAAAGTGGTAAGGCCATGAGCTACATAAATGCTGCTTTGTGGCAGCAGAAGATTTGAACTCTCTTTGTAGCCACGTTTCCACAGAAAAGGCAAGGAAAAGTCTTTTAATTCTTGTTGCGGTCATTTTCTTCTCACGAGGAAAAGTGTAAAAATGTACTAAATTAATAGTGATTTAAAAAAAGAAAAAGTGTATATGTAGTTTCTTCAAACTTGTGGATTAGAGCTCATCTTAATTTAACATTTATTTGTGTGCTTTATGGCTTTGGATTGATCACAAGAATTTGACACTCATCTAGATTTATCTTACTGTTTAGGATATTGAAAACGTAAAAGCTCAAAAGTATATAGCATGGAAAAGTTTTGCATTGCGGACACCCGTACAGCTGTCTGTGTCATGTAGGAATTTCGATCCACTGTGTTCATTTTTTATTTTTTTTTTAAATAAATGTGTTTAGAGTCAAGCACTGTGTACGTGCATAAGTGTCTGTATAGGGGCTTTACTAATGTAATTGAGTGAAGAAAATATTATTTTGAATAAAGAATAAAATATAAGTGGATTATGATGGTATTTTATTTTTAATTGTTTGTGATGAATTTTTCTTTTACTTTTTGTATTGGGAAGTGGAATTTTTTCGTCTTTCAGTAGAAAAATGGGATTGCTTTTTTACTTTATTTTGAAAAATATGGTAAGAAATTTGAATTAAAATATTTTTGATGTGACTTTTTTTTTTAGAAATGTGGCTTGGACGGTCATGGTTGTTGGATAGAGAGAGAATGGGCTTTTCCTTGATGGGTTTAAATCCTACTGCAAGATGCAGAATCAAGGAGTAATTCCGGAAAAACTCGCTTACACCACTGTTATCCAGTCTTGCATTGGGCAACCTGTTAAATTGGGTAAAATGGTGCATGCCCATATTGCAAAGAGTGAGTTTTCCTCACATGTTTTTATTAATACTTCTCTTCTAAACATGTATGCCAAGCGTGGCTGCATTGAAGATTCAGACGGCAACTTTCTTGCCCTATTTTTCATACGGGGTCGGTACTAACTTTACTAGTTAAAAATAAGGTCGGTGCCGATGTAGGTTTTCTAATTTCTTTCGCATGGAGTTGTAACTTTTCATGACAATAGGGTCGGCACCGACCACGTACCAAATTGGTAAAAAAGAAGGGTTTTTCGGCCCAATTGCTCTAATTGGTGCAACAACATCTAAAGTGCTTGATCGGGTCCTACATGCACCTTAAGTGTTTTTTCCGATAAAATCCTCTTTTACTTTTGTTATATTGTTGTTTTTGTTTTTATATTTATTTTAATTTTTTAAAAGGAAAGTAGATCATAGTCAATTCTTACAAACCATTCCCACCTGATTGTCATACTTTCAGGTGGATCTCAAAAGATAGCTATCTAAAGCAACTCCGGTGTTTCAATCTTAACTATTTCAATTAGGTGCTTGCAACTATCAAAAATAAATGTTATTGTTGATAACCTTGACCCTAGAAGAAAGGAAAGTAACCTCTTCTTAATTCTACAATTTGATGGTGGTCACATGGGCAATTCCAATATTCCTGTTACGCATGTGCGTTGATGCATGCTCTCAATTGAAACAGTGTTTTAAAACAATTGTCATTACATATACTTTCCCACCATGAGGAAGGTTTTGACAGTCACCTCAATATTAAAAACAGGGTTATGCATGATTTCTATTCTTTTTCTAATTAGATCCAAAACGTTTTAAAAGTCTTTTGAGATTGAAATTTCTTATAACTTTCATTCTTTAAAGGGAGGTGCATCCATGAGAGACACTCTCACCAAGTTTATGAGAGATGGGTGGGGGCCCTCACTTCCATATCCACTTTCACTAATTAACTTAAATACAAGGACCCTCAACTTAAATGTGAGGGCCCTCACCTATCTCTCACCAACTTGGTGAGAGTGTCTCTCACTAGAGCACCTCCCTTCTTTAAAATACTTAGTAAAAAAATTTCAACATAAAACTAATCACCAAACAAAGAGATCGATAATATGGCCGTATCTAAACAACTTATATATACCGGCTGTTACATAAAAGGTTTTTGGCTGAATCATTTCATGAACCAAAGTTGTATTTTAACCTTTTAAATAAAGCCAATAAACACTGTCCTGATAGAGAGGATGGTTCATAAATATTAGCCCATGGTATGTGCACTCAGTTTCATGGAAAGTTCGGGAGGCTTCCTGTGGGGCTCATGTATAAAAAATGTCCAAATCGATCAAAATAAATGTCCATCGATCCTATGTATACTCACCATATTTTACTCTAATAAGAGTCAATTAAGTCGGCGATAAAATAGATCTTTATATAGAACTTGAAGTTTATATAATATCTTATTCATTTATTTTATAAGATCTCAATTTAAAGAGTGCACTAATTAAATTACTTCTACCCGAGTGAAATTGGGTGAGAACCCATAAAATTAGGAATAGGCATTTACATTAGCACTTTAGATTTTTTTTTAATGTGGGCGTCACTCAAGAGCCTTACAAATTTTTGATAAGTCCATGCCTTAGAAGATCCCAATTCTAATAAAGAACACTTATAATACTCACCCCTTTCTTAGAAGTTGCATTGGTGATTGCTAATGGTATATGGTCTCCTGCCAGTACACAAATCACCAATCTTTCTGTTTTTTTAACTCAGATTGGTTGATTCGAGGCATCCAATATTCAAATTTTGTCCACTGAATCTGGACAGTAGCTTGAGATATAAGAAATAAAAAATTGGTCCCCTTAAACATAATAGTTTCCCCTCACTATATAGATAACAACTTTAATTAGCTCTTGATTTTGTAAAGTACAGGGAAGATAATGTTCCCACATGAAGACTTACATATGGTGGCAAACGCACAAAGTGTTTCTGTCAGTTTTTTAAGGACCTAGTTGACATTAAAAGTCAACGAAAATGAGAACGTTCTTTGTTATTTTAAACTGAGTTTAGCGAATCAAACTACCAGCGCAAAGTCGAAGACTCGAGCAGTGTTTTTTAATATATAAGTCCCATATGCTGAGTCCGGTGGTGTCAGTGGGAGAGTGGATCTCATAGTGGGGTCCGCATAATGAAAATCCGAACCGTTCAAAATGTGCTCTTGCCCTGGTGATGTAATGTTCTCAAATTCTATTTCAAAATGAGTTGGTCCCACCGTAATGTTTAGCATGTCACGGATAACATGATTAATGAATATAGTTAATAATGAATGAGATTGTGTTAATTATTTCATTAATGATATGCTCAGTCTTATGGTGGGAATTGCTTATTTTGGAGTAAGGTTTGAGAACATCTCATTGATAGGGCGGACATTCATATTGAGCGGTTCGGAATTTCATTGAGTGAACCCCACTATGGATTCCACTCCTTATGCTCATGGGAAAGAGTGTGGGAGATCACTTGGAAGATTGGGGTCATGTGCTTGCTTTATGGCAAGTAAGGAAGATGGGTTGAATACAAAGAATTTTGTTGGATTAGATAATTTAAGAAGAGAGCAATGTTTTATAAGTAGGACATCTTAATTTGTTCGTTGGAGTTCAAAGAATTTTCATGAGAATTGAAAAACAAATTCTCCTAATTGATGTCCACTACTTTTCTATATTCTGACATGCACGCTCGCATCTAGGATGCGAGATTTTGGAGAAAAAGGCTAAAAGTGACATTTCAAAAGGTTATAAATTCGACGTAACCATGGGCTTCATCTTGAGCTTGGAGCTTTAAGCTAGAATGAGGAGGCTTAATTAACTTTGCAGTTTAATTAGTGGGCTTGTTTCCAATTTGACAAGTCCCTTAACTACTTCTGGTCTGACTGACGACCCAATCTCTTATTGGGCTGATCCGGACCACTACTGGACTAAAATAGACTTGGTGGGCCTGAAGGGCGGTCGAGAGTGGTTATCTGGCTATCCTTTGGGTCAAATATTATGACCTGGGCCGGGTCTTAATTTTTCGGCCTGTCTATTGTATCTGTTTAAAAGCCTGTGTAATCTTTGTACTCTTGAAGAAATGGCCTCCCACTAGGTCCAATAATGGACCAAGATTCTCCACCTTTTATTCTCTACGAAACGGAAGCATGTTGATGGGTCCAATGATTGTGGATTGATCATCGATTTTAAGTTTTTAAGACCCAGCCCAGGTGTTAATATTTAGCCCAACGGAGCTAGAGAACCAAATACTTGTTCTGGCTAAGAAGCCTGTGGGCTTTATAGTGCAGGGTTGACCATAGGGCTATTAATATAATAGCTTCTCTCTTAAACCTATTAATTCTACCTTCTTGGTTCTTACTCCAAAAAAGTCAAGAGCTTACAATGCTAATGACTTTGGATCCATTAGCTTATATGCATATGTCGTTTATAAATAAGATTATCTCTAAAGTGATTGCTAGCTAATAGAATGAAATTGATTCTTCAAAAGATTATTGGCCCTTTTCAGAGTGCTTTTCTCAGGGGAAGGCAAATTTCAGATAATTACATCATAGTCGACCATGAGATAATCCACTCTTTTAAGCCCAAAAGAAAGGGTAAGAATATGAGTCTAAAGCTTGACATGGCCAAGGCTTATGATAGAATGGAATGGGACTTCATTGAGCTTTTGGTTTCCATGAAAAAACTCAACAATTTGATTAAAAAAATGTATTTCCTCTGTTTCCTTTTCTCTTTTGTTAAATGGTTTCCTCTTTGGAAAAATTATTCTTTCTAGCTAGAGTCCTTTATCAAGGACACCCCATGTCTCCTTATTTATTTACTAGAAATTTCCCGTGCCTGAAGGCACGACGTACCACCGGACCTGGATATGCCTCAGACCGACCGAACCTAAGTTCCATGTGTTTCGAAAGCAAGTCCAACCATAAAATGGATTCCACAAAAAAAAAAATCCAATTCCATTTGTTCATGAAATCTTTCACCCAATTTGCTCATCTCATCTTCTTATCTTGGTCCCATCTCATCATCAATGAAGCAATCATTTTTTTTAAATGAAGAATGGATGGCAATACCCGTAAATAACTCAAACTTACTGACCCTTTTTGCTTTTGATGGGGATGGCAAAAACTTGTAAATCTCTCCAACTTTTAGCCCATTTTCTTTTAAATGAAAAATGGATGGCAACACTTGTAAATAACTCTAACTTGCTGCCCCCTTTTGCATTCCCCTCTTAAATCCAAGGGTCCAAAATATCCCTTGGATTTATGTACATAGATCCAAGGGTTCAAAATATCCGAAGATTCCATATTATATAGATTTTGGGGGCGGGAGTTCTCTCACGCCTCCTTGTCAAAACTCAAAGGGAAGGCTTTTTACATGGTGCTAAGATTGCTAAAGGGGAACCAAATATTTCCCATCTTCTTTTCGTAGATAATAGCTTTATCTTTTGTAGAGCTTCCTTGAGTGAGGCTAGAGAAGTCAAGGATCATCTTGAGGATTAGTGCGAAATGTGTGGTCAACCAATTAATTATCATAAATCTGCTATTTATTTTAGCAAAGGTGCTTGTAAAAGAAGATGTGGGGCTATAGCTAGCCCAGATCCTTGGTTATGAGGCTGATGGGGAATGAAGAGAAGTACCTTGGGAATCCTTTAATATTAAGGAAAAATAAAAACCAAAGTTTTGAGTTCCAAATCAATAAAAATCCAAAATAGAATTGGGACTTGGAAAACTCTTCTCTTATCCTAAGGAGGGAGAAACACACTAATAAAATCTATCTCTTCTACAATCCTGTTAATAACATGTAAGTCCTAAAACTCCGGAAAAAGACGATTGACTCTATTGACAAAACCCAGTGGAGGTTATGGTTGGGGGATGTGGAAGGAAAAAAGAAAATGCATACAATCAAATGGAACGATATTTGCAAACCCATTGATCAAGGGCGGTTAGGGATTAGGGATACTAAATCTAATAATATGGCTTTCTTAGGTAAAACTTGTTGGAGATATCTTAGCAATGATAACCTTTTTTGCTCTAAAATCTTAAAGGCTAAATATTGCCCTAATAATTCTTTATGGGTTCTTTAAAGGATTTGAATTTATAAAGGAAAATGTTGGATGGATTATAGGAAGAGGGGATAGTATAAATTAACGCTTGGCAATGTAATTAGATTCCATGTAAAGAAGGCTTTAGGAAAGCCTTTTCATCTATTAGGGACCCTAATCTTTCAGTATTTGGGCTTCTAAGCCCGAACATGAATTGGGATGTAAATAAACTAAATAATCATTTTGATAATAAAAAGGATGTGAAGGATATTTATAAGATCTACATCCCTAATGTTAATCGAGGCGATGAAAGGGTTTGGCCATGGACTAAAAATGGTCAACTTACCACCAAGTCAGCGTATAAGCTCTTATTGGGTAGATGCCCCTAACAATCAAAACCAACCAAATTGGAGAGCTTTTTGGAAATTTCCTCTTCCTGAAAGACTTCTTTCATTTGGTTGAAAATGCCTCAATAATGCTGGCATGGTAAGAAAATTTAGGCCTTGTTTGGCATCTCTACTCTTTTTCTGACAGACCATTCAAAATAGAGCCATTGAAAAAAGAGCTATAAAAAAAAGAGGCTAGATCAAAAAAACATGTTTGGTAATGAACGGGTCTACTTCAAATAGACTGTTTGGTATGCCCTCTATTTACCTCTTTTTAGAGTAGTTTACCTCTTTTTTAAGGGGTATCTTCTGTCATTATGTAAAAAATGAACTTATGCACATTTTCATCAAAATATGCTCTCTACACACATACCATAACATCATAATCTCTTATCATTTGAAAACTACTAACATTTTCATCAAAATATGGCCCGTAACTTGTAAGCAATTTAAAAATTACCACAATCAATATTTTTTTTATTCATTTGATTTTTTATTTTCTTTTCCTGTATATACAACAGTACATTATTACAACTTCCAATCTGTGTCATATGGAGAAATTGAAATTGTTAATTCCATTATCCAAGACCAAATCTGCTACACACCCAACATCCATTTCCATTCCAAAACCATCAAAAAATAAAAAATTCATTCCACTTCATATTAATATTCAAACATCCTTTAAACAAAATAAAACCCAACCCGACAAAATAGTTGGTAGAAAATGAACATCAACCTTAAAAAAAACACAAAGTTAAAACCATCACTCCATAATTGAAGAAATCGTGCTCAAGTTACATATAGTCTCTTCAGCTCTTTGCTTCAAAAGTTGCTCCGGACACTCCTATCCTGAAAATAGAAAGGAAGAATGTCAGTAAATGACACCATTTGGTTCCCTCAACTCACCTTTGGAAGCGCCCTATCAATATTTACAAAGCCATTTCATCTTATAGTTATCATATTCCATGAAATTAAAACCCAATATTGTTGTTCTTTATGTTAGTGATTGTTTCACAATGATTACTACAC
Organism: Litsea cubeba; assembly: GCA_012931725.1. Lineage (NCBI taxonomy): Eukaryota > Viridiplantae > Streptophyta > Magnoliopsida > Laurales > Lauraceae > Litsea > Litsea cubeba. The sequence continues at coordinate 21,645,103 of CM022952.1, read as the reverse complement.
CAAAGATGTACAGCCATTACAAAACTCAATATTGTTGTTCTTTAACTGTTGCACAGCCATTACAAAACTCAATGCAGAAAAAAGCAATGAACCACCATTCCTATGAACCTAGTATACCTAACAGCAATACAGAATTTAGAATGAAAGTGAATGTACGTTGAAACTACCCAAAGGAACAGCAGTTTATTGTATCCTTAACCATGTAACAATTCTACCAGAAAAAAAAAGAAAAACCCACCATGTAACAAGAAATGCTCGTCTCTCTGCACCGTTCCAATTTTATTGGATATATCCAAAGAGATGAAACGCTTGTCTCTTAGTTCTCATCCAACAGTATCATTTTACATAATTAACGGATATGTTAGAAAGCAGAAGTGGTTTTCATGTGATGCACAAAATTTCAGCTGGGGAACATGACAAATTGTAGGGTATAATGGCCCTACAAGATACATAAATGAGCAGTAAGTTAAGCATCTACCAAAAATAAGCCCATTAGGCATTTCTAGCCATCCTATTTCAATTTCATCATATGATGATTGGACGACTAGAATTATCCAAGGGGCTAATTTTTGGTAGATTCTAATCTCAAGCCTATCTATGCATCTAGGTTTCTTTTTTTCTAAAAACATATTTCTCCCATTTAAGCTTTCTGTAAATTACATACCTAATTTTGTATTAAGTCCATTGGCGGCAACAAAAAGGCAATTTGCTGCCTTGGTCCTTATTTTCTTTTCAAACTGCTCTTGCATTTCCTGTAAAGACCCAAAGCACTGGATGTACTTGAATTACTAAAAGTACCAAAGCTTAAAACCATGGTCCAATTTCTCACTACTAACACCTCTTCAGAAGCTTTTTTCCTATAAATATTAAGTGGTAAAACTTATATTTCACCTCTCACAATTTGAAGTTGACTCATGTTAACTCCACTCTCACAGTAGGTAGCAGTTTACCAGGATTCCAACTGCTTCCAAAACAATATTTTGATGGATTTCAGGTGCAGAACTTTGAATCCCATTGAAACACCACTTTGGGCAGCCTCCAAATTCAGTAGCAAGTTTATATATTCTGTTCACCCATTTCCATTCAACTCATACTTGGATAAGAAAAATCTTATCAACACGAAAATAAGAAAAATAAATAAATTTTAGACAAAACCCAGATCCAAAAAGTCGCCAGCATACCAAAAATCTAAAATAGTTTTGCTCAAAACCCAGATCCAAGCGACCCGAAATGCAAAAGAAATCTCAATCACCACAACAACAAAGAGACAGAGAAACACACTGGACAAAACAAGTTACCCCAACAATATAGCATTACATCCATTCAATTCAATCACATACCCCCCCTCACCCACACACACACAAAAGTCCATCTATACCTACATGTAATCGATTGAATCCTCAAAACCCCAATAAACCCAAGAATCAGAATCATCCAAAAACACATCTACACAGCAAAAGGGTACCCAATAGAAATCAATAAAAAAAAAAGAATCGAGAACTCACCACCCAGTAAGGCAACGAAAGGGTCTGGCTTAGGGCAAGCCAGAGAACTCCATAACCGAGAAAGCAAGCAACGGTCCCGATCAAAAGCACGACCCAAGGTGGGGATTTGTTGCAAAACAAGTCCAGGAAGAAGACCCACGTTCTCTCCAACGAGCCTCTCTCTGTCTCTCTGTTTGTGGTTTCGAGTTGCGAACGAGCCTCTGTCTGTTTGTCTTTCTGTGGTTTCGAGTTGCAGAAATAACGAGAACGGACGGTTTTATTCAAAGGACATTCGTTGCCAATAAAATTCCGTCGAGGGCATTTTTGTCATAAAAAATGGATTCCGCCTCTACTTTTTCAAGAGGCATTGCCTCTAATTTCTACATGCCCATTTTTGGGGCATTTCCATTTTAGAGGCTTTGCCTCTTTTGCTCTAAAGTATGCAGAGGCTATAAACCACTGCCAAACACCTCTAAATTTCAAAACTTCTGTCCGTTTTAGAGAAATAGATGTTTAGAGGTAAAAAATAGACATGCAAAACAGGGGCTTATTAACTCCAAAATTAGCTCTTTTAATGCAACTTGTCCCATTTGTGCTAGAGGGAAGGAAACAACTATTCATGTCCTATTTCTTTGTGATTATGTAAGGGCATGTTGGTTTGGATCATATTTCGGGTTTTTATCTCATAATTTTCCGGATCAAAGCTTGAGAGACTGGTGGTTAAAGTATTGTGAAAATGATGCTTCTTCCTCCCCCTATGAGCAATGATCACTCTAAGAAGAGAACTATGGTGTCTTGCTGGGTGATTTGGAAGGTTAGAAATGATTTCTTTTTTAGAAATCTCAAAATACATATTCCCTCCTCAATTTTTATGGCCATTAATAGTTATATGGGGAATCTACCAAATAATTACACTAGTCCCATAAAATCTAGTGATATTCATCCAGTTTCTTTTCCTGAAGTGATCTCCTTGACATCAAAAGCTATTGTCTTAATTAGTGGATGCTGCTTTTAAGGCTTCAGATGGTGGGGCCACTTTCGGTTATGCTATTGAATTAAATAATAATTTTCTTTATGCATGAGCTATCCATGGACCCAAGGTCTTCTCCGCCAAAGAGGCTGAAGCCCGTGCGATCCGACATGCCCTTATGACAACTAAATATATGAATTTGGCAAGGGCCTCTATTTTGTCTGATTCGAAGGATGTGGTGATGGCCTTAAATGGTTCTAGTGACTGGACTATCAATGCTGTTATTTTAAGCATTCTGAGTCTTTCTTTGGAATCCGAATCCGTTGTCTTTACTTTCATCCCTAAAAGACTTAACAAGGTGGCTCAGATTTTGGCGAGAGTTTGTTATCAGTCTTTAACTTGGTAGCTTTGGTGGTGTTCCTTTTGTGTTCTGGTTCTTGTTCTCGTTCTTGGTTTTGGTTCTCTGTGATGGTTTGTTCCTTCTGTTTTAATAAATGAATTTCTGTTTTTACCAAAAAAATATATATATAATAGTTTGCCCGGCCAATAGGGGGCCTGATACTGATCAAAGATTCCTATCCATCCAATTAATGGCCTTCGTTTGATGGCAACAAATGAGAAGGGTTGATTAGGAACTTCGGATCTTAATCATATGCTTTTGGCCCATTAGGCCAGTTTTGTGGGTCCACCACACTTTTGGATGTCCAAAGAGTCTTGACTCTTGATATGATGGGGTTTATACTATAGGCATATCTTTACTGAATGGGTCATAGGCCTTGGCTTTGATGAACCAAAGGGGAAAGGCATAGGCATATTGGGCCACCATTTAACTGCATCCAGCCCAAGCCAATTGGTCGTACTTGTAATTAGCCTACCATTTAATGGGACATGGGCCCTAGCCCACATGACCCACTCAACTTTAGCTGACTACAATTGGCACTGCCCAGCTAATGTGCCCTGTTATTTTGTGCTTAATATTTAAACAAGTGTGACTTCTGTGAATATATTTCCCAAGGTAATTTTTGGGTAAAACAAATTGACTTTATTTTACAAGGTCCAAGGATAGCATTTTACAAACGGGAGCTCATCAAATCCAAACCCAGAGTGTAATAAGACCATATGGTCCACTAATATTAAACTCATGACACAAATAAGCCGTGGCCCACCAAAATTGGGCTCTGGAAACAAAAATCCAACTCCAAATGACTTGAACTAATAGCGAATTTGAAGGTATATAACAAAGAGAACCCTGAGGGGTAGCTCAGTTGGCTTAGGACCATGGTTTGTATCGAGAGGTTGAGGGTTCCAAACTGCCCTATCACACTGGAGCCATGGGAAATTTAACCAGTTCTCCCTGGGCCCGAACCCGGCCCAAAGGGCCGGGACACCTTCTTTTGTCAAAAGAAAAATGTAAAAAAGAGAATTAATTATAAACGCAAGACTGAGATTTAAAACCCCTTATTTATTAAGAACTAAGTGCACATTACTAACTCGTGTATGTACATTTTTAAAGGGCACATTTGGATACAGGGATGGACTCACCGTGTACTTTTTTCATGGCTATCTTATAGTTGTGGATTTCCTACCCCTGGAATCTCTAAATTAACCCATTTAAATGGGTTAGCTGGGCTGACCCTAACCCGAATAGCTTTATAATGACTAAGTTCTTCTAACCCATTACTCACCTGTATATATTGTAGGTTGATATATGCAAGTCAAATGCAGGTCGGATTTGGGTTGAGTTAGATTTTACCACCCCTAGTCCATTAATCTTTTAAGATAACAGATTCTTTTTTAGAACGGTAACTGAGACATTATATAAAAAAGAAGGCAAATAAAAATACAACACACAAGTTTTAGATTTTCAGATTTCTGCAACTTGTGAATTTTCGATCCAATTCCTTCAATTCCGTCTCAAATCCATACAAAATCATCACAACACATAAAAACCCTTCAATTCATCACTATCTCATCATACATGCGCCATTGATCTTCCAAATGGAAGATCCCATCCATCAATGGCAAAAAACCCTAAAAACAAGGCTTAAAAGAGAAAAATAACAGATTTTCAATTGAGTTTTATGTAAAAACATCCTTCACAAAACATTGGATATTAATTAGTACTTCTTAAAAAAAAAAAAAAAAAAACGCTTTGCTTTTTATGAAAATGTTGCTTCAAATTAAGCAGTGCTCTAAAAGAAAGAGTACAAGCACAAAAAGATTCTATTAGATTATTCCTTGAGGGCCAAGTCATAGTTTCCAAGAAGAGGAGACCAGTAGACAACATAGAAAGAGACGTGGTTTTCAGAATTCAACCAGAACGAAGTCATATTGGCCTTAATTTATGGAGTTTTTTAGTCCATGACCAATAAGCATTTTCATTGTTTAGACTTTTTTTTTTTTTTTTTTTGGTAAAACTTTAGACTTTTGAAAATTAGTCTTCTCTATCTTTCTTTTTTTAGGTTTTCTATTACCTCGGCCAAGGGATCAGGAGCCCAAGAAGAAGAGCGCGCACACACGGGAAGAGAGTACACACGGGGAAGAGAGCACCATACCCAGAGATTGATTGAACCCCTTGGGATAGATATGCATATATGGGTGGGAGGCAAATCCGCTAACCAACTGAGCAACCTCTTATCCTCATGTCTACATTCATTTTTTTTTTTTTTTTTTGGCTAGATAGTTGAGTGGTACATAATTTTTGAGACAATAGATCCCTATGTGAGATGAGACACCCTTGTCATTGGGTGCCACGTGTTTTTCATCCTTGTATTTAGACTTTATACTTAAAATGATCGAAAATCTATTCTCGTGTTTCTCATCTACATACAGTGGAACATTCATATGCATCTTTCCCTCACCATAGGATGAGAGACACTTTCATTTTTGGAAATTTCAAAAGTACAAAATGTACTTTTCAAATACATAGGGTGAGGTACAAAATGCACTTTTCATGTGCAAAAAGAGGAATGTCCCTCACTCTATAGTGAGAGAAAGATGCATATGAACATTCCCCCTCCATATATATTTATATATCTACAAAGTAAACAAGTAACTCAGAATCTGGGGACCCCTTATGGTGCCTAAAACCCGAGCCCAGCACAAGTTTGACCCGGTGGGTTTCAAATCTAGGCCCAAGCCTAGGCCTAATTCCGAAAATGCCTGTCCCAAATTGGATTTCTATACAGGCCAAAGCTACCCCCACCGGTGGCACATGGACCCTTCCAAGTCCAGCCTGCATTGGGATGGATTAATTGAGCTATTCTTCTTCTTCGAGCTGGAGGATTAAACTATATGATAACTACATGATGTGGGCATTGGTTTGCTACTTCTGTTTAATATTGACTTCCATGAAGATGGGCCTAGCTAGAAACCTGTCATGATTTGTCTCATCTACTTCATACTGTCACGATCTGTATCTCATTATGTGGAGAAAACTCCCACCAAGAAGCTGATATTCTTGCTTCTCCATCTCGAGCATGACTTACCGCTTGTTTGTGCAGCCAGAAGATTCAACACTTAGTGGCTTTTGTTTCCATAAGAGAGGAGTTTTATATTTCTTCCCCTCCCAAAAGAAATGGTAATTCGATCCCTTTTTCGAAGAAAATCAATTTTTCTTTTCTTAGGCTGCATGGAAATTAGAACAGTTTCCGCATCCCATGGCATGTGTATGCAAGGAAGGTTACTTATAAGTAGATAGCGTCCGGAAGCCAGAAGGCAATTAAGCCGGCATCTAAGAATTGCCCAGCTTATTTTGTGTTAGGGCCATCTCCATCCATTAATTAGCTCAAACTTTACTCCCTTCACCTAAAAAAACTGCAAATAAGAAAATATCCCAAATAACGCCACATAACATCATCCCAAAAGTGTAACAAAGTGATCATTGAAGTGTCTAAATGATACATTTAAGCTCTCATCACTAGATCTCTATCATTTAGGCTCTCATCAGTGGATCTCCCATATATATATATATTTTTAATATGAAGTCATTAAACTTGTCTAGGCACCGATGAAGGGGTTAGGGGCATGAGTTTGGGTCAAACTTGATACTTGGGGTGGTTTCACATAGATCTTTCCATCCCCCGTGGTCTCATTCCCAAATGGGGTCCACAATTGGGCTTCACATAAAAATTCTCATATAATATGTAAGAACTATTTCTCACATAAATATTACCGTGTATATATATATATATATATATATTTTCAGTCAAATACAAATCTTTGCAGAAAATGAGAGATTTTAAATCTTCTGACGCCAACCCTTGAAAACTTGTTTCAAACCCACATTTCCTCTTCAGCAGCTTTACACCTTTAACAGAAGAGCTTACAATTTTCAACGTTACTCAATCTATCTCCATCTGCTTGTCCTGATGGTGCCTCTCTTCTTTGAAACAAACACAAAAGCCATGTAAATCACCAATGACTTCACAAGATCTTCTCCCTCCTACTCATCACATGCGATTCTCGTGATAGCGGGCAGCAGTCAGTTTACAGTTCTTAGTCAAAGACCTGAAACTGCATAGTCATTAGTCATAACATGGTAGGTGTGGAACATTAATGGCTGCAGATCTCCCTGTCGGGCCCACTTTCCAGTTTAAACTGCTCCAAGCAATATTAATTTGTATACGGGTGATGTTGAAGGATGATAGCTATTGATTTATTAATGGCCTCAAATTTAATTCATCAATAGGTAGGTAAAAATGAGAGGTGTTTAGAATTTAGATTTACACAAGCAGTTCCCATAGCTTTGTGGTAAAGTTAAAGGGATTTTAATATATTGGTTCACTTTAAACTCTATTTCCCAATTTCATGACCCAAATTTAGAATGACTCTGCTCAACATTATTTTTTTTACTTTTTTACACCATATCTTATGATATCACGGGATTTATCAATTTGTGTATCATATATCTTTTGCAAATAGTAAACAAATTCATTTTTTATAGAACATGAAAACAAACGGTTTGTAAAAAGCAAATACACATCTAATCACCATTTCTAAAGTTTTATCATTTGGAATAAAAAAAATCTCTAAGATGCTAACATAAAAGCCATGATATCATAGGATTTAATTATGAATTTTTGTCCCATGGTATCATGGGATCCGGAGAAAATAAGTTCTAAAAAAGTGCTGACCAGAGTCAAACGGCTCTGGTGACATTATCTGAATTTTGATCATGAAACTGGAACATCTGAATTTAAGGGGGACTAATATGTCAAAACCCCATTAATTAACCAATGTGCTCATAACTTTGTTAAGTTTAGCTTTGTTTGGAGTGATTGGTCTGGTTTCTCGGACGTCCTTTCAATAGGCTGACTTTTTTAGCTTCGGCCTTGTTGTTGTTGTTGTTGTTGTTGTTGTTGATGATCTGATTTTAGGTGCAAGTAGACTTTTTAACCTGACCCATTGTCATCACCAACCATTTGGTAGGTTTCTTCTTTTGACATATATAGGTTAATTGTGCAATGCCTACAGTAAGATTGAAAGATGTAGATCAATCTTAAATTACCAAAATCTTCCATTATTTTATTATTTAATCTGATATAGGATCTTCTTAGGGTCTTTGCTAAATGACAACTATAAGATCATGTATAATCATGTAATTGGTCTCATAAGTCAGAAGAGATCTTAACAGTTAATGCATGGAAGGGCCCACTGCATGAACGGCCAGGTTGTTTTGACTTTCAATATTCTATTTATTTGGAGATATTAAAGCAGATCTCCTTGATCTTCTGGTCACCATTGTGGCCCATAATAGGACCATTTTGACTTTAAAGCATTGTTAATAATAATTAACTGACCCCACCTATTTTTTTTTTCAACCTGAATGATTACGGCTTCAAATGTCGGCTGATATATGTATGGAATCCGCCAACATTTGAATTTTGAGACTGAAAATATACCTAATCTATGTGATTAACTGTTCAAGCACATCATTAGGACAGCAATGTTAACGTTTGATGTTTGATGATCAACACTCATTGATTAAGTCTACAAATGGATGATACACTCAAAAGCTATTTTAACAATTTAAACTTTCAGACAATTATAAATGATATGCCAGTAAGAAATATTATAATTCCAGTTGACATGATGCTCATCTTATATGGGTTTGATACCAAATTCAAATGCATGCCAGGGACAGTAATCAAGGCATTGACATGATGAAGCTCAGTATGGATAGATGTAACCTGAGAATGTCCCAAAATATGTAAGTATGCTAGTGTAGGTGCAGAAAATAATGACCCACAATAACTGGGGAGCCTTAGAGGACTTATCCAATGAGGGTGATGACTGAGTGCCGTCCGAAAGCCTGAAAGGGAAGAACACACGGTCAGAGGACCCTGGCCTGGGCAGCGCAAGGCTCTCCGATGCCAAAGTCAGTGTAGGAACGGGAACAATGGAAGGAGAGGAAGAAGAGAGGCAGAGTAACAGCTCTATGAGTTGTATTATGCGTACCTTGCATGTGAAATGCAGTCCTTTTTATAGACGATTTGGAAGATATCTTGGACGATATCTTGGCATGGGTCTCATGATTCGACTGGGAAGTCATGATCAGCCCACGTTGCAATTAATGCGGTCCAATCTAGCCCACTCTGCATTAAATGCGCGTCGGATCAGCCCACGTCGCATTTAATGCGCGTCTTGTTGGGCCAGATCGTGTTGGACGCTTTTTGGCGGTAGGGGATCATCAGATCTGCCCTCGGGTCTTGCCCTGATGTGGTCTCAACCGCTGGATGTCGCATCTGTCCCACTAGCTCGTGCCCCTATCCCTCCACGTGCCTGATGACGTGGGGGATGAGGGGCGCAAGTGGAGGTTCTTTCTTGCTTCGGCTTTCATCCCGGCTTTTTCAGCCGAGGTGGAGCTCTCTGCCGAGATGGACACACGAGGTGGCTGAGCTCGGCGCTAGCGGCCCGAAGCTGCTTGACTTCGGCCGGACCTCCTGTCCTGGCAGCCGGGGTGAGCTTGGTGCCACGTGGATGGCACGCGGATGGCACGTGGGAGTGCTTAGCCTCATCTGATGGCTGTGATTAGCGTAATCCTGTGGTTCTAGAAATCTCCCCACACAATTGCCCCCTAGCTTTTGACCTCTTAAGCGCCCTGGCCTTTAGTGGTTGAAAGCTAGAAGACTCGCCTGGGGATGCGACGGTCATCGCCTGGTGTCGCTTCAACTGTCCTGAAGTAATGAATGCTCCGTCCTGTCTGTACTGGGAAGCGAGTCGACGGTTACACGCGTCGCCTTTTCACTGATTGTGCTGTCTTATTGATGGAATAGGCGCGGATCGCGAAATCCGTCCTTTCGAATTTCGAAAGCAGCGCGCGCCGAGGGTTTCTTCTCCGTAAATAGGGTCGTCTTCTTCTCTTCTCGCTTCTGATTTCTTTTCGCCTTCGTCCTCATCTCCGATTTCTGCTCTGCTGCTCAAGATCTTCCTAGCGAGGACGACCACAGGGCGTGTCTGGATCTGTACTCGAGTTGTCCTTTTTCGTCTCTGTAAGTTGCTCCGCGCCTCCTTGTAGCTTTTTCCTAGGGTTTCGCAACCTTTAGGGTTTTCTCTTTTGCTGTACCCTTCTTTCTAGACATGGGCACCCCTAGGTTCAGTTTAGACACCGAAGAGGGCATAGCCAGATTCAGGGCTGCCTTCGATATTCCGGAGCGAGTCCTGCTCAAGCCGACAGACTCCGTTGACTATGCCACGATGCGCTGGTCCGGCGGCTGGATGCCGTTCCCTCTGATCTCTGTGATCGAGGGCGGGGTCAGATTTCCCCTGCACCCTCTACTTAGAGCCTGCCTTAGTACCTGGTCCCTTACCCCGTGCCAGCTGATGCCCAATGGCTATAAGGTCATCATGGGCACGGCGAAACTGAATGAGGTTCTGGGGACCGACCTAGGTGTCCATGATATCGAAGACACCTATGATATCTGCAAGGCCGGGGAAGGGAAATATTATCTCCGGGTGAAGCCGCAGCGAAGAGGCTTCGTCCTAGCCTTGGAAGATTCAAGTAAGAATGCCGAAGAAGCCTTCTTCTGCGTTTCGGGGGACTGGGAGTTCGGCGCTGGCGAAAGTAGGAGGCAAGCGGTCCCGCGCCGCCCCGGGACAGTCCCAAGTAAACATCGCTCCTTTTCACTCATCTTCTTTGCTTGATTTCGGCGATGCCGAGCTGATTCCTCTATTGTTTGTTATGCAGAGGCAGGTGTGAGACGACGCCGAGCTGCGAGTGAGGGTTGGAGGAGGAACCCCGACGACATCAACAAGGTCGAGAGGTACAAGGGGCACGAGACTAGATCGGCCTGGAAGCTGCTCGGATACACGCCGAGATACCGCGGCCACTACCAGAGGACCGGGGTACCCGAGGTGGACGAGGTGCATCCTGATCGTCCAACCGTCTCCCTTGCTGTACCTTCCGGGATCCCCTTGAGCGATCCTGCCGCTAGCCGAGCCGCGTCTGGGTCCGAGGCGTCCACTTCCAGTTCGGAGCCGCTGAACCTGAGACAGATAGTGGACGCTTACTCTTCTGATCAGGAAGGAGATATGGCGGGAAGGTCGAGGGAGCCAGCCGTCAAGGACCTAGCGGCCAAATTCAGGCGGGCGTCCTCTTCCTCTGCGACGCCATCTTCTGCCAGCACCCGAGCAGCTTCGAGCTCGGGAGGTGCTGGCGACACTTCCGCTTCCGCTCCTGCTCCTGTTCCTGCTTCCGCGCCTGCTCCTGCTTCGAGTGCGGGAGTTCGGCGACGTTCGCCGGAGCGCCCGAGGGAGGGGTCCCCACCCAGGAAGAAGTCCAAGGCGGGGGAGAAGGACCTGGGGGCCGAACAGCCTCCGAAGGGTAAAACCCCTGCGCGGGCCCCCGGAGCCAAGGCTCCAACTGAAAAGAGCGCACCGGCTGAGAAGAGCGTGCCGGCAGGCAGGCCGTCAGGCGGGACGACTCGCGAGCACAGCACCTCGGCGGGGCAGGGATCCGGGTCGTCCTCCGGACCCCGAACTGCCCCACCGCCATGGAGGCCGAGGATGGAAACGCAGCCCGGCAAGCCTCTGAACGTCGAGGATCGGCTGCTGGGGAACGCCGACATCATAGGGGCTCTTGCCAAGGCATGCGCTCTGCCGCGAGATATGGAGACGCATGAGAGGTTCGACAATGAGAGCCTGATGGTCTCGGCGATCCAGGCGAAACCTTCTGGTAAGTGTTTTCAGCACTTTTCCTCGAATAACTTCAGCTCGACTGCCCCGGTTTGACCCACTTTCTCCATTTGCAGAACGTGCAAAGGCTCCTAACCGTGGTGGGAAGGAGCGACAGGAACGCGACGAGGGTCTCTCAGCTGGAGTCCGAGAGGGACAAGCTGAAGAAGGAACTGGAGGAGCTGCAGGCGGGAATGGAGCGGATGAAGAAGGCCAGCGCTGATGAGGCTGCTCGGCTGGCATCGGCTCTGGCTGATGTCGCCGAACTTAAATCGAAGGCCAATCATCTGAAGGGCGAGGTCTGGGCGAGGAACAAGAAGACCGCCGAGCTGGAGTCGGAATTGGCAAGATTGAAGGCTGAATCGACGGCTGAGGGGACGAGGCTGCGCGGGGAGGTGCTGGCTGGGCGCGCCGAAACGGCAAAGTTGAAGACGGCGAACGCCGAGCTGGAGAAGGAGAAGGCCTCTCTTCTGGCCGAGGCCCAGTCCGCCTTCCAGGATGGGGTGGATCATGCCTCCGAGCTATATGAGAAGCAGGTGGAGGAGATCACCGCCATCCTGTTCGAGGAAGGATGCCTGGCCGCACTGAGACGTGCGGGGGTCCCCGAAGATCACCCTGTCTATCGGGACCTGCCGAAGTACTCGGACCCGGCTCCTGAGCCGAGCTCTGCTCCTGAGCCGAGCTCCGCTCCTGCAGCCGAAAGTGCCCCAGTCGAAGTCCCTGCGGTTGCTCCTGCTGCTGACGACGCTCCAGCTGCCCCGGTCTTGAGCGATGCCTCGGTCGCCAGCGATGCTTCGGCCGTGCCTCAGGGTGAGACCTCTTCTGCCCCTGGTTCGGGTGAGGTACCGGTCAAAGCCTCTGCCAGCGACGCTCCAAGCAAGGTCACGGTTTCGGCCGAGTCCACTGGTCCATCAGATACGGTGATCGACCTAGTGGAGTCGCCGAAACCATAGTAGCCGGGCTCCTCTATATCTCTGTCTTCTTGCATGTAATGTCTTTGCTTCTTAGCCTTGTAATATTCTCTGTCGATTCAATAAAAGTCGGGCTTCTTTACTTGTGCATTTCTCTCTGCATTTGTTTCTCCTTCATTTCTAGATGTGCATTGAATGGTGCTTGAATGCCTTTAATATAACGCGTGCTTCTTGAGGTAGAAGGAGTCAAACGGTCCCCATAGCTGTCTGTGTCGATTCTCCGTATTCTGGAGATCATAAATAGCAGTAAACATGGTGGCACGGCCTATGAGGGAAACGGACGGATGTCTCCACTTGGCGTCATAGGGATCGCTGGTCAACAGTCGTGCATCCCGAGCAACGCGTGGGAGACTTCGCCCCCATAACTTCCTTCGGAGGCTGAGCCCTTCCTCTTCCTATAAGTAGGGGCGACAGGCTTGCCATGGGCGATGAAAAGAACAGAACGTAGGATAGCTTAAACCACATAGACATAGGAACCATGGCTGGCAGACATTCTGTAATCTTCGATCCAGGGGGGACCCTTGCGTCTGTGGACGGCTTCCTCCAAGGGGGGAAGCCCATCGTGGCCTGCGCGCTCTCTGAAGGAACTCTCCGTGGACCACGCACTCTCTGAACGCGGGTTCAGTGCCGACCGTCCCTGGTCAGGTTGCGGGGGAATCCTCTGCGACTGCGGGATGGTCGGGCCCTGAGTGTCTGCTGATTCTGCAGGGTCCTGCATCGCATCGAGCGGGCGCCCTTGGCAGAATGGTAAGACTAAGGGTGGAGTTGAGGCCCGCTGGACCTGGGGGCTCTTCAAACTTTGGTCTCACTGACCGGAGGGTGTTGAAGAGCTCGGCGAGGTCCAGGGCCTCCGGACTGGAGGGGCTCTGCGATCGCTTTGGTCTGACCAGCCAAAGTGTATTATAGAGCTCGGTGAAATTCAGGATCACTCAGAACCTCCAGTCCGTGATCCGGTATCTCGAAGTCTGCAGCCCGAAGAGTCGGCGAAGATCAGAGTCTCCCATCTTTTCTTTATTTTCTGTTTTTAGAGGACTGTGATCCTCCTTTCTGTACTTTGCTTTCTGTTCTGTAACTCTTGTAATAAAGCAGTTTACAATGAATAAAAAGAAGGAGTTCTGTGATCACCCAAACTGTGTACAATGCTTTTGAGTTCTTTCTCTCTTTCCTTGCACTGTTCTGGAATACTTGCATTTTTGTGTGTTTGAGTGCTGGCACAGTTCTCTCTTCTGAAAAGCTGACCCTGGCCGAAATGGCTGGCTTTGGCCGAGACGAGCTGCCTTGTGCCGAAGTGGAGTCACCATTCCGCTGGTCTCGGCTATGGGAGCGTGAGCTCGGCAATGATCTTTGAGGGGTGTATGCACCCGGACTGTAGATCCTTGTAGAGGGGTAAAAACCCTGATTTTAGGAATTCGGCCGAGTGTCTGAACTCGAGGCCTCCTTCCAGGGCTACGAACCCTTGTAGAATGGGATAAATCCCTGATTTTAGGAATTCGGCCGAGTGTCCGAACTCGAGGCCTCCTTCCAGGGCTGTTGACCCTTGAGTGGGTTCAAAACCCGGGACTTTAGGAATTCGGCCGAGTGTAAGAACTCCAGGCTATTTCCAGGGCGTAGACCCTTGTAGAATGGGATAAATCCCTGACTTGAGGAATTCGGCCGAGTGTCCGAACTCGAGGCCTCCTTCCAGGGCTGTTAACCCTTGGGTTCAAAACCCGGGACTTTAGGAAAGGCTGAGTGTAAGAACTCCAGGCCATTTCCAGGGCGTAGACCCTTGATTGGGTTCAAAACCCGGGACTTTAGGAATTCGGCCGAGTGTAAGAACTCCAGGCTGTATCCAGGGCGTAGACCCATGATTGGGTTCAAAACCCGGGACTTTAGGAATTCGGCCGAGGTGTAAGAACTCCAGGCTGTATCCAGGGCATAGACCCAGTGCTGCCGGAATCAGTCAGAGAGAGACGACAAATAGATGGCAAGGCGAAAGCTGCTTTTATTGACTCTGAGATTCAATACATCCTTAGAAATAAAATTTCTTCAAGTGGGATGCATTCCATGGTCTCGGCAGTGGCTTGCCTTCTAAGTCTTCGAGCTTGTAGGCTGACTTTCCTGCCAGTGAGACTATTCTGAACGGGCCATGCCAGTTCGGGGCCAGCTTCCCTTCGTTTGGCTCTCTGTCAGCTGGCAGGGTTTTCTTGAGAACCAGCTCTCCTGCGGAGAACTTTCTCTCTCTGACATTTTGATTGTATGCCCTGGCTAACCGCTGCTGATAGTCGGTCAGTCGCAGGGCTGCTGCTTCTCGTCGCTCGTCTGCCAGCTCCAGCTCCATTGCCAGGTTCGTCTCATTTCGGCCTTGGTCGACCAGCTCTGTCCTCAAGGTAGGAAGGCCGATTTCCAAAGGAATGACTGCCTCCATCCCGTAGGCCAGAGAGAAAGGTGTTGCCGAGGTGGACCTCCTTGGAGTTGTTCTGTATGCCCACAGCACGCTCGGAAGCTCTTCTGTCCATCTGCCCTTTGCCTTGTCAATTCGCTTCTTCAGGCCGTCCAGGATCACTTTGTTGGAGATTTCTGCCTGGCCATTACTCTGTGGATATGCCGGAGTGGAGTAATGATTTCTGATGCCGTGCTCTTGGCAGAAGTCTTTGAAGGACTTGGAGTCGAACTGAGTCCCGTTATCCGAAATCAGGGTCCGGGGGATGCCGAACCTCGTAAGGATGTTTTTCCAAACGAAGTTCCTGGAGTCCCTGTCCGTGATCGAAGACAACGATTCAGCTTCTATCCATTTTGTGAAGTAGTCCGTAGCCACTATCAGCCATCTCTTGTTTCCTGGAGCTCGGTGAAGAGGCCCCACAATGTCCAGGCCCCATTGAGCGAAGGGCCATGGGCTAGAGAGGGGACTCAGATCTTGTGCCGGCTGATGGAGGGAGTGGGAGAACTTCTGGCACTTCTCGCATTTCCTGGCGTAGACCTGCGCGTCTTTCTGCATGTAGGGCCACCAGTAGCCCTGGCTTATTGCTCTGTACGCCAGGGATCGACCTCCTATGTGACTGCCGCATATTCCTTCGTGGATCTCATACAGGAAGTCGTCCACCTTGCTTGGATGGACGCATTAGAGGTATGGACCTGTGAAGGATTTCCTGTAGAGTTTGCCTTCGGGAGAGAGCCAAAATCGCGCTGCCTTGAGTCTGATCCTGTGGGCTTCAGCCTTGTCCTCGGGGAGCTGGTCGTTCTTCAAGTAGGCGACAATTGGATCCATCCAGCTTGGGCCGAGGTCAGCACAGAGGACAAGCCGAGATGAATGGAGTTCTAAACTTGACCTTGATACTGACCCAACCTCGATGGTCCTTTTCTTCCCTGCTTCGACAGCGGAGGCCAGGTTTGCAAGCGCATCCGCGTGCGTGTTGGTATCTCTGGATATTTGCCTGACCTCGGCTTTCTGAAAATGAGAGAGCAGTTTTTTCGCAAGGGCTAAGTAGGCCGCCATCCTGTCGTCCCTGGCCTGGTAGTCTCCAGCGAGCTGGCTAGTTACCAGTTGAGAGTCGCTGAAGATCTCCAGGTGCTGGGCTCCGAGGATTTGGGCGCTGTTCAACCCTGCAATCAGTGCTTCGTACTCTGCCTCATTGTTTGTCGCTTTGAAGTCCAGGGTGAAGGCTTGCTCTATGACCAGGCCCTCTGGCGATTGGAGAACTATGCCGGCGCCAGCTCTCTTGGAGGTGGACGACCCGTCGACAAAGATCTTCCATGCCGAGGTGGGAGATTGTTCGACCTCAGTTTCTACTGGCTCGTGCCCTGTGCCCCCCAGTGCCGTGCCGAGCTGAGTCGGAGCCGGGTTGGGGGAGACGAATTCGACAATAAAGTCTGCCAGGACCTAGGCTTTGATCGCAGTTCGGGGACGGTACTGTATATCATACTGCCCCAGCTCAACTGCCACTTTGATATTCTCCCTGAAAAGTCAGCCTTCTTGAACACTGAACGGAGTGGGTGCTCCGTGATCACCACAATGGTGTGGGATTGAAAATAATGGGAGAGCTTGCGGGAGGCACTGACGAGAGCCAACGCAAGCTTCTCCAATAGAAGGTACCTGGTCTCGGCATCGAGCAGGGTCTTGCTCGTATAATAAATTGGCTTTTGAATTCCCTCGTCCTCCCTGATGAGGACGGAGCTCACCGCGTGATCCGAGACCGCAAGGTACAAATACAGAATCTCCCCCGAAGTTGGGGTGGAGAGTAAGGGTGGTGACATTAAATAAGCTTTGAGTGCGGCCAATGCTTGGTCGCACTCAGGGGTCCATTGGAACTTCAAATTTTTCTTTAAAAGCTGAAAGAAAGGCCTGCACTTATCTGATGACCGGCTGATGAAGCGGTTGAGTGCTGCAGCCATTCCTGTGAGCTTCTGAACTTCCTTCGTGGTAGAGGGCTCTGGATGCTCTGGATCGCGGTGATCTGGTCCGGATTAGCCTCTATCCCCCTCCGCGTTACCAAGCTGCCGAGGAACTTGCCAGAGGCTACGCCGAAGGCGCACTTGGAAGCGTTTAGCTTGAGCTTGTATGCGCGGAGGATGTCGAAGACTTGGCCGAGATCCGCCAGATGATCGCCGGAGCGGACTGATTTGACGACCATGTCGTCGATGTACACCTCTACCGTTCGGCCGAGCTGAGCATGGAACATTTTTATGACGAGGCGCTGATAGGTTGCCCCCGCGTTCTTTAGCCCGAAGGGCATCATCACCTTGTAGCAGTAAGTGCCGCGGGGGGTTATGAATGATGTTTTCTCCTCGTCAGGCTCGTAAAGCGGGATCTAGTGGTAGCCTCTGTAGGCGTCGAGGAAGCTCATTCGGTCGTGACCAGCGGTGGCGTCGATCAGTTGGTCGATCTTTGGAAGGGGGAAACTATCTTTAGGGCAGGCCCTGTTCAAGTCCGTGAAGTCCACGCACACCCTCCACTTTCCAGTTTTCTTCTTGACCACCACCGTGTTGGCCAGCCACACCGGGTACTGGACTTCCCGGATGGCTCCTGCCTTTAGCAGGTTGTCGATCTCTTCGACGACCGCATCTGTCTGCTGCAGCCCTGTCCTACGGGCCCTCTGCACTACCGGCTTGTGGTCGGGGTCCACATTCAGCTTGTGGCACATGACCTCGGGGTCGACTCCAGGCATTTCGCTTGGGCTCCAAGCGAAGACGTCGACGTTCTGCATCAGGAACCGAGAGAGTTCGGCCCTCTCCTCGTCTGGCAGCTGGGTGCCAATCAGGAAGAACCTGTCTGGATCTGCCGGGTTTAGCCTAACCTCGGCCAGGTCCTTGATGCTCTTCTTTTCGGGGTCCCGGCCGATTTCGTCGAGGCCTTTCTCGAACTCGGCGAGGTTGACGCGCTCTGGCTCCTTTACTGCCGGGACCGCGGCCAGCATGCACTGCCTGGCTTGCTGCTGATCCCCCTCCACTGTGACTACTTCCATCTTGCCCTCCTTGTTCTCAAGGACGAACTTCAGCTTTTGATGGAGGGAAGAAGGGACTGCTTCTAACTTGTGGAGCCACGTTCTGCCCAGAATGACGTTGTAGGGAGAAGGGGCATCCACGACTAGAAAGTCGGCCGACACGGAGGCTCCGCCAACTCGGGTCTCCAGGGTGATCCTACCCTTGGGATAGACTGGCGTGGCGGACAACCCTAGCAGGGGTGCACGGACCTCCGTGAGGTCTGCTTCCGAGAGGTTCATCTTCTTGAAGCAGTCGTAGTAGAGGACCTCGGAGGAGCTGCCGGAGTCGACGAGGATCCTCTTCACTGTGAAGTCTCTCAGCTTCATGGTGAGGAGCAGGGGGTCGTTGTGAGGGAGCTGGATTCCCTCTAGGTCTCTGTCTGAGAATGAGATGGCGGGTTGGTCGCGGCGGGCTCTCTTGGATGCCGGAGCGAGCTCGGCTTTCATTACTTCCTTCCCGTGCGAAGCCCGCCTGGCTTCGGCACGGGCCTGGGAGCTGCCCCGGGACGAGGAAGCGGGAGCTGAGGATTGTTGAGTTCATGAATTTGCACATTTACCCATCATTGTAGGATAAATTAGGGGTTTGATTAGGTGAATTGCATCATTATTCATCTAATTCCATCATTTCATGCATTTTCACCTAGAAACTTGAATTTTCATACTTTTCATATATTTTCTGCATTAATTTAGAATGTTTTGCAAATTTTCTTCGAAGAGTCTCAGTTGGAGTAGGACTCTGTCCGGATGGGTCCCGCTTCAATATGGGCTCTTCAATATTTGATGTGTTGAATTAAAATGTGCAGAAAACGAGAATTGTAGGCCTCTGTCATGGAACCCACTTTCAAGCACACATAGTCATCATGGGCCCTGCATTGCTGAATTGAAGTTTGAAAAGAAGAACTCACCACATGGACCCCACACACAAGCCATGTGAATATCACTCAAAGGAGGGGTCCACTCATCATGTCAGTTGAAGAGTCCTAACTACAATAGAAGACTTCTCATAGAGCCCACTATTCAAGCAGATGAAATGATCTACATGGCAGGGTCCGCAGTAGTTGCAGATTTGAAATTATTAATGGATAATTCAAATAGTACAATTATGATTGGAATAAAAAAAGAAGAGCTTGAATCATCCACATTTGATCTCCTTTGGAAAATAAGAGTTGTGGAGAGAGAATCCTTGGCAAATCAAATTTCAAAAGTTAATCCCGTTTTTCTCAGGATAACTCATCTTCAAATGGCCATAACTTTCAATCCAACCGTCGGATCGATGAAATTTACCTACCGTTGGAAAGCTTATTCAGAGTAGATATTCGTGGAGCCCAAGAATATGCAAATCAGAGCTAAATTGACAAAGTTACGGGCCTGGAGATTTTCATGTTCATTTTTAGACGGGATTGCAATTAAATCCACACCGTTGATAATCAATTGCCCCACATCCCTTGTGGGACCCCCATCTGAAGATTAGTCAAGCTATCCAGAAGCTTCCACCTCATTCAAATTTAAAAGAGATAAGAGATATACCTTATCTATGAAGATAAATCAAATTTGCAGAGAAAGTGTCCAGATTCAATGTATCTGTAAGATAACCGGGGTTATAAGAGGAACCAAAAGGAAGCATACGAGACACTCCCTCCCTTGGACGTCCAGCACTATTTTCTCTCATTTCTTTTCTTTTCCTAATTAATAGAATTTAAGAATTATTTTTGGGTATTCTGAAGCCCTGTTTCAGAAATTAGGATTTTTAGAAGAGAGATTTCTGAGAGACCATTGTACAAGGAGATGCTATTAATGAAATTACTTATGGAGTTCTTTTCAATGGCTGGCTAGATTTCTGGATTGGAGCACACAGATGAAGCTAAGTAGATCTTTAATTTAATCTATGTGAATTTTCTATTTACTTGTCTCTTTTAAATGCATGCTCTATTAGAATAATAGATCTGTCTTCATGCCTTAGGCAGCCTCTATTTTGATTTCTAATGAAAATAGTTTGATGATTTATACTTATTTTGATAGATTATGCTTAGGGTTGAGATCCTTTGATAGTTTATGCTTAATTTGATAAGTCATGCTTATGATTTTTCATTCTTTTATGAGGTGAAGGAGGTCTTGGGTTGTGATCTTATTCTTTTATTAAAATCTGGTTTTTGCAAAAGACAAGTCCTCCGGATCCGAAACATTGATTTGTTTCTGATCTGAGTTATTTTGAGACAAATAGTAGAATAATTGCATGATGGATTAATTATCTTGCTTAGTGGATTCTGGATGCTCCGATCTATTTTTTTTATATATTTGATTAATTTGTTTCTGAATTCTTCTAGATTTTCTTAGATCTCAATTATTCATTAATCTTTGATTAAAAAAAATCAGATTTAAATTTTAACTCAGTAGTGCTCCCTGTGGGATCGACCTGTAATTGCCACTATCTCAACATGATAACTGTGCACTTGCAGTAATTTTAATGGATTGATTTAATTCACATCAAGTTTTTGGCGCCGTTGCCGGGGAGCCAAATCTAAGTTTTGATAAAAATCTGAATTTTTGTTATATTAGATTCATATGCATGCCCATATTTAGGTTGCATTAGTTATTTAGTCATTTAGTTTACATCAGTAGTGTTATTTGCAGTTAATATTAGTTAGTATTTTACTTTGCTAAGTTTTCTGATTTTTCTGATTTTTTTTTTTTTATATATTTTTTATAATTAATTGAATTTTCGGAATAAATAATTAATAAAAAAAAAATTCTTTGAATTTTTTCCTTTAATTCCGAATTTCAGTAAATAAAAACAAAAAAAAATATTTTGGATTGGTTTAACTAATGTTTTGATTAGATTAGTATTGGTAAGGTAGAGTTTAAAATTTTTAGGACTAGGTTGTTTTGATTAATATGCTAACCTTTGAATTCTTAAATTAGGTAATTAGAAATTTTAAAATTCTATCTCTTAAGTTGTTTAGATTAGTTAGAGTCTTAAAATCTGAAATTTGAATTGGATAAGATTGGATTTCTTATAATTGAAACTTTTTGAAAACTCTAATCATATCTGGACACTTGTTTGGATAATTTAGAATTTTTGATTTTTTTTTTCTTTAGATAGAATTTTTGATTTATTTCAATAACTTAGAGTCCACTTTGGATAGAGTTTTGATTTACTTGGTGTCTTTTGAATTTTCTTATTTTTTTTTCAAAATTAGGATAAGATAGACTTTTGAGTTGGTTTGTTAACTTAGGATTTACTAACAAGAGTTTCTTTTGGATAGGTCACCTTGCTAAGAGGAGAGTTGCACAAAAATAGGAAACTGCGTGGATTTGCTCTAAGCAAACAAGTTGCTCTCAGAATTGCAAAATTTGTTAAAAAAAAAGGGTTATCCTTACACAGTTTAAGGATTAGCGTGGGCCCGCTGTAAGAGTTTCTAAACTTTATCCCACGAATCTTTTACTTGTAAGTGGGGCTTGGGTGATTTAAATTTCAGCAAATATGATTGTGTGATTGACACACCAAGTAATTTGGACCCACACACTTAGTTAAGGGCAATTGACCCCAATAAGATAAGGACTGGATTTCATCACCAGGTCCTTGCCCAATTAGGTTTAACCACCTCTCACATAGTAACCTAACCATTAATTAAAATCAAATAGAAACGAGACCATAGGACTCGAGCTCATTAGGACGAAGACCACAAAAGGTTGCACCAGTTGCGCTCTTTGGTCAAGTTGATGTCTAGGTAAGTCCTGTCCCTACAAAAAAAAAGGGTGACAATCTCTGTTCTAGGAGTTTGGTTCTTAAGCGGGACCCTTGCCAAGTGCATTGTGACCCCACCACTCATCCTGGGGACTTACCTGGTCAATTTGTCTTCATAAGACCGAATTGGAGGCCTTAGTGCACTCTTCAAACCAGTTAGGAGCTGTCTAGAGAGTTAGGCTAACCCTAGGATAATTCTTTGTGCTCAATCTTTGTGCTTGACTGCTTGTGCATAATCTAGTAAGACAATTGGGGCCCCGCACATAGATTAGGCTTGCATTTCTTCAAGGTTAAACCTGATGCATGCGTTCTAGACCCGAGAGAGAGAAATTGTGGGTACGCAAGAGTAAAAGGTTAGTCAGGATAGAACCCGAATTAGCCTTAACCATTGTCGGAAAGTCTTCCATCTTTGAAGAAATTGTTAGGATGGCTGATCAAGTGGACCCACCCATGACTTTGAAGGACTACATGTACCCCACCAGGACAACTCAACCGTCCTGCATCACCCTGCCTCAAACCAATGCCACATTTGAGCTGAAATCTGGCATGATCCAGATGCTCCCAGTATTCCGTGGGCTAGACCAGGAAAACCCATATCAACATGTTAGGGAATTTGAGGACATCTGTGGGACCATGAGAATTAATAACATGACTGAAGAGGCCCTTAAACTTAGATTATTTCCTTTCTCCCTAAAAGAAAAGGCTAAAGCTTGGCTTTATGCCTTACAGGCCGGGTCCATCACTACATGGGACAAGCTAGTCGAAGAATTTTACAAAAAATTCTACTCTAAGCAGAAAACCGCTTCGATTAGGCAGGCCATCAATGGATTCCATCAAATGGAAGGGGAGACACTTTGCAGTTATTTGGAACGGTTCAAGGACCTCTTAATCCAGTGTCCCCACCATGGATTTGAAAAAATTCGATTGGTCCAGATCGTGTATGAGGGTTTGGATTACCCTACTAAGCAGATGGTGGAATCTTTCTGTGGTGGGCAGTTTACACAGAATACAGCAGATGAAGCATGGACATTTTTGGAAGATACCGCTGAAAACACACTGCAGTGGGCCCCTATCAAGAGGGAGCCCATCAAACCCACCATTCCTGAAAACGGGGGGATGTTCAAGATTGAACCCAAAATTGAGGCAGAGGCCAAATTGGCTACACTGGTGAGGAGAATAGAGGCCTTAGAATTGAACCAAAAGCCTACTCCAAACACTTTGGAGTCATTGAAATATAATCAGGCCATGAATGGAGGGATTGACCCAACAACCTTGGGTCAGACCGAGTCTATTGAGGACGTGAATGCACTTTATCAAAACACTCATTTTGATAATCATCAGAGGTATGACCCATACTCCAACACATACAATCCAGGTTGGAGGGACAATCCGAACTTTTCTTGGACCAAGGGTCCAACTCAGGGTGGCCCATCACAATCACATCAATTTCAGCACATTCAATCTCAATCCAATGCCCCACCCGGTTTCCAAAAGCCCAATTTCACCCCCAATCCGCAAAATCAGCGGATAGATTCTCTTGAGGAAACCATGAAATTGTTAGCTCAGACTACCTTCCAGTTCCAGCAAAGCACTGTTCAGAGCTTGAACGCTAACACACAATCAATTACAAAACTGGAATATCAGATGAGCCAACTGGCCAACTCCATCAGTACCAGAGACAAGGGAACCTTCCCTAGTCAATCTGAACCCAATCCCAAGGGCCAAGTCGTTCATGATATAGAAGGAAAAGGCCCAGAACAAGTTAAGTCCATCATTACTCTTAGGTCGGGTACACAAATTGATAACAAGATTGAACTACCAAAAGAACCTGAGGAAGAATCTAGCGACATAGTAGAAATTGAGGAACCACGTGTACATGCTGAACCCATGTTAGAACCAGAGCCAGTCAAAGCAAACCCAATCATAACTAATCCATCACCTAGTGAGCCATCTGCTAGGACCTATGTTCCCAAGGCACCATACCCACAGAGGCTCGGCCCAGCAAAATCAACTATTCAGTTGGATAAAATGCTAGAAGTATTCAAACAAGTGAGGATTAACATCCCACTTTTAGATGCGATCCAACAAGTTCCTGCCTATGCCAAGTTCTTGAAGGACCTTTGCACCTTCAAAAGAACCACCAACGTTCCCAAGAAAGCTTTTCTAGCCCAACAAACTAGCTCGATCATTTCCTGTCCAACCCCGATCAAATATAAAGACCCAGGGTGTCCTACCATTTCTTGCCAGATAGGGGACCATCATATTGAGCACGCTTTACTAGACTTGGGTGCGAGTGTCAACCTACTTCCGTATTCCATATACGAAGAACTCAGTTTGGGGGAGTTGAAGAAAGCTCATGTGACCCTCCAATTGGCTGATGCTTCAATTCGATACCCGAAGGGGGTAGTGGAGGATGTCCTGATTAAAGTAGGAGAGTTCGTATTCCCTGTAGACTTTGTTGTCTTGGACATGAATCAACCAACAAGAAATGTGGCTAAAATACCAATCATTTTAGGACGACCATTCCTAGCAACATCCAATGCTTTAATTAATTGTAGGAATGGAGTGATGCAAATTTCGTTTGGCACCATGACAGTTCAACTAAACATCTTTAATGTGAGCAAGCAACTTCAAGATGAGGATGATGAGGTTGGTGAGGCCAGCTACTTACAAGAGTTGGTTGGAAATGTTGCTCTCCAGTTAGGCTGTGAGAATCTATTGGAGGTTTGTCTAGCACATTTTGGGAGTGATTTTGATATAGATCGCCACATTGAAAAGGTGAATGCATTGCTAGATTCAACCTCATTCGTGGAAAAGAATAGGTGGCAACCTAAACGAGAGATCTTGACCTTAATTTTGGAAGGTAAGTTTGTTTGGGATCCAGGAGGAACCCATGTTAGGTGTCAAATAGGGTAGTTTCTTTTTCTTTGTTTTTATATAGATTATTATTATTAGTTTAGATTATTTTTTTTGTCTTCTTTTTGTCTAACCTTGGATAGGGAGCGCCATGCAAAATCATCAGGTATTTTTTTTTTCCTTTACCTCCTGCAATTTATTTTTTCTCATGTTATATTATCGTTTTCTACATTACATGCATGACATCGAGGACGCTGTCTAGTTTAGGTTTGGGGGTGGAAACAAGCACACTTGTCCATTTTTAGGTTTTTTTTTTTTTTTTTTAATTTTAGGAAAATTTTTATTTTTTTAAAATATTTTAGGACAATTTCTCGTTTGTGCAATATATATATATTTTTTAAATGGTCGTTTTAAAATTCAACGATGCTCGGAAATCCGGAATTTCGAAATCCTTGGAAGGAAGTAAAATGAAAGTTCAAATCTTTCTAGAATATATCAAAATAATACTAAACTCTGTTTTTCACTGAAACACGTATACATCTATCAAGATTTTGGATAGGAAGCCTTGGTGTTGAATTTAGAGTTTTTCAAGAAAGATAGGATGACTTTCTGAAATCTAGCCTTGTAAGTCTACCTGGTTCATTGGGATGGTTAGGCCAACCAAAACCATTGGATTAATTCGGGCGAATTGAAAAAGGCTGCCTATTGTTGAGGACTGCAAAAAAAAAAAAAAAAAAAAAAAAAAAAAAAAAAGAAAAAAAAGAAAAAAAAAAGTGTTTAGTTAGAAGTCTTGAATAAAAAGTTTTGTGACTAGTTTGGGTTCGTAGCCTTTTTAACTCGAGCTAATAAGCCTTTAGGGGTATTTACATACCTAGTGCCCTAAAAACCATCTGGTTTGGGAGTCACTGGCCGAATGCTCGTTACATGGGTTAATTAGAAAGCTTAAGGGACCGAGGCATTGCACAGTCACATGTGCGTGTTTGCAAAAAAAAAAAAAAAAAAAAAAAAAAATGAAAAATGAAAATAGAGATGCATCTCACAGCCTTTTAAAATACAGTAGTGCGAAAGCCGTCATAGTAGCCTTGAGAGGGAAACTTATGAGCCACTAAATCTAGGAAAGATCAGAGCATTTGACGAAAAATTCTATTTTCATAACATCATAGCGGAACATTTGAAAGATTGATTGGATGTATACACTTGCACAAGGCACACAAAAGTTAGTATTTGAAAAAAAAAAAGAAAAAGAAAAAGAAAAGTTTGATATTCGAAGGATGAACCGAATTTTGAAAAGTCTGAGATTTTGACTATTCTGGGTTACACAAAGAGTATCCGAGATAACTTGATTTCCTTTTGAATATTTTTTTTTATTTCTACGTTTGTTTTTAGGATAAATGAATTTTGTGGGTATATTCACTGCAAACCCTCACGAGGCACAACTCGTCCATTAGGGGGAACCTAGGGGTTTAAGGGCTTGTTGCAAATGCTAAATGCAACCGAGAATACCAGCGAAAGTGGTTTTGTTTTCATATTTACTTTTCTTTCTTAGATTAGGTCAAAGAACTTCAAAACTTTTGCTCGCAACTTTTGCTAAGGGACTAGCAAAATGCTGGTTGGGGAGTGTGTTGAGTTCATGAATTTGCACATTTACCCATCATTGTAGGATAAATTAGGGGTTTGATTAGGTGAATTGCATCATTATTCATCTAATTCCATCATTTCATGCATTTTCACCTAGAAACTTGAATTTTCATACTTTTCATATATTTTCTGCATTAATTTAGAATGTTTTGCAAATTTTCTTCGAAGAGTCTCAGTTGGAGTAGGACTCTGTCCGGATGGGTCCCGCTTCAATATGGGCTCTTCAATATTTGATGTGTTGAATTAAAATGTGCAGAAAACGAGAATTGTAGGCCTCTGTCATGGAACCCACTTTCAAGCACACATAGTCATCATGGGCCCTGCATTGCTGAATTGAAGTTTGAAAAGAAGAACTCACCACATGGACCCCACACACAAGCCATGTGAATATCACTCAAAGGAGGGGTCCACTCATCATGTCAGTTGAAGAGTCCTAACTACAATAGAAGACTTCTCATAGAGCCCACTATTCAAGCAGATGAAATGATCTACATGGCAGGGTCCGCAGTAGTTGCAGATTTGAAATTATTAATGGATAATTCAAATAGTACAATTATGATTGGAATAAAAAAAGAAGAGCTTGAATCATCCACATTTGATCTCCTTTGGAAAATAAGAGTTGTGGAGAGAGAATCCTTGGCAAATCAAATTTCAAAAGTTAATCCCGTTTTTCTCAGGATAACTCATCTTCAAATGGCCATAACTTTCAATCCAACCGTCGGATCGATGAAATTTACCTACCGTTGGAAAGCTTATTCAGAGTAGATATTCGTGGAGCCCAAGAATATGCAAATCAGAGCTAAATTGACAAAGTTACGGGCCTGGAGATTTTCATGTTCATTTTTAGACGGGATTGCAATTAAATCCACACCGTTGATAATCAATTGCCCCACATCCCTTGTGGGACCCCCATCTGAAGATTAGTCAAGCTATCCAGAAGCTTCCACCTCATTCAAATTTAAAAGAGATAAGAGATATACCTTATCTATGAAGATAAATCAAATTTGCAGAGAAAGTGTCCAGATTCAATGTATCTGTAAGATAACCGGGGTTATAAGAGGAACCAAAAGGAAGCATACGAGACACTCCCTCCCTTGGACGTCCAGCACTATTTTCTCTCATTTCTTTTCTTTTCCTAATTAATAGAATTTAAGAATTATTTTTGGGTATTCTGAAGCCCTGTTTCAGAAATTAGGATTTTTAGAAGAGAGATTTCTGAGAGACCATTGTACAAGGAGATGCTATTAATGAAATTACTTATGGAGTTCTTTTCAATGGCTGGCTAGATTTCTGGATTGGAGCACACAGATGAAGCTAAGTAGATCTTTAATTTAATCTATGTGAATTTTCTATTTACTTGTCTCTTTTAAATGCATGCTCTATTAGAATAATAGATCTGTCTTCATGCCTTAGGCAGCCTCTATTTTGATTTCTAATGAAAATAGTTTGATGATTTATACTTATTTTGATAGATTATGCTTAGGGTTGAGATCATTTGATAGTTTATGCTTAATTTGATAAGTCATGCTTATGATTTTTCATTCTTTTATGAGGTGAAGGAGGTCTTGGGTTGTGATCTTATTCTTTTTATTAAAATCTGGTTTTTGCAAAAGACAAATCCTCCGGATCCGAAACATTGATTTGTTTCTGATCTGAGTTATTTTGAGACAAATAGTAGAATAATTGCATGATGGATTAATTATCTTGCTTAGTGGATTCTGGATGCTCCGATCTATTTTTTTTATATATTTGATTAGTTTGTTTCTGAATTCTTCTAGATTTTCTTAGATCTCAATTATTCATTAATCTTTGATTAAAAAAAATCAGATTTAAATTTTAACTCAGTAGTGCTCCCTGTGGGATCGACCTGTAATTGCCACTATCTCAACATGATAACTGTGCACTTGCAGTAATTTTAATGGATTGATTTAATTCACATCAAGGATGCCAGATGGATCACGTTAATGATCTTCTCGGAATCCTCGCTGTCTGGAGCCTGGGCTGCGCTCTGGTGAATCCGGCCCTCGCTGCCGCCGGCATCACCTGCCTTGACGAATTCTGGAATGTGGCCCTCTTCGGCCAGCTTCTCCAAGTACCACTGCAAAGTCTTGCAGTCCTCGGTCTTGTGCCCGTTACCCCTATGGAAGGAGCAGTAGAGCTTGCTTCGGCCGCCGGCGGTGGGCTCATTCTTCAAGGGCTGAGGGTACTTGAAGAATGGCTTGGACCTGATCTTGGTCAGGATGCGGTAGATCGGCTCCTTGAAGACGACGCTGACGCTCTGACTGGCGCTGGAGGGAGGTCGGGGCTTCCAGGCGCCCCCGGATCTGGACGACGCAGGCTTTGCCGAACTGGAGACCCAGGCCTGCTTGGGCTCTTGCTTCTGGAAGGGCCTCCCGCCTCTCTGCCGAGGCTGGCTACTCTTCTGCTCGGGCTCCAGATGCCCGTCCTGATCCCTAGCTCGGATCTCGTCTTCCTCCTGGGCGATGAAGCGCTTTACCCGGGACATCAACTCTGGCATGGATTCCGGGGGGTTCCCAGCCAAGTCCTTCCGCAAGTCGTGGCCGGGGATCAGGGCATGCTGGAAGGCGTAGATCGCTATCTCTTCCCTGGTGCCCTCAATCTGGCTGTAGACCGCCCAGAATCGTCGGGCGAACTTGGCGAGGGTCTCATCCTGCTTCATTCTCAGGGCGAGGAGGTCCCCTTCTTTCTTGGGGACGACGGTGTAAGCTTGGAACTTCTTTAAGAAGGAGAGCTGGAGCTCCTTCCAACTGGAAACTGATTTCTCTGGGAGAGAACAGAACCATTTCAGGGGGAGGTCACCCAGACTGGAGGAGAAGATTTTGCAGTTCAGGTGACCCTCATTCCCCCAGATGGACATCTTCTGGGAGAAGTGTCGAAGGTGAGCGGATGGGTCGGACAGTCCGTCATAGGGGACGAACCGCGGGACGGAGAACTTTCTGGGCAAGGGGGTGCGCTCGATCTCTTTTGTGAAGGGTGAGCCCCCCAGATCAGTGTGACCACAGATCTGCTTCTGGTCCCGCACGTCCAGGTTGTGCTGAAGAGCTAGCCTGACGCGTTTGTCGAACCGCTCCTGCTCATCGTCCTTCTCTGGAGTCTGGGCCTTTGGCTTTCGCTTGGAGTGGTTCGGGCTACGATGGCTATGAGTTCGGCCATCACGGCTATGGTGACTCCGGCTGTTGCTCGAGCCCTCGTCACGGATCTGGCTCCGCTTTTGGTCTAGATGGTTCCTGAGATCCTCGCGGGGAGGCTGGGCTGCCCTGCTGGGGGCGTCCCTCTTTTTCCCTTGAGGCTCAGAGACCTGCCTCAAGGAGGCGGTTTGCGCTGCCCTCAGCTGCTGCTGGAGCTCGCGGATCAGCTGCTCCTGCCTCTGGAGGAGAGCAGTTTGGGCTTCGAGAACCCCTCCAGTGGCAGGGGTTTGAACGTGGCGCCTCTCCTACGGCCACGGCTTTGTCCTTCCGAGGACGTTCATGCTGACGCTCATCGCGTCTGGGTGGCATGACTTCTTCTGCTGAGATCGAGGCCTCGAGTCCCTCTTGGAGTGGGAACTCGACAAAGAGCTGAGAGCCTAGGCGGCCCTCGCCTGCAGACGTGCCATGCACCGTGCGGGAGCGCCCTTGAGGAGGGGCGTCCGTTGACGGCGGTGGCAGCTCGAGCGCTGCTCTCGAGGACTCTACGCCCTTCCTAGCTTTCGGAGGCATGGCTTCCGAGAGATTGAGGATAAGAAGGTTGGGAAGGTTGGGATATTACTTTCCCACAGACGGCGCCAATTGTAGGTGCAGAAAATAATGACCCACAATAACTGGGGAGCCTTAGAGGACTTATCCAATGAGGGTGATGACTGGGTGCCGTCCGAAAGCCTGAAAGGGAAGAACACACGGTCAGAGGACCCTGGCCTGGGCGGCGCAAGGCTCTCCGATGCCAAAGTCAGTGTAGGAACTGGAACAATGGAAGGAGAGGAAGAAGAGAGGCAGAGTAACAGCTCTATGAGTTGTATTATGCGTACCTTGCATGTGAAATGCAGTCCTTTTTATAGACGATTTGGAAGATATCTTGGACGATATCTTGGCATGGGTCTCATGATTCGACTGGGAAGTCATGATCAGCCCACGTTGCAATTAATGCGGTCCAATCTAGCCCACTCTGCATTAAATGCGCGTCGGATCAGCCCACGTCGCATTTAATGCGCGTCTTGTTGGGCCAGATCGTGTTGGACGCTTTTGGCGGTAGGGGATCATCAGATCTGCCCTCGGGCCTTGCCCTGATGTGGTCTCAACCGCTGGATGTCGCGTCTGTCCCACTAGCTCGTGCCCCTATCCCTCCACGTGCCTGATGACGTGGGGGATGAGGGGCGCAAGTGGAGGTTCTTTCTTGCTTCGGCTTCCATCCCGGCTTTTTCAGCCCTGCCGAGATGGACGCGCGAGGTGGCCGAGCTCGGCGCTAGCGGCCCGGAGCTGCTTGACTTCGGCCGGGCCTCCTGTCCTGGCAGCCGGGGTGAGCTTGGTGCCACGTGGATGGCACGTGAGAGTGCTTAGCCTCATCTGATGGCTGTGATTAGCGTAATCCTGTGGTTCTGGAAATCTCCCCACACAGCTAGTAATAGACAGCTAAGATTTGGTAACCTAGCCAAGGGGGCTGTGACCCATAGGAGAGCCCAATATTGTAAGAGACAACCGATTGTATTGGTTGTTAGATATAAGATTTGATTTGTTAGTCATGTTACAGATTTTATAGACTTAATAGGAATAGATAGCTTATCTTTTGATAGATAGAGATATGGGTTACTTAAATTTGAATTATTCTTTTCTCCTTATGACCCATTCAAATGGACTACACATATACAACCCTCCTACAGTCGCTGAATTCCATGGATTTGGCCAGATTTGAATAAACCGGACTGTTGGATTGATGGTCAATTTTCGTTATTTAATGTAAAGTTGTTAATCTTGTGGACCACGACCGAAAGTGTTAGATGTATTGGATTGACTTGAAATTTGGTATCTAGCAGGTTGGCCCTACTTGGATCTTTCGATCCCACTTTGTCCCATGATCAGTGGGGTTCCAAGGTGGGACCTACTAGGTGGTCCTCACTGTAAGACTGTAGGACCGTCCTCACACGACTGATTCCTATATATATGTTTAAAATTCATAGTGGGGCCCTCCTACGTACAAGAAAATTCAGTCTCATGCATACAAGCATCCTAACCTATCATCCATGGCCCACAAGTCCTATCCATTTGAATGGGTGTACAATTGATCCAACGAGCTAGTCCATTTGAATGCGTGAAAATGCAGGGGCCATGTAAACTATTGGAGGGGGGTGATCAACTTAAATGGACCATCAAGTGTACCCTAATATGGGTGTGCACAATGCATAAATGGAGCCCCTCAACTAACCACCAACACTCACGCCAAGGGCGGACCCGGGTTTATGGGTCTAGGGGCTGAAACCCCCACCCATGCCAGTAAAATGTTAAAATTTCTTAAAAACCCCTTAAATTTCTAAAAATTAATTTGTGTTTTTACATTTCCCCATTTCCCCATTGGATTTCTTGGGTCCGCCCTTGACTCACACTATGGTGAGCATAGGGGCCCCAAAACACATGGTGTGCCCACTTTATGGTCCGTCCACGTGGACCATAAAATAGGGAAACCCCTTGTTAGTCACAGGTCTCGGGTATTGCACCCAACCAATTACACCAGACAGGTGGATCGATTGTGCACTCATTTTTCTTAATGAAATCTTGTTGGTTGTAGATCAAGTGCGACTTATGATGATCCACGCCCCCATCACCATATATAGGGCCGTGGATGTGGTCGTGGGGGGTGTGAGATCTTTCGATCCTCCCACAATCTCATCCCCAGCTAAGGCCTGATCAAGTGGGCTCCACAAGCCTGATGCGCGCTCACCATAATGTAAGTGTTGGTGCTCAATTAAGGGACTCCCATATATAAAATAAATCTCGTGGTGAGTTTATTTTAATGGATTTGTCTCTTTAAATGTTTTCACAGTATCAGAACCAACCGGTCGCAAGTTCGAATCTGAGGAGAAATGACTCTATGCTAAAATGTGCCTTTTGCAAAATGTGTGCCGACCATATTCAACCTCGAAGGGAAGTATAGAAAAGCATTTCCCGCTACCTCTATTAATGCCTCGAGATTTTGGATGGATTGGTTATAATATGATATTAAAGTCAAGGCCCGGTGGTGATCCTGCGATCAAGCCAGTCATGATCCTTATTGTATGCTGCCACCTAATCTCGCCGCCACTTTTTCCTCTATCAATAAAATAGAATATATCCTCTCATCCATCCAATTAATTATATAACCCTTACAATCTCGCTATCTTCATCAAATTACATGATCAAAAGCTTCTTGAGAAGTTTACGACAGATCTGATCTAAATGTAGGGGAGAAATTACTAGGAAATATGACTTGGGGTGGCCATTGTGAAAAAAAAAAAATTTTTTTCTTGTGTGGAGGGATGTGAAAATTTTCCAAAAGTTTCTTTAATATAAAGGTTTTTTATTAAACAAGACTAAGGGGACCATGGACACCCCCCTTATCTCCTCCTAAATTTGCTCATGTCTAAATGGTCACTACCACTGACATACTCGAAAAAAAAAACAGAGTGGGTTACGACAGTAATGGATCTAATAAACATAAGGTGATTAGTTCTGCAAAATATTTATGTTTTTATTTTTCAAATGTCAAAAGGGTTTGTTAACACTTTCCCAAAAGAACATGCAATTGGGGAGGGTATTAGAGATATCGGTTAGAGATAAGTTTTCTCACCTTTGCATAAACATTAGTTTAACGTGGGATAAGGTGTTGATTGAATCATTGTTTAATAGTAGAGATGCTCAACTGATTCTCAGTATACCACTTACTATTCGTTATATCGAGGATTCTTAATTGTTTTTTTTTTTTGGGGGGGGGGCGGGTGCAAAGGGTGTGTGTACTGTTAAAAGTGCATATAGTGTCTTACTAGAAAAAAAGCAAAATAATGATGGAGAGGCAATAAATCTGGAATATGAGGGTAGCATATGGAAACAATGATGGAGCGGCAATAAATCTGGAATCTGAGGGTAGCATATGGAAACAGTTGTGGCACCTGAATATACCTCCTAAAGTTCGTGTTCACTTATAGATGATGTGTAGAAACTGTTTACCTACACAAGATAACATTCTTGCCCGAAGAGTGGAAGTTCAAGCTTTATATATGAGATGTAATGGTAACATTGAATCTTGTCTCCACCTGTTTGTTAATTGCCCTTTTGCTCGAGATTGCTAGCTGCAGTGTGGTATAGGGCTTAATGGCTGGATGGAAACATCTTTTTTGGAGTGGTTGAAAGCACTCTTTTGTAGATGTTCAGAGGAGGACAAATGTAGAGCAGCCATGATTTTATGGAGTCTCTGGCAAGGTCGCAATGACATATTATGGAAGGGGATCACCAGACCTGTACAGCAGGTTAATAATTTTGCTTATTGAGTCCTAAATCAGTGGCGTGACGCTCGTAGTATGGCGTGACGCTCGTAGTAAGGGCATGTCAGTGGCTGCTAATGGACTTTCAGGAACCATGTCTGTATGGCAAAAACCTCCTGCTGGTTGGATCAAATGCAATGTTGATGCAGCATTTTTTTCCAGCAACAACCAGTCAGGTTTTGGATGTGTACTTAGAGATTCTAATGGTTGTTTTATTGCAGCAAGTAACAGACGGTTGTGGGGGCTGTTCTGAAGCAAAGTTAGCTGAAGCTCTAAGTTTCCGTGAGGCTCTTAGTTGGCTCAAACATAGGGGTTTTAATAAGGTGATGATGGAGTCAGATGCACTATTGGTAATTCAATTGCTGGAGTCTGTAGCTGTTGATGCTTCACATTTTGGTTTAGTAATTGAGGATTGTAAAAAATAATGTTGGAGTTTAGAAACTTCAAGTATGGTTTTATTAAAAGGTCTGCGAATCATGTTGCTCATCTCTTAGCTAGAGCAGCTAATTCTTTGTCAGATTCTTTAGTTTGGGAGACTTCTCCTCCCTCCTTTATTTGTAACTCTTAATCTTCGAATTTGCAGTAATAATATTCCATTTCTAAAAAAAAAAAAATCTAAATTATCATTAGGTTGTTTAAATTGAGATCATTCCACAAATATTGAACCTCACTGTAAATTTATGTAATGGATTATTTTTTTAAAAAGTCAATACCCACAAACATGGAAAGAATCAATCAATTAAGAAAGAATAAAGTATAAGTGGGTGGTTATGGTCTTTTGTTTTTAGTGGCTTGATGAGAATTTTTTTTTAACTTTTTTATGTAAAAACAGGATTTTCTTTTGTCATTAAGTAGAGAAAGGATGGTGCTTTTTTAACTTCTTTTTTTTTTTAAAGGGAGGAATTTTTAGATTTATTTACTTTTGATATGACCCATTAGTCTTTTTATTCACAACCGTGCTACATGGCCCGAGGCTTGTGCCCGGGCCATGGCACAGTCCCCAGGGGGGACCGTTGGATCCCAAACGTTGGGATCCAACGGTCCCCCCTGGGGACCGTGCCATGGCCCGGGCACAAGCCTCGGGCCATGTGGACTTTCCCTTTTATTCATGGCAAATGGAGGCTTTACTTCAGCTTCACTTTAATTTTCAAACAGAAATCTAGCAAGTTGAGTGAGAGATGGAGTTGCTAACCAATTGAGCCACCCCTAGCACCCTAGCATAGAACCATTCAAACCATTCAAATTCTCACCATTTAAACCGTTTTCTTTTTTCAATTTTCTAGATTTGTAATTAAATTCTCAAATTTTAAATTGAGAATATGGAATTCCCAAAAGACAAGGGCATGGAAATGTGTTACTGTGAGAAAGTCTTGACAGAAATGCCCATAAACAGTAATGATTATAGCCTATATTAAATGAGTTGGAGATGGCAACTCAAACCCCAAATTCTTGGATAAATAATTTTGTTTCATGTCTTCTTAATTTTGGCTGGCTGGCTCATGATAATATCTGTTGTTTTGTAACTAATTCTCCTTTAATAACATATCTTCCCTCACCCAAAAAAAAAAAAAAAAAAAAATAGAGCACTATGGCACCATTTTTTACCCAACTTGACTCAAACTCTTTTTTTTTTTTTTTTTTTGCTTAAAAACTCAAACTCATTTACCAAAAAAAAAAAAAAAAACCTTGAATCAAACTCATTTATTAATCAGGTTGACAGTATCAATCCAAAATCCCAATCCCAAAATAGAGTCATGTCTAGGAAGTCTATCCCCCCACCCAAAAAAAAAAAAAGAAAAAAGAAAAAAGAAAAAAGAAAAAGGAAGTAGTGGTGGGTCCCACATACCACAATTTACATTTCCTCCTCCTGCCTAGATCTCTAATTAAAATTCCTTGCCTAAACTCTTCTAATTATTGCTCCAGTTGAAAAAAAAAAAAAAAACAAAAACAAAGAAAAAACATAATCACTGTGATTAAGTCGGCTGAAGTAACAATTCCAATTCCAATATATGAATCAATAGGAGAATCTGTCGGGAGATTTTGACTACACAATTTCACACGAGATGTTGCCGAGACGGTTTCCCAACCGTCCCACGAGGAAGGTGAGTGAGGACTGAGAAGGGACACAGCAGCCAAATTGCGGTTGGATACGTGTCTATCACACTCACGTGGGCCCCATATCAACAAGCCTTTTTCCATCTTACAGGTGTACGGTTGAGATGGACCGCAGATGTGCGTGTGAACATTGGATTTCCTGGGAAATTCCGAACAGGGGAAAGTTGTCCAACCACGCGAAAGGCGTGGTCAAGGTGCAGCCCAATCAGTTCATGGGCCGGCCTGGGCCCACCATGTTTAAGAGCTTAAAAACTTTGAGTATTCCAGACATTGTAACATGGAAAAGTGTAGACAACCCAAAAAAAAAAAGCCCCCCAAAAAGAGGGAATCTTTATATACAAATTAAGGAAAACAGCTGCATTCTTTTACGCTGTGTTTGGGAAGGGGAGAGGGGAGGGAAAATTTGAGGGGAAGGAAAATGAAGGGGAGGGGAGGGGAGGGAAAATTAATTTTACCTCCTCTTATTTAGGAAGTTAAAAGTAGGGGGAAGAAAAGTGAAAAAGTAGGATTTTGTTTGTTTGTGAAGTAAAATTAAAATTACCAATTTACCCTTATGGATTGCAAAAGCTTCAAAATCATATTTTACAAATAAAAAAAATGATCTATACTTACCTGATTGAGTGTAAAAATCTTCTCAAGACTCATGGCTAAATTTTAAATAAAAAGCTTCAGGCAATTTCATTTTCAATATATATATAGAGAGAAAGATAAATATTACTGATTTGATCTGGAGGCTAAACCCACACTTTTGGCAGCCCCTGTTTGTCGAGGAAGAAGCCAATATCCCCACGATGGATATCTCCGCGATGGAATCGGTCACCAAATCATCTTGTAAACAAGGAATAAGAAGAAGAAAGAAGACAACCATTTTCTTTGGGAAGATGGGTTTTCTTCCTTGCTCGCTCTCCTCTCTCACTCTCTCAAATCAAGTCTCGATTTTTATATGACTGAGAAGGATGGTGGGAATGGGAAGATGATACAAAGCTGGCAACAGAGAAAAAGAGAAAGAGAAAGATAGCTAGGGTTCATGGGAGAAAAAGAAAATCACTGTAGCATTCTTTTCTTGCAGAGAGCTAGAGAGATAGAACGATTAATAAGAAAGGGTTTGAAGGGCATTTCAGTAATTTGGTCTAGATTCCCCTCTTTGTCCTCATTTTCCCCTCAGTTTTGAGGGGAAAAAATTTCAGTGGGGCCCACACGTCCCCCCCCCCCCCCCCCCAAATTTTCCCTCCCTCATTCTCCCTCCCCCCTTCCCAAACAGACCTCATTTTCATTTCCCCCCCCCCCCCCCCCCCCATCCCGGCCTTTTATGAGTTTTCATACAGCAATCAATCCTATAACCAATTCCATCCATTCACACGCTCATTTTCTTCCATATGGCCACTGAATTTAATTTTGGGTGATATACATGATTCTTTTTTTGAAAATATTATGTTTATACTCATATTACATGGCTAGGTAAAGAAAACATAAGAATAACAGCAAGAGGATGTTGTACAATTTTTTTTGGATGAAAATGTCCATGCCGGCGATACCGGTATATCGCCATTATTCTCAGTCAAACATTTAGTTCTTAGACGTTTGATACGAAAACAAAAGAGATTTATCCTTGAAAATCACATAGCTGTCCCTGTGGATAGGGTGCTTGCTTCCATAGCTCCACTCAGGGATCGATTTCTAGATGGGTAAGGTCTACTTTCACTTTCCTGGCCATTGAGACAACTCAGCCAAAAAAAAAAAAAAAAACAGAGAGAGATTTGTCCATTAATTATCTTCAAATTGATACACCCATTTGAGCTTCTATGGAATCAGGATTGCATTATTAAGTTATTCTTATCTAAAGTATTTCTTTTTCAAATTAGTACCTAAGATGAAATCTTGAGGTCCAAATATAAAGGAATAGGTGACGATATCGTGAGTGTGGTCTTGATATCGTCACCCATTTCCCTTTCTGTGGAAATATGCATCTCCATAGCATCCTTCTGTTAGATTGTATGTCCTCAATCCAGTAGATGATGTGGACAAACTGATTTATTCCTTAATTGATTTATAATTTTATGCTTTATTCATGTCATAAATGGTATATTATTCTATGATTGTACATAACCAATACAAAATGACGTGATAGTTCATGAGATAAACCGGAGCCCATAAGTATATTAAATGTAATTCATGTGAGTGGATGAGATTCACATATAGGAGACATGAATCACAAATCTTATACTTGAAGGAATTTCACAACGAGTGATGAGACTAGGCATCTCATATGTACAAGGTTGTAGCACCGCAATCACTATGAAATAGTGTGGTTTGTCTCAACCATCACAGTGTAAGACTCAGGATTGTTGTGCTAGTAGATTGGATGTACTAAATGACCATAAGTAGCACCTTATGCAAATATATCTTTGATTAAGGACTGTTCTCAGAATTTTCAAAAAATAGGTTCTTAATCCTGAGAGATTAATGGACTCAAGTCTCTACTATATATTAACTTTGAGTCGCCAATAAATGAGGCCAACTATAGGACAACACTTCGGTGTCCTTGGTAAGTGGTGGTGGGATTGTGGGATCATATAATTCTCAAGATGGAATCTATCATCTAAGAGAGAAATATCTCCTTGTGCCAATTAATGGATTTTATCATTGGTAAGTACGCACCCATCTTGATTAAGAGTTAATCAGATAGTACAGATGATCACGGGTCACAAAAAATAATAAGAGATGGATCCAATTTGGTTGAACAGATTAATTCCTATAGATCCTTGGATATAATTGATTGAGGAGCCTACTTGCAGTAATTGGAAAGTTTACGGTCTTCTTGTAAATATTCCTAAAACTTCAGTGCAATCGCATTCATATAGTGGAGTTATTTGTAATTAACTATGGGTCCGGAGTTCACACGAAATGTGAGGTCCAGATATTGCAGTTGGATCTAGATTCTAAGGAATCTCTAGTGGTCCCCATGCTAGTCCTAAGAAAAGAAGGTTACTATTCCAATTGGAACTCTTGAAGGAAAGGAGAAGTATGACACATACTAAAAATAGAAGTGAGACTTCTAATAAACAAAGAGGAGGCGGTCCAAAACCGATATATATATATGGCAGCATAGGGCTTGGGCATCTCATGCTCTCACACGCCCTAGCCCCCTACTTCTCTCCTCTTCTCTCATCTGATTTCCTTCTAGAGTACCTAGGGTTTCTTCTCTTTAGAGATCCCACCATTCTCGTTAGAAAGTTCTCTACAATAAGATAACAGCGTGGAAGAACACAAAGGCTAAGGAGATCAAATATGTGAAAGAGTTTCGTGTAGATCAAGTATTCAAGTTCTCGATTTGAGCACAACCGAGCTCTTCAGGTATAGATCCACATTTAGTCAATCTTTTCTAGTAGATCTTGTGTTTTTGTTTGTGATCTTTGATCTTAATGCATGAGATTAGGGCTTTAGATCTTAGGATTTGGTTCTTGGCCTTTTTGGTATTTGATCCATGTGTTAAGTGGGTCTAAAATTTTTGAAAACCCATCTAGAAGGCCCACCTACTTCCAACACCTTCATCCCTACATCAACTAGACTTTTCTAACAAAACAGAAGGAAAAAAAAACAAGAATTCCTAATCCCAACCCCTGAAATCTCTTCAGAAAATTAGCAGGGGTTAGAATTTTATAACAAAAAGTTTGCAAAAGATAGAGTTAATAAAGATTAAGGATTTGGGACCAAGATTTGATTGGCTTGATATTTTGTATAATCATGATCAACATTTAAACATTGCTATCAATTTGTATCATGATTCTTATGCATTCTGGTGGGCCACACAAGAGGTGGCAAAGCTTTTAGAGAATGGCTAAATGCACATTGGTTTTTGCTGTCTGCACACTTAATATTTCATTGATCATTATACCCACAAGCGAAATGACAAAAACAGAAAGATTTCAAAATCTATGCAGTTCCAATTACTCTTTACACCCACCCACCCTTCTTTTAAACCATCTACTTTAATTCCCTCCCATTTCCTACAAGCCCCTCCCATATCAACCTCTGCAACTCTTCCCACTCATCTCTAACTCTTTTTCCGTCTCCCCTCACTCATCTCTAACTCTTCTTCCCACTCATCTCCCACTTATTCCCCATTTTTCTTCCCACTCATACTTGTTGTTCTTTTTTTCTTTATCGGGACCGTTCGGCTACTCAGGGCCGAACCGATCCCATTTGTTCGGCTACATGCAGCCGAGCATAACGTTTTTGTTAGGCTGCATGCAGCCGAAAAAATCGGGTTGGTTCGACCCTGAGTGGCCGAACGGTCCTGGAAAAAAAAACGATAGGAGGAGGAGAGAGGGAGGGAGAGATGGGCTGAAAGGGAAAGCCGAATCAACCATTGCTGATGCCAACAAACTCCCATTGCCTTAAAAACAAATAAGAAATATGAGAATGAGGAGAATGTAGGAGAGTGAATTACCTCAAGAGAGCTTTAGCTTGAGAATGAGAGTAAGGAAGAGAGAAGAGAATGAGTGAGGAAGAAAAATAATGTTTAGGGGGAGTGAGGGAGTGTGACGGAGAATTGAGAATGAGGGACGGTGGCTCCTCTTTCTTGTTCTCTGGTAAAGTGTGATGGAGAGTTGAGAATTAGGAGGGAAGAAGGGGTGTGTAGAGAGGACAGTAATTTTCATGGGTTAGGACATTTTGGGCAAAATAGGGTGTGCACGGATTAAGTTTGGGGAGTGTAGAGAGTATCATTGTGCATGGAGAAAAAACCATTTTGCATTTAGCAGCTGTCGATTTTTTATTGGTCTGTACTGTGTCTTGAGTTATGAAATTATAGAACTAACCCAAAGGGCAAAATCCGCAAAGACTGTGGCACGTGTGGAGATGTTCGTGGTGGGTTATATCGCTAAAGTGAAACTTGAGGGCTGAATGTTATTATTGGGGGTCGGGTCTACTGCAGTGAACGTAATCTGTAGGAGTCCGGATCTTCTAAGCTTTCACTCGGGGAAATTGTTAGTTAAAGGAGTGGAACTGGACCGTAGAATACAAGTATTGAAATTTGAATCACTCAAAAATAAATGCCCTTATATGATTATGTAGCATCCCAAGATCTTACCTCTGTTGGATTTGGTCTCACCATAAAATTAACAAAATTCTATGTAAATAGTGTAAGTTGGTCAGTCTTTCTGTGAGGCCAACTTTGACTGAGGTAAAACTTAGCGATGCACCCATATACCTTGAAGGGGTTTATTTAAATGGTTTGAATTTCCATTGATGCGCCGTACTATGGAGCTCCACTCCTTTTAACTTAGGATTTCTCTAAGTGAAAACCTCATATAATCTGGAATGCACTTAATCCACCTAAATCCATGACTGGGGCTCTTTTCCATTTTAAACCATGTGGCATCATGAATTTAAACTCTATTAAAGGGCACGAATGATGCATTTTGCTGTTGCCCATCATCATCATCATCACCACGACGATATCTGGCGCTATAAAGCAGAAAAGGCCCAGATGGCTGTAGTCCACACAATAGATGGACAAAGATGTGTATAATAAATTGTCCTATCAAGCAAGCCAATGACATAATTAAGTAACATTGCCTCAGCTTTAGGATTCCGTTTTAATCCATTGTCTCCACCTTAAGTCATTATTTTTTGGATAATTTGATGTTACCATATCTCATCCATTATTTTCCACTCAGCTTATGGGGCTGGACCCCAGCCCTCCTCGAGTGCGGTAGGACCATAGGACAGCCCTTGAGTGAGGGAATGTGACTACCCAGATTTGAACCCTGAGCAGCTAGATAAGGTGATCGTCTCTTACCAGTCAGGTAAGAAGCCATTCTTATATCTCATCTACTTAGAGAAGGTTGAGTGCTAGTATTCGTAAGACTCGAAATCTAGTTTTGGGGGTTTTATTACCTACTCTCTAAATGAAGCTATACCCCTCATCCCTTGAGATTGAGATTCACAGAAGGCATTCGACCTGGTCTACTCCCACTCCTTGCATGTATTAGTTCTCACTCTGTGTGTGTGCGGATTCTCTTTCCTTGCATGTGCAGTTTTCACTCTCCACATGTGCAGGTTTTCTTTTCATGCGTACAGTCTCTCAAGGTCCTGCCCTCTTAGCTGGGAATTAAAAAGAAAAAAGAAAGAAAGAATGAGGTACAGAGGAGTACAATTCAATGCTGACTCAAAATTGCCAAGAGAAGAGGCCATCTATCAGAGCCAGCAATAAATGAGCAGCAGTTTTACATTTAAAGCTTAGTGCAAAATTTCATTGCATAAGCATCAAGGCCGGAAAAATGCTTTGTTTTAATTAATCCTAAAATTCTAATAAACAATTTCCTTTTACTTACCATGGAATTGAATTCCTAAGAATTCTAAGAAATGTATTTAGAAGTGAAAATAAAAGCACACAAAGATGAAAATCCAAAATGGCTATAAAATAATCTCCCACTCAATGAAAACTAGCATAAGCCCATGCAATCTAGTTGTTAAATCTCGTGCAAATTGAATCAGCGACCAAATTAAGTATTCATTAATCAAAATACAGTCATTGTTATATTTCTACTAAGAAAATAATAATTTTTAGCTTAGTTTTAGAGTTTTTCCTAGCTCTTCCTCCTAAATGGATTTAGAATTTTGTCATCAGGTCTAAATGGATTTAGTGTTTTGTCATCAGGTTAACTTTCATCTTTCTTTTAGGCTTTATGCTACTTCACTTTCATCTTTCTTTTAGGCTTTATGCTACTACACTCAACTTTCTTTACCGGCCTTATATATTCATCAGGGACCAAGTGTTAGAAAATAATTAAGCATGCATTAACACTTTATCTGAGCCGTCACATCTAATGACTCTTGAGACTTTATTTTTTTTTTTTCATAGAAGACTCTCACGGCTTGGATTGTCATTAAAGTTGAAAGTAGAATGGTCCCAATAAAAGATACTTCTTGTGTACACCCGTGGCTCCTGTATACATTTTTTCATATTCAGTAACATCAACAAACCCTTTCAAAGAAGAGAAAAACTGTGTATCTGGAAAGGTCTTTTCTTGCTTTCCGACCCCAAAAAAAAATCTCATGAAAAAAGGGCATCTTCAAATCAAAGTTTGAATTCATTTTCTCCCATCACCATACACATATCTTTGTCAATCAAGTCAGGTTGGAGCGATCTGATGTTCCCATCTATAATGCACCCTTCATACAAAAGAAAAGAAGAGCACCAGAAGATGAGAGTCAAAAATACACTTAAAACAGCTCCATCTAAGCCCAACTATGAAGATTTCATGTCACCCACTAGACCAATAAAGCAGAAAAGGAGAATCCATAAATAGACACTGAGACTTAGAAAGAACTCTGGACCATGTAAAGTAAGGGTAGATTCATTGGAGTCGAAGACCATGTTAAAGGGTGCCTAAGTTAGGGGCTGCTAAGTACACTTCAAGTGTACTATTTTTGTGTATACCATGAAAAGGGTATTCAAAGTTCACCTAAAATCAATGCTAAAGTATGAAACCAACCCTCATTCTCAAGGACTGAAAAGCTAGATCTCAAAAGATAATTTGACAAGATTTAGTGCAAATCACCCCTTCTTTTTGTTGGATTTTTTCTATACAACTTTCCTTTCAACAGTCATTTTTGCTGGCTTGCAGGGAGACCTTGGTTGTCTGTAGTTTCAATCAAAAGAGTTGGCAATTGACATTCTCCAGCATGGGTTTCAAATCAATCTCATTTTGTCTGCCAATTTTCCATTAGAAACATTTGAGTTTGGGAAAGCTGAATGCATTACACAAACATAACTTCTGCTGTCAAATGTCCCCACTGCTTGGATTTTTCCAAGTCCTTGTGTCGTTTATTCCGTGCATAGAGGCTGGCTTCCACCAATTCCTTGCTTTATCCAACATTGGAAAACCTCTGGATCCTGATCAACTACAGCCTCTATGTAACTGGGGCACACTTTCACCGAAGGAGGGTACAAGTGGTTTGTTTTTGAGACACTGCTTACAAGAGGGCTTTTTTTTTACCTTTCATACATTCATATATAATTTCGTAAAATTAAATTGGATTGTAAGGAAATTACTTTTAGGTCTTTTACTTGGACCACAAGTCATTACCTTTTCATAAATTGTGG
The DNA here is from genome assembly GCA_012931725.1 of Litsea cubeba. Classification (NCBI taxonomy): domain Eukaryota; kingdom Viridiplantae; phylum Streptophyta; class Magnoliopsida; order Laurales; family Lauraceae; genus Litsea; species Litsea cubeba. The sequence continues at coordinate 21,601,074 of CM022952.1, read as the reverse complement.
TCATTATAGGAATCATGTTTTCATAGGATACATGCTATTTTTTACTCAAATATGGTTTTCTAAAGAGATATATTAACAAACTCTACCTTGATGGATGGTTGAGATTAAAACTAATGGAAGCCTAGTGAAATCACTATGTCCTTAGACAGATTTCATTTTTTCTTTTGAAAGAAAGATTTTCTGCCACTTCTTCTTCTACTTACGAACATAATTTGTTTCTGTTTTCTTTTCAATTGTAAGGATTAATAAAGTGTATTTCTGTTACAGAAAGAAAGAAAGAAATGGAATCAACACTAGTAATTCCTACTGCTCCTGTTGTTACCAACTATGTTCCTCCTGGGGAAAGCCTGAAAAGTTCACTGGAACTGATTTCAAGCGTTGGCAACAGAAGATGCCTCTTCTATTTGACACCCTGAACTTGGCCAAAGTTTCTTTGGGATAAGGCTCCTGAAGTAAATGATGATGAACCTGACAAGAAAAGGTTTTGGCTAAAGATGCTTGGTTGCATGCTGATTTCTTATGTAGAAATTATGTCATAAGTGGATTAGCAGACTCATTATACAATGTATATAGTGTGTTCCAATCGGCTAAAGATCTTTGGGATTCCTTGGACAAGAAATACAAGACTGAAGATGCTGGCATGAAGAAATTCATATTAGTTCAAAGTGTAGTGAACACATGGAACTTGGAATTACACAAATCCATTGAGTATTGAATGAGTGATTTGTCTCCCAAGTTACCCCACTTGAAATGAATGAGTAAGAAATGAATGAGGGAAAGTATGAAAAACACTTGTCCCACATTGGAAGAAAACCAAAGAGATGTTGAGTATATATAGAGTACTTTCTCTATATAGAGTACTTTCTCTATATATACTCAACATCTCTTTGGTTTTCTTCCAATGTGGGACAAGTGTTTTTCATACTTTCCCTCATTCATTTCTTACTCATTTCAAGTGGGGTAACTTGGGAGACAAATTACTCATTCAATACTCAATGGATTTGTGTAATTCCAAGTTCCATGTGTTCACTACACTTTGAACTAATTACTAACCCATTTTTCTAACAGGACTTGGGGTTAGATGGAAGTGCATTAGTCTGGTGGTTTAGGATGATAACTATGATACTTGGTGAACAGTCATATTTATTAAACAATTCACTCTACTTAGAGATCAAGTCCTTTAAGGACCGTCCTTACGGTTTATGGTGCGGACCGCCTATTGGGGCCCACCGTGAGACCCTACTGGTCATGGGAAAATGGGAATTGAAAGATCCAAATGGGGTCAAGCTACATATCAAATTTTTTGAATTAGTGATATTACGATGGACCTAACTATAAAAGCTAATAAAAATGATAAGAGAGTGATTTTACATAATAATTTCATTTATCACTTTTTTATTATGCAAAATAATTATTCCCAAATTTCTGTGAATTACTTTTTAAAAAAATAATAGTATAGGTTGAGCTCAAAACTAGGCATAAATAGGTTATAATGAAAACAATAAAAATAGAACAAAAATACTAAGTGCTAATTTGAGACTGAGAACATCGCATTTGCACTCACTTATTGAATTGCTTATTTTGTTTAATCTTCTAAGATCATTAACTCAAACTAAGATTTAGGCTATACAAGTGATTGTAGTTAAATTGAATGCCACCAAATGGTAGGATTTATGTTATTTCAAAACCTAAAAAAACACAATTTCAAGGCTAAAAATAATGGACATGATCTATTAATAGAAAATAACTTAAGTTACCCACAAAATAGTTGAGATTTTTAAAAAAATACCAAATTTGGGGAGAAAGGATCAAGCACAAGCTATTGCTTTTAGTGGTCCAAACCACACCATGAGGCCCATCGAATTTATGTTCATGCGTCATAGATGGTTAGATGAGGTCTTTTTACGAGTTGCTTGGGGGTCATTTCCATTTATGCATGGAATAGGAATATGGGTTTTACCAATGCAAATGTTCAACATGTTTGATCAAAATCATTTCACATGGATAAATTAGTACATCCAATGGTTATAGATGTCTTTAGCGGAGAGGAGATGAGATTCTAAAAGGGGACCCTTCGGAAATAGAAGTACTTGGTAAATGAGTATGTCATGGAAGAGTATTTGAGAAAGATGTTTTGGATTACTCTTTTTCAGAGCTGACATATCATACTGTGATTTTAGGCATCTAGTTGCTATATTATAACAAAATACAATAGCTTTGCTCCGAAGTCCAACCATTACTATTCATATGATGAAACCAACTCCTCATAGGTTGAAATTTCGGGGCATCTCATACATGAGAAGGGCATTCATTTTGAGCAACCTAAATTTACAATGACCAGACCCTACTATGGAGTACCACTTCTTTCACTAATGAGAAGCGTGAGTGAGACACGCATATTCCCTTTAACCAGATCTAGACTCATCTCTAGGTGAAGCGAAGAGACTTGATTGTAGATGAAATGGTTACTAGGATAGAGATTGTGGATCTATTAGATGTAAGTGGTCCATATTACCACACAGTCCCACTTTAAGTCAATTGATTTTAGATAAGCTTTTTAACTTTAGTATTAATTTGAATAAATCTAATTTGGATTCACTTTTAGAATGCCCAATCCATTTACGACTCTTGTTTGGCTAATAAATGAGAGAATTAAGGAAACCGACTTCTAATAAATAACTTTAATTGGAAGAAATCTCTCTAGGATTATGTATAAAAGAGGGTTTCCCGTCCTCTCTATTAACTCACATCATAGCATAGTATCCATCAACTCTCACGCATGGGATTGACAAGGGAGATAGGCAAAAATCTTACTTGATAAAGGCTGTTGATTAAAAGGCAAGACTGTAATTAGATTGATCTGAGCCACTCATCATCAAGATCATGGAGCAAGATATACTTTTAATATATTTGATTATCCTTCGTTACATGCATAAGTCTAGATCCATAGGTTTGCTTTATGTTCCAAACTATGTTAGATTCAACAAAACCTTGTATGGATCAGGTTCAAGCACCCAAAATGGAGATCCTAAGATCCAAGGACAATGATGGGCACCTGAATTATAGAGTGAGATGATAGACGGAGTGGATTAGCTAGATTAGACTTAATGATCATCTTCCCAAGATGAAAGACTTTGTCATCTCTTCCATTCTCCCTCGATCTTAACTAAATGAATAGAGTGAGTGTCAGAGGGTCCTTCATTTCCTTATTTATAGTAATGGGGATGGTTATAGTAGTGAGATAAGAGAGAAAACCTCTCTAACTATTTAAAGGATAAAGGAGGGAGATATGAGATACATGGAGATTCAAGTCTTCTTTCCCTCTCAGAACTCCATGTCAAAAATTCCATTAGAAAGAAGGCACTTCTTTTAGTTAGGGCCCAACCACAATTGGAAGGAGGTATCATGACTAGATTGAAACTCATCTTAGTATTACATAGGAGACAATGAGGATGCGTGGTCCAATTTTATAGATTACAGATTGTATTGTATGCCTAAAATGACTCTTTCAGACCTTATTAAAGCATACCAAAATTCTTAAAGTTTTACGCATCGGAAATGAAAAATCCAAATTTAGCACGAACAACATTTGAGAAAGGTAATAATAATAGGTAACAACCCAATTCCAAAGACAACATGGGGTTCTCGGTTGGCAACCCTGGATGTCACCTAGCTGTCTAGGGATCTATTCATGCACACGTCACTATGTTCACTTTTGTTGGATCTTCTTCCCACATGTGTAGGCTACATTCCCACTTGTATGTAGGATACCTTGGGGCCCAGCCCCGTTGGCTAGGGCACTAAAAAAATAAAACCCTAATTTCAACGGCGCATCTCATCTTTATAACACCATAATGATTAATCCTTGTGTGGGTAGGTCTCATAGAACTATTCGCACCTATGGTCTATACTAGCAAAAAAGAAACAGAAGTAAATAAATAAATAAAGCCCCATAAGACCTTGATAATCTACAACTTTAAAAATGGTGATAATGGAATTTTCAAAAATACGACAGATGACAATTTTTTATAAGATCCATCGGCCTATCAAATATAAGAAGACTTTAAGGATTAATCGTCCATAAAATCTTAGACCTATCGGGCATTGCTCAATTATCAATTCTAAATTACATAGCGAATCTAACAGAGCTTATTACCTTCCCATACAAAAAACTTTTCAGTTCTTATCGTCTACAAAATATCAAGCCAATTAGACGTTGCTAAGTGTATGAGTTAATGCAATAAAAATGTGCCATCAACATAGAAACTCTGCTTATTTCATGCCCTCGCATCACAAACTTGGAAGCATCAGTAGGGTTTTTTTATTGGATAGAAAAATCATTTATCTCTATTGCATATTTTCAGTACTATTATAAGTCTCATCAATAGAAAACAATGGCAAGTTATTCTCATATAGCCATGTTAAGTCTCATCCATGGGCTTTACTGCGGATGAGGTAAATTCCCTCCGGTAACCAATCCTATCGAAACATCAGGGGCATTAGTTGATGCAGCAAAAAATACTTTTCAATACTCTACCCAAATCGGAAATCGGTTACCTCTAACATTATATTAAATCCTTTAAGCTAGTTAATGCTACCAAACTGGAGGTGTTGGTAGAGACAACAAAAGTACTTTTGAGGTGCATCATGAAATCGTGCTCCAAGATGAACGATTTAGATTCGCCCGGCAGCATGTGTGGGCCATGTTCATAGTGGACGATTTAGATTGCAGATGAAAATCAATCGTGGACCATCTCATGATCATAGAGTCTACAGGTGCCTTACATCCTCCCTTGCGCCGCGCATTGAAAATGATTACAGTACTCTCCTCAGAATGCGTAAGATACTGCTGTAACAATGCATTTGCATGTCACTGTAACAATAGTTCTATGGAAGACACGTGGCTGCTTTATTGCCCCCCATCATATAAGAGTACGGATCTAATATAGACTTCTTTGAATAGTAAAAAAGTCTGGATCCTTTTTCACCCCTGTTTCAGGGTAACTGTGTAACACTCTTCTGGAACTCCATTGTGGGCCCACATATAGATCATCCGAACATTTTAAGATGAATCTTGTTCCCTCCAGCATGTATTCTCAAGTTCTAACTCAAAAAGAGTGTGTCACAGCGTCTGATTGAGCACTATGATGGAAACGTGAATTAAACTACATCAGCAATGATGCCACCTAGTCACGTTTCTTTCATGTACTAAATTGGATGGCACAACACCAAAAACAGGAAATTGGAACGGACTACCGTTCTTAATCCGTTGATCCGTTCCAATTTCCTATTTTTAGAACGGATTAACGGAATATGAACGGTTTAGGAATGGATTTACGGATTAGGAACGGGCGGATTAGGAACGGTAATCCGTTTCAATTTTCTATTTTTGGTGTTGTGTGGTGGGTCCCACTCCTTTTGACAAGAATCTTGAGGATGAATAGTTAGAAGGGATGATATTCATCTTGCACGGTCCAAGTTACTTTTATGTGAAACCGATAATGAAGTTTCAAAAAAGTATTACTCGGTTAGGCGCGATAGAGGATCCAGACTCTTAGACTAAAAGAATGAGGTTTGGTGAATGGTGATTCGTGAAATCGCAAATTCGATGTTGTATGTCGACCAATTTAAGTTGAGAAAAATTAGGCGCAATAATAAAATTAAAAAAATTCATTACTTTGAATCCAAATTCCAAGTGTCTTTTGAGAATTCTTAGAGCCTTGAAAAAATGTCTTTTTTTTACACATTCGGTAACAAGTGGGAGATCTATGAGAGATTTGAAGATTTAAGGGTTGTTCCTTCACCAAGTATTACATATTAATATCAACGCATGTCAATTAATGGATGTGGTTGAGAAAAAACTAATGCCGGTGCTTAAATCTTCAAACTAAGGATTTGCAAATCCTATGATGGGAGGTCCGACCTCAAAATAATTTTCACTGGCCAAAATCCTCAGAGATTTACAATTTGACAAATCATGGTTTTTCCACAACTTAGTATAAAGTCTGTGAGAAACCCCTAAGTATTTGATTGCTAAATGAGATCTTAGAGATCAACATACCAAAATAAAGATGTCTCAACCAAAATAGGAAAATAATAGATTGCACAAAAATCTAGAATAATTTCTCTTTATCACGAAATCCTCTTACCACACAGTACCCTCGAGGCTATGAAATGGACATTAAAAGTATGCTTTCTTTTTATTTTGTTCATTATTCATTCTCCTTAACATTAAATGACACAACTTAAAACTTCCTATAGATTTGAGACTTTTTAAAATACCTAATCTTTAAAGCCCTCTCATATTTGGTTGGACATATGCTCTACAAATATGGTAGTATCTTATTTTACAATAGATGCATAGGTTCGAATTTTTGCAGAAGTTCGATTCAAGTTCAAAGTGAGTTTGAATTTTGGCCAACTGACCCTCTCCCACCATGTTTATGATTATTTTAGATATTTGTTATTAAAACTTTTTATTCAAAACACTTAGGGAATGTTTGGTAAACACAGAAAAATCCTTTGTTTAGATGATTCTCTTCATCTCCAAAGAATCAATACATCCTCAAGAAGGATTCCCAATGAGAGTTCCATGTTTGGATAGAGGGAGGTTTCCTATAAATTGTAGAATGTGTGATCCAATGGTCACAAACATTTTTTAAAAAAATTTCAAAATCCATGAAAAATCAAGACCTCAACTTTCACCTCAAAGTAGTTTGTGGTCATCTAGAGAATATGTATGGTTCAGATCATGCAAAGGGGGCCCACAGGAACAAAAAACTAATATTTTAGTATTGGACTTTTTTATAAATATCTCAAAATATGGTAAGGATCAACAGTAGAAATTTGGTCAACTAGTCGTGTTTGACCTTCCAGAAATAACTACTGGATCATATCGTACAAAGGGGCCCACGGGAACCAGAAAATAAAATAAATAAATAAAAACTGACTGGTTTTAATCCCACCTTTTGGCCTAGAAATTGTCATCTAACAGTTTAGATGGTCTTGCAAATATCTCAAGATCTAAGATCAACGGTTGAAATTTGGTCAACTAGCCATTTTGGACCTTCTTAACACAATCATCGGTTCATATCTTGATTATGGGGCCCATAAAAACCAAAGAAGCACAAAAATCGGATTGCCCTATATTAACGTCCAAAATCACTGTAGCTTCGCAAATCCATGAATGAGCAGAATCCACGGATCCGGGGGGGAGGGGGGGGTCTGACTTGCCAAATATTCAATAGGGTGGATTTCTACAGTCCATCATCTTTAAATCCATGCTGAACTAAACGTGGAAAATCCACGCGATTGTGTATTTTGGGCGAGGATTCCGGGGATCAGACCGTTGCCAAACGTGCTGTTAGAGCTTAGTAGGTAGTGGATGTCGAGCTCCAAGTGGCTTTGATACCACTTGTTAGAGAAAAGGGAGAGAGAAAAGATGAACACAAAATGTTAAATCTATATTATTGTGTTATCTTGTATAATGAACTACAATCACCAATATATAGAAAATCAAAAGCGACCCTACTAAATAGAGTCCTAACACAAATAGGAAATACAACTATAATAAGAAAAGAATATCCCTAATAATATTATACCCTAAATAGCACCGATGTCCCTACCCCTCCGTTGCGTGTGCTGAGTCAACAATGACTTCAACCGTGAACGTTGACCAAAAGAATGATGATAGTTATATGTAACACCAAACTAGATCCAACTTGTACCTGTCATGAGGTGGTTTGATATCACAACCAAATGAACCGTCACATATGTACTTGTCGGGATGGGTTCGCATTCAACATATGACCCGTACAAAACCCAGAGCTTATGCAAAAGCTTAAAACCAAGATCAGTGGAGGATCAGTCTGCCTAAAGTTGGACATATCCAAGGCGTTTGATAAACTCCAGTGGAATTTCCTATTCAGAGCTTTAAAATTCTTCAATTTCTCTACAACTTGGATAAATCTAATCAGGGAGATGATTTGTACAAGCAAAGGTTTGGTCCTTATTAATAACAGTCCTTCTGGGTTCTTCCCCTCCACCTGTGGGTTGCGTCAAGGAGATCCACTGTAGCCCTACCTATTCATCTTGGCAGAGGAGGTCCTAAGTCTTCACATTGAGCATCTCAGGTTCTCCCGGAAAATTAAGCCTATCTCTCCAGTTCCGTCTACTCCCTGTCATTTGCTCTATGCAGATGATATCTTGCTCTTCTTTAAAGCTTACAAACCTGGGTTGAGACACTTACAAGCGCTGCTCCATAGATATCAAGCCTCCTCTAGCCAGAGTTTCAATCTCCTCAAGAGTAGTCTGTATATATAGGCAAATGTTCAGCCAGAAAGGCAGAAATGATCTCAGAAATTCTTCCTATCACCAGGGCCAATCTCCCTGCTGTTTAACTTGGAGTCCCTATCTTCTTTGGTGCCTCAAGACATTACCACTTCAATCATCTTCTCGACTCTATTAGAGGCAGGCTAGACGGTTGGAAGGCAAATTGCCTCTCTTTTGCTGGTAGGCTTATAATGGTGAAGCATGTGCTATCTTCTCTCCCTCTTTATATCTCCCTAGTCTTGCCCATTCCCACCAAAACTTGTCTTCACATTGAAAGGTTTCTGCGTTATTTCTTGTGGTCTTTTAGCTCCGACCAAAAGAAGAGAAATATGGTGTCGTGGGATAAGGTTTGTTTGCCTAAAGCTGAATTGAAGGAGGCCTAGGAATTCGTCGAATGAAGGAGTTCAACAATGCTTCAATGCTTAAACTGGGATGGTCAGCAGCCACTTCTAATTCCCTCTGGGCCTCTTGGTTTCGAGGGAGATACTTCAGGCATAATCCTATCTGGTTTGTATGTAACACAAGGGCAGGTTCGTGTATCTGGAAAAGAGTTAGATCCCTTGCTAATCTCCTTCATCAGGGCAGCCGCTGGGTTCTGGGCAACGGCTTTTCCATCCAGCTGTGGTATGATAAATGGATTGACAACGAATCTATAGCCCAAAGATTCCATCTCCTTCCTTTTTCTGTCAAAGATAAGGTGGCATGCCTCATTCAAGGAAATTCCTGGATCATCCCAGCCTCAGTTCCAGATGAGGTCCGTAGCTACCTCCTTCTTAAGACTAACCTAATCCCTCTCACAGGTCAGTCTGGCCCTGATAAACTTTCTTGGCAAGATTCAGCTTCAGGGGCTCTGTCTCTTAAATCTGCTTGGAACTCTCTGAGGTCCAGAGGTGTCGCAGTGAATTGGAGTGGTCTAGTGTGGAACTCTTTCATCCATCCTAGGCTTTCCTATTTCAGCTGGCGCCTGCTCCTAAGGAAAACGCCCACAGACTCTTAGGCAATGCAAGTGGGGAGCTCCTTGGCTTCCAGATGTTATTCATGCCTAAGAGAAAGGGAATTAGAGTTTCATCTTTTCTTTTCCTGCTCCCTGGTTCTTCAGTTTTGGTCCTGGCTTCTTAGTCTTCAAGGATCTCCCTTAGTTCCCCCTCTCTCAGCTTGTACGGTCTGGACAGCTCTTGGCCAGGGTGTAGATGTCAAAGGAAGATCATCTGCAGCAGCTATCTTCTTCCAAGCCATCTATATTCTATGGTTCCTTCGTAATGAAGCCAAGCACCGTAATAAAAGGCCAAACCTGATGAAGGCACAGCAGCTCTTCTTTGATAAATGCTCTGGATTCTTCTCTTTGTCTTCCTGTAAGTCTCTTCCTCCTCATCCTATCTTTAGGTCCTTTGGGTGGAGAGACTAGCTGGGCGGTTCCTTTTTCTCTTGGTTCCTCCCCAATATCCTTGGGAGTATTTCTTGCCCAGTCCCTGGTTGCTAGCAGGGTGATACTTTCTACTCTGGCTTAGCTGCTGCCCTTCTCTTCTCCTGGCCTAGCAGCAGCTCTGGGAGGCTTAGGAGATAGCTGTCGGGGGAGCTCTTTGCGGTGGAGATGCTGCTGACATTCGATTGTCTTCCTTTGCTTTGCTGATCCTTTATTGGGTACTGCAGTTATCTTCTCCTTCTCTCCATGTTGCAGGATGGCTTCGCAGTGCTTCGCTTCTCAGGGAGCTTTCTTTGTTCAGCAGTTGGTAGCCTCTTTGTCTTATGGAGAAGAGGCTCTGTAGTATCTAGTGCTGATGGCTGGATTGGTACTATGCTCTAGCTCATTATGTCGGTGGTGCTGGTTTAGCCATATTTTCAGCAGTTCTTTTGCGTTGAGGAGCTATGCTTCATTTGTTTCTCCTGGCAGGTTAGCCTTTTATTAGCCTGCGTCTTAGGCTTCTCTTGTTTTGTCCAATGCCCCTCCTGTTTTGGGTGCCTTCTGTTTTCTTTCATTTGGATGTAATTTCTCTTCTAGGGGCTTTACCCTTTTCTTTAATACATACTTAAAAAAATTGCAAAAAAAATTGACACATTTAACCCCATATAACCTGACAAGCATCATAATTTAACTTCAATCCGACCATTAATGACCTTTAAATTTATAATAACACTCATAAATCCATAAAATATCTTAAGGCTTTTAAGTTACCGGCTAGGATTAATTGGTCAAAATATATGTAACCCCTCCTGTCCCCACCATGGTCTTTTCTTCCAGTGATATATACAACCTACTTTGGATGTGCACCGTGGGAGGTGAGCATATTTTCGAGAATACATATAGGTTTAAAAAAAAATTTTAAAACGTAGCTAATTCATCAAACCATCTTCTTTTCATACATGATATGAATACGCTGGAATTGTATTGTATAGCCACTAACAAAGAAAAAGGAAGTCCATCTTTACCTCACCTTTTGATAAATTACTACATGAAAAGGTAGAGCAAATAAATAAATAAGAAAGAAATGTCGGCGTTGAAAATGAAATCCTGTTTTCTTTATTTTCCTAGTGTTTGACGTCAACCGTACCATGGATGATGGATCCATCAGAAGCCCATCCTACTGCACCCGAACCCAACCCAACCCACGACAACTGCTAACCGACCACTTCATATTCCAGTCAAACCCTCGCCAAACATGCTTTTCCATTTCTCTATTATACATATCATCACATTCCACAGTCCACACCCGTCCCTCGATATGCCAAAACCAAGTGATGAAGAAATCCCTCATACATGTATATATTAACAACCCCCCCGGACCTCTTCCTCCCTAGCTTGCACTCACTCACTCTCTCTTCTTCCTCTTTTTTCTCTTTCACACCCCACACCTCTCTCTCTCTCTCTCTCTCTCTCTCTCTCTCTCTCTCTCTCTCTCTCTCTCTCTCTCTCTATCTATGGCTTCAAGCCTTTGTATATCAAAGAACCCATCTTCTTTTTCACAACAAATTCCCTTGAGCAAGCACAAAATGTTTCCTCTTGGGAAACATGCAATGTCCACAAGGAACAGCGCCCCACCAATCCAACGATCCATAAAAGCATCAGTTTCTGTGATGGAACCTGTGGCTGCACCCAAGGCTTCAACGAGCCCTCTTTTGGCCGACATGTGGAGAGAGATCCAAGGCTCAAACAACTGGGAAGATCTTGTTGAGCCCTTGAATCCTCTTCTCTGCAACGAGATCATTCGCTATGGGGAGTTGGTCAACGCATGTTACAAGGCCTTCGATATCAACCCCAGCTCGAAACGCTACTTAAACTGCAAGTATGGGAAGAAGAGTGTGATGAGAGAAGTTGGGATGGAAGATTGTGGTTATAGAGTCACCAAGTACATCTATGCTACACCCGATATTAGCATCCCTACGCAGAATGGGACATGCTGTAGCCGGTGGATCGGGTATGTTGCGGTTTCGACTGATGATGAGGTGAGGAGGCTTGGGAGGAGAGATATCATTGTAACATTCCGGGGAACCATCACAAACACCGAGTGGATCGCCAATTTCATGAGTTCTCTGACTCCGGCGAGGCTCGACCCAAACGACCAAAGGCCTGATGTTAAGGTGGAGTCAGGTTTCCTTAGTTTGTATACTTCAGATGACAGTACTTGCAAGTTCGGCAATGGGAGCTGTCGAGAACAGCTTCTTTCTGAGGTATCCAGACTCATAACTCAGTACAAAGATGAAGAAGTGAGCATTACAATGGCTGGACATAGCATGGGGAGCTCTCTAGGCCTGCTTCTTGCATATGATATTGCGGAGCTCGGTTTGAATCGACATGAATCCATGGAAGAAATACCCGTTACAGTTTTCTCATTTGGAGGGCCAAGGGTTGGGAACTCCAGCTTCAAGGAGAGGTGTGAGGAGTTGGGTGTGAAGGTTTTGAGGATAGTGAATGTGAATGACCCCATCACAAAGCTTCCTGGGGTCTTGCTCAATGAGAATTTTAGGGTTTTGGGAGGAAGATATGAGCTTCCATGGAGCTGTTCATGTTATGCCCATGTGGGTGTCGAGATTGCACTTGATTATTTCACAGTGCAAAACCCTTCATGTGTCCATGACTTGGATGCCTACATTGGCTTATTGAAAAACTCTGAAAGGGTGCCAGTAGAAAAAAGTGGGGCTCCTGACCTTCTTCACATGGCAAGGGAGTTCTTGAGTGCACAAAAACTGGATACATGGCCGTGGGAATATGCTGCAAGGAACGTGGGTAACTTGGTCCAATCTCTAAGGACATGATTCACCATAAATAGCTTAGAACATGGATGCCTCCTAGCCTTGTACATTAAATTCTTTTTAGGATGGAGAGGTTTATCTATTAGAGCATTCACTTGTATCGAAAAGAAAATCCAAAACCCTTGACAATCACAACAATTTTGCTGTATCAAACACTGAATTTATGTAGTTTAGATGGTTACTGTAAACTTTTGAAACTCTTGGCTTTATGGGTATGGCTTGCTCTCAAGTGTTTCATTAGCAATCCATTGGAAGGTGATAGGTGTGGATGTATGATCACATTCCAGATACATGCTTGGTGCAAAAAATTACTAAATTGTCTTCGATACCTCACCTTTCACTCAATGGGGCAAAGAAACTGCAAACATCACATTCATCGCTAGCTTTTCACAGAGAGTTTCTTATGATGAACTCGTTCAACCCAATAACTTCCTTCTATTATCTTACGTCGTAATATCCTTCTTGCTTGGATGACAATCAAATTAGTTGATCAACTAGATGAGTCTCATTTGAATCAATATTTGTTATGTGTTTTGAACAAAAATAAGGTCAGCTATTATATTTTTAAGTTGACAATCACCAAAGTCCTTGAAAGCATCTATATAAACCTGTTTTAAAGTCCTATTTTCATATCCATAGTCTTCCCTTATTACCATGTACATATATTTTCTTGAATTCTTGTAGGTCCTTTGTCTTTAACATGTAGGGATCTCAAAGGAGATAGTGTAGAAAATCATTTATGACTGAGTTTTAATGGCCACCATAGTTAAAAATCCTTTGTCAAAATGTTGAACTTGCACTCCAGTGAAAATGAAAAATGAATCTTATGGTTACGCTAGTCAGATTAATTTATTTCATCTAAGAGGGAAGGCCGCCCTTCTCTTGTCCATGGTGGTGTATATCTATATATATCTATATCTATATATATCTCTATATATATATATCTATATAGCATTCTTCTTTCTTCCCTCATTAGGTAAGTGTGAAATATAGAAGTCTGACCACAAGAATTATACACTTTTCAGGCCTTGATCACCAAGGCAAGATTCAATTTCTACATTCTTCTTTCTAGGTCGGTGTAAGCAGGATGTTTCATGGTCCTGCTGAAAAGAAAGCAGAACTAAGTAATATTGGAAAACGTCTTCAGAGTGTGTTTGTTGTGTGGTTGGTGGTCTCCGGCTTAATGCTCTTTGAGACCGTGTTTCACCATCTCAATTTCTTGTGGGTAGATTGATGAGGTTTTTCCTTTATAAATTTTCCGATTTCAGTTGAGGCAGGTGAAATGGTTCAACATATGAAACCAGATGCTGCTAGATTTTCTCTGGTTTCTTGCCAGAGAAGGACTGAACGGAGTAGGAGCCCACATTTGGTCCCAAACACCAATAAAATTAGTTCTTTTTTATCTACTCTATGACTATGAGTTGCTGCTTGGTAACCGAGCTAGGATGGATGATAACAGCAAGAGCATCCATTGAAAAACTTTCCTAATTATGGACTCAAACTGGTACAATCCCCCCTTGTATATTCACTAACTCACATGAAAGATGTACAAGTTCAAACCCAAGAAAAAAAACATTGTAAATCATGACTCAATATTAGCTGTATTTTTTATGTTGTCCATGCTCCAATTGTACCATGGCTATGTTAATTACCTGCATTTATTTTTAAAGTTTACATGTAAGTCTCCTCGGTCATTTTGCTCAACTGATACATTCTTCTCTTCTCACAGATGCCAGTAGAAGACAAGAACTTCTAGAAAATCCTTGATGGATCCGCATTGCAACGTTGCTAATCATTGGATGTTCATGAAATAAAACTGCTCATGTCATTTTGCATCTATCACACATGCAGTGTGCATATTAATGACATAGATTTAGTCTCTCATTGAGGAGAGCTGTGCATATTAATGACATAGATGTAGTCTCTCACTGAGGAGAGCCGTGCTAAAATTAAGGCACTATATTGAGGCACTACTTTACAAGTGAATTACGCAAACGGATGTCTATTATATAGAATATAATACTCAGAAAGATAATGACATCTAGGGTTGTAAACCGGTCAATTTTGGTTTCGGGTCCATATATAGGAATATAATACTTAGAAAGATAATGACATCTAGGGTTGTAAACTGGTCGGTTCCAGTCCGGGTCCATGGTGGATCTGGAACCAGAACCGTTAAGGAGAAGGTAGAACCGAATCCGGACCCGGAACCGATTTCTTGACTCCAGAGCCGAAACCATATATGGGACGGGTCTGGATTCGGGTTCGGGTCTAGGTAGCAAGGATGAAAATAGGCCAAACCGCTACGAAGTGGGCGATACTTAGCGTAGCAGGGATACGTAGCGGCTAGCAGTGCGATTTGAAAAAATTACCCAAGAAATCTGAAAAAAATTTCAGAAAATCAAGAAAATTGTAAAATAAAAGAATATGTGGTTCTTTTGCAAAAGTAAGTAAGAAAAGGGGGCGTAGCGGTGCCCTCAATATATGAAGTCCTGTATCGCTGTATAAATAGAAAATAATAGTAATGATTAGTTTTTTTTACATGTATTCATGTTTTTTAGTCATACTAACTTAGAAAGTAATGAAAAGCTCATTAAAAAAAACTAGAACATGAAATAAAGGCATAAGACTTAAGAGTTAGGTCATTACTCATTAATGAACATTGAACAATTAAATATCAATACTTCAACATTCAAGGTTCAAATTCAATCAAGTAAATGACTATGAAGTTACGAAGTTATCAACAATCAACATTCAACACCAATTTAAAAATGACAGAATAGAGAGTTAGTGAAGGAAATAGGAATACCTTAGTCACCAGCACAATGAGGGTTCTTTATAAAATAATTTAATTAAGACCAATTTGAAATCTAGTAGTAATAGGTAACTATATCTTTACTACTATACAATTTCAAACATAATTAAACATGTTTAATATCTTATCTAGCAAGTTATGATAATCATAAACATCCAAGCACAAAAATGGAAAGACAACCAGCAAAAGAGTCTTAGCTATCATGGTCAAGTATGATCATTTTGTCTTCTTGATTGCCACTTCTCTAAAACATGCGCTTCGCAGAGGGGGTCCGGGGGTATCTTTTGTAGCGGCCGCTACGGGCCGCCACGGATGCGACGGCAGATATACCGGCCGCTACGCTACGTGCCGGCCGCTTTTTTCATCCATGCCAGGTAGAGAATGATATTTAAAAAAAAATATGATTTTTAGAAAAGATTTTTTAAAATTGAGGTAATATGTCGGGTCTCGGGTCCACGGGTCCGAACCAAGGTGGAACCGGATCCGCCGGACCCATTTACTTATCGGGGCCTAAATAAGAACCCAGACCTAATTTTTAACTGGTTGGAATCTTCAGGTAATCGAAAAATCGAAGACCCATTTACAACCCTAAATTCACACCCATAATCACTCAATAAACAAAAAGCCTAATCATATATAACACAATCCTAATATAATCCAAACTCAATCTAATCACAATTAAAGATGAATTTATACCCTTCCCTCATCATAAAGTTTCCAACATTCTTTAGAATATTCTCTTATGAATCCCACGAAATAGTAAGAAAGGATCATGTGATCATTACAAAAATATAAGCCTTTGATTTTGGTTTATATTTTGCCATAATGTCCTTCATGCTTTGCTAATTACGATCAACGTCTGCCTGTAGAGTCAATCGATCACTGCCACATTCTGGTTTTTTTTTTTACTCTATCGAAACAATGGCTTACAAGATCAGATCTGATAAGATCTAAAATCATACAAATTATGAGGCTCGATAAGAACAAGAAAAAAAATGAGAATTAGAGACAGCTTGATGAATATATAGATGATTATAATTAAAGAGAACCTTTTAGAATCATTGGATTACCCTAAACGGTTCTTTAAATGCATAGATCTCGTTGTTATGAGTGTCAAAGCAAAAACAGATAGACAGTAAAAGTTTTGATGAGTTCAGAAAGCTAAAAACAAAGTGAATTGCCAAAGTTGTCGGATCTTGAGCTTGTGGGTTAATTATGCCCCACTGTGTTGACCTGGTAGACAAGCACTTCCAGTAGCTCCTCTAATAGCTAGATGGCACTTTCGCAAACAAACAAATTAACTTTCTGCAGAAAGACATGAGTAGCTTTAATATCATGTGAAAAATTAAGGGATTGCCTTTGGTCAAACTGTGTGGTAATTTCTTAAAAAATAGCCGATAGCTATTTATAAAAAAGTAATGCTGAGAATCGAAAATTTAATCACACCCATAATAGGAAAACTAATCACACAATATATAGGAAGCCTAATTAGATAATAACATTAGTCTAATATAACATAAATCCAATCTAATCATAATCTATGATAAACTCATATATCCTTCTCTCTCATATAACAACATATCCAACATGATTTAAAAAAAAAAAAAACACTCTTATTGAGCTATTGAATATATTCCATTTATAGTATTTCTCTGAGATGATCACAACAGGTTTCAACACATGATTACACAAGGATAAGATATTCTTCATGATATGGACACAAAACCCCACAATTGGATTGAGCTATTTCTAAGAACTCCTGCAGTTTCATATTTAATCTTGATTCCCTCCCATGATCTTTTAATTAAACATGAAAGCCTTCTGGACCACAAATGCTTTTTCAGCTCCTTATTTCATTTACCTCACGTGTCAACTCCGTCCTGATTATTTGTTCATGCATCATCTATAATTAACAAATTAAAGAACACTTACCTTCTCTTTTGATATCTCTATTGCTTTTTTTTTAATGGTCAAAAGCATTCACTTTTGATGGTGGGTCAGTTAGGGGTGAACCCCACTAACACAAACATGGAACATTTTTGGTCTAGGACCCTAGTACACGAGGCTAAACCCATTATTTAATTAGCATTGTTAAACCCATCTCCGACCAGTTTTGGTTAAAAATTCACAATAAATGTTGAAGTTGAGCAAATTGTTAATTAAAAGGCTAGACGTGTAAGGATTAAAAAAACTGTTCTGAAGATGGCATTTACTCCTACAAAACAACATAAACAAAAGTTCACAAGTACAACTCATGGACCAATGGTTAGGTATTAAACCATTCCATCTTATAGGTTTCTGTCGTAGACTAGCTATAGCTTCTTAAAACTTCCAAAACCATTGAAGTGGGCAAACTGACAATGGGTGAGATTATTGGGCAATAATTCATCCATGTGGTCCAAATAACGCATCTACCTTGTGTAGAGAAGGGGGTTAAAAGGGCCCCCCCAAAAAAGCCTTTAAAAGAGGCTGAAACAAAAGAGAACTGCTAAAACAATACCATGTACAGGTATGTACAATCCAAAAGGAGCGAGACGATAGTGATTGTAAGTTAGTGGAGTTTTTTTTTTTTTTTTAAAGGAATCAAATATCTCTTCAAAAGGAAATTTTAAAGTCTCTCACCTTGGGCAAAGCCATCAGCAAGAGATCTAAAAGGAATACATGCAAGATCCACGGAAAGCGTGTCAAACAAAATACAAGGAAGCTCATCACGCCACCAAGTCCCAGAATTAAAATCAGTAGCCCTCGTGGCTAACACATGAGCACATCTATTTCCTTCTCTACCCACCCAGGAAAAGGATACAGAAATACATGACAAAACTTCAGCAAGAATATCTTCCAACACTATTCCTCGATCTGAAATATCAACTGAACCAGCATTGAGATCCTTTATAAGGGCTTGATTATCTCCCTCAAGAGTAAAGTGCAGAATATTCAACTCTTTAGCAAAAAGCACTGCATCCCTCGCAGCCAAAGCTTCAGCTAGGCTAACGTCACACACCCCAAGAGATATAAGAGTAGTGGAGCTTGCACTACCAAAGAATGAACCATTGAGCTAAGATGCTGGCTGGGGTGAAAGCCTTCGAAAGCTACCCGAGAGTTGAGGATAGCAGCTCGTCCAGGTTGTCTTTTGCTCAAGCCCAGGAGACTTGTCAGAGGCACAAATCCTTTCCCGCCCCTAAGCAGACACTATTCCAAATTTCACATCAATTGAATTAATAGGTTTTGAAATATTAGTCCTTCTTAATTTTGGTTTTTCAAAATTTATCACCGAAATTCAAATAATATCTCCAAATTCGCTTGACTCTAATTTAATATTTATTTTTAACTTTATTGTATTTTTGAGCCATATCCCATGATATCATGGGATTTATCCATTTCTGCATCATACATTTACTGCAATCAGCAAGCGAGTTCATTTTTTAGAAAACATAAAATAATTACATTTTGTGAAAAGAAAATATGCATGTGCATTTCTCAGGTTCTATGATTCGGAAAAAAAAAAACCCCTGAAGATGTTACATAAAAGCCATGACATCATGGGACATGCAATCCAATGATATCATTGAATTTGTTGGTCTTTGTGACATACGTACTGTACCATGATATATATGATGAGACCTTGGGCAAAAAAGTTTTAAAAACTATTGACCAAAGTCATAAATTTCAGTCATGAAATTAGGAGAATCGGGTTTAAGGACTAATATGACAAAATCCCTTGAATTAATATACACGAATATATAGAATTGTTGTGTATGTATTGCCTCTCTTCTAGATAGAGAGAGCCATCTTCTTTCATGCGGCTTACCGTGTGCAAGGTAGCTTGCTGGGCCCCCATAAACCATGGACCAAGGGATGGAAAGATTCATGCATAGGGCGCACATATCAAATGTCAGGTCAATCTCATTCTACTAACCCCTTATCCATGGCTCATTATAACTTTAATGGCTTTATATCAAAAAGAATTTTGATCCTCAATCCATCGGTTTGCTCCAATAGGAGTATTGGTGCAAACCCATGGGATCCCCTAATATCCACGCCTGATGGGCCCCAACAATAAGCTACCTCATGGTAAGATCCATCCAAGATGGATGCATAGGAAAATTGGTCATATATATAAATATTTATATTTATATATATGAGGCCAGCTCCCCTAAGCTCAAGCTAAGGATAAGATAAGCTCAAGTGTGTAGTGTGGCCCACTTGGGGACCCACATGGGGATGAGGGTGGGGGGATTTCAAGGACTCCCTAGGATCTTCCTCCCTACAAAAAATCAACCACAACCGTAATTTCTATCATCTCCATATGGACCCAAGAATTTAATGGTCAACAATCCATTCGGATTGAAATATAGTCAATCAAACGGTCCAGTAAATTCGGATCTTACCGAAAATTGGTGGACATGTGCAATTTAAGGGGGTCATGTGTTTGGTTCATTTGGATGGACCAAAGGTGGGCCCCACAAGCACGAGCTTACGAAATTTTCTCCCTAAGCTCGAGCTTAGGGGAGCCTTGGCCTTTATATATATAAATATATATATGTGTGTGTGTGATTTATATATATATATATATATATATAATAAGGGAGCTCAGTTTTGAATTCCCCATATTTTGGACCCTTGGATTTATGTACATAAATACTAGGGATATTTTGGACCCTTAGATTTAAGAGGGGAATAAAAAAATAGGCTAAAGTTGGAGAGATTTACAAGTTTTTGCCATCCCCATCAAAAGCACGTTCACATCTTGGTTTGTATGGCGTAAAAAGGGGCAGCAACTTTGAGTTATTTATAGGTATTGCTATCCATTTTTCATTTAAAAGAAAAGCAAAAAAAACTTCTTTTGTAAGGGAGCTCAGTTTTTGAATTCCCCATATTTTGGACCCTTAGATTTATATACATAAATCCTAGGGCTGAGATTAAGAGGAAAGGGGTGAGGGGTTTAAGGGGGTTTGAGAGTTCAGAGATCTGGGACACTACTTGCCCAGATCCCTAGACTCTTTCTCCCTTATCCGGGCGACAGGTCAAGGAGTCTGGCCCAGGTGTGGGGTTAGGTTCAGGTTAGATGGGTTTGGGTTGGATTTGGGTTCGAATTAATTTGGGCTAGAGTTTGATGGGTTGGATTGAGTCAGGTTCAGGTCAGGTTTGATGGGTTTAGTTAAGGGCACAATCAGGGTCTGGATTAGAGATCTGGGGCCCAAAAGGTTGGGCTGCAGTGGGGTCCGCCAGTCGGATTTCAAAGTTCTATATATCGACGGAAAGCCCTCGATGAGTAGATCGCAATGAGCCAACTTTTGGGGCAATCAGGGGTCTAGAAGTGATAGGGGATTTTTCAAGTGGGCACCCCGGGGGTGCGGGACCTGCTATTATGATTTTTGATCCGCCCGTCGGATCTCGATATTCTACATATGGACAAAAAACCCTCGGCGAACGGATTGCAATTAGCCAATTCCTAGGGAAATCAGAGGTTCAGGAATAATAGGTGATCTTTGACTCGGGATCCAATCAGGACATCGTTAAATAGGGTGGACCGAATTACCCCTCATAAGGTGCCAAAATTCAGGTTAGTTGTTAAGTGGTCAAAAGAAGAGTAATTAGATTTAGTTGTGCTCAGAACGTGGTGCGTCGTGTCTTTAGGTACGGGCAATCACTAGTACATACATATTTTTGAGCAATCCGTGCACTAGATCAGTATGCGTACCTCAATGTGGGGCCCACATGGGGCCCCACTTCGGACTAGCTATCTAGGACCAGAGGGGATTGAAAGAACTCCCCTAGCCCATCATCTCTGCAAAAACTCATCCCCATCCATGTTCATCATCACCTCCATTTGGGCCCTATAAGTTTAACGGTGTGCAGTCGATCCAACGGTGTACAATACATCGAATGGGTTCAAAGATGGGCCCATGTGAAACTCAAGAGGGGTTCTGTGTGTGGTTCATTCAAATGAACCATCAGGTGGGCCCCACCCATGGATCAAATTTTCGGCCGATGCCGGTTCATATCGGCCCATACCGAGACGATATTTTGCCGCGATACCGGACTCGATATCGCCAGGCAAAATATCCCCAAAATATAGGCCAAGCTCAACCGATGTGGTCAAAATATTGATTTGATCGATATCTGTGCCGATATTATGGAGTAATAGTCAAAAACCCTAATTTTTTGTAACTTTTTCCCTATTCCCCCATCTTCTTCTCCTCTCCCCTCATCTCCTTAGAGGAGTCATGTCTCCATAGCTCATTCTCTTGCATATTTCCAAATTCCAACACTATTTCTTGAAGAAATCATTTTATTTGGTAAGAGAAAATCAACTTAACTCCCTTATTTTTACTATTATGTGTTTTTTAGATAAAGCATAGAAATGAATGCAAATATCATTGGCATGTCATTTTTGGATTTGTGTTGTGTTCTTCACTTAGATCTAAACACTTTCATTCTAGATCTACTTATATACATGATTTTGGGTGTAGAAAAATAGTTTTTCTTAAATCTTCTATTTAAAAAATAATAATTGTTGGAGTATTTATGATACTAAATAGTAAATACTAATGGCTTATTAATAGTGTATAGATAATTAAAATGTACGTTATCTTTATTTTCTTATATTTTACACTAATAAATTGATCGTGAGCCAAAGTAATAGTTATATTATATGAAATACCGGAGAAGACGGCGAACTGCAACACAGACAGAATTCATAACTTAAGGTGACCGATATTTTAATTTATTGTTAGATACTAATGGAAAAAATATATTATTTTCCAGTATTTTTTAATTTTTTGAATTTTTTGGATATATTTGTGAATTTTTTTGTATTAAAAATAAAATTCACACCGCGATGACCGCTACGGACCGATGACTGCAACCGATACCGATATCATATCTGTTTTTTTGTCCCGGCCGAACTGCGACCGATACCCCGATTTTAAACCATAACACCGGATGCACCTGATAACTAATATATATATCTTACATGTTAGTGCGTCCCATATCACTCTGATTGAAATATAAATTGGAATATGCCTACCAAAACATAGAGGTTAAAGAGGTAGGGTCCATCCAACGATTATTATAGCTGTGATCGATAAGCACTATATTGATTTTGGGTATTGGGGTCCTCGAATATAAACACTGTTAACTGGGGCTTTAACTAAATTTTGTTTGATTCATGCATTGGATCCAAATTAACAACAGGTCAAGAACGGCTCGTACCTGGCGTTTTGGGATATAAACACCGGGTACATCATCTCTCCTAATTCGTATGGGCTTCATTTCCATTTGAGCGGACCTTCCCAAATATAGGTGGACTCTATCTTGGATCCCAGCCCCGATTAAAAAAGAAAAATAAAATGTCCAAATCTTGGACTGAAACCCAAACCTTTTCTTTTCTTCTGTTCTTGGGTTGGGTCGGGTGTTCAGGAACCCCAGTACAGAGCCATCCCTACATGGTCTGCTTCCATGAAACATATGGGTCCATCAGTTGGCATCCACATACCCAAAATCTTGCGTAGATGAAACAACCGACCACACCCATCTGAAACACGTGAGAGTCTCCATCTGCTCTTAGTCTACTACGTATATGGTCCTCCACAATAATCCATTTCTTGACTTTTCATAAACAAACCTAGAAAACCAGCAAAAAAAAGTCAGACCCAACCCCATAGACTCTTTAACAGGTACAAAACGCCCACCACTAGGTACGAACATCTGGTCACAACAATCCAATGAAAACCGCCCATCATTTGAACATCAGCTATCTTATACTACCCATCTCTGTGAAAATGATATTAATGCACTTCGCCTTTAGTTTAAAGTGGCAATATCACAGGAAAGAAAAGAAGTGGTGTTTGGATTGGAATCTGAAGAGTGTTAATTTGTGGGGTGGGTGCGGGGGTGGGGGTGGGGGTGGGTGGTAGAGAAATGTCCGTTACATTGACGTCATAGAAAAAATGGGGGGCCACTTGATTTTGTGGGGTTTTGGACTGGAAAGAAGACAAACAAGAAGGTGGTGTACAATTCCATTTTGGGTCAGCCTTCAGTAATTTCTCCCTCCTGGAAACTGGCAGAAGTTAAGAAAAATGAGGAGCATGTGAAAGGAGTGATGGAAGATACAGAAGAAAGGAAGTGGAGAAAGGATACTCGGATAGATAGAGCAATAGGCTTTTTGATATTCTGGAAAGAGCAGTCAAAGTTGAAAATAGACAGCAGATACGCGGTGTTGGGCCAGTATCAGTTCAGGAAGCATTAGGGGCCGGTGCAGCTGCTGGCCTTTTGTTTCATCAAGGCTCTTTTGGTGAAGGACATGTTTGTGTAACTGTCTAGTTGTGGGAACATTACAAAAATGAAGGATGTTTTTCTGCCAAAATGACTTTTCATCATTTGATGCAATTGTTTCTCCTTGAGAAAAAGCATCCAAACCAGTAAATTTTTTTCTGGGATTTTCTAAAGTGGATTTCCAATGAAGGGAGAAGGGAGAAAAAAGGTTTTACGTTTCCATAGAAGAGACACAAACGTACCCTGAACTGTGGAAATGGAAAAGGGAAAGAATATTGAAAGAAGAGAGGGCAATTTTTCATTATTGAGAGGAATTCTTATGTCTTGGATTGGCGATCAAAATATTACTTTATTGCATAATGTCGTCAACACTCAATTTGAAAGCTTTAATATTTAACTGATTTTTAATGCATGTATTTATCATTGAGATTTAAATCTGATATCTTTTTATGGTATGTGTCAAATTGGGGTGCATGTCAATTCATACAGGTAAATTAGTTGGTATGGCTTTCAATTTCTCACAGTTAAGCCCACTGTAAAATAAAAGGACTAAGAGAAGGGGGACTAAAATAAAAGCTAAGATTGATTTGAGTTGAATATACAGTTACAAAGAACTTTGCTTGACTTAATAATGAACTATCACAATAACTCGTGCTAAGCACAGACATGACCACACGGTTAGGACCCCCGCTCCATCCAATTAGTTTTAATATATTTTAATAAATAATTATATATAAGTATTGTGTGATGTAGTGGCTAGGTTAATTTTTTTAAAAAGATAAGAGGTCATGGATTCAAGTCCCATAGCTTATACATTTTTAGCTTTTTTTTTATCAAAGGTCAATAAGAAAAGAGATAAGAAAAGTCAAAATTTGAAAAAAAAATTTGGTCAAGATTGAATCCAAAACCCCCGGCCTTAATATATTATAACTACCACAGTAACCCGTGCTTAGTACACTTAATCTTAGTATAGAATGGGAATAAAAGAATTGGGGTATAGATAATAGAAAAGGTGGGGTATGGAGTATAAATTGCAACTAATATTGATATAGTATAATTGGGTTTGCTCTCCACGTCATTTGTCCCCGACACCCCGTAAATTTACATGGTGCACATGTGTTGTGGGATTGGGATAGCCTCCTAAGCCGAAAAAGAAGAAATAAAGAAAAGAATGGTCGAAAATTGACCTTATCCTTTCTTCACCTTGGCGTTTATGTCATTGTTAAACTATAGTGCTCCAAGAAAACATGTTTTACTGTTTGTCTTTGACTTTTCACAATCGTTAAAAATAACAAGAACTTGCTTGCTTAGTAGGATGCTTTTATATTTGTACATACCATCCTAATTTTACTCGATGGAGTGATATACACTAATTGATACATCTAAAACATAAGTTATATTATCTTGTTATAATAAATATTATCATTCCAATTGAATTGAAATTTGGTTATCACTTACACATATGAAGACATGATTAAAGCAATGTTAGTTAGATAAAGGCGGGCTCCTCATACGTAAAACACACACACATATATATATATTACACACACGAAGTGGGGCGGGTATACAACAAAATTCAAATCTACCCCTAACCAAGAAAACCACTAACAAATACCCTGTAATAGGAGCGGGTCGGCTGGGTTGCATTGAAACCTGACCTATTGTCATTTCTAATATGTGACAGTGGCATTCTTTCTCGGCCTTAAGTTAATGGAGCAGACCAGTTTTGATGACTAGGACGCGTTAGCGCATTGTTCCATGTGGAGTAGGTTGAATATTCGCACGGGCAGGGAGGTTTTCTTTTTTTGCCCTGCTGAATTGGCCCGTGGTCAGGAGAGAAAAATGTAAACCACCCAGCGAGGGATCAATCCCTAACAGAGGCTATAGGAGCAGGCAGCAACTCCCTGTGATTCCCGGTGGGGAAGGTTCTTTGATTAGGTTGGGTCTCCCCAAAACTTTTCAAGCGCACTCAATTTAATTGTTTAGCACATAGAGTTAGAAATCGGTACTGAGCAAATGAGCATAGGCGCATCGGCATAGCCTACTTGCAGTGTATAATTTGTGTGTGTTAGATATGGTCAAGCCTGTCATATAGTCTGGCCTTTCACATATGAATGCCCATGCCTGTCCTATTTAACTGTTTGGACAAAAATAGGTAGTCCAGGCCAGCCCAATGGTGTAGTTGGTCCATGTTGGCTTGGCCTATGAGTAGGGACAAAAAAGGACCCTAAATACTTGAACATCTGATATTGGACCCAATCGAAACTCATATATGGTTCATACTCTCGTACGAGATCTCCACTGCTTGGGCACCTGTCTTCTCAAATTTCCAAGAATGCAATGTGGAAGAGAATCTGAAGCCCACAAGCCTAGGGATGTAAACGGGTCAATTCCAGTCCAATACATGGTAGATTCAGAACTAGAACCGTTAGTAAGAAGATGGAACCGGACCCAGAACTGAAACCGTTTCGGAACCAATTTCTTAGCTCTAGAACTGGAACCGTTAATGGGAAGATGGAACAAGAATCGAAACCGGTTCCGTATATGGGAGGGGTTTAGGTCCAGGTTCGGATAGAAAATGATTTCAGATTAAAAAAAAAAAAAACTAGCTTTTAAGATGAATTCTCAAAATTTGAGGCCCAAACCAATGTGGAACCAAATCCAGATCCGTTTACTTATTAGGAGTTATACAAGGATCCAAATCCGGTTATTAACAGGTCAAAATATCCGAATAATCAAAAAATGGGAACCCATTTACATCCCTACACAAGCACACTAGAACATAAGAAGTCCTGCTAGTCAAGTTAATCATAAAAAATAAATTCTCTTTTATGTGGCAGGGACAGTGGGTCCACAAACTCTTCCAAAAACTCTGATTGAGAAAACACCACAACAAATCACACCACTCCCGACTAACACTTTAGTCGGCAAACGTCGATTTTTTAGTCGGTGAATAGTATTCCCGACCAAAAACATTTGGTCGGCGGTTGGTCGCTGAAGTGAGGTCGAGAAATGAACTTGCCAACTAAAATTAATTTAGTCGGGAATAAAAAAATTTTCCGACCAGTAATTTAGTCGGGAAAGCGTGTATTAGTACCGACTAAATAATTAGTCGGCCAATGATTGTAGAAGTTTTATTTGCTGGATTTTTGCCGACTAAATATTTAGTCGGGAATTACTTAGAAACAATGGCCAACCAAATAATTTAGTCGGTAAATATGAAGTGAAATTTCCGACTAAAATATTTAGTCGCAGTTGATCAAGTACCCGCGATTACTTACCGGGAAGCGAGTTGGCGCAAAAAAAAAAAAGGACAAATTCGCCGACTAATTTATTCTTTGGTAGGAAAAATATTTGATTTTGCCGACTAAAAATAGATTAGTCGGCGAATTTATTCAATTTTGCCGACCAATGTTTATTTAGTCGGTAATAGTTCGTTATTTGCCGACTAACGTATTTTAATCGGAAAATTTAGTCGGGAGTGGTGTGATTTGTTGTAGTGAAACTAGACTGGTTGTAGAGAATTCAGATCCTGACCACTAATACATTGCAAGAGTTTGATTGAATGATTGAAACACACAGGAGACAGCTGGGGCCATCAGCAACATATCCTTGGGAAGACCTCCAAATGTGGATTGGCAGATCGAGCCGGTTGGGTTATTCAAGGCCTGGCCCAACTTTAGGAAAACTGGTCCATCAACGGCCCAGTTCCAACATGGCCTCAAGTGCCTGCCGAGGCCCACCCCGCAGCATGCAAGTCCCTCGCCCGCCCATTTAGTCAATCAGGCCAGGTCGGGCCGAGCTTTCTATCACTTACTTGTACATCAATCACTAAACTACAAGCACTAATTCAGGCAGACTTTGGGCTTTCTATCACTTAATCTAAACCAAGCCCAAATATCAAATAGGTCCAAATTTAGATCCCAGGCCGGCTTAAATACTTAAACCTAATGCCAAACCATAACAAAGAAAGCTAGACTTGGTCGGCGCCCCAGGATGGCCCGGCCCATGCTCAGACCTAGTTAAAGCCCATGAATAGACGGTCAAGATCTCATCTATTTCTACCACATGTATGATGAGAATACGATGGAATAAAAATGTGGAGGCAAACAAATACAGTGTCAGTGGATCATCTTTTATCAAGAGAGGGTAGGTACTGATGTCACAAGGCTGTCAATATTAATTTCCTCACAATAACAATAGATGTGGACTGTCCAAAAAGGCCTAATGGGCTACGTATGAGCCCAAGTTTATGGTCCATAACCTTGATTGGGCTGTAGCAAACCCTAGACTCCAAGCCTAGCTATCAGACTCTAAATATGTTCGGCCCATGATAGTTTTACTTGGAGGGATTAATAGTATGCAAATATATGTATGTATTCAAAGGAGGTAATTTTCTCCCGGTGGTACCTTTCCTCCTTGGAGGTTAAAATCTAGGCCCCTTCTATGACCCATCAGGATGGTAGCCAATGAGGCAGGTTGGTGTTATGAAAGGTCTTATTGTGGATTAGATTTTAGACAAGAAAAAACATCTAAATAGATCATCACGAACTTGTTTTAAGAGCCTTAAATTCTAACAATTTCTTAACTTGTATTTTTAATAATATTTGATTTAACACTAAAAGTATAATTCACATAAGTGCCAAACTAGGGTGCTTGTCAAATCATAAATCATAGAGGGCTATTGAGTGTAATAGGATTGGATTGATGATCATGGCTCCCATTAGGTACATGAATTATTACCTATGAAGATTTATGGTAAAGATATTAAATAGAAATTACTACAATAATTTTAATTCTAAAGCCATGAAAAAATCTTAATGCCACGGGAAAGAATACTGTTCCAAAATAAGAGGAACTTAGATTGAACCATGTAGAGTTCCAGCAGAAGAGGAACTTAGATTGAACCATGTAGAATTCCGTGAGAAATGGAATAGCCAACCAACTAGGCAACCCCTTGTTCTCAACTAGGGTGACACAAACTTGTAATTGGGCCTTAGAGAATATTTTGCATCCGAGAACAGGCCCAAATACTATGGCCCGTTTACAACCCTAGTGGGCCATGCCCCAGCAGCCAAGGTCCAAGGAGATCTTCAAATCCTTTTTACAGAGAGACGTGACCCGAGTCACGACTCAGCTGCATCTGATATGGCTTTGTTTCTCCGGCCTGCATTCTTCCCACTTCCAAAGCCCATATCAAAATCAGCAAGAATGGCAATGAAGAGCTTCTCTCCTTCAATTTCAGAAAAGAGAAAGCTTCCCATCTTGCTCTTTGATGTCATGGATACCCTTGTCAGGGATCCTTTCTATCAGGATGTTCCTGCTTTTTTTGGGTACTTCTCGTTTTGTTCATTTTAATGGCTTAAGTTTTGAAGTAGCCTTTGTTAGTTGGCTTGTTTTTGTTCAAATAAGATATGGGTTTTTCTTTTGTTAGTAAATTGGATATGGGTTTCCTGAATTTTGTGTTGTGAACTTGTTTTAGTGATTGTTTTGTTGGTTTTGTTGGTGAAATTTGGGAGATCTTTTTTCTTCTCGATTTGGGTTTTTCTGATATTGCTATGCTTTTTCATTTATAAAATGAAATGAATAGTAAGATGAGGCAAAACCCATTTGATTCTCACTTTGTAGAATTGCATCTTGAGGTGATTATTGGATTTTGTATTATGAAATCTGCAAGTTTTGACTGTGATGATGATATATAGAGGTTCCAAGCCACTGATAGAAGTAGAAAAGAGAAAATAATAAATTCTTATAAAAACTGCTGAATACTCCAACTTTTGAACTTAATTCTATACCTTAAAATGTACTATGTGATATTATATGAGAACTTCCATACTATTGATGGAAGAAAAAAAGGGATAATATTTATATTTCAATTTTTTAGGTTTTTAATATCTGGATACAAGTCTGTGAAGAAATGTTAATGATTGTCCTGCTACAAAAATCTATGACATTAACCAGCACCAAAGAAGAACTTGCCAGCTTCAAAACTAAATGTGTAGAGATAAAAAATAAAAATAAAAAAACCAGATAGCATGTGCCACATATCACATTATTGTAGTGAAAACTCAACTATTTATTGTTGTGTAGGTGAGACGTAGCATTTGGATCTAAAATCTAATATTTAGTGGGCAATGTGGATTGCTACTAAAACTCGAATCACAATCTGTAAAAATATTTTAGTGCAGAGGATAACCATCCGTCCTGCACATTTCCCTGTGGAAGGAAGACCAGCATTGTGTTATGTAGTCTCTGTTATTTCACCTCTCCTTCCCAAATTGATATTGAAGGTATTTCAGGTTTGAAATGGAACATTTCTAATATCAATCTGGGCAGAGAAGTACCTAGTGTCCCAAGATTTTAAGGAATTCAAGTACAGTTAAGATTCAAGCCTCCTTCCTTTTATCCTTCACAAGTAATTTTGCTGTATACAGTATACCTCATTCAGTGTTCAAATGTCAGACTCATGATGTTGGCAATGATCTGTGGATATGATACAATCCAGATTATACACTGTAATTAAAAAAATGTGGTGCCTGTATTACTAGGTATTATCATGGAAACATGTGGATCCAATATCAACACTTATAAAAAAGGCAGCAAGACTTTTGGTTAATTTCCAACTCATTAGGGGGACTCATGCAGAGTATGTTTTATGTTTTGTGTTTTTTGGGAAATTATATTTATATCTCACTACTCCAATAAGTTGGCTACTTGACTGAGATAATTTCTATGCTTTCCTTGTATTGAAAGTAAATTATCCTACATTTAAAATGAAGTAATGCTTGTTTGTTTCTTGGAATGTTCTTGTTAAATAACTTAATCTGAGCTTCTATGAACTAATCCTAAAAGATATTTTTGCATGTGCAGAATGCCTATGAAGGAACTACTAGAGACAAAACACCCAACGGTGTGGATTGAGTTTGAAAAGGGGCTGATTAATGAGGTATCATTTAGCAATATATGGAAGCACTCTAAAAATAATTGGATACTGCCCAGGCCTTTGGCTGATAGATAGTGCATGCTTCTTGCTTCCAATTTTGTTATTATTGTTGTATATCGATGTTGATAATATTGCAGCTTGACAACTTCAACATTGTAGATATAGTTAGATTCCACCAGATAACAATATCCAACTTGCTTTTGTACTTTAAATGGGTTGATATGGCTGCTACCTTGAAGTGCAATTACATCTTTGGCATTGGATACATACCAAGCATTGAATTTTTGTATACAATCTTAATTCTTACCCATTCAATTTTCTGGTTTACTAGTGGGTGGATGGAATCATGGATATACAATGTCAACCAAGGTTTGGGCTGTCAATGGACTGAAGTCCTTCTTGAATCTGCCCAATACAAAGTCCAATAATTCACAGTGCCCAATTAGCCCAGAGGGTAGGACTGACCCAGATTTAGGGTCTGTATCCCTTAATGTTATCGGGCAAGATTCGGGCTTTGGGTCTAGGCCTCTAGGATTCTAGTTTACAGAGTTTTAGGATATGCGCTAGCCTATGTGTGTGTTGGTTGTTACATAGATTTTAATATGTGTCTATTCATGTGCACGTGCATGCGAGCTTATCTATTTACAAAAATATATAATGATATACTTTTTAAGTATTCATTTGAATGGTATAAAGAGAGCTTTTTTTACCTGAAAAGGCTTTCAACAGGTTCAGGCCTAATTTAGACTCAGGCCTTTACAGGGTGGGTCCGAGCTTCCTAAATTTCTCATCCAAGTTGACTCGGAGGTTCTAGGGTCCATGTCGAACCTGGACATATACTTGGATCCGTATCCTTATTGGGGCCAGGTCTGAATCCATCCTGTTGACAACCCTACGAAAAATGTCCATTGATCAGATGGGTGAAAATATTCAATACAGTGAAAGGGTGTCACACTTACACAAAGAACTGTTTTCAAATGAAAACATTGGAAATCAAGCTGAGAAAGGGTACCTCCTATAGATGTGGGACAGATGGTACATCATGGTTGGACTTGATTCAGGGTTGACAAACAGAAGTATAATTAATTAATCAGTTGCTTGAACTTGGATTTTCACTCCATTGTTTAACAATTTTTTAATTTCATTTTTAGTACTTCATTCTAAGTGTTCATTAGTGTCTTATTTTCTTTTAACAATTAGATTTTTGAAATAGGGGTTATGTTTGATCTTTTATGTCCATGTCCAAACCATCTTAAGTGACATTTCTTGATTTTCTTTTATATTGTAGGCACCTTTCAATTCCCTATAATGTACTCATTTGTCATTTCTGACCTTTTTAGCTGCCAGAGGAAATATCTTTTGATCCATACGCCACATTGTCAAATATTATATATCGTTGGGAATCTTCTGATGAAAGGATTGATGTGATAAATACGTAATGCTCTTTTAGAGTCATTTGTATTCGCCGAATCTCAATTTACTCAGCCAAACAAATCATTTTCAGTAAGTCTTTTTTTATGGTCTACAATAATGTTAGGGGCAAATGACCATTTTAACCTTTTTTTCTTTTTTTTCTTTTTTTTGAAATTCCAATGCCTACAATCATCAACTGACTCGCATTTGGTTGTGAATGACTCAGTAGGGAGCAAATGCATCTCAGTTTTGACCAACGTATGAACCCCACTTGTTACCATCCCTTTTTTTTTTTTATTGGTTTGTTACCATCCCTTTTTTTTTTAATGGTTTGTTACCATCCCTTCATACATGTGTTATTTTATATGAGATAAAATGGAGTATTAGAAATGAAGCAGATTTATTAAATATATGATTTGTTTCTTTCTCGGAAGTGTGTGTATCTAGCAAGTAACAACTACTATTAATCTCACTTCAGATGGAGCTAGCTAAAAAATTCTTCAAAGATGGAAGACCTTTTGATTTGGAAGGTAACTGCATGAGTCATCACCTTAAACCCTCATCCTTCTAGTATGAATTTTTTCAATTTGGTTGTTACAAATTGCAAGTTGCAACCATATCTTCTGAATTCATTAAGAATTTCCAAGTAACCTATGCTAGATTTTACAACACAGTTTTTCATTAGTATTAATTTCATTGCAGGTGGAATCACCAAGATCCTCATAAGAATGTATCCCTTATTGGTTATCATTGTATATTTTAAATGGAAATTGATAGCTCCGATAACAAAAATCATCTCTCAAAAGAAAGAAACCGTAACTTCCTTAAATGGAAAAGAACCATAGAACAAAATAAACATATGGGATAAGCTTGGAAGAGCAGTGCCTTATTGTCACTCCTGTATCAAGAGTCTTAAGTCTATTTTGATTTGCTAAGCATGAGATAATTCATTGAATTATAACAGAGAACCCCATTCATTAAGTCTCTCATTCTTAAACTTTTTTTTTTTTTTTTGGGTTTAAAGTGTTCTGTCCTTGTATCTAAGCATGAGTTAATTCATTGAATTATAGAAGAGATGCCCATTCATTAAATCTCTCATTCTTAAACTGTTATTGTTGTTGTTATTATTATTGGGTTTAGGGTGTTCTGTCTGAATACAAGGACATTATGTATTCAAAAGATATTCCAAATTCCCTTAAGAAACATAACATCACAAACTGCTGTCATGTGCGAAAGATGCAAGTGAATTGTATCATATTGTCATGCACTGCAACATAGCATGGTGGGTACTTGGTATGGTCAAAGATCTTCAGTTTATTTGGCATGTCTGCCAAATTGCTAGTGGATTTATTCAAAGCTTAATATGGGCATGCTTAGGTTCAGGCTGTTTGCCTTGGTGGTTAATGGTACCAGCTGCTATGTAGTTGATTTGGAAAAATTGCAGCTCTTTGAACTTTTTGGGATGTAGTTGTATCATGGAAAGTGATTTCCTCTGCGGAAGCTATGATGTTGTGGGCTGATGGCTTATGCAGCAGCTTACACAAGAGAGAGGCTGGGCCAAGCCATTCTAGGTCAATGACATGGCAGAAAGCCCATTTGAAGCATGCACATGAAACATAGCTGAGGAACACCATATGATTATTCGTTGATCAAAGTCAAGAGTCGTTGTTTGAGAGGAGTCTATTAGTATCTGGACCCTTTTTTCATTCGATAGAAGCATGGGAGAAGAAGAAGAAGAGAATATGTTTTGTGAATATCGTGTGTCCCTTAAGGGTCCACTGCCTCTCATTATAAAGGGGCTGATTGCCCTAATTTACAATAGCTAATCATGCCTAAATTATGGTAATACAATCTAGACAATCTAGATCCAAAATCCTAGCTAATATATAAGGTATGTACACATGTGTTTTGACTAATGGTAAAATACATTAATTAGTCCTAAATGGGCCTGAACGATTGGGCCTAGATTGACCCCCCCCCCCCCCCCCCCCCCCCTTCAAATTGATGCTGGGGAGTCATAGAGCAGCAATTTGGAAACCAGAACTGATGTTGAGGCCGAGAAAGTCCTTTGGTGAAGTTATTAGCAAACTGAAGCTCGAGAGGGACATGAGGTAAAGAAATGACATCACGCTTATATTCATCCCGAATAAAGTGGCAGTCCACTTCAATATGTTTGGTGCGTTCATGGAAGACAGGATTTTCAGTGATTCTGATAGTCCCAATATTATCTGCATGCAATGAAGTAGGAGTGGATTGAGCAAATCTGAGTTCCGAGAAAAGTCCTCGTAGCCATAAGATTTCAGAACAGGTAGAAGACATTGCCCTATATTCAGCCTTTGTGGGAGATCTAGAAACACACTCTTGTTTCTTGCATTTCCAAGAAATGAGAGAATTTTCGAGGTACATGCACCAACCAGTAGTAGACCGACATATATTCCGACAACCTGCCCAGTCAGCGTCTGCATAAGCGGTCAACTGAAGATGATTATCCTTGGGATAATACAAACCACGAGTGACAGTTCCCAACAGATACCGGATAATGCACTTGACAGCAGTCAGATGAAGGAGTTTAGGAGATGTCATGAATTGGCTCACAAGATTGACAGCATAGCTGATCGAGTGATGGTGAGATAGACAAGACTTCCAACCAAGCACCTGTAGGTATGTGGATCAGGAAGAAGATCGCCATCATCTTTACTCAACTTTAAATTGACCTTTACAGGTGTATCAACGGGCGAAGATTCATGGAGATCAGCAAGCTCAATAAGATCTGATGTGTATTTGTGTTGATTAAGAAACAGGCCTTTGGGAGATTAATGCACTTCTAAGCCCAAAAATAGTGCAAGGGGCCCAAATCCTTCATATGGAAAGAATCCCTGAGAGAAGTTTGGATAGATTTGATCATACCATCATCAATGCCGGTGATAATACTATCATCAACATACACAAGGAGAATAGTACACCAGTAGATGTTGCTTGCAGGAAAAGAGATGGATCGTAAGGGCTTTGAGTAAAGCTCGTGCATAGGTGACCCCTAAAAGTTTCGAACCATGCCCGAGGAGCTTGCTTTAGACCATAAAGAGATTTCTATAGGCGACAGACAGATTTCTTAAATGGAGAGGTGACGCCCTGTGTTATCCGCATATAGACCTCTTCTTTCATATCCCCATGGAGAAAGGCATTTTTTACATCCATTTGGTATAATGGCCAAGTTTTAGAGGCGGCAATGGCGAGAAGTTACCGAACTGTGGTCATTTTTGCCACAGGTGCAAACGCCTCCTTGTAGTCAATGTCATATTCTTGTCGGTTTCTGAGTGCCACAACTCTAGCTTTGTGTCTATCCAAGGAGCCATTAGATTTAAGTTTGATGGAGTAGATCCGTTTGCAACCGATGAGTTTAACTGCTGAAGGACAATCCCCAATGTTCCATGTGTGATTGTAATCCAATGCATCCAATTCCTCCTTCATGGCTTGGTTCCAACAATCATGTTGTACAACCGGCAAATAAGAATCTGGGATAGAGACAGAAGATAGGGCTGTCATCAAGGAAGTGTGGGTAAATCCATACCGCTCAGGAGGTCTAGAAGTTCTAGAGGAGCGACGCAAGATATGAGTAGGTGTGGAACCATTTGCCGGCGGAGGATCAGGAGGACAGTCATCAGCAGTGGTAGGTTTTTCCTGTCGGTGATACACAAAGTCAGGATGAAACCTAGTAACAGTTGTATTATCTAAAAAGCCAGGTAAGATGGCAAGAGAAGATGGATGAGGACAATCCACATGAGTTAGGAAAAATACAGATTTTCAAAGAAAATAACATTGCTAGAAACCCTGATGCGACAGCCAATGGGATCATAACAAACAAAATATTTTTTTATTAGTGGCATAACCTAGAAATGCACACCTGCGAGATTGCACAGTTAATTTCGTTCGTTCTGTGGGATGTAGATGAACGAAGCAAAAGCAGCCAAAGGTACGCAGATGATCAAACACATGATGATGACCAAACAGTTTAAAATGCGTTGTTAATTGAGCAATGGTAGGTGATGGAATACGGTTTATTAAATGTACTGCAGTGGTGAGAGCTTCAGCCCAAAAACGAGGAGGAAGTGATGATTCAATCAGTAGTGTTCTAGTTACATCAAGGAGATGCCTGTTTTTTCGTTCTGCGACTCCATTTTATTGTGGAGTATACGGACAGGTACATTGAGAAACAATTACTTTAGTTTTTAGGAAAGATTTAAAATCATTGGAAACAAACTCCCCTTCCCGAATCTTAGCGTAAAGTTTTAATGCATTTGGAAAATTGGGTTTCGATATAGCTAATAAAAAATTGAAATGCTTTAAGAACGTCAGACTTAAAATGCAATAAATAAAACCAAGTAAATCTGCTATAGTCGTCAATGAACGTAACAAAGTACTTGAAATGACCATGGGAAAGGTTAGGGGCAATGCCACAAACATCGCTATGAATTAAGTCAAAACATTCAGTGCTCCGTGTTGTGGAGTGAGGAAAATGTAAAGTTTTACTTTTTTCCTAATTTACAAGCATCACATTCAAAAGAAATAGAATCATTAGGTTTATTTAATAATCCAGATTTAAATAAAGTAGATATCGTAGAAGCATTCGGATGACCAAGTCTATTATGCCACAACCGAGAATTATTCTGAAGAAGAAAACAAAACTACTGATGTAAAGATTTATTCTGAATAAATGCAGACACTAGTAGGGAAAAAAAGTCTGCCCCATTTAGGCGCCCTCGCGATCACTTCTCCCGACTCCTGGTCCTGCACAACACAACCAGAAGAAGAAAATGAGAGATTGTAATTATTCTCAACAAGTTGACCCAAAGAAACCAAATTGGTAGCAAGATGAGGAGACACTAAAACATTGGTTAATGGTAAGGGGCCAATGGTATCACAAACAGAGGTGATGGGAAGATGGTCTCCATTGGCAACTTGAACAGTAAGATGACTAGTATAAGGAACGACATTTTTGTAATTTTGTGGGTGAAGAGGTCATATGGTTACTTGCACTAGAATCTAAGTACCACATATTGGAAAGAGACGAATCATTACCTGCAATGTTCATAGATGCCAAGGCATTGATAATCATTTGATTTACCATATCGAGAGTGAGAGGAGCTGGGACGCAGATTTTGATAAGAAATCAGGCTGTGAGGAAGAATTATACTACAGAGAACCACTGAAGTCAGAGGGTGCATATTGTGGAGTGGTCATTGTCTAGGCACTAGGAGCTGACTGCACTGTGTAAGTACCAGGGGCTGACTGCGCATAGTTGTGGGAAGTAGAACTGCGAGCCTTCTTCCGACATTCTTCAATAACGTGACCAATGGCCTTACAATATTTGCAGATTTTTGCCTTGCATTGATTTGCATAATGACCATATTTTTTACAGTTATAGCACTGAACTTTACTGATGTCCTGTGGAGGTAGTCTGGTTGTAGCAAGTAGCAACATAGGCAAGTGGAGCCTCAGCAGATCTTTGTTGTTCCAGAGTAGTTTTAGTAATTAGATGTTGTTCTTCCCGCAGAAATTCCTGAAGACGATCATCTAAACTGGGAAAAGAAGCCTGACTTATCAATTTTGATTTAACTGTCTCAAACTCTGGACGAAGTTTTATGAGAAACCGGTCCCGCTGGCTATTTTGCTATAAAGGAAGTAGTCCGGGTATAAGTGCTTCAGACACAGCGACAAACTTAATCTCATCATATTCAGACCACAGTCTTCAAAACCCATTGTAATATTCATGTATAGATAGGGTGCCTTAAGTAAATTAAGAGATGTCTAGCTCCAATTGAAGTTGCCGAGCAGCATTACCTTGTTGATAAATCTTTTTAAGATAATCTCACATTTCACGTGCAGTTTTGCAAGGTTTCAAATTGAGAATAAAATGTGGTTCAACAGAGCCTAGTAACCAGATTTTGATTTAAGCATCCTTAGTTT
Organism: Litsea cubeba; assembly: GCA_012931725.1. Classification (NCBI taxonomy): domain Eukaryota; kingdom Viridiplantae; phylum Streptophyta; class Magnoliopsida; order Laurales; family Lauraceae; genus Litsea; species Litsea cubeba. Next base: position 21,563,083 of record CM022952.1, on the reverse strand, counting down.
TCCAGGCTAAAATCTTCTTGTCATCTACCCTAGGTTTAGTTTCAAACCCATCAATGTATCCCTAGAGTTCTTTGCCTTCTAAGTAAATTTGAAATTGGAAAGCCCATATGTATAATTTTTTCCATCAAATCGAACCAGGGCGATTTCAGATTTTTCCATTACTAACAGTTTAAGTAAACTTGCAGATAATTGTGAAGAGAGGCAGTAGCAGAGATGAACTATTTTAAGATCCAACACAGAAGATGATCTGTTCCCAGAATTTCCACAATCTTATATGTTTGAAATGCCAAAACAGAGGTTTTAATGATCCCAGAACAGTTCCCAGAGGAACAGTGCACAAAATAGTGCACAGAGCACCAAAAAAGGACCCAGACGACCCCGTCGTCAGTGTGAAGTGTTGCACGTGGGCCCCACCAAGTGATCTATGGACAGATCTAAGAATGGGGATGAATGAACAGAAGTTTTATGCAACTAATAGAAGCAGTCCAGTCAAAACTACTCCAGATCCAAGATTTTGGATGGTAGAGATGGAATCAAGTGGATGAAATTGAATTTCCACAGAAATCGATAGAAGGCCTACCTTGGATGAGAAACAATTGCTGAAAAAATCACCATAAACACTAATAAATCCTGGCGACCATACTAGGCTGGTTCCGCAGATGCGTTGATGAAGATCTCAGGTGGGCCACATCTGATCTGAGATGATCAGGGATGATTAGAGATGCACTGAGGGCCTCCAAAACTTGAAAGATGTCAAGGAGGATCTATAGATCCTTGTTTGTTGAAGAAACTGAAGCTCTAGGATGTGTGGTAGTTGTCGACCATGTCCACTGTCTCTCATTATAAAGGGGTTGATTGCCCTAATTTACAATAGCTAATCATGCCTAAATTATGGTAATACAATCTAGACAATCTAGATCCACAATCCTAGCCAATATATAAGGTATGTACACGTGTTTTGACTAATGGTAAAATACATTAACTAGTCCTAAATGGGCCTGCATGATTGGGCCTGGATTGACATCTTTGATATACATTGTTCTATTGTTCACTAACAACTTGAGCTTTTAGTGTTTCTGGTTGCTAACACGGTATCAGAGATGCAAGGTCATGTGTTCGAATTCCCTGGGGACGTGTTTCTGTCCACGTTGGTCATATGGCGTGTTTCTATCCACCTGTGGAGCCCCACACGTGAGGGGGGGCTATCAGGACCATTTGATATACATTGTCCTGCTGTTCACTAACAGCTCAAGCTTTTGGTGTTTATTAACAATTAGTAGGAGATTACTTGACGTTAGAATTACTAATTTGATTATGGAAATAACGGGTGTAGCCAAACATGTATATAATTGGAAATAGAAGTTTTTTGGCAAAAGAAAATATGCTGCTTATATGTATGCCATTCAAACTTGTTGTTCAATAAGACTCGGTTCTTCAATATGGCATAATTTCTTGATGTTTGGTGCAGATTCTAGACCTTTTCAACCCTAGATGAAGATTTGGATGGCCTTTATCCTTATGCTGTTGATGCCAAAGATCAATCCAAGGCTTCTTTAACACCAATCTGATTTGCATAATTGGCAATCAAATATAACACATAAAATGAACCTAATTGTGTCAATCAAACATTTTTTTGACACATGAATTATGCCATCTTTTGAAAAAAAAAAAAAAAAACATCCTTATTTAAAATTGTCACATTAACCACATTTGAGAGTTGAGACCCTTTGTTTTGGGTCAAGGGCTCCCTTTAATCTACCAAACCTTTGGATCCCAGGTTGGAAGAACTCAACCACGAGTTTTCTTGCATTTCAGCTAGATGAAATATCAACTCTATCTCCTCGGAGTCTACAGATACAGAGGAGCATAAGCCCCATGGGTGCTTGCATGCAGTAACTCAATCATATCCATGAGAAGATCACCTTTGAAGTGTTAGTATAAAGCCAAGGCAACTCCATATATTTGCCAACACTACCTGTTGAATCCTGCCCAAGCATAGAAGTGATAAGTTCTGTACTACAGATGCCATGATATTAACAAGGAAATACGATGAAAGATAACAGCTACCAGTGAACAATACAAGCTAGTGAGCTACATGATGTCCTTCATTAAAGTTTTCTGGAGTTAAACAAGGACACATAATTGTGACAAGGATGAGACAGGAAGATTCTCTTGGGGGAAGCTACACCCTAGAAATGCAGTACCCTACAAAGACTGATGCAGACCACAGGACTATATGGGCCGGGCCCATTACTGTGTTTTTACCTCTTTTTTTTTATCTTCATTTGCATTATGAAGCTCATTTGTTGAGGGAATTTTAGACTTTTCTTGTCTTTTTTTGAGCTTCAGGGATTTTTGTGGAACCTATTTAAGGAATGAGAAAGCTTTGAGATTTTGAAATTTGAAGGGGGAAAAAAGACTCCAACCTGTTTTTTTTATAACAAATACTTTAATCTAATAGGAGTTTTAAATTACTTGCAAATTGTTATTTAATAAATCTATGAATATTTCCAACATGATTATTTTTATATAACAAATACTTTCAACATGATGGTGGTGAAAGTTTTGTTTTTTTTAACTATAAACCCTTTAATGTTATTGGCTCGTTTTTACATCTGAGTCATCTTACTCTTTAATGGTTTATAAAGATAAGATGGACCATCAGCAATATGATGTTAGACTAGTATTCTGAATTTGGTGGATTGCATCTTAACAATAAAAATGATGCAAAATCTTAGAAATGATTGTGTAGCATTTTTCTATATGTAGACATATATGCGTTGTACGCAATTTAAATTTCAAATTTTGTTTAATGTTGTTGGGTATGAACAACTACTAGAACACCTGAATTCTTTTCTCTCTTAGGTTGTTCATTCATCTGAACTGTCCCTTTCTGTAGTTGTCTGATTCAATGCAATGAGACAATCATTGGCCTTGCAGGTCTTAAAGAATGCATGAGAAGTGGGTACTCCTACATTGATGGTATTGAAGCATTGCTTTACAATTTGAAGCAAAACAACTATGAAATGCATGCTTTCACAAACTATCCCATCTGGTTAGTCAGCCCAACTCTTGAAAAAAGCTACCTACATTCTGTGCTTGTACTATGTGGTCCAATACCCAACACCTAGCTCACTCTTTTTAACATCTATTCTATAGATGAGACAGGGTATATGTTAGTAAGATTCTAATTTATTTATTTTTGTTGCAGTTCATCAAGTGCCATTGATGATTGAACATTAAGCCAACGTATCTAACTATTAACTTATAAAAGTTGCATTTGAAAAATGCCATTTTATCCTTCATTCCTCCATCATAGTCTTAATTAGTTTCTGCAATTTTGATCTAAAGGTACATGCTGATTGAAGACAAGTTAAAAATCTCCACATACTTGTCTTGGACATTTTGTTCCTGTAAAACAGGTAATGTTTTTTGCCTTGTGTAAAACATGTCCTAAAGTGCTTTGTTGAATTTTAAACAGTTGCTGATTTACATATGTTCTGCAGACCTTTTACCGTCTTCGCCTAGTTGTCCTTTAAAACTAAGATGAATGTTCAAGATTTATCTTGTGGATTTGTGAAATTACTGTCTTGTGGCATATTTTGGCTACTTATGTATATTTTTGGTGACTTAAAATTTTAAGGTTCCATAATTGCCTATACTGCTCTTCATTGACTATCATGTTCAATACTTGAGGTTGTACCTTTTTATGTGCTAGTAACTGAACACTAAAAGGTAAATCCATATATGGAATAATAGTGGTGAACTAACCATTGATGAGCAAATACTCATCATGCGGCCTACTACTGGTTCTGAAGTCATCTATCTACTTCTTACATAGGAAAGAGGAAGCCTGCGGCAGAAGCATACTTGGAAGTTTTGCAGCATCTGGGAGTTGAGCCGGCAAGTTGTGTCTTCATAGATGACAGGTTATTTCTTCTAGAGTCCAGATTTAGGAAAGAGAGACCTTTCATGATATTCTTTCATTTACTTACTTCGACAGTTTTCATTTTAAGATGATGTACCTATGAGCAGGTACCGGTAAGGCTGCAATTGGGCCAAAGCTGAGATTTGTCCATGCCTAGCCTTTTACTCAATCTCACTAGTTAGATCAAGATCCAACCATCATGGTCATTGTTATACACGGGCAAGCTCCAAATCCAATCATGGCCCTGAAAAGAGCCTGATTTTATCCAGGGACCGTGTTATAGGCCTGTTGTGTTTACATTTGGAAGAAAAAAAAGAAGGAAAATGAAGAAAAACCCTATGGCAGAGTGGGCCTCTGATAGTGCCCTATTAATCATTGGGCCTGAGTCTGAGCCCGGGCCCATAACATGGATCATTGTGCTTGGCCTAAATCCAGTCCTATGTGGACTTGAGGTGGTCTTGCCAAGCCTTATGTATTGGGAGTTTTTTTAATTGGGCTTTTACAGATTCAAACTGCCTAGGTGTTTGTACCATACACTCTTGTTTCTGCTTGCCATACTTGTGAGCATATTAAACTTTGAACCAAACAGAATTAGGGCTTGCTATCATTACAATTTGAAAGAGCATGTTGTTTAGGCCCCTTTCCCGAAAATATTGCCTTTACATATGCAAAAGCATGCCTTTTCTTACTAAAAACTAACAATTCAATTTAAATGTATTCTCCATCCGGAGAAGGCCATAAGTGATTGAAGTTATTAACTGCACATTCTGCAATTTTCTTTGATGGCCTTCATTTGAAATCTCATACTCATGCTTCAGTGATATCTAGCAATGAGATATGGTAATTCTGATTTCTCATTAATTACTTTGTTTTCCATCCATGACATGATTCAGGATGGCAAATGTAGAGGCTGCAGTAAATGCTGGCATGGTTGGTTTACATTTCAAAAATGCTGCTTCTCTTCAACAAGATCTGTCTCTTCTGGGAATTGAGACTGGTAGCTCAAGACATGACAGCCCCAGGGACTGCAAATCAACGTCACTAGCTGAAGAAAATTCTTCGTGATTTCTGGGTGTTCTCCAGTTATACGTTGTAAGCATGTGCAAAAGCCAAAGAAGTTTGGTATCATCTTCAAGATTTGGTCAACTTGATTTTTTATTCATGATAATTATTTTGATTATATGGCTATTGCCAGCTACTTCTTTGTTAAAATTAAAATGTAATAGCTGGTTATTTTGTCTATGATTGGACGATATCTAGAACACTATTATTGAAAAATAAAATCAACACTTATTCATAGCATTTGGTAAATGGAATGGACAGAAATAAGGTGGTAAATCATTTTCAGGGACATGGGTATTCTTTCATGGTAGATGCTTCAAGTGGTTAGTTGGATATTTTATGTTGAGACTGAACTTTGACAGTGGCAGTAATGGCAATTGGTGCTTTGCAGGCTGCTCCAGTGTTTTCGCCAATGAGACACTCAAATGAAAATGTCACATGAGCAGCTAAGCTTCTGCATATATGGTAAGAACCCATAATCTAAAAAAATTCGTAGGTATTTATTAAATCCTGGTCAAGTGGTGGATATATTGTGCTGCTGTTGCATTGCTTTGGGCTCAGTAGAAATCTTCTTTGGCAGCCCCTGCCACTAGCTACTATGATTCAATTTTCTTAATCTGTATATATTTTTACATCCCAGTGCAAAATATGCATCTCTTTTAGAATCTAGGGTCTATCAGTAATTAAGTCAATTCATATGTTTGCATCAGGTGATGCTGGGAAAAGTTTGACTTAAAGTTGGGATTTTATGCAGTTAGGTATAATTTGATCAACCTACTTATCCTAACCAGTGAAAGCAAAAAAAAGTCCATGCATCTTTTCTCTGAAGTCTGAACGCATCACTGAAACAGGGACCACCAGGATTTTCTCCGAGTATAACAATCCTATTTAAGCTGGCTACATGGAAGATTACCATGGTTGATGCCATACTATGAAATCCAAAACTTGGTAGATCAGCATGTATTCTCTAAAAAACTTCATGGTTAGGTTCATTAATCACGAAGATAAACAACTATCTCAAAATCCACCCTCCCTGAATTCCACTTGGATAGGAGCATTACTTACCATTGTATTAAAAGTGATATTTGTGGCATATGATCTCAATTTCATTTTGGGGTTGGAAAGCGGTTAATAGTTAATATTGTATGGATCTGAGTAACATTTTCTCATATCATAATACACTTATGATGATTTTAATCCAATGGTCTACTTTAATAAACATCTGCATACGGTCTTCATCGATGTAGAGAAAGCTTATGACAAGTTACCAAGAGATTTAATTTGGTGGGTTTTAAATAAAAGGAGTGTTTGAATGGGCTATATTCAAATCATTAGAGACATGTATGATGGGGCAGTAATGAGTATGAGAACTACCAATAGAGGGATAGGTGATTTTTCAGTGATCGTAGATGTGCACCAAATGGTTAATCTTAAACCCTTATCTCCTTACACTAATCATGGATGAGTTAACTACTCATATTCATGAGGAGGTACCTTGGTGTATGTTGTTTCCAAATGATATAGTGTTGGTGGGTGAATCGAGAGATTACATGAATGTGAAACATGAGAGATTGCAGGAGGCCTTAGATCCAAGGACTTTAATATAAGTAGCACAAAGATAGAATATATGGATTGCAACTTCAATGGGCATGTTCAATGCTGAAACTACTATGAGCATTGAAGCTTAAGAAATACCACAAGGAGATTCATTCCGATACCATAAAGTGATTCTTTCAATGCTATTTCTTGGGTGAAGGCGGATGACTTCCCTTGGAGGTTTCAATTCTACTTTAACGAGATCTAAGCCTTTTCGATTTACCTTGGTGTCAATTTTCATCGTGTGCGGCAGTCGATGAATGGGTTTGCGGATACCTTGGCAAAACAAGGGGTGGACAGACCTACAGATTTGGTGGCTATCTTTTAGTATCATGATGTTGTTTTTCTTTGGCTTTATTGTCGGTATAATCCTTCTATACCAGTTTTTTTTTATATTTGTTGGGTAGGGTGTTTGGTTTTTTTTGCTTTGTAATCCTTTTCCCTTCTTTAATATATGTACTAGTTACGTATAAAAAAAAAAAAAAAGAAGTAAGGATGGAGAGATTGAAGAAGATGTTGAACATAGGATAAGATTGGGATGGTTCAGGTGGAGACTTGCTTCTAGAGTGATTTGTGATCAACGTATACAAACCATATTGAAGGGATGGTTTTACAGAATAGCAATTAGACCTGCTATGACCTATGGAGCAAAATGTTGGCCAAAAAGCAACACATGCATAAAATGAGTATAGTAGAGATGAGAATGTTAAGGTGCATGTGTGGTAAAGCTAGGAATAATAGAATAAAAAATGAGCACTTTCAGAATCATTTAGGGGTCACATCAATAGATGATAAAATGAGATAAACCCGTTTGAGATGGGGACATGTTGGGGAGGGGAAAGAGGTTAGTTTTGGTCTAATGACTGAGTGGGGGTGTGTCCTATGAGGTATTTGTTTCCCAGTGTCTATATAGTTGTATCTAATAAAGAGTTCTTTCTGTGGGATTGTAGTGCAGCGAGTGATAATAATGTTTCTTGGGTAGTGTCCCTTAGAAGGTCCCTTCGTCAGTCGGAGAAGTTCAATATGGGGAGTTTGCAGGGAAGGCAAGGATAAGCTAATTTGGAAGTCATCCACCTCAAGGGCTTTTTCAACCAAGGCTTTTTACTAAGCGCTTATGGCGGCTAATCACCCAAGAGCATCATGTTCGTTAGTATGGTTGGGGTTGGTGCCTCCTTGTGTTGAGGCTTTCTGTTGATTAGCAGTGGCATGGAAGATCTCCACGGCAGATAATCTTAGGAGGGGCATTTTGTCGAACTCTACTTAAGATACGTGTGTTCTTTGTGGGAAAGAAAGGAAATCTATTGATTATCTTCTTTTTCGTTGCGAGGTGACTTCCTATCTATGGTTCTACTTCATCAACTTGTGCAAGGTTTTATGGCGTGTCCCTGGAACCCTGACAAGTTTCGTTGAGGCATAGGTGTGGGGACCTTTTCACGGTTGTTGTTTGCTGCTTTGGCGTCTATTACATTCGCCATCCTTCGGGAAGTGTGGAAGGAAAAGAACAAGAGGTTTTTTAGAAACTCCGCATCTTCTTTGGAGGGTTTGGTTTCGAATGTTATAGTTTCAATTGCCAAGTGGGCTTTTGTTAGGAAGGATTTTAGAAATCTCAAAAGTGTCAGGATTTGTTTGGCATGCTTGCATGGGGTGCAGTGCTCTTAAAGTAAAGAAGCCCGTTTTTTTTTTTTTTTTCTCAAAATAGATCAGAATGGAGAAACAAAATTTATGTAGCCAACTCCAATATAGTTGGGACAACGATTTATTCATGATGATGATGGCCTACTTTAACAAAACGTTGTCCCAAAGTGCTGATTTCTGGGGGTGATTATTCTGGAGAGGTGCACGTCAATGTAAAGGAAATGCTTTCATGGTTCACAAATTGCATTTGTATCTGTTGATGCTGTGTCATGAAACCAATTCCTACCTATAATGCAATGGAAAGTGATACACAGATGAGAAAGCATATGAATCAAATGATGCTGCTACCTGTCCCAGTCAGGGACCATAAAAGTATTGCTATAGAACCTCTCCAGTGCATGATGCAACTATGGTTAGCAGCTATCAAATACCATATGCAAATGACTTGCATAGTCAGAATAAGGACTGAATTCTATTCTAATTTTACAATGGAGAACCCAAACAAAAACAAAAACAAAAAACGACACTACAATTGAGATGTCCAGGAGAAAGTTGTGAAAAAGTCAGAATAGAATTGGGGGAAAAATGAAAAATCTATAATAAAAAATAAGCATACGTTATTCTTATTTATTATTTTAGTTATATTTAAAAATTAAATTTATTTTCTGCAACATTTCCAGTGGCATCTTGATAAAACTCCTCATCTGAAAACATACTGGCATTGTTCCCAGGATATTAGTAAATTGTTCATGCTTATCCCAAATTCGGAGGTCACACTGGGCAATCAAATCAATGGGGATTCCTCACCAGTTTTTCATAAAGTCATGGCAAATCCATGTTTTTGCAATTGTAAACTTCCAAGGATTTAGGCCAACAAAAATCCTCATCTTTGAAAATCTTTAGGTCTGACCCGTCGTTCTAGAGGATTTGGAAATTTTCAGTTTTGCTGATTTGTACAATGATACGAATTTTTCTCGGCTATAAATGTTCAACCGCTCCAATATCAATTTGAAATCCTCAGTCATACAAATCCTTAGGTAGCGTTTGGTTTGTTTTAATGAATGTCGAAATGGAATGACCATTCCTTTTGGTCATTCCAAAGGAATGGTCATTACAGCGTTTGGTTCGCAAAAAATTGGCGGAATGACCATTATCTCCGGAATTCCATTCCCTTGTGTAGAGGAATGGTCATTCTATTGGGGATGGGAAGAAATGGTCATTCCATTCCTTTCTACTTTTCGTTGAGACCAAAATACCCTTGTTTCACATCTATCATTATTATAAAAGAGAAGAACTTGTGTGGGCCCATAATAATAATAATATAATATATACATTATTATTATTATTATAAGATTATAAAAGAGAAGAACTTGTGTGGGGCCTATCTATAGAATAATAATATAATCTATACATTATTATTATAATAAGATTATAAAGGAGAAGAACTTGTGTGGGCCCCACCTATATAATAATAATATAATCTATATATTATTATTATTATAATAATAAGATTATAAAGAAGAAGAACTTGTGTAGGCCCCACCTATATAATACTAATATAATCTATATTATTATTATTATTATTATTATTATAAAATTATAAAGGAGAAGAACTTATGTGGGCCGCGCCTATATAATAATAATATAATCTATACATTATTATTATTATAATAATAAGATTATAAAAGAGAAGAACTTGTGTGCACCTCATCTATATAATAATAATATAATCTATACATTATTATTATTACTATTATTATTATTATTATTATTATAATCTATATATTATTATTACCCTTCTAGAGAAAAACATGTGTGGGCCCCACCTACAGAATAATAATATAATTCATACATCATTTAATAAGGGTATTTCGGTCATATTTATTTAAAGTTTATTCCATTTCGGGCATCATTCCCGCGTACCAAACGCAGGAATCAGTGGGTTGATTACTCGAGCGTACCAAACGCCGGAATGGTAATGACTATTCATGCCTTATTCCATTCCAGACTCATTCTGGTCTCCATTCCATTCCCGCCTACAACCATTCCAGCGAACCAAACGCTACCTTAGTGAATCTATAGGTTTTTGTGTGTGGATTACATGATGTGCTTGTAAGCTATAATTACTTTGACCTTTGACCAGCAATTATAGTTAATGGTAAGGGGGGCATCAACATGACTAAGTGTAGATTGTTTGAAATTGGAATGAGGATTCCAACAGGCAGAATCTGTAACTGTTTGCTTTAGCTTTGAATGGGATTCGCTGGGCCTTTTCTTGTTGCCCAAGGGATCCAAATTCCTCTTGATTCTCAGATCTGACATTGGAATTTCAATTCCAAGTTTTATATCCACATATATGCTGCTTGACTAGAAGTGACCTCTCTGGCGGTCTGGCCACTTGACTTGTTTTGGGATGATCAGATCACTTGAATTGGTGGTCCACTAGGGATTGATCACAAGGAAAAAAAAAAATTTAAGTCATCGGATGGCCCCAGCTTTCTTTGTTTGATCAATCGACATTTTCATGGCCATGGCAAATCCAACATGGGTTTCAACATACAACAAATTGTGATATATATCAAATAAGGGTGTTATTAAAAGAAGTCAAATAAGGGTGTTAAAAGAAGGGTCCAATTAGTTGTCTTCCTTTCTTTCCTTTTTCTTTTAATGAAATTTCTTATTAACAAAAACAATCATATTAGAGTTAAGTGGATCCTTTAAATTCGATGAAAACGATGAAGGACCCAAATACTTCATAACGACACTAGAGGGCTTTCATTCCACAATAATCTGACATGTAAGTTTCACAAAAAAAAAAAAAAAAAAAAAAAAATCTTCCATGGTATCATAGTGTACCCCAACATTACATGATTTAAAAAGAAAACGGAAATGGAAAAAAAAAAAGTGGATGGATGCCTCCCGCGGTCATTAGGAAGTAATTGGGGGCTCTACTGTTTTCCTTAATTTTAAGGTTTTTTATTAAAGAGAAACCCCTCAAAAAGAACTTGATTTCTCCCTTGGTAATCAACTGATCCAATAGCTAGAACCCTAATGGTTGACTGGTATTGTTAGCTTTACTGTCCACATACATATCAAGAGATTGATCCCTCGGTCATAAGTCAAAATATCACTCCTCAGTAATGACCCAATGTAGAAAAAAAAAAAATCTCAATCCAATTGCAATCAAATGATCCCTCTGCTTCTAGGGCTCAAACTTTTAACTGTTTCATGATTGCAGTTTCTTAATGTGATTTAATTCAACAGCAGACAACCGTTGGATGGGGTTCAAATCGAATTGAACTGGTCATTCACAAATAAAGGCAAGGTATGTGGGGTTTGGATTTATCATCTAAGTGGGCCCCCACTATACAAAATAGGGTCCACACTTGTACAGTTGTACCAAGTAAAAAGTAAATTGCAGAAATTACACATGGTGATATCTACGAGCAAGTGAGCAACAGTTGAAACATGTGATTGAAGTTGAACTGTAAGCAACACCTGGCACTTCACATGCAAAATTCAAACGTGTAGTCATTCCAAGATCTCTCGTTCTTTCCTTTTTTTTTCTCCCGGGAAATCTCAAGTGGAATTTGCTTCTGCCTTCATTGGGAAGAACACCCACATTGCCAAAAAAGATTACCGTTCCCTTCTCCTTTTCCTTTCCTCTGATTCGGTTTGATTTCAGCGTTCTTCCACTCTAAAACGATCTGGGTATCCTTCAAAATCTCATCTTTCGGTTACCCAAACTTGGAAATGCAGGCGGCGATTGTCTCCACTGCGAATTCCGCATTTCCCCTATTTCCAGGTTTTTGCAGCTTTTCTCAGCGTCGTAGATTCTATCTTCCTACGAGAAAGATGTGGAGTTCGTCTTTCGGAGCGAGAAGGATCGTTTGTGCTTGTTCTTCTCCTCCGAGGAAATGGGGTGATGACCTTTCTTCAATTGAGATTAATGTATGTTGCTTTCGGACCCATTCTAACATTCATTCATCTGGGTTTTGCTCCACCTTTGATTAATCATGCAGAAAAATTGAAATCCGGAGTTCATCTTATGGTTACAGAATTGAAGCTTTGAGCGCTTTAATACATTTTCATTTGCTTGTTCTCGTTTCAGATTTTATGGATGATAAATCTTTTTACTTGATTTACAGTTTTATACAAAGTTTCATGATGAATTCAGATATGTGATTTTAATTTAATGCTTTGTTTTTGTCAGTATATCAGAATTCAGAATATATTTGTGTGGCAAATGTTTGGCACTTGTTATCAATATTCTATTAGAGTATTAGACTTCTTTCCTAGACCATATGCAGAAACGGGCTTTGGTTTTTTATGCTTTCTGTGGAACAAGGGGCATGTAGATTGATGGGGTTTTGGTGGTAGGATTTATCTGTGCTGGAGAATTCAAGTTCGGGGACAGAGTTTGAGGACGATTCCAATGTTCTTATTGAGTGTAGGGATGTTCACAAATCATTTGGAGAGAAGCATATCTTGAAAGGTTTGAGCTTCAAGGTGAAATTTATTTAGTTTGTGTAATATGACATTGCTTCTAAGTTCTTACAGTTAACAGTGACCGATACTTTTCAGTTTACCCAGTTTTTCTTAGATAAGAAATGATTAACTCAATGGAGACGGTGTTTTTTTAGATAAGAAATGATTAGCTCCAACTAAGACAATGTTTTTTTTTTTTTTTTTTTTTTTTTTTTTTTTTTTTTTTTTTTTTCCAACTAATCTATACAACTTCTGCTTCTGATAGTTGTGACACTTTTATGGGTATTATGCTTCATATTCAGACAAAATTTTGATTGCAATTAATACTTATATCATTGTGCATTACCAATGCATACATTTTTGTTTCTTTTGACTCAATTGGTAAGAAGGTTTCATCTTACTTGCAGACATGGTTCCTACGTAGTGGCCGCATTATCAGTCGTAGCGGTTGAGGCCCCTACCTATTTTGAAAATAACGGCGCTATGGTCCAAACCCCAGTAGAGCTGACCATTCTTAATTTAAGACACTCTCCTCAATAGTCTTTCCTAGAGTTGTCTCTACCCTTATATGGTTCCTAAATTGCTAAAAAATACAACATTGCCTGCTACATAAGATTTGACTACTTAAAAAATCCATACCGCCACACCACTATATCGCCGCAACCACTATGCATCGCCCTCCACGTAGCGTTTTGGCCACTGCCACTACACCTACCGCAACTGCTATTTTTTATTTCTTTCTTTTTCTTTACTTTTTTTTTAAGATGCATGCTTTTGATATGTGATATGAATAGAACAAGGGAGTGAATATGAGTTAATCAATTCATGAATAGGAGGATAAGTAAGGCTGTATTCATGGATAGGAGTGTATTTAAGTTTGTCAATTATGGATACGAGTGCATTTGACTCAATTCATGAATAGGAGGCATTTACGCACACATGCTGACCGCAGACAGTTGGCATGAGTGAGGCTTCGATAATGATGACAATGGTGATGAGAGGCACTACCCCTGATTTGTAAGAGCCTCACATTAGCTATGCTTCTTGTAGAACTTTCATTTGTATAATTTTCAAAAAAAAAAAAAAAATCATCTGTATGAATATAAAAATCAAGAAAATAGTAAGAACTATCTTTGAAGCTATGTAAAAAAGGCCTCTAGTCTTATCTCCGTAACAATCCCTGCATAGGGTCCCTAAATTCTTGTTGGAATGGACCTATTGTCACACCCTAGCCCACTCAGCGTGATATTGTCCGCTTTGGCCTGTGGACCGCACGGCTTTAAAATGCGTTGTACCAAGTTAAGGAGGGGCCTGACTATATTGGCCCAGGGATCTATGCAGATGTTTCCGATGTGGGACGTGTGCCCTTCCCCAATGCCCTTGCCGCAACGACTTTTCCAAGCCGGGTTGGGGTCTCAAAGGTTGGCGGTCACAGACTCTCCCCATCTGGAAACAAAGCCGTCCTTGGCTTTGATACCAACTGTCACAGCCCAGCCCACTCATCATGATATTGTCCGCTTTTGCCCGTGGGCTGGGCGTGTGCCGTTGCCCAATGCCCTTGTCGCAACAACTTTTCCAAGCCAGCTTGGGGGTTTCTCACCTATCACAGATCTTTCTGTACTAAAAATTCAATTCTACAACTGTAGAAGGAATATCCTTTAGATTTATTTTAGCCTTCCAGCTAACAGGGTTCAGGATCAGCTTTTTTGTTGTTGAGGTAACTTCCCCAAGAAAAGATCAAAAAAAGAACCTTGCTTCAAAATGTATAGGGATCAAGTCCTTCTGTTCTTTCTAAAGGAAGCACAGGATCTTTGAATTAGTTAATACCAACCTGACGGCCTGACCACATCTCCAAGCTCCTCCTCCATCTAGGAAAAAGGCAACAAGTTTGTTTAAGAATTGAGTTTTTGTCTACCAATGATAACTTCAAAATTAGTTTTCAACTAATGAACCGCAACAGTTGCTAAAAATCACTACGATGGGAAAGACTGTTGTGGTGAAAGTGATGCATCCAACATTCAACGTCAAATGGGTTCCATATAGGAAAGTGTCGCATTTCGTTTCCCATTTTACTTTCTTGACAATCTTGGATAATCATTTAAGCATCTTTTATAGTAATTCACTGTATTTGATGTTATGAATGGCAACTTGTTTGTTATTTTCCATTGTAATTTTATCTACATATGCAGATTAGACAAGGGGAAGCAGTTGGAATAATTGGGCCTTCTGGAAGTGGAAAATCGACGGTGTTGAAGATTATGGCAGGGCTCCTTGCTCCAGACAAGGTAAGCACCCGGATGAAGTTGTTCATGTATGAGTTCATCTTCATTCTGAATTCCTCTGTATAAACTTGGGTGACTTCTTAATTCTAGAAGCCTCTTGTAGTTCACGTTTATGGATGAAATATGTGGTCCAATTAACAGGGAGAAGTTTTCATCTGTGGAAGAAAGAGACAAGGTTTGATTAGTGATGAGGAGATGTCCAGCCTTCGTATTGGATTGGTATATTTTACTTTCTACTTGTGAATCCACGATCTGGAGTACTGATGCTTATTGATGCTGGAAGCTTTTAAAAAATGCAGCCTTATGATATCTCATATGATGCATAATTCTCAGAAAAGGTGTGGGGTTGGTTGAATCTTCTCAGTTCCATTGATGATTGTTTCACCTTCTATTCTATCTATTACATTTATTTCACTAAATGATTAAATGATGACCTACCAACCTCTGTCAATACTGGTGTTAACGGAACATTGTAGATACGCTGCACGCATGTGTCTTTTGTGACTGCGAGATATAACAGATTTTTATAGTTCTTACAGAACTTTTAACTTTGTGTGTTCTCCGTTATTTTGTGGCTTTTGTGGAAAAGGGATATATAGTGGTACCATATTGTACTGTTTTATTTCTAGGTTCCCATGCTTGTCTTTTGTAGCATTCATATGAGGCACAATAAACATGAAGGATATTCACGAAAGGATCATCGAGAAGGTGCTTCACAATCACAGCACATACTCCACTACAGTACACGTGTGCAAGAGCCGGGCCATACATCTAATGGTGTCTACTGCAAATTGCTATGGCCCTAAAATCAGACATTTCCACACATGCGATAGCCTACACATGCATAATCAGTTTTTTTAAGATAGTATTAAAACCCGGTTTTGGACACTGCATCAGTGATGCCAATACCTTTACATATCAGCCAATATGTTTTTTTTTTTTGTGTGTGTGTGTGTGTGTGTGTGTGTGTGCGCGTGTGTTTGTTTCAATCTTTTTTTTAAGAAATAATTTCAGAAAATGTTCAAAAAATTAAACTTAAAAATTAGCCAGTTTTTTTAACTGCCATTCCCACACTTAGATAAGGACGGTTGCGTCAAGTAGGTCAACACTCGCATAAAACTTTTATTACAATCCCAACATGAATTATGTGGCTGACCCATAGTTGGCACAATTGAACAAGGCTTTGATGGTGATGATATTCAAAAATATAAAAATTGTGAAAATTAGTTTTTTATTTTTATTGGAATGACTAAATAAAATAACAAAATAATATGCATGTGGTGAGACTAGTGTTTCAATACAATTTTTGATGGGGACTCGAATCCATAAAAAATCTGTATAGCCATGGGTGAGAGGCTTTACTTATCAGATGAGATGTCTCAGTCCAGCCCAGTTTTAGAACCATGGTGGGCCATATTCATTGTGAGGTCAACGTTATGAATTTCCCTGGTCTCCTACGTGTGTTGCTTAAATTCCTTAGAATTTCCTTAAACAGTCGTTCACAAACCTTCCCTTATCCCCATAACTCAAATATATCATGCATTTGTTGATCCCTTTAATTATTTTATGGAATAACAGGTATTTCAGAGTGCGGCACTTTTTGATTCATTGACAGTTCGTGAAAATGTTGGTTTTCATTTGTAAGAGATCTAAATTCCCACTGAGCAAGTTCGATAATCCTTTTTAATTGTTGGCTTCATCATTTCATTAAAAAAAAAAAAAAGGAAAGAAAAACCTGCTTCAGACTGACTGGCATGATTCTTTAATATTCCTAACAGTATGGTCCTTTCTTCTGCCGCCAGATATGAAAATTCCAGTATGTCAGACGATCAAATAGCAGAACTTGTTTCAAATATTTTGGCGGCTGTTGGCTTGAAGGTACTTTTTTGAACTGATATTCATGTTAATGACGCTTTTGAGACTGTAAGGTTTTTCAGTTAGATGGCTAAACCCATTTTTCTTGCATTTTTTGCTCAAACAATGTTTTATCCACAAGCCACAACTTTCAGAACTTTATTGCAAAGCCAGTTCAACCAAATGTCTACTTTTCCTCCTCCACCATTAAGTGTATCCAAAATTAGACCCTCTTTCTCCCATTTCTCTTGTATGCACTACACACACAAACAAACAGGGATCATGCCATTCACTTCCTGAACATACTTTTATTGTATTTTGTGATCTTAAGGGCATTGTATTATTAGCATAGATGTTCCTGCAAACAGTTATTTATGCTGTGCTCACTCCATATAAATGCTTTTATGTTCCACTTATTGGATATTTAAAGTTGCATTTAAATGTTAAATATAGTGCCATTGAACCTTGAAATGTATTTATTGTTATATTGGACAACGGATACCATCAGCTGCTTGAATAAGGCATACTTATTTCTTCACATTGCTTCTTTGTGAAACTTCATTAATAAAAAAAGAGATGTCAAAATGACACCAGCAATTATAAGAAGGATTGTGAACTAAAGAAAACATCAGGTTGTATTAGAGATCCACAAGTTTCTCTGTTGGAAACCCATCTAGAGAAGATGGGGGCTCATCGGAAGCCCCCATCTAGAGATTGATTTGTAGGTCTTGGAGCCCTTCTTCTCGGTTGGAAGACCATCTAAACCGAGACCATCTAGAGAAGATGAAGGGCTTCCCCAATTCTCTGTCCTGCGTTTTCAGACAAATTTTCTGTTCTGCAAAAAGTTCATCAATAATTTGTCTTCTGACATTTCGAGCAATGGTAAGACCGACCTTCCATTACGGGAGTTGGGGTTGCGGGTTTGAACTCGTGCAAGTTCTGCTTGTACTCCTTATAGGGAGTCCCCATTTATCTCAAGACAGCCATTAAAAAAAAAGAAAAATAATAATAAAAGAAAAGAATAGTAAACATCATGTGGCTAAGTCCTGTTTTGTTTCTTTTCGTTGCTTAATAAAATTTTATCGTTATAAAAAAAAATTACTTCTAAATAATTTAGAGGAACACTTCTGGCCTGGATGTATCATTCCATACAAATGGCCATGATCTGGCCATTGATCTATTGATGTGGATCACAATTGGTAGATGTTTGCTTGCAAGGGAAGGGAAACGTTAAATTTCTCAACTTTGCTAGGCAATATAAGTTGGGAAAAAGGAACCAATTCCCTGAGAAATAGGACCCAAACCTGTAAATTCAGCTGAAATTTAGGAGCGACTAAGATTATGTTTTTGGGCAGAATTCATTTTTCTCAAAAGGAAAAAAAAAGTTAGCTCATTTATCCAGCCACACAGATTCATTTTTTCAATCTAAATTGAAGGATCAAATCCAAAATGGCTTCAGCTTAATCAGAACTCTGAGATTTCTTCTTCTTCTAGCAAACAGCCTGTCTTAACTCTTAACCTTGTACTTCCTCGCAAAATTAATTTAAGATACTTTAATCCTCTGGATTTTTTTTTTCATCAGGTTAACTATCTGGTCCCTATTTGTGCAATAAATGCACCTAGAAACTCTACATGTCTTCTGCACCAGGATCGCGCAGAAGAACTCATTCAGAAAATATGCCCTCCTTTTCTGAACGTAAATTCACTGAAAAATGCAACCTTGTGGTTGTGGTTGCAACTCTGAGCACTTACGAGTGTGCCACTGACTCTTGCAAACCTATGGATGGACTGTTGTGTCTTCCATTTGCAGGGTACAAAATAGTAACTTAACATGGGACTGATGCATCAGGTATACAAATAAATTATCAAGTACTTAATGGATAATGAGGATAACTTGACCATATGCAGGGTGCTGAGGATCGATTGCCTTCTCAGTTGTCTGGTGGAATGAAAAAAACGAGTAGCATTGGCTCGGTCCATAATCTTTGATCCCGCAGCAGACACAATAGAACCAGAGGTATGTTCAAGGCAGATTACTAATACTTCGAAATTTTTACTGTTGCCTCGAGCTATCCAATAAGTGATCAACTTTTTTAAAGCCGGTCTGGGAAAAGATTCGATTTTCATGCAAAAGCAAAAGTAAAAAATGAAAAAAAAAATCGATTTTCATATTTAAAAAAAAAGCGACACAAAAATAAGAAAAAATGCATTTTTTTCAACAAATAATGGATGGAAAAAACATCTTCGAGTAAAAAAACATCTTTCCTAAACCATCTATGCATATAGATACAAGAAATCATACCTCAAAATACACAAATGAAAAGGCCCTCTTTTATGTGAATAGTAGAATCGAACTTTGGTGAGCTAGATCTCACAAAATAGATGGATTTGAGGATCAAACCGTGCAAAAAATGTGTTTTGGAGGCTCAAATGCACCATCTCTCAGCTGCTGCAACAAGAAAAATAGAAAAAAAAAAATGGGCCCTCGTCACTTTTATAGTCAGCCAAGTCCGTTACTGTGCGGACTCGGCCAACTCAGGCGAGTCCTCTGTGACTCGGCCGAGTCCCAGAGGACTCGCCGAGTCCTTTAAAAATGATACCGGGTCATGTCGAGCCGACTCGGTAAGGACCGAGTCCGAGTCTACTCGGCCGATTTTTTAAACCATGCTATGGAGGATAGGAGATGAAACCGAAGGGCTGTGGAAGGAGGTCATTTCCTCTAAATATGACATCTCTAGGAAAGGAATGGTTCGTTCGTTCGAGATCCTTCTGTAGAAGATAACAAGGCCCTGTTAACATACAGCCCTGTAGAAGATAACAGGCAGGGCTGTATGTTAACAGGCCCTGTTATCTTCTACACCTTCTCCCCATTCTTCTAGCTTCTGGAAAGGCATTCTTGCAGCAAAGGATGTTTTTATGAAGCAGGTAAGGTTATGAGTGGGCAGGGGTGACAATTTATTTTTGGACTGATCTATGGGTTGGGGAGAACGCACTGGCCTATACCTTTCCAAAGTTGTTCAGCTTTGCTACTAACCAGAAAGTTAAAGTTATCGAATACATGGAGAGAAGAGGTGATCAAATCAGCTGGGGGCCTACGTTCAGAATAAATTTAAAAGAGGTGGAGGAGTGCCAATTCTATGATGGCAGTCCTTGGGAGTGTCTTCATCCCTAATGAGGGCAAAGATAGAAGAATCTGTATGGCTTCCTCTAATGGCCTTTTTTCGGTGTCTTCCTTCTTCTCTTCGATGTCTGAAGTGGTGGCAGAGAGCCATTCTTTCTGGGGCAGCTTGTGGAGCATGAAAGCACCGCCTGGAGTAATAGCATTTGGATGGACTGCATTGCTTCGTGGGATACTAACAATGGAAAACTTATGTCGACGTAAAGTGATTGTAGTTAATGCATGTCCGACATGCCTCGCTACTGAGGAATCTATAGACCATTTGCTTCTTAATTATGTCCTTGCCCAGTGCATTCGGAGATCGATTTTGCCTTGGTTCCATTTTTGTGGCCCTCTTCCAAATTCTATCCCTTCTTTGTTTGACTTTTGGAGATTAGGGGTAGGCTCTAAAAGAGGAAGGGTGATGTGGAAGCTTTCATTCTTAGCAGCAATTTGGTCCTTATGGAAAGAAAGAAATTTGAGGTGCTTTGAAGGAAAATCTTCAGATGCTACCAAGATAGTGGATAATGTCAAGCATCCGGTGGCTCTTTGGGTCTCCCCTCTACCTTTATTTAAAGGAATATCGATAAGCTCCATTATTCATAATTGGGATGAAGTAGCCAGATCCCGCCCTATTGTTGGGCGCATCTTCCCCAGATGGCACCTGCCTCCACATGGAGCTTTGAAGCTAAATTTTGATGGGAGCGCTAGTGGTAATCCGGGTATGGCAGGTGTTGGTGATGTTGTCCGCAACGAAGATGGGATAATTATTATGTCTTACTCCAGCCCAGCAGGTGTTTGTTTAATCAACAAAGAGAACTACTTGCCTTGAACATTGGTCTTTGAGAAGCTTCCCGCTTACAACCTCAACAACTCCTTGTAGAAGGGGACTCTTCTTGTGTTATACAGTGGACGACGCGGTCTTCTTCACCTCCGTGGTATCTGGCAGACATTGTAGAAGTGGCGCTTCAATTGTCAGGTGATTTGAACGTTCCATTCAATCACATTATGAGATCAGCAAATGCAGAGGCGGATAAACTCGCCAAAGAGCGAGTTCTGAAACCTTCTTTGCTCATTTTTTGCCATACTTAATTTCTTTTTTATTTTTTGTTGGTGCCCGTTTTTTGGGTCTTGAATCTTTTTGTCCAGCTCTTCCCCTTTTTTTCGTTGGGCCTTTTTTGGTCGATATAGCCCTCATATACTGTACAGTCTTTGAGCAATGAAAAGTCAACATTTTTAGAAGGAAAAAAAAAAAAAAAAAGTTGGGACCAGTTCATAAGGATAGTCTTTTTCTTACTTTTTTCTTTTTGTCAAGGACTTGTGATGTGCTGCAATAATTTAATTAGAAATTGCAGAATTATGAAGTACTGAAAATAGTTTCATTTTAACTTAGGTAGATTTTGCTAAAACTAATAAAATCCAGGTCAGCTCTTGTTCGTGGTGTTTTAGAAGTGATTGATTTGAAATTGTGGAAAGATGTGCAACATACCCTCACAACCAAGATACTCACATACTCTTATGCACATATGCATGCTACCCCCCTGATTATTCTCAATGTCATAGCCAATTTGAGCAAGAGGACTTGATGGGTCAACTCAAGACCCAACTAGTTCGTGAAATAATAATGTAGTTCCTTAAATAAAAAATGAATGTCGCTCAACTTAAAAAGGGTGAGTTGACATAAGCTGCAACAGTATGAGTTGACACACAAGTTCAGAGTGAGGCCTCATACCACATGATGCATTGCTTAAACGTTACTTAACTGTACAGGAGATTAGCTTCACTATTTTTTTTAGCTCTTAGCATTATTTGCATTGTTTAAGATATCACTTGGGATATCAAAATCAATGTGGATATCAAATTCCACGTCGTAGGTTTTGGAAAGCTCATTACCCATGCATCACATTTCAGTGTCTTGGCATAATAGCTGAGTGTGCCTTGACAATTGACAACAAGGACTCAATGTCAACTCAGCTGGAAATTCAATTAATATAACAATCCACGAGCAACAATATAGATCTGTAGAATTTGTCTTTTTACTTTTCTTGAATGAATTCTCTTTCTGGGCAGGTCATCTTGTATGATGAACCCACGGCCGGGCTTGACCCGATTGCATCAACTGTAGTTGAAGATCTCATTCGTTCTATCCATTCCAAAGGTGAACGCAGACTTGGGAAAATAGCTTCATATGTGGTTGTCACTCACCAACATAGTACTATAAGAAGAGCTGTTGACAGGTAATTCATTCCCAAACTCATAACTACTTGATGAAGTATTCATGTTTCCACTGGACAACCAATCAAAGGGTCTTTATCAACAGGTTGTTGTTTCTCTATGACGGGAGAATTTTATGGCAAGGCCTGACTGATGAATTCTTCACAACAACAGATCCCATTGTTAGACAGGTAACATTCTTCCCATGTTGATCACCCCATTACAAGGGCAGTAAGACTTATCCATGCAAAGTGGAAACTTATGATCTTTAATTCAAGGATTTCCACAATATCCGTGGGCCTTGAGCTTGTACACGTGGGACCCATTTTCTGACTATCCAAGCTGTTGGCTAGAACATGAGTAGAATAGAACCAGAACTGTCCCTGATGGAGCCACACTGACTCCACTAACCCGCATTGAACTGCGAAAAACCAAGTTTTGTATCGATAGTGTCATCCTATCCAGCTTATATCAGAGGCATGGTTATCTCTAGTTTGCCCATCAAAATAAAGTTTTGGATGACTGAATTGTGGGTCGCACAACTACAACCAGAAGTTGCCAGACTGAGAAGCAAAGGAAGAAAACAACATGAGAAATTGGTGAGGGAAACATCTTATTTTGCAACATTTTTCTGTAGAAACACGAATTGTATGTGAGAAAGGGCAAGCATGAAAGATGGTTATTTTCAAGGGAAAATCAGCATGGCTTTAAAAGCAAGGTTGTTATGTAATGGTTCTGTGGTTAACCATACCAGTTTTAGGTGGCAATGATCTGAAATCCTAGATTCTTTCAAAATTCTATTACATCCACAATTGTAAGGATTTATCTACCAAACACCCCAGAAGCCCATTAAGAATGGCCATGTCTGTTTATTTTGGAGAGGTCTGGCCAATGGTTTTGGCCTTGGACATTATGGGGTCCGAAGCAATGTCTAAAACCATGGAAATGAGTTTCTCACCAACAATAATTAATGGCCATATTATGTGTATCCTTCATTAATCGCCGTGGTACTTATCTTCAATTGTTTTTATTTCTTATTCTTGTGTAAATATCAAATCTGGAGTTTCCAAAAGTATAAGCTAAAGGTGCTTCCTGTTTCAAATTACAGTTTGCAAGTGGAAGCGTGGATGGGCCAATTAGATATTAAAAGTTATACTGCCATTGTCATCAAAGCCCTATCCCATTAAAATGGAGGCATTGTAGTCATAGACAGTTAGGAGAAAGGGAGTGAGATTGGCTGCTGTTATTGGGCTGTTTATGTGCTGAAACTCAACCTGATTGGCAGCTGCAGGTTGGACAGATCTTTTTTTCCCTTTTTAGGGACATTTAGGACTGATTCTTTTTTATGGTATATTGTTCAATCTCATGCACGTGAAGTTGCAATGTCTTGCAAGCTGCTGCTGTTATGTAAGTGTACGCTGTGAACTCATTGGTTCGAACCCAAAATCCAACTCATTTATTAATCAGGTTGGAAATCTTTCCTTCCATATCCTTAATTCATTTCCCATTGAAGGAGAGAATATTCAATCTCCCTTTATAGGTATTCACATTTATTTCCTCGATCGAGCCCCTTTGAAAACTACATTTTGTATAATTCGTATGTATCCAGTTCCATGCAAACAGGTTGAGGGGTGACGGTGAAATGAGCAAGGGTTGGTTTAGTTTGGTTGGGATGGTTAGCATTGATTGACCCAACACAAAACCAACGAGTCAGGTTGGTTAGCATTGATTGACCCAACCTGAAACCAATGAGACAGGACCCTTACAAGCGACTTGGAGAAATCCAAATTAAAGGAGTGGATCGAAATCCACAGTGGAGCCTATCTATTGAAAATCTGAGTCTCTCGATATAAATGTCCTTCCAATGTATCGTGTATCCCCAAATATTACCCTATTAAGAGTTGGTCCAACTATAAGATTGATGGCTCGCTAAAAAAATGATTAATAAATATACATAAATTGTATTAATCATGTTTTTAATTAAACAATCAATGTACGGTTGGATCAACTCCAATGGGTGTGGAATTTGGGGATATCTCATTCATTGAAAGGGCATTTATTTTGAACGGCTCGAATTCCACATAGGCCTAACTATAGAGTTTCACTTCTTTTTAACTCAAGAGTTTTTGAGGTGTTTGTTTGCCTTTTACACGTGATGGAAGATGGGTTTACACTCTAAATATCACATATGCAAATGTCACACATGTGAACACACATTACCGTGTTGGTCAAAATCACCATTTTCAAAGTTACATGAGTATATCCAATGGTTTTCGATGTATATGGATTTTTTTTATTTTTTTCAGAAATTTATCAAGATTTATGAAAAGTTAAGATATGAAAATAAGAAGCATTTGTTAACTCTAAAAGTAAGCTCTTATTTTGTTATGTAAAGGTTATTTACATATTAGAGTGTTTTGTAAGTTTTTTTTTATTGTATTTTCTCATTTTAGAGTTTATTTACTATAATTAGTTTTTGCCGCAACGCGCGCTTTTATGACTAAAGTAGATGGGGGTGAATATACAAAATTTGTGTGTTTTTGGGTAAAAATAACCTCGTAAAATTCTTACAATGATATAAATAGCAAGTTCATATTATAATTTTGAGGAATTTACCCACCAGGTCCCCATAGGATACTATACATCTCTACAGGTGCCACGTTTATAATGGACACGGATAAGGGCATATGTTGCGTTTTCGTATTTTTTTTTTTTGTCGTTTAGTGATATTGTCGATATCGACCACTTTATGGTCGATATCGACCACTTTACAGGTTTTGTATCTCCAAACGGTGCACTGCTATTGACAAGCATCATTTTTTTTTTCTTTATTTTATTATGGTCGATATCGACAATAAAAGTGGTCGACACTGACAATGTCTGTAAATTTATGTTTCAGTTATGTGGTCGATATCGACAATAAAAGTGGTCGACACTGACAATGACTGTAAATTAATGTTTCAGTTATGTGGTCGATATCGACAATAAAAGTGGTCGGCACTGACAATGACTGTAAATTATGTCTTTCAGTTATATGGTCGATATCGATAACTATTATAGTCGATATCGACCACTTTTGTGCTTACTATACTTAATTGTGAGAAATTTGTTTCCACCATCATTTGGGTATAACCTGGATCACCAGAACCTTGGTTTTTAACATAGACATATTACATATATTATTTGAAGTTTCTGGTCATTTTCTTAATATATGAGTATGAGTACTTTCCTGCCCCAACTTGTAAGTAATGTATCATCAATTAATTTCGATAGTGATTCGGGGTGGATTTGGAACGGGAGGGGGAAACCCACATCCCACACAATGTATTACAAATGTTCCACTTGAAAATCCTCATATGCTTGGAGACACATGTAACCATCCCCACTGCTCGAACACCCAATCTTCCAGTGATCTAAGAAACGACATCTCTACAACTCACTTTCTCAAACACCAGTCGAGCTTCGTCCATTCTCATGCTCTGCACATACCCAAAAATCATAGTGGTTTGAGCTGCAACATTTTTATAAGCCATTTGCTCAAGTAACTCCCTTGCTTCATCAAGCTTCCCGACACGAACAAACCCATTAATCGTAGTCGTCCACGACACAGAACTCCTCTCGGGCATTTCAGTAAAAAGTCGATAAGCCTCTTCTATCTGACCATTCTGCACATAACTTGTGATCATAGCATTCCAAGCAATCACATTCCTCTCAGGCATCTGATTGAAAAGGCTCTTTGCCTCAACAATTTGACCACTCCGAGCATAGGCACTTAACATAGTCACCCAGAAAATCACATTGGGAGAAGGTACTCTTTGAAAGAACTTCCATGCCGAATCCAAATCATAGACCTGAACATATCCATCAATCATTAAATTCCAAGAAACCACATCTTTCACCATCATCTCATCGAAAAATTCCAAACCCAAACGCATCTCGCCATTTTGGGTATAACCGGCTAGCATCGAATTCCATGAAACCAAGTCCTTCACCGGCATTTCATCGAATAATCTACGGGCTTCTCCAAACCGCCTGTTCTTAGCATAACCCGAAATCAACGCGTTCCAACAAACAAGGTCATTCTTCTCAGGAAGCTGATCAAAGAGGCTCCTTGCCTTTTCCAACAACCCATTACGGGTATAGCAGGTCATCATCAAAGTCCACGAAAAGACATCTCTTTGGGGCATTTTATCAAACAGCTCAGCAGCATCTTTAACTCGATCATTGTGAAGTAGCCAACAATCATTGAATTCCATGAAACCAAGTTCTTGAATGCATATGAACACACTCCACTTCACTATGCTTGATTTTGAAGCCTAACTGCTCTCAATATTTTCACTTTCTATGGGAAACTATGAATCATTAGGGTGAATGTTCACTCACACACACACACGTATATCAACATTCCTATGTGCCTCTTATCTGTCTATACGTTTCTTTTGCTTGAACCCCAACCTGTCTTGCACTGCTACATTTTTGAAACATCAAGCCAATCGTCTTTCTTGCCCTGCTTTGCTCTGTTGCTGGACTGCTATTTGTCTGACACATGCCATGGATCCTCTTGGAACTTCAGCTATAGACATCCTTATCCTTAACCACCAAGCAATTTTCCATGCTTCTCTGCATCACCAGTCATCTTGCTTCCACTTGATCGAATTTACTCCAAGCTCCTCTTCTTCGGTTTGCCCTAACTGAATGATTCAACAGGTTCTGAGATTCCAACCCTCTTGATTTCCACATATGATCTGCCCTCAGCCTATGATGCAGCCCACTCTTTGCCTTTGGGTATCAGTTTTATTTCACATATCACCACCCATTGCAAGCCCTTGAAATGCCTCCAACCATCCTTTGTTTCTACCATGTCCATCTACTTGTACCAAAGGAAACTACTATCTTTGTTCCTTCATCTCTGCTGCAATGCTTGAATGTGGATTGTGGAAGTTCACATAAATAATTTACTTGGCGTGATCCTCCCTCTTCCTTCCCCTCTCCTCCCTCCTCCTCCTCCTCCTCCTCCCCTCTTCTCCATCCTGAATGGTGAAAAACCCAATTTTTATTTGGGTTCCCGCAGAATGGTCGATATCGACCATAAAAGTGGTCGATATCGACCATTCGCTAAACGACAAAAAAAAAAAAAAAAAAAAAAACGGACATGTAGAGCCTTATCCGTATCCTTGGTAAATACAATACCTCTGAAGTGGTATAGGACTCTACGGGGCTCTACCAGGTAAATTCCTCTATAATTTTTAAAGAGGAATTTAAGGTGTAGAGCCTTGTAGTACCCTATACCACTTCAAAGGTGTCATATTCACCATGGACATGGATAAGGCTCCCCCAAGTACATTTTAGTTTTTTTTTTTTTTTTCATTTAGCGAATGATCTATATTGACCATTTTTATTGTTGATATCGACCATTTTGCGGGAACCCAAATAGAAATTGGGTCTTTCTAGAGGGAGAAGAAGGGAGGGGGGAGCAGAGGGGAATAGTCGATATCAACCATTCTGCGGGAACCCAAATAGAAATTAGGTTTTTTAGGAGGGAGAAGATGGTAGGGCAAGAGGAGGGAGAAGAGGGGAGGGGTGGTCTTGGGCATTTGGAAGAAGGCACTGCAAAGTGTTAAAATGAGTTTCCATCCTGGAAGAAGGGAGCATAGGATGTGATTTTTGGGTCGAATTTTGACTTGGTAACAAAAGGTTATGATACTAACTTCCATACATGCGATAGTTGACAGAATAATTTTAGATCATTTGAACCTACGGATAATAGAATCGTTTGGTTTTCTTCGGCATGATCTTAGAGATTAGGTAGTCAGTCTACTAGATAAATTTCTTACTACTCTTGCAGTGTGCATATTCCCAACTTCAAGTTTTGATACGGGGTTTTGAGGCCAAATAATAAGAGCTACCTTAGTGAAATCATTTTACAGCAGGTTGTGGGCTGTCCAAAGTATTTGATGTTTTCCCTGTAGCATATTTGAGCACCTCCTAAAGAGCTTGCGTCTTGTTGGACTGCTGCTGCTTTAGACAAAATTCAGCTATAAATAATCTTCGTCAGAGAACACAAATCAGTGTCTATGTGTGTCTTTTATGCCCCTGGGATGCTGAGATTATAAATCATTCATTGATTCATTGCCCTTGTTGTTTCAGCTCATCATTATCTTCTTGCATCAGTTTCAGCCCCTATCCCCTCCCCTCCCCTCCCCTCCTCCCCTCAAAAACTCAATTTCTATTTAGGTTCCCGCATAATGGTCGATATCGACCATTCCCCTCTCCTCTTCTTCTTCCTGAAAAATCCAATTTCTATTTGGGTTCCCGCAGAATGATCGATATCGACCATTCGCTTAAAAAAAAAAAACGAAAACGTACTTGGGAGCCTTATCCGTGTCCATGGTAAATATGGCACATCCGAAGTGGTATAGGGTCTTACAAGGCTCTACACCGTAAATTTCTCATTTTTAAAAGATAGCTTTAATTACCATAATTTGTAAAGGTAGGCGCCATATCCTCATGGAATAAGAACTTTTTTTTATACTTTTTGTTCAACACACAAATAATAAATTATAACTTAAAAATTAAAGTTTTATTTTAGACCTTAATCTAATTAGTCCTTATTAATTGGATTCGAGTTTTTTCCAAATGGCCCCAAATGCCCTATTATTTACCATTAATACAAGAGTACTGCTTGATTTGGATAATGAATTAGGGGCCCACAAAAGTGTGGGAATTAGATTTATAGGTTGAAGATTTAAAAATAAATTACTCAAATCCATAAATATTTAATATATCGAACTTCAAGATAATTGTGTTTATTAGTCCAACAAACAAATTAAATTAAATAATTTAGATTACAAATACGTGCCCCATAAAAATGAGAAGAATAAAAGTGACCGATGAGTCCCCACAAGAATGCATTCATAGTCAAACAGACTAAACTAGCTCTTATTTTAAGGTGTGTAGTGATTCTCACCTCTATTCCGGTGAAAGTTTTGGTATGGGTTGGACCTGATTATGCACTATTTTCATGCACCTCACGAGACCACCTTGAGAGGGGTTTGCGTTGGGTCTTTCTTGATCGATGCATGGTATGGATATGGGTAGCTGTGGTGTGGATATCCGAGCCATCCTTGGAGTGTTAGTGATGATGAGATGGGAATGACAAGGAAGTAAGAGACTGGTCTTTATAGGGGGATGGGAGGGGAATTCCAATTGGAATCGAGTCCAATGGCAGGGAACAACTTCAGTGCTTATGTTCCCATCACATCTTCAAACTCCCGCAATAAATGCAGATGTAGAGCCTCCGAAACGTCCCATCATCTGTTTCTTTAACCACTAACCCCCCACTCTTTCTCTTGTCTTTGTTTTTGTCATTTTGTCTTTGTTTTGTACTGATTTGTGGCATCCCTCTCAAGTCTCAAGACCTCAAACGGACCTCGTTGTGTGAATTCCAACCGTTTCTTATGGCTGTCCTCCCTGCTGCAGCCCCTTTCCTCTTTTATCCATCCAACATTTTTACTTGTTGAGAAATAGTGGTTCTTCACTCACTTGGTTGATTGGTTGGAATCTGAGTTTGAATCTGGATTTGGATTCTACACATGACCATGGTGAGTATGACTTTGGATTCTACACATGACCATGGTGAGTATGACGACACAGATCCAATGCGTTGTATCTAAAATACTAGATCCAACTTCAGCTTAAATTAAAAAAAGCAAAAATGAAGTAAGATGATGATGATGATGCCACTGTCAAATTGACCCTTCTTGCATGTGCTCTATTTCAGGATTTCACATTGAAATTAAAACAAAAAAACTGGAAAATCTGTCATTACTCACAATAAATCAGAAAGAAAAATGCACAAAACAGTAATTTCATATTCACAAGTCAGTCACAGCAGAGACCCAAACCTGATCTCCGTTTGAAGCTCTCAAAACTCTCATCAGGGCTCTATTTTCGACGGCCCCAGAATGTAATTCTTGGCCGGGGCCGTACAAAACAGAACCACCACCGAAACATAGAAACTCACCAACCCACTCGCCAAAAAAGCCCACTCCGACACAAACCCACCCTCCTCCTCCCCCTCCTCACCCCCAAACCCCGCCGGCGACACCCCCGCCCTCTCACACCCCTCCACACACAGCCCCGGATTGCCCGCAAACGCCCCCGGAAACCTCCACAACCCCTTCTTCCCCGGCACCGATCCCGACAAGCAATTATAAGAAAGATTCAAAAACTCCAGCTCCCTCAGCCCTGAAATACTCGCCGGAATCTCTCCCGACAGCGAATTATGAGACAAATCCAAGCTCCTCAAACTCCCCATCTTCTCAAAACTCCCCGGAATCTCCCCCGCCAGAAAATTATACGACAGATTCAGATATTCCAACCCTTTCAATCCAAACAACCCTTCAGGAATCTCCCCCCGAAGCGAATTCCTCGACAGATCGATCCCAACCGTTGATTGCAGATCATAGTCGAAACCCAATTCCCTATTCGGACCAAGTTCCACAAAAACTCTAGTTTCAGTTTCGTTGAATGTGTACCTGAAACCATCTTCATCTCTGCTGTTGAAGCTCGAGCTGACGTTGAAATTCCCATCTGGAATGAATCCGGAGAAATTGTTTCCAGAGATGTCGAGGAATTGAATTGACTCGAAAGAGAAAATCCAATCAGGAAGAGATCCTTGTAGATTGTTGCCTGCGAGCGAGAGGAATCTCAATCTCGACCATTTCAGGATGGAATCATTCAGCTCGCCATCGAGATCGTTGCCGCTGAGATCGACGAATTCGAGCGATTTGCAGCCGGCGAGCGGTAGCGGGAGCTCGCCGGAGAGATGGTTGCTGCTCAGATCGAGGATTTTCAAGCTGTCGAGCGCGTCGAGCTCCGCCCGGAGCGTGCCGGAGAGATTGTTGTTGTTGAGCTTCAGTTCCAGAAGCTGAAAGCATCCGACGAGGCTGAGAGGGATCGATCCGGAGAGGGAATTGAAGGAGAGATCGATCGCTTCGAGGTAGGTCAGATTTCCGATCGTCGTCGGAATCTCGCCGGAGAGATGATTGTGGGAAAGGAAAAGCGCTTGTAACGTCTTTATTTCGGTAATTCCGGTAGGGATTCCGCCGGAGAACTGATTGTGAGAGAGATCGAGAAGGAGTAGCCCTGATTTGTCAGATGTCTCTGCGATTCCGGCCGGGAGATTGCCGGAGAGATCGTTCCAGCTCAGATCTAGAACCAGAAGCCAGTCGGAGAAGATGAGCTGCGGAGAGATCTTCAAACTCAGTGAGTTTGACGAGAGATTCAGCTCAGATAAAACCCTAAGAGACGAGATGCAGGTAGGAATCCCTCCAATGATGGAATTACAAGCGAGATTGAGAATCGAAAGAGAAGAAGCAGAAGCAGAGAAGCAAGGAAGAGTCCCAGTGAGATTGTTTGATGCCAGATTCAGGAAAACCAGCTCAGATTCCTCAAAATCTCCAAGAATTCCATCCAATCCATTGTTCGATAAATCCAGATACTCCAACGATTTCAGATGCAGCAAGCTCTCCGGAATCTCTCCTTCGAACGAATTCCCTGCAAGATCAAGCTTCCGAAGCTTCGACGAGAAGCTTCCAATCCAGTCCGGAATCCGGCCGCAAAGATCTCCATTTCCAGCAAGAACAATCTCTTCAATGTTCGATAAATTGCTAAATTCCGGCGGAATTTGCCCGTGAAACCGGTTATGGCTGAGATCTAGGGTTCTGAGGGCTTGAAATCGGCCGAAACAGGGCGGAATTGAGCCGGAGAGGTTGTTTTCGGAGAGGATTAGGGTTTCTATCATGGAAAGGTTGCAGAAACCGGGATGAATTGGGCCGGAGAGATTACAGCGGCTGAGTTCGAGACGGATGACTCGGCCGGTCTGGTTGGAGCAGGTGACTCCGGTCCAGTTGGCGCAGTCGGTGACGGAGATGTTCCAGCTGGTGAGGATCTGTTTGGGATCGGCTAACCATGACCGAAGAGTGACAAGGGCTTCTCTGTCCTGTGTATTGAAATCTGTTGTGGAAATCATTGTTGTGTAGAAGGCTAGAAGCAGTAGAAATCGAAGGAAGGTGGAAGAGATGATGATTCTGGATTCTTCCATTACATGAGGTGAAGTAAAGTGAGGAGGTAGAGGTGTAGTAAAGTGAGTGAGGAGAAGGAGAAGGAAAAGGAAAAGGGTTTGGGTGCATTAAAGAGGATTTAAAGAGACCGACATTCTCTTTGGGAGGAATGAAAGGGGTTTTTGGTCCGGCGCCATTAAAACGCAGTGGTGGGGGGACAGCTTTTGCTGTTTGCTTGCTTTGTCTACTGAGTATGGAGCAGAGCAGATGAAGGGAAGGCAAATATCAGGTTATACTCATTACTTTTCTTTTCACTTGTTTTACTTCACCTTTATTTTATTAGTTAAGTATTTTGGAATCCTTGATATGCATTGTAGAGTGCGCGCGAATGATTTTATTTTACTATTGAGATTTACTGTTAGGGGACTTTTGCAGCACGTTTGGCAACGGTCATCGCCGTGGATTCCTCGCCCAAAATCCGCGATCACGCGGATTTTCGTGTTTGGATTGGATGGATTTGGAGATGAAGGAGAGGAGACTTCTTCTCTTTTGATTATTTCTGGAATCGGACCCTCTCCCTTCGGATTTTCTCTTTCCGCGCGCGCAAGGATTTGCGGAGCTACATTGCAGTGAGGCGTTAATATTGGGCAGAGCGGTTTTTGCATTTTTTGGGTCTCTATGGACCCCACAATCAAGATCCGAGCCGATAAAACTGTTAAGAAGGTCCAAAACGGCCAGCTCACCAAATTTCAACCGTTGATCATTCTTAGATCTTGATATATTTGCATAAACGTCTGCACCGTTCGATGGCAATTTCTGATATGCTGTGGGCCAAAAAACGGGATTAAATCCAGTCCGTTTTTTTTCGATTTTTTGGTTCATGTGGGTACCACAATCATGATCTGAACCAGTAGTTATTTCTAGGAGGTCAAACACGGCTAGTTGACCAAATTTCAACCGTTGATCATTCTTAGTTCTTGAGATATTTGCAAAAAGGTCCAGGTACTAAAATATTAAATTCTTATTCTTGTGGGCCCCCTTTGCACGATCAGAACCGTTCATAATTTCTAGATGACCACGAAGTACTTTGAGGTGAAAGTTGAGGTCTTGATTTTTCATTGATTTTGAAAAATTTTATAAAACATATTTATAACCATTGGATTATATATTCTACAATTTGTAGGAATCCTCCCTCCATCCAAACATGGAACTCTCTTTGGGAATCCTACTAGAGAATTGTGGCTTTCTTTGGAGATGGAGAGAATCCTCTAAATAGAGGATTCTTCTACATTTACCAAACGTGCCCTTGGGGAATATATCGTCAGCATTTGGAATTGTGGGGTTGATATAAAGAGAAATTTGAAAAAGTTGCCACTTGCACAGGGGAAACTGGAAAGCCTGATTTACCTGTCGAGGTAGGACTTCACATGCTGGAAAATTAGTCTGTTCTTGAAGAAATCGGACACCCTCATCAGCTAAAAACCTAAAATACCCCAAGGTAGATTAATTAATTATTTATATAAGATATTGTTAGTCAACCAATTTGAAGTAAGACTAGTTAATGAGTGGTGGCAGATATCAAGTTGAGCTGAGCATTTTAAGCATTACAGCTTATGATTCAAGTCTAGATGTATTTAATAAATTGAACCAATCCGGAATTCATACATATTTAATCCATTGAGAGAGAGAGAGAGAGGGAGAATCCAATAAGAGGCAATTTCAGAAGAAGAGAATGGGTGTGACACTGTGACTCCACTAACTCGAATCCCCAACAATTCCATCTCCATATGGGAACAATCTAAAAGCCAACGCAAGCAAGCGACATTCATCTACTTGAGACTTGAGAGGTGCCTCAAACTCGAGAAAGATTCCATGCCTTTGGTCGTTCTTTAACATTTGTTTGTCTCAATGTACTCTTTAGGTGTCAATTTCATTTCGTTTTGGTCCAATTGATTAGAATTTTTCATTTCAATCCTTCAATGGAAACGGAATGGCGGTAAAAGAAATTGGATTTGGAGTTTGATCCATTTCGATTTGTAGCATAATTTTCACTAAATTTTTTTTCAATATTCATATAAAATACATGCATAATTTATAGATTTTTTTTATTTTTCTATTTTTTACATATATGTGTATATATTTTTAATTTTTATTTTCTAAAGCTTTGTCAAATGTTCGAAATACTGAAATATTCCATCTTCGAGGTGAGAGCAAAATGACGGCCAAAACGGAATTGACATCTATGCACATGCGTCCTACATGACATGGATACTTAGACAAGATCTCACTTGATGATTGAATGGGCTCATCCTTGTTTTCAGCTGCTCATCATTCTCTCTTCTTTTATAGCGTGTCTGTTTGGCAAGTCTGATCCATTTGAATCTGAAATGGAGTTGATTCAATTAATCTCTCTTTTGAAATATAGTTGTTTATCGTTAAACTCTATTTTTTTTTTATTTTAAAGATTTTTTTTTAAGTTTTTCCTTTAAGATTTAGTTAAACTCTGTTACAAACTCTTTCGTATGTCTTATGTAATTGAAAAAAAATTGAACTTGTTATACAGTAGTAGAAGTTGTAGTAGGGAGAAAATCATAATAAAGAAATGCCTTCATTACTTTATATATTCAAGTATATTTGAAAATAATTACCTTTTGGTACTTCCTGAAAAAGAGACAAAAAGGTCTAAGGCCCATTTCTTTCCTTTGGCATTTCCGAATTTTGTATTTCCTTGCTATAATTCTAAATTTTAACTACATGAAAAATCAATATTATCTTTTAAAGTTCTTAAATTACAATTCTGGGTTGTTTGGCAATTTTCTAAGGTAGTAAAAGTAATGTAATGCCTTCATTTTTCACACAAAGGGTTACATCAAAAGTACACATTTTAAAAAAATTCAAACAAAAATTAAAAATCAACTTACTTTCTCCACTAAAAGACAAAAAAAACACTGACATTTTACGCAAAAAGTCAAAAAGATTCCTTACCAATCCACTAAAGATAAAATATCATTATAACCTATTTATCTTTTATTCTATCTGGAATTGATGCTTTACATTACTTTTACTTTAATAGTAAATTCACGTAAGAACATGTTTCTCTATTGAAGTTCTAAGAATTTCTTTTTAGAAGATTTATAAATTCGCCAAAAGTTATCTCCTATGTGAATTCTTGAATCCTCCTCTTTGGTGGAAAATCTATAAATTACAACAAAAGGCAAAATGATTGAAATTCTAAGAATTTCTATAGTCATTTTAGACTTCTTAAATGGCTGGAAGCTGGAATCTGAAATTTCTGACACAGAAACATGACATTTGCAAATTTTAGGGGACAAACAATTACATTAGATCTATGAATTCCTAAGATTTCAACTTTTTATCAGAAATTCTAATAAAAAAATAGGCTCTTAAGCATTTCAAAATGCTCAAGCCAAGAAGAGGATCCGAGAATCCCAAAAAGGGGCAGCTTTTGGATATCTCTAAACATCAACTATTAAACATCAACTATTTATAATAAACAAAGGCCAAAAAAAAAAAAACTAAGGGGCATCCTATCATTGCCTTGTATCTGATTTGTTCAAGCCCGTCTATTGTAAAGTTGGAACCTACAAGATAGTGGTGTCAGAGACTATTACTTAGTTCCAGGTGAAGCATATTGAATATGCTTAGGAACTTTAAAAGCATTAATAAAGGTTTGTTTCTTTACTTGAGCATCTACAAATTTCATTAAAAATTTAAGGGGGTGGAATTCCTAAATTCTCAAAAGGTCATTTGGAAACTTTTCGCGTGGTTGGAAATTTGAATTACTTGTGAAAAAATAAGGCATTTGCAAATTCCAAGAGATAAGATGTCCCATCGTAGCCAAAAAACCCCAACATGTAAAATTCTTGTGAGAAGTTTTTGGAAAGAAACAGGCCCTAAAACTAAAAGAAATCACGTTCCTCTTAGATAGGTTTTAATTCCGGTGCATGTTTATCTTGAGAAATTCTAAGAAATGTATATTTCTAAAGCAGAGAAACTGGAGAAACAAAGATGAAGATTCTATCTTTTCTATAAAAGTTTTGTTGGGACATTGGGAAGCAATTGTAAGGAGTGATAGTTTGGCAGTGTATTCAATGGCAAGGTCCCTGGAATCCACTGGTCATGAAAAACAGTATCACTTAATCTACATGATCAGGCCTCTTAACCGAACATTAGAGGTTCTATGTTTTCTTGTTACTCATGGTAAAGAAACAGTGTTTAGGTCATTAACTCATTAGTTATTTTAAAGGAACAGTTCTTGCTGGGAGCATCATCCTGATCCAGGCCTTGTTTATAGATCTGGTTCATCGGCTTACATTAATTACCACATGTGGAAACAAAATTGCATTTTGCATTTTTTCTTCTTCTTTACTCATTAGCAGGAATTCATAACAGTGTTTGATTGCTGCTTCTGTGGAGCCAAGGCCTAGCAGAGACACAAACTACACTAAGAGGCAACCTAGATACAGATACTTCAAAACCCATCAGCTATTGATATGTTGTGTTCTTTTCTCTCTCTCTCTTTTCTTATTTTTATTTGTAAAATTGGTGTCTTTGTAGTATAATGTCTTGAATATGTATCATCTGGGCAGCACCCAGAGAATATCTACTATCTAATGCCACTCAAATTTCTGTTTATATCAGTTGTATCATGACATGTCCGGGCACAAGAATGCGAAAAAACAGAGCAAGGGATTGGTTGATTTGAATCTGGATCCTGAGGCCTGGGGCCCAACTATTAGATTCCAAACCACTTGACATATTTTCCGCCTATGTCTTGGTTCCGGGTAGAATTTCACTTCAATCAGAGTTGGGGTACTGCCAGACTGATCAGATGCAAAATATTTGATTGATTTTTCCTATTTAGAAAACAAAACAAGTTGTTAAATCATGGTATTCTATACGTGATCAATCTGATGGCATACACCGAATTGAAAAGAGATACAATGTGTATAGAACAAAAATATTAATGAACGCACAGAGGCATTTATACTAGCAATTTGAGATAACCAAACCATAAGCCTAATCCTCTCCCAAAAAGAACCATGAGCCTATATGAACAACATATTGTACAAAATATTCTCTTCTCTGATTAGGCATGATGATACATCCAAGCAATTCATAAGATGAAAATGGAAAATGAAAACAACCAAAACAATCCCACAATGTTTGTTTGGTGGGCCATTCCAATATATATATATCACTACAACAAGTTGCACTTTTAGCCACGTTTTTTAGCCACGTTTTTTAAAATTCGTCGGTAAAGGGTATACCTTTGCCGACGTTTTTAATTTCGTCGGTAAAGGGTAGAACTTTTGCCGACGTTTTTTAAAACGTCGGCAAAAGTAATGACTTTTGCCGACGTTTCGTAAAAAGCGTGGCCAAAAGTGCATCCTTTACCGACGTTTTGAACAACATCGGCAAAAGTGTAGACTTTTACCGACGTTTCTAAAAAACGTGGCCAAAAGTTGACCTTTTTACCGACGTTTTTTAATAAAACGTCGGCAAAGGCCTTTCTTAAATTTTAAAAAAAAATTATTTTTAAATTTTACCGACGAAATAAAACGTTGGTAAATATGCTTTTAATTTTACCGAAGAAATTAAACGTCGGTAAATATGCTTTTAATTTTACCGACGAAATTAAACGTCGGTAAATATGTTTATGAATATTTATTTATTTTTATATTAATTTTACATGCAAAAATACAAATGTCGGTAAATATATTTATTAATTTTTATATTAATTGTACCGACGAAAATAAAAACGTCGGTAAATATCTTTTTAAATTTTTATTTTTTACCTTTACCGATGAAATTAATCGTCGGTAAATATGTTTATTAATTTTCATTTATTTTTACGATCATGTTACCAAGAAAAATAAACACGTCGGTAAATATCTCTTTAAAGTTTTATTTTTTACTTTTACCGACGAAATTAAACGTCGGTAAATATGTTTATTAATTTGTATTTATTTTTATATTCATTTTTCCGACGAAAATAAAATAATTATATCCATGATGAATCAAGCGATAAGATTTGACCAGATAATCATTGTTGACCTCCTAAAGAGGGTTTTAGGTTTAGATCGGGAAAAAGTGGCCCACAAAAATTAAAATTGAACCATTAACCCTTTGGTCCTTTTTGTCAATATCTCACAATACATGAAGGATCAATCGTTGAAATTTGATCATGTAAATGTTACTTGCCATATAAAGGGGGTCTATGGTCCATATCTTGCATCAGAGATCCAGATTGTTCAGAAATGTAGAAAAAACGGACTGCATGTCTTAACTCGTGAATGCACTGTAGTAACCATGCATTAATCCAACGATTGATATTTA
The DNA here is from genome assembly GCA_012931725.1 of Litsea cubeba. Classification (NCBI taxonomy): domain Eukaryota; kingdom Viridiplantae; phylum Streptophyta; class Magnoliopsida; order Laurales; family Lauraceae; genus Litsea; species Litsea cubeba. Next base: position 21,524,443 of record CM022952.1, on the reverse strand, counting down.
TTTCAAATATATTTCATGATCCATATTGAATCAACATTTGGGGTTGGGACCTATAACTATAAATGACCTTTTGAAGAGGACTAAAGATTTGGATTGCGAAAATAGGGCGTACAAAATTCCATAAATGATGATCTAATGGTCTGTACGTTTTCATCAATACATCACAATCTATAATGATCCAATGGTTGACTTTTGGTATCATAGCTGTTTTTAGCCCCCTAACATGATCAACGGTTTGGATCACAAATGCTTGTCTTAGTGCCATTTGAAATTGACACAGTAGAAACTTCATCCAAACATGCTAAAACCGGATTCCATCAGTTTTAAGCCAGTAAGAAGAGAAAAGTAGAGATGCCAAACTGAACCTAAGTGTTAAAAATCCAATGTTTTAAGGGTTAATTCATTGTCCGGGAGTCCGATTTACGAGCCGTCAGTTCCTGCAAGTTAATTTCGCCTCGAGCTAGGTGCTCGTGTCGGTTTCCAATTTTTTCGGAGTCTTTTCCCGTTCTGTACGCCCTGCAGGCCGTTTTCGAACCTAAATGTTGAAAAATCCTATATTTTGCTTCTAATTCTCTAACCCGGAGTCCTATTTGCGAACTGTCAGTTCCGTCAATTTACTTTATCCTCGAGCGAAGTGCTCGCGCTGGTTTCCAAATTTTTCGCTGGCTGTTTCTTGCTCTGGACCCCCGGCGGGCCGTTTTTCGATCCTAAGTGTTAGAAAATCCTTTTTCATTTTTATTTTACTTCGGTAAAACTATTGCCGACATGGATGATAGAGTGAGGCCTTGAAGGATGTGGTGTGAATGTGATTGAGATCTAGATCTAGGGTTATGGCCTTCTTCTCTTAGAAAGAAAAAGAAAAAAACCGGTGCTAGTAGTACTTGTTGGAATATGAATTTTGGCCCAATAGTTTCAGCCGCTTGTTTGAAGAAATGGGAGCCTCATTATGATGAGTACCGGGCTGAGATGTGCAATGCCATGTCGATTAAAGATGAATCCAAGAACATAGTAACCAAGCGAATCTACAAGAAATATAAGCAGGTAACTCCAGAAGATGCATCATCTCCTCCGTTTTTAGGTGTACCTCCCATGTCATCTGTTTTTAAATTCTAAATGAAATATATGAAAGGAAAGAAACCGACTCTCAAACAATTCAATCTGAATTTGGTCATAGGACAGACTTTTGGTCCACACGTGACTGTCAAGCTTGTACATTTGCCCTACTTCTTTTATTTTAAATAAACATCGAATTTGAAGTCGTATGATGAACTTAAATTCTACCATTATATTTCTATCTCCGAAGTTGAAGTCGTATGATGAACTTAAATTCTACCATTATAATTCTATCTCCGAAGGTGGTGCAAGGTGAGTGCAGTGGCTATGCAAACTGGGTGGTGATGGCAGTGCAGTGAGTGGTCGTGAGGGAGAGTAAAAGAAAGAATGGAGAAGGAGACGAAAATTAGAGTCGGAAAATTTATCACCGATGTTTAATATAAAACATCAGTAAAGGTTGGTAGTCTTTTTTACTTGTTTTTTAATTAAAAAAAATTAAAATAGTTTTTATTGACGAAAAATCTATTTTTTGCGACGAAAATAATCGTCGGTAAATTGACCAAACTCTTTTCCTTTCCCGCCACCGAAACCCCTCTTTTTATTATTAACATCATTTTTAAGGAAAATAAATATCAAAGACTATTATTGACGAATTCTATTATCAACGAATTTTATGAAGTCAGTAAAATAAACTTTTAGTGATGTTTTTCTGTAAAAGTCAACAAAAGTAAAAACAAAAATAAAAAAAAAATAAAATTCTTTTGCCGACGAAAAAAAACGTTGGCAAAAGTAAAAAGCAAAATTTAAAAAACAATAAAATTCTTTTGCCGACGAAAACAAACGTCGGCAAAAGTAAAAAATAAAATTTTAAAAAAATTAAATTCTTTTGCCGACGAAAAAAAACGTCGGCAAAAGTAAAAAATAAAATAAAAAAAATAAAATTATTTTGCCGACGAAAATAAACGTCGGCAAAAGTAAAAAAGAAAATTAAAAAAATTATTTTGCCGACGAAAAAAAACGTCGGCAAAAGTAAAAAAGAAAATTAAAAAAAAATAAAATTCTTTTGCCGACGAAAACAAACGTTGGCAAAAGTAAAAAGAAAAATTAAAAAAAAATAAAATTATTTTTCCGACGAAAAAAAACGTTGGCAAAAGTAAAAAATAAATTTTAAAAAAATAAAATTCTTTTGCCGACGAGAACAAACGTCGGCAAAAGTAAAAAAATAAAAAAAAAATTAAAATTATTTTGCCGACGAAAAAAAACGTCGGCAAACGTAAAAGAAAAAAAAAAGTAAAATTCTTTTCCCTCTCCCGCCGACCTTTTCATTTCCCTCTCCCGCCTCCCCTTTTGCCCTTATCCCTCTTATCCGTCACTCATTTCTTTTTTCCCTCTCCAGTGAATCTCGTCTCCTCTCATCTCCTCTCGTCTCTCGTCGCCGCCTCCGTCAACTCCCAGTTCCCGCTCAGCATCTCCGGCATCTTCCTCACCCTCCCCTTCCTCTCCATCCCCATCCACTCCGACGACTCTGCCGCCTGCTTCGTCCCCTCCCGCGCTCTGTCCTCCAAACCTCTTCCTCGTTATCAGTTGAAAAAAAAAACCCTTCTCTCTCGATTTGCTCTGGCGACCTCCATCTCCAATCATCTCTCTCGATTTTGCTATGCCAATCTCCATCTCCAGTCATCTATCTTCTCCGCCTCGCTCTCGGTTTGCCCTGGGGATTTCGCTCTCCAATCCATCTCTCTAAAAAACCCTCTCTTTCAAAACCCATCCCTCTCCCAAAACTCCATCTCTCTCAAACCCCGCCCCTCAAAACTCCATATCTCTCAAAACCCCATCTCTCAAAACCCAAAATGAAGAAGCTACTGGTCTCAAGCTTTCTGCACTCAGGACTATTAGTTAAATGTGTGTGTGGTTTTTGGTGTTGCAGATGTGGCCGGATCTTGTCCAGAAATCTAAGGACGGAGGTCTTGATGTCATTGAAACATATATTTTCTGGAACCTTCATGAACCTGTTCGGAATCAGGTAATCTTCTATGTTTGGACATTTATTTTATTTCTTACTGTTTGATGTTTCAATTCAAAGTATTGTTTTTTTTTTTTTTTTAATATAGATTGATTGGTAATGGTTGGTTTATTGTGAAGTACTTTGAAGAGTTATTTTGTAGTATGATTTTGAAGGGAGGAATGATTTGGTGAAGTTTGTGAAGACAGTGGCAGATGTTGGACTTTATGTCCATCTGCGGATTGGTCCGTATGTCTGTGCAGAATGGAATTATGGGTGTGTTGGTTTTTTTTGGTTTTCTTTGGTTTTTCGCCTTTAGGATAAGTGGGGGAGGTTTTTTCTCTTCATTGTGGCTAATGTGTTCTTATTTTGGTACAGAGGCTTTCCTCTTTGGCTGCATTTTATTCCTGGGATTAAGTTCATAAAAGATAACGAGCCGTTCAAGGTTTGCCCAGCACAAAGTTTCTAAATTGCAAAAGTTATCTTGTGTGTTAAGCGATTACGGAATTTATACTGATTCATTAGTCAGTGTGAAGGGATTTGCTATTTACTATGGAATTGGTGCACCCATTTCTTGGATTATCCTTTAAGTTCACCAAGATATGTTTTTTAAATTTTCTTTTTGAATCTGCCCTGGTTCACTACTTCTGTTCCGTGTCAATTTGTAAAAATTAATGAATCCTCAAAACACCACCCAAACTCGAAGTTTGTCTACAAAAGAAATCTAAACTTAGGAAAATCATAAAGCGTGGAGATGAAAATAGGATTTGGACCACAAATTGGTGACCACGGGAATCACTAGGAATCAACATATTAAAAGTGTGAAAGAAAGAGTTTTGATTTATTTATTTGGTCAGTAAGTGTGAACGAGGTTTAACAGAAGCAATCAAACACTTGGAAAAATCCTAGTGCACTTGGCAAAATCAAACACTTGGCAAAATCCTTTAGGATAAGTGGGGGAGGTTTTTTTCTCTTCATTAGAAGTTAAGCTGGGAACCATATGGAATGAAAAGTTGGTGAAATAGTATTCTACCTAAGCATGGTTTCATTTTTCACCCTTGAATGAATGCATAGTGGAAGCCGGAACAATGATAAGAGATGAGTTTGATTAACAGGATTGGAGATATATGGATGGTGGGGATGGTAAGGGAGGGAGTGTTATAAAGGTAGTTGATATTAATTGGGAGGTGTTGCAAATGGTGATCCGGCTCTATGACTACTTATATATGTCTGAAAGATATAGAGCAGAGGGTATATAGTCGATTAAGGTAAATGGAAGTGGGGTATTGGAACAGGAGGGAAGGAGATGGGTATAATTCTTTCTTCTTGATTGACACCTGTCCAACATTTTGATTCTTTCTATAGAATGTTCATCATGCAGGTCAACCAATGCCTAGTGAAGAGTAGGAGGAACTTGTAATGACCAGTATCCAGTGCAACCTTTTGAATACCAAATGCCCATTAAGTGGAAAGCCTGTTACTCAACTTGAAAATCCAGTACGCAGGTACAGTTATTTTGTCCAAAATTCTTCAAAAGAGATAGATACTACATGTTTAGGGAAGTGAATTGGCATTACCCTTTTCTCGGTTTTTGGGACTTCAACACTCCTGCTTTTGAATATTAGTCATTTTTAGGATAGTTCGATCAATTTTTTTATATTATAATTTTAGGGAATAAATGGAGCTGTTCGAGATGATATTCTACTGCAGCTTTCAGTTCCTATTATGTTTGTGCAGGTATATATGGTTTTAGGTTTCATGTTTTCTTATAGTTTTGTCTGAGTCCTTTCCCTGTTCTATCCTTAATGTGATATAATTCATGGTGAAGGGTAGCAAAGATGGACTCTGTCAGCTGGATAGGTTGGGCACTGTTCAAAAGAAGATGAATTGTGTCAATGAGTTGCATGTGATTGATGGCGGTGACCACTCTTTCAAGATAGGAAAAAAATTCCTGCAATCAAATGGGTCAAGCCGGGCTGAAGCAGAAAAGCAAGCTCTCAGGGCTATTGCAGAGTTCATCTTTAAATCTATCCAGGTTAAGTGATTTACTGTGACTATGAGAAACACTTATTTCATAGCAGCATCTGTAACAGTGTAGGCATTTTGTATCCTGCCTTTTCTGTTATACTGTTTTGTCAGAATTAGCTATGTGATATTGGTAGAATGCATGCATTAGGGAATGAATGTTCTCATGCTATATCTCTATCTAATAATTCTCTTATGACTTTATGTCTCAAATGTAGGCATTTTGGGGGTATTGAACTAGGGACTGGAGGATTAGTCAGGGCCTATGGAGGAGTTGCAGCAGAGTGCTTGAAAAATGCTTAACACTTGCCTAGTGAAATCTCAGGTATTGGCGAGCTGCTTGTTAATATTCGTCAACTTTGGATTTAGCTGTACAGTATATGCCTCTACACCTATATATAGGTACAGTGTGTGAATTTGTTACCTATACGTATACCCTAATGCATTGTAAGTATATGTTATGCAACATGGCATGAGTGTTCATGTGTTTGTGGCATGATGAACTAAAAATATCCCCACACACCATGGATGTAGGTTTCGGGTTATTTGTGTTAATGATTTTCTGCGGAGATGTAATGATTTTTTGAACCCATGTTTGTGAATTCAATGAGAGATGAATGTAGGGAATTTGTGTTGAGTTGAATATGTGTAAGAACAATTTAAATGATTATAAATGGAAGTTTTGCAGGGTTTGTTCACCACCTTCCTTTGTTCAGCATTTTTGTGTTGTTTGAATGGTTCAAGATTGGTTTCAATGATTCGAATGCTCTTTTCAGAATCTCTGTTTGGTTTCAATGATTTGATGTTCGCAATGCACCTGCAATCCCCGCCAAGCCATGTGCATGCAACATCTGCTTCGAATGAGGATTGTTAGTCCAGTGCCTGTTTTGCATTTTAGGGTGTATTGTTTTGTGTTCCTTGGGCTGATGGGTGTAGCTTCTCTTTCCCTCTTGTTGTTGCTTGCTCTTCTGTTTTCATTTCCTTTGTTTTCTGCTTTTGCATGTTCATTGTTCTAGCAAAAAGCAAAAAAAAAAAAAAAAAAGAAAAAAAGATAGAGGATCTGAAGATATTTCAAGAGTGGAAGATCATAGGCATCCAGCTACACTTTCGCTGCATTCCAATCTCCTCCCTCTTACTTTTTAGGCCGTCAATCAATCAATGCATTAGTATTATCATCATTTTTTTTAACTTATGAATCTTTTAGGTGTGGTAATTCCCACATCAACAGCTCTTTCTATTGTTATAGGACACTTAAAATAGACTTTTAAGTAGTGTAGTTGGTAAATATTTCCTTACATACTGTATCAGACTGGTTTTCAGTTTGTTTTTGCATCGGACTGTTATTTGCATGCTGATGCCTTTAAAAAGGTCAATATAATGTGTGCTTTCTGTTAATAATTGTGCACTTAATAACAAATAACTTCTCTGTTGCATTACATTTTAATTATTTCAAGCATATGTATTTTGATAGCTGTGGATGTTATTTTGTCACAGTATAGTTGTGCACTTTTTGTACCACTGGGACATTGTGTGCCTCAAATTGAGTTTATGGATAGATGCAATAAGGCATCATTGATGACTATGGCAATTATGATTGTGTTTCAGGTTTAAGTTTGACGATGAGAGGGTCCTAGAGGAGCAGTACAGTGGTGAAGAAGAGGTGAGAATTCTGCTACCTTGAATTCTTGGGATTGCCACTTTTTTTTTCTTTTTTGCTTATTTATTTCCACTCTCGTTTAATATATCCTGCTTCTTGTCTCTTGCTTATATCCAACAGTTACCATAGACAAATCCGGGTTTCAATAACACCATTTAAGTTCACAAAATATTCAAATGCATATATGCTTGTGTATATTCGTGAAAGTGACAGGGAGAAAATAATCTGTAATGTAGACGAGAAGGACATTGCTGAACACCTTAGGTTAAGGTGCTTTTTATACATTGTTGTGTTTAACTTTTCCGTATGGTAGTGTTGACGCTGAGAATGTGTGAAATTTTTTTCCACATAAGGTTGAAGAAGGAACAGGAAGAAAAGGAACACAAGAAGGAAAAAGCAGAGGCGCATTTATACACCATAATTAAGGTTTTCATTTTCTACCTTCCTTTTGCGCATTTATACACCAGAATTAAGGTTTTCATTTTCTACCTTCCTTTTGCGCATTTATACACCAGAATTAAGGTTTTCATTTTCTACCTTCCTTTTGAAAAAAACAGAAAAAATAATCTGCCCTTTTTTTACGCCCCTCCAACTCTATTTAGTGGGCTCTATTAGTAAAAGTATTTTTTTACTAATTGTTCATCACGTTTAGGTTGCTCGAAATGAGGATCTTGCAGAACAGATTGGAAGGGAAATATATTTTGATCTTGTTGATCATGACAAAGTTCATAGTTTTTGTATTAAGAAGCAAATGCCTTTTAACCTTTTCAAGGTCAAGGTAAGGTATTTCTTTTTTGTCTCCCTTCCCCGTCTTCCTTACAAAATCTGGATTTTATGAAGTGATGTAAATCCAAGATGCAATGGAGTTTTGTTATACAGTAAAGGAAAGGACATAACGGAGCTCATTGCTTCTGGAAGGGAAAAGCTTGCCGCCATTCCCGGCGGCGGCGGCGGTGCTGCCGTTTCCATGTCTGCCGCCGTTGGCGGTGGTGGAGCCGCTGTTGCACCTGCTGCGGCCGAGCCGAATAAGGAAGAGAAGGTCGAAGAGAAAGAAGAATCCGATAATGTATTGATCCTTCAAGTCCCCATTTCTGTCATCTCTCTCTTCCACTTTTTTTTTTTTTAAATGTCTTGTGCTAATGTGTTCTTTTTCCTTTTTTTTTTTTCAGGATATGGGATTCAGTTTGTTTGGCCAAGTGGAGGTAATGCTGATTTTGATAAGCAAGGCAGCGTCTTTTTTTCAGTTTTAGGAAAATTGAAATGGAAAGACTGTTTGAGAGTTTGATAGATTGTTTTTTTTTTAATGATGTCCAGACCTGTTGTGACTACGAATGATGGCTGATTGTTGTTTGCTTTAATTTGGAATGCATTGGTTTCATATGATTTAATGCAAATTGTTGTGTTTCTTTGAATGTCACATATCCAACAATATAATTAGATTAGATGCAATTGTAGGAGAAAAGATTCAGAGTTAAACTAATTTGGATAGGTCTTTAAGTTTACTTTGATGCACAATGCCCCCACATTCCACCAAACAAGCACACAAATGAAGGTTCTTCTTCGTTACCTGTTGGTAGCAATGTGTCCTGTTGACCATTATAGATACAGGTGTATGCACAACCCCATCAATGATTTATTGTAGGTTGGGCTGAGGTTGGATTGGTGGTTGATGGTTTATTGTTGTTTGATTTTCTTTGGAATGCTTGTCAATGCAATTGTTAAGAGTTACATTTCATTATCAACAATATAAACCAATCAACTTCAGTGTTAAGCCTTTACATGGATAAGTCTTTACACTGGGTAGTGGTAGCTCCGTTTTGTTTTACACATTAATGTTCATTTTTCAACAGAGATCTCTATCATGGATGTTGCAATTTACTGTCCAGGTGTCACCATAGTCGTCTGCCCTTTACCGTCACTCATTCAAGTCTCTGTCCAGCTTCTTGCAATACCAGCGAAAAAAAATTATTTCCACTCTCGTTTACCGGAAAAAAAAAATAATTTTTTTTTTTAAAATAGACCATTGCCGACGAAAACTTTCGTCGGCAAAAATCAAATTAAAAAATAAAAAAGAGTTTTGCCGACGAAATTGTTCGTCGGCAAAAATAGAAAAGAAAATTTTAAAAGCCCATTGCCGACGGCAAAAATGAAAATAAAAAATCAAAAAAGTTTTTCCGACGAACATTTTCGTCGTCAAAAAATAAAAAAGAAAAATTTTAAAAATATTTGCCGACGAATATTTTCGTCGGTAACATAAAAAATAAAAAATTTAAAAAATAATTGCCGACGAAAATTTTCGTCGGAAAAAATTTAATTAAAAAATAAAAAAATAATTACATATTTTTGCCGACGTTTTATTTTCGTCGGTAAAATAAAAAAGAAAAATAATAAAAATACTTTTGCCGACGAAAAGAAACGTCGGCAAAGGTAAAAAGAAATTTTTTTAAAAAATAAAATAACTTTACCGACGTTTTTATTCGTCGGTAAAAATCAAATAAATCGTCGGTGAAAATTATTTTTTTGCCGACGAACTTACTTTTCGTCGGTAAAAGTTTTCGCTGACGGATTTTTTACCGACGAAGTGTCGACGAAAAAAATATCGTCGGTAAATACTTTTATCGACGAAAATGTAACTTTTGGCGACGAAAATTTTCGTTGCCAAAAGTGCTAGTTGTGGTAGTGTATATATATATAAACTCTGGATCTGAGGGGAATAGCTATAGGTGGAGTTGTGGAAATGATATTGATTTTGTTGTGCGCGTGTATGCGGAAACGTGAATCAGCGATCGAGCAATCAAACAACCACACAAGGACAATCAATCACACACAAGAGAATTACGTGGTTCGGCAATCTTGCCTACATCCACGGGAAAGAAAACTCTCCTTAAGGTTCACACCCCTCTCTCTCTCTCATGGGTTACACATTACTTATAATGCTCTTTCCTACCACCCCAAGAAACCCTAACTTAGGCAACAAGAAAGCCCGGTACAATTACCATAATGCCCATATCCATGAACCCAATTGGTCTGGACCCTAGGCCCAACAATCTCCCCCTCCAGACCATGGGGAAGACGCCTCTAAACCCCTTACTAGGAGTCCAGTCCTGCCAACTCTGAACACAGCTCCGGCTTTCCCTTACACATGACCTTAGTCATCATGTCAGAGGGATTCTTGTCAGTGTGAATCTTTTCCAGCTTCATGAGATTCTTCTCGATGACCTCACGAATCCAATGATATCTCACATCAACGTGCTTTGTGCGGGCATGGTATGTAGCATTCTTGCTAAGATCCATAGCACTCTGACTATCACAGTAGACTACATACTCATCTTGCTTCAAACCCAGTTCTTTAAAGAAATTCATCAACCAAATCATCTCCTTCCCTGCTTCATTAGCAGCTATGTATTCTGCTTCGGTTGTAGACAATGCTGTACACTTCTGCAACTTAGACTGCCAGGAAATAGCTCCCCCTGCAAAGTAAATAAGTACCCAGAAGTAGACAACCGACGATCAAGATCGCCTGCAAAATCAGCATCTGTAAAGCCTTCAAGTACTGGTTTTAAGCCTCCGAAACACAAGCAAAAATCTGATGTACCTCTCAAATATCTAAGGATCCACTTCACTGCTTCCCAATGCTCTTTCCCAGGGTTAGAAAGAAATCTACTTACTACACCCACTGCATGAGCAATGTCTGGCCGTGTACACACCATGGCATACATAAGACTCCCAACTGCTGAGGAGTATGGAACAGACATCATCCGTTCATTTTCTTCATCTGTAGTAGGATATAATCTCTTACGGACCTTGAAGTGACTGGCTAGAGGCATGCTAACTGGCTTAGCATCTTCCATGTTGAATCTCGCTAGCACCCGTTCAACATATTTCTCCTATGACAACCACAGCTTCTTGGCATTCCTGTCACGACGTATTTGCATTCCCAAAATCTGTCGTGCGGGACCCAAGTCTTTCATGTCAAAAGTCTTTGACATGTCCCTCTTCAACCTGCCAATCATTTCACTATCTTGTCCAACTATCAACATATCATCTACATATAAAAGAAGGATAATAAATTTGCCATTACCAAACTTACGAACATAAACGCAGTGATCTGCAGCTGTCCTCCGGTACCCATGACTCACCATGAATGAATCAAACTTCTTGTACCACTGTCTCGGCGCTTGTTTCAGCCCGTAGAGACTCTTTTTCAACCTACAAACCAGCTTTTCTTTTCCTTCTACCTCAAACCCCTCCGGCTGAGTCATGTAGATCTCTTCTTTCAGATTACCATGAAGAAATGCAGTCTTCACATCCATCTGCTCAAGTTCAAGGTCCATGCTGGCAACTAGACCCAAGATAACTCTGATAGAAGTCATCTTCACAACTGGAGAGAAGATTTCATCGAAGTCAAGGCCCTTCGTCTGCGCAAAGCCTTTAACCACTAGCCGTGCTTTGTGCTTTATCAGTTTTCCACTGTCATCTCTCTTCACCTTGAACACCCATTTGTTCTTCAGAACCTTCTTGCCTTTTAGGAGTTCCACCAGCTTATAAGTATTGTTATTTTTCAAAGAAGTCATCTCATCCTGCATAGCCTGCATCCACTCATCTTTATCTGCATGAGTTTTTACTTCTGGGTAGCTCTCTGGCTCCCCCTCATCGGTAAGCAAAATATAATCTGCTGCAGGATATCTTGTTGACGGTTGACGCTCTCGAGTAGACCTCCTAATCTGAGGTTCTGTGGTTTCTGACTGAGGATACTGCTCCCCCTGCTCAACACCCTGTTCATTTGGCAACCCCTGCGCCTCATCACGATCTGGATCATTTTGTTCACCTTCTCCACCTGTAATCTGCACTGGAGAAGGAGTCGGTGTGAGATCAACCACTCCATCAACAACTTCATTAGACTTTTCAGTCTTTTCAATATCTCCAAAGAACTGATCTTCATGAAACACAACATCCCTACTTCTGATAAATTTTCTCTTCTCTGGATCCCATAACCTGTAGCCAAACTCGGCTCCACCATAGCCAAGAAAAATGCAGCACACTGCCTATCATCCAGCTTTGAACGCTGCTCCTTTGGTACATGTGCAAAAGCCTTGCACTCAAATACCTTCAAATGAGAATAAGAAACATCTTTACATGTCCATACTCTCTCCGGAAGATCAAAATCCAAAGGAGCTGAGGGAGACCTGTTAATCAGGTAAACGGTAGTCATAATAGCTTCACCCCAAAATGGTTTGGGTAGCTGTGCCACTCTAATCATGCATCTCATCCTTTCAAGAATAGTGCGGTTCATTCTCTCGGCTACACCATTGTGCTGTGGAGTACCAGGAACTGTTCTTTCATGTCGAATACCATGCTTTGAGCAATAGCCTTTAAACGGGTTTGATGTGTACTCACCACCATTATCAGTGCGGAGACACTTCAAGAGCTTTCCTGTTTCTCTTTCAACCATGACATGAAACTGCTGAAATACCTGGAACACCTGATCCTTCGATTTCAACGCATAAACCCAGACTTTCCTAAATGCATCATCAATAAATGTGACAAAAAACTTTCTGCCACCCAATGACTCCACCTCCATGGGAACCACAAACATCAGAATATACCAAATCCAACACATTAGATTTTATCGTTGATGTTTTAGAGAAAGAAACCCTATGTTGTTTACCAAACAAATAATAATCACAAGGGTCAAGGGATGTACCTTTGGAGTAATGAATCAGATCTTTCTTTGCCAATAACTGCAGTCCTTTCTCACTCATACGTCCAAGTCTCTTGTGCCACAGATTTGGAGAGGATCTGTCTTCAACAACATTTAACACACCTTTGCATAGCTTCACATGTGTTTTGTTACAGCGTATTATACGCCTTCCCTCTCGCAAAAAATAAGAGACCATTTAGTGAGTTTCCATCTGCCATTTCCGAAGTAACTTTCACAACCTGCACGGTCCAATGAAGTCCCGGAAATCAGATTCAACCGCAGATCAGGAATATGTCGCACATCTTTCAGCGTCATTGTGCAACCAATATCGGTTTGAATGCAGACATCACCGATCCCAACAATATTCGAATGACTTGTGTTGCCCATCTTCACAGTGCCAAAGTCCCCTGCTTTGTACGTTGTGAACATCTCCTTAGAAGGAGTAGCATGGTAGGATGCTACTATGTCAACAACCCACTCAACGTGATCATCTGCAACACTTAAACACTCTTTACCTTCACTGGTCAGAATCACTACTTCATTATCCAAAGTAGCAGTACTGTTAGTGTCATTCTTCTGCTCATTGTTGACTTCTTTATTTTCCTTCAAGGCAAAACAATTCTTTCTAATGTGACCCTCCTTGCCACAATGAAAGCATTTTCCAGACTTTTTCTTAGTCTGTGATTCCTTGCCACCTCTGGACTTGCCACGACCCCCCTTTGGTCCCTTACTCTTACTCCTCCCTCTATTTTCAGTAACAAAGGCATGTGCATTATTTGTTCCTGCAGTTTTTCTTCTTGTTTCTTCATTTAACAAGCTGCTAGTAACCTGACTCATTGATAACACACCATCTGGAGTAGAATTGCTCACGGAAACAACTAATGTCTCCCATGTATCTGGTAAAGAACTTAGAAGAAATAAAGCTTGCATTTCATCATCAAGGACCATCTTCATTGTAGCCAGTTCATTCACAATGCATTGAAAATCATTTATGTGATTTTCAATTTTACCACCCTCCTTGAATTTCATGTTCACAAGCTTTTTTAATCAGAAAAGTTTTGTTTACGGCGGTTTTTCTTCTCATATCTTTCTTCTAACTTCATCCAAAGGGTTCTCGCATTGGTTTCATTAGACACGTGATGGAATATGCTGTTATCCACCTACTGTCTGATGTGACCAATGGTCTTTCTATGCAATTTTTTCCAATCTGGATCAGACATATCTTTTGGTCGGGCACTATTCCCTTCAATGGGATCATAGAGGTCTTTGCAATAGAGTATATCCTCCATCTTAGGTTTCCAAATCAACCAATTGGTATAGTTGAGTTTGATCATGGTAGTGTTCACAGTGTTATTCTCCATCTCAATTAAATAATCAAGAAATATAAACAACTGTCACTAACCTCAATTTCTGCACCAATCTGTAGATCTCGTCACCACGAGCATGCCAGAAGAAACGGATCTGAAATCCGACTTTGGATGGCTCCGATATCACAAAAATAATTTTCTGCGCTCCGATTGGTCAAACTTTATTGTTGACCGTCAAATTGCCAATCTTCTTCCACAATTACGTAGATCTGCTCGCAACGAGTCTGTAGGCGCAAATGGATCTCCGATCTGACCTCGGATGATCAAGATATTGACGAAACAATTTTCAGCCGTCAATCTGGTCAAACCCTTGTTGACTGAACTGTGCGCTGACGTGGCGCTGACGTCAACAGAATGCTGGAGTGGGCTTTCCCAGGTCACGGGTTAGGCGGAACTGACCCAGAACCTGACCTGACCTGGTCTTGTCTGTGGGCTTAAAGCACTGGGCTTCTGCAAACGGGTTGGGTTGACCCGACCTGAACCCAGCCCATGAACCCAAACAAAAGTCTTCTCCCCAAACAGAATGGGTTATGTTTCTTGGTTCTGGTTTTGTAACCAGAACACGATGGAGAGCTGCTCCTTCGTTCTTCTGCTCCGGCGATGGTGCGACGGCACAGCACGGCAACGGACTCCGGCGACGGCACGGAAGCAGCGGAGACCGGCGATGGCGCAGCGGCAGGACGGCGATCCTCCAGCGAAAGGGCGGCCCAGTAATGATCAAGATCCTGATTCTCCAAGATCTCCTTTTTGCCTCCTTCTCCGGCAACAAGCAGTCAACGGAAGCAGATCGGACCGGCGAAGAGCGGGCGGCAGCAGCTGTTGACGCCGGGACGTCTTTCTCAGCGGCGACAGCAGGCCGAAACTGCTGAAATCTGATCCGTAAAATCCGGATCACCCCCTCCTTCTATGGCGACAATAAATCCGGCGAGATCTGCTCTCCTGAACACAACGATGGCGGTCCCGGATCTTCTGTCTTCTGTAAGTAGAACCTTTCTTCTGTTTGGAATTAGGAAATTCGATCCGTGTGATCGGTGTGGCCTGGCAGAGATCGGAACCGATCTCTGTCTGTTTTCTGCAACGAAGAGCAACGTGCAGAAATCCGGATCAAGGAATTGATCCGATCTGTCGATCGCAACGCGGCACAATCCAACCTAGTAAATCCTAGGCTCTTATACCACTTGTTGTGCGCGTGTATGCGGAAATGTGAATCAGCGATCGAGCACTCAAACAACCATACAAGGACAATCAATCACATACAAGAGAATCCCGTGGTTCGGCAATCTTGCCTACATCCACCGGAAAGAAAACTCTCCTTAAGGTTCACTCCTCTCTCTCTCACTCTCTCATGGGTTACACATTACTTATAATGCTCTTTCCTACCACCCCAAGAAACCCTAACTTAGGCAACAAGAAAGCCCGGTACAATTACCATAATACCCATGTCCATGAACTCAATTGGTCTGGACCCTAAGCCCAACAGATTTATAGATGGTTAGTTTTGTAGGAGAGTTGCATTTGAAGGCAATGGGCAAGACATCATTGGTTGATTGTAAATCTAGGAAGGCCTAACGATTGCATAGGCAGATTTTTACCATTGCTTTATTTTCAGGCAACATGTGCTGATAACAATAAAGCTGTCTAGTTTGTGGAAAGAGTTGGATATGATTAAAATACGAGGCGAAAAATGGCCCAGTGGAAGCTTAGACTGGTTCTTTGTGCTATTTGTAAAGAACAAATTTTATGAATCTTGTCAAATATATTCAAGATACCCTTTACCCCTCGTTATAACTCTGTAAACAACAACCAAATGAGTAAACTACTAAAGAGTATTGCATGGGCAAAGAGATATATCATCACACCAGAAACACAGTCATTAGGCAACTTTTCAATCCAAACTATCCAAACTAGACCCAGATATAGAAAGAATAAAAAAAAATAAGGTCTCAACTCTCAACCATCAACAAGCAGGATTAATCCAATGCAGTATGACAAATTGTCAAGCATATGTTTTAGCCTTTTGGGGGCTTGAAAAAGATTTCTCCCCAGAAAGAACTTGGTATAGATAGCTACCACAATCTCATCCATTTTTAAGGGATTGTGTGTAGACCTGGCTATTTGTTTTTAACTGCATCTACAATGTGAGATCTTAGAACAGCAATCTCCTACCATATAACTAAATGACAACAATGATCACGTAATGGAAACATGTGGGTCTTACAACTTTGGACTTCGAGAGATTATTAATTTTTTCCGTTCTACTTCTAATATGCACACAACTCTGTATCATCCACCAAACTGCCCTGCAATTGAGTTTTCTTTACTCTGATTTCCAATCACTGAGATGAGGTTTTTGCAAAACATCTTACAAATGATTCTAGAGAGCACTATCTCTACTTGGGAAGAAAGCACAGAAAAAATGTTAGTAATTGCTGAGCTGTGAGACTTATCAGATGGAGAAAGCAAAAGTTTATTGCTTGCCTAACACAAGGCAACTAGATCACATAATCTCCTACAAAATGCAAAGACAAGCATCAACTGAAAAGGTGAGTAATCAGATTAGAAAGGGTGGTGCCATCTCCATGGAGTAGGTGGAGACCATTTGTCACGACCCAGTCCCGATATTATAATTAAATCCAAGTTAAACCCGAAATGTATAAACAAATACATGATTACAAATGCTAAATTACACATTTAATCTGCATAAACTGAAACATCAGATAATTGCAGACACAATTCAGAATAAATAAGAGTCATTTACAAATTTAGCAAATTACAATAGCATTTTAAATCATCTACCTAAAAAGGAAGGAATCACATCTTCCCTAAAAGAAGGAATCAAATCATCTTCCATAAAGGAATGAATATCAAATATTGTGGGATTTATCAGTGCCCGAGCGAGAGACTACTGACATCTCATTGAGCTCCGGAACACTCCCAAATCATCTGCTGCAGCAGGAACAGCTCATAAAGAACAATAATCAAATAGATATGTGGTATCAGACTCAGAGTGGTACAATTAACACATTTCATTCGTTTCTCATTTAATTCAACGAAACCCATTTAACTAATTAATCCAATCATGATTTAATTCAATATAATCCCATAAGGATTCACAATTCAATACAATACAATCCCTTTAGGATTTCAATTCAATAATGTCATTTATGACTAATCATTCCATTCCAATTCCAGTCAACCATTCAGGTGAAATCTTTGGTTATTTAATGTACGTACTATTCTCGATGGACATCACATTTAGTATTGAATTTGTACATTAAAGTTCCCTTAATTCACACCCATGGAGACCTAAACATTATTCTTAGTCTTGTTTTAATCAATAGGCTCTTTCCTTATAAAAATCAAAATTCAAACATGAGATTCTATTAGTTTTGGGTAACTGTTCGGCTTCAAAACCAGAAACACCAATTGGTCACTCATCTCGATCAAATCGACACATATTCTCATCACGAATTTCAATCCAATTATGACAATTAAGATGTCATAATTATCCTTAACATACCTAAATAATAGTCTCTAAGACTCACTAATTCAATAGGCTTATAAATCGGAATTTTAAAATTTTCATCATCAGAAGTTTTGTACATTCAGCCAGCTGTTCGGCTAGCCGAATAGGGTTCATTCGGTTGTTCAGCCAGGTGATCCGTGGCTCGATTTTTTGCAGAATTGTGACACAGTCACATTCGGTCACCATTCGGCTAGCCGAACAATGCCCTCCAGAATTCTTTTCAGAATTCTAATTCCACCATTCAAACCTGCACAAAACTCATGGAACCCGTTGTTCCCTTCCTCAAACATCATGTACACTTTAATAACACTTCTATTTCACCCTTCCAATCCAATCAACTCAATTCAAACACCTTCCAATCCTAGGGAAAACCGCATTATACCTACCTGGACTTTGGCCGTTTTACAGAGTACCCCCTATACTTTGGTATTTGTGACTAAACCTACCTGTACTTTTAGTTAACATGCAAAATGAACGGAAACTGTTAGTATTGACGGTGTAGGCCGTATAAAACGCCTCTGGTGCATACTGGCGCCAAATTATAACCTGAAAAAGACATTTTTGCCCTTAAACCAAGGCTATAAAAGTGGAAAGGCATAAGAGCACAGCTTCTTCATTCTTTTTCCAGCCATATCAAATGGCTTCCTTCTCATCAGTCATTTCAAGTTTCAACCACACATATTGAAACTTCCAGCTAACATCAATCCGAGGCAAAATTATTTTGGCCATCCTTTTCATTGCCTTTCATTAAATAATTAAAAAACATCAATAAAATTAATTCCTGACACACATCCTTTTATGATTTCTCTCTAGTGGTAGCGGATAGCTAGTCATAGTTTCAACCAAAATAAAATGTATAATAAACTGGTCATCCTTTTATGATCCCACTGTGCACTCAGACCCACCAGCCACTTCATCTCCCAGCACACCTTCTTCTCCTTCACTGCAATCCACTCTCCCTGCACATCTTCTTCTCCACCCTTTTCTCACCCTCACAACAGCACCCACCTTCACCTCCCTGCACAGGCGCAGAACTCCACCCTCATACACTCCCTGCAACCCCCCTCTTCGTCCAGCCCACATCTTCATAAATCGGGCCACACTTCTAATCTAACCCATTTACCCGAAACCAAACCATTTATCATGACCAGGCCCATGCGTTTTCAAATTTTATCATTTGCTCTAAATTATGCACAGAGACTTTTTTCTTCTTGAAACAGAGGGCTAGGGCCAGCCCTCTTAAAAATTTGGGGCTTCTGAGCAATCTAATTTCAAGTTATCCATGAGCATCAAGACATGCATTAATGCCATAATTGGGTCCCCATGTTGGGTTTATATGCAACAATGGGTTCCCAGTTTTTAATTTCATCAGATTAACATACATTCATGCCAATTTTTACTCAGAGAAAGGAAAAGCAAAAAGAGATGAAACGAGCTGTGATAAAAAAAAATCAAGGCAGTGATGAAAAGAGACAAATTCAGAAAAAAAATGAATTCAGAGCGTGACTAAGGAAGAGAGAGAGAGAGAGAGAGGAGATCCATGCTAATGATAGTGGTTTTTTTTTTCTCTCCTTCGTTGGAGTGGCAGCAGA
The DNA here is from genome assembly GCA_012931725.1 of Litsea cubeba. Classification (NCBI taxonomy): domain Eukaryota; kingdom Viridiplantae; phylum Streptophyta; class Magnoliopsida; order Laurales; family Lauraceae; genus Litsea; species Litsea cubeba. Next base: position 21,505,520 of record CM022952.1, on the reverse strand, counting down.
AAATTCATGTGTTCTAGATGACAGTGGTGTGATGACTTGGGGTTTGTCAAAGGGGATTTCAGAAAAATAGAAACCACTTCCTGGTTTTAAGATTTTGGTGATGGAAACCAAAGTGAGGAAGATAGCAGTGGCCGTGGACGAAAGTGAAGAGGGTTGTATGCCTTGTCTTGGTTTCTGCAAAATCTTGTCCCATAGCGAGAAAAAGAAAGAAAAAGGAGGGAGGGGAAAATAGAGAAGAAAGAAAGGAAGGAGATGCAGGGGAGGAGAAGTTGGGAGAGGAAGATAAGAAAGAAAGAGGAGGACGTGAGGAAAGAAAAAGAAAGAGAAGGAAGAGAGGAAAGGGAGAAAGAAAGACAGAAGGTGCGGCGGCAGTGCACTGATCATGCGTGTGTGCAGGCGGAGTGCAGGGGCAGGGGATGGAGGTGTGTACATGCACGGGGGGAGGCGTCCGACGGCGTGAGGAGGAGGAAGGAGGTGCTGCGTTCGTCTATGGTGTGTGAGATGGAGAGTTTTGTTCAGGACGGTGGAGGAAGATGGGTTGCAGGAGGTGGAGATGAGGGAGTTCTACGGATGTGGAGAGATGAGGACGAGAGAATGGGAAACCCTAACGAGAGATGAGGGAGTTCAGTCAAAATCGCCCAAAATCACCAGACTATGTGAACCCTAACAGCAAGAGCAAAATGGGAAAATGAACAAAACACGCGAGTAGAGACCTTATGTATGGAAGGGTAATTTCGTCATTTCCTATATTCCGTCATGGCCGTTTGTATTTGCAAGTAAACTGAAACTACAGGTATGTTTAGTCCGAAATACCAAAATACAGGGGGTACTCTGTAAAAATACCAAAGTACAGGTAGGTATAGTGCTTTTTTCCCTTCCAATAAACCATATACACTTCCATTCAACAATATAGAGCTGAATTCAAATTCATGAACAAACCAAAAGAAATCAGCATTAAGTAGCATTTAATCACAAATACTTATTTATACTTGCCTTTGATTCCAATTTCAAGACAAAAACCCCTTTTTATGAGCTTGGCTTGAGATGAAACTCACCAAATTGAAACTCTTTTTCTAACCTAACATCATAAGTCAAATCAAAAATAAAACTTCTTGAATTGGGCGTGCTAGAAATCATTCACAACACTCAAACCTGAGAAAGAATCCAAATCACCTACTTATAGCTTAAAGAAAGAAATTATGAGATTCTCCCCACACTTAAACTCCAAGAAAACCAAGCAAAGAGATGAGGAAGATGAAGACAACTCGAAATCTCATTCAAACCACTAACTTAGCCTCACTTTGAGCTCTTGAGGAAAAAGAAACGAAGAAGAAAGCAAGAGAGAAGAAGAATTTAGGTTTCTGCTGCTGGAACATTCGTATGAATGTTATTTGGGTTCTGTTGAACCTTATAACATGAACATTTTGCATATTAACCCCATACATTACACATATTTCTAGTTGGAGTCAAATTAAAACTCATTTGATCCATTTGAAGTTAAATGAACTCAAGTGTTTTATGAAAGTTGATGTACTCGTCGAAATACATATGACCAAGTTTTACCGTACTCGACGAAATACATGAAAATTCGTATTTACGAAAAAGTCCTTAATTTGACCAATCTTAGTCTAATTCACTTCAATCATCTTAGTCACTTTTAAAACCATTTCATTAAGTTGAATTTATATATTTGAAACTAATTAAACTAAGTTCGGTCACGAACCACCATTAGCTTGTTTAACCATGCTTAATTTGCATTAATCTCAATTAACTAGAGTTAATCTTGATTAACTCGGGATGGAATGTCACATTCCCCTAAACTTTTAGGAATCATTCCATCCTCCGAATGCCAAGTCAATTATATAAATTACGAAATCAAAATAAAAAACAAAGTTAAGATTTACCTGAACGAATAACTCTGGATATTTTCAAGCCATTTGTTCTTCAATTTCCCAAGTAGCCTTAATGGATTAATGATGAGCCCAAAGGATTTTGAACCACTTGATTGTTCTCGTGCGAAGAACTTGTTCTTTGGTATCAATAATTTCAACTGGCTTCTCAATATATGTGGTGTTCGGTTGGACTCGAATCTCATCATAGTTGATGATATGTGTAGGATCTATCACATACTTTCGAAGCATCGATACATGGAATACATTATGGATACCGAAGAGTTGCAATGGGAGATACAAAGGGTAAGCTACGTCTCTAATCCTGCTTTTGATCTTGAAATGTCCGATATATCTTGGTGAAAGCTTTCCTTTCTGCCCAAACCAGATTGTACTTTTCAATGGAGAAGTTTTCAAAAATACCCAATCATCAATAGCAAATTCGAAGTCACGCCGACAATTGTCAGCATAACTCTTATGCCTTGATCAGGCTACCTTTAGCCTATCTTGTACCTTCTGTACTCTTTCAGTTGTTTCTGCAATGATATAGGACCATGGAAACTTCTAATTCCAACTTCTTTCCAGCTTATTGGGGTCCTACATCTTCTGCCATATAATGCTTCAAATGGTGCAATCTACTGCCATATAATGCTTCAAATTCACACAACACGAGATGCTCATCCCAATCACTACCAAAATCCAAAACACTGGCACGAAGCAAATCCTCTAGAGTCTAAATTGTTCTCTCCGGCTGCCCATTTGTCTGTGAATGATACGCAGTACTAAATCGAAGTCTTGTACCCATTGAGTTCTGAAATGACTACCAAAATGTGGAAACAAACCGACCATCTCGATCTGAAACAATCAAGACCGGTGTTCTGTGCAATCTAGTCACTTCCCTCACAAACAACTTTAATATTTCATTGAACCCTATATCATTTCTAAATGGAAGTAAATGTGCTGACTTTGTAAGACGATCTACAATAACCCAGACGGTGTCATTGGCAAACCAGACACAAAGTCCATAGTCAAATGTTCCCATTTCCATCTAGGAATATGTAGAGGATGAAGTAATCCAAGCGGCTTTCTGTGCTCAAACTTCACACGCTGACAGGTCAAGTAAAAAGACACATATCCTGCTATCTCCCGCTTCATGTTATTCCACCAAAACATGTCCTTGAGATTTCTATACATTTTTTTACTTCCTGAATGCATAGAATATCAAGTGTGATGAGATTCAAACATCACTGCCTATTTCAAATCCTCTTGTACTGGTATACACAATCTGTCTCTAAATTAGAGAACTCCTTCGACCAACACAAAATCTGGTCTTGCTGCAATGTTATTCCTGATTCTCACTAATTCAGGATCTTCAAACTGTCTATCCTTGATTTGCTAAATTAACATTAGTTCAAAGACAGACATTGTTGCAACCATTGCTCGATGGTTTACCATCTCAATAGATACATCTAGATCTCTGAATTCTTCAATCAAAAGCAACTCCACCCACCAGTGATGCCAAGTCAACAGATTTCTGACTCAAAGCATCAGCTACTACATTACCTTTTCTAGGTACATAAGTGAACAGAAAATCATAATATTTGATCAGCTCTAACCAATGGCGTTGCCTTGGATTAATGTCCTTCTGAGTAAACAAATATTGAAAGCTTCAGTGATCTCAATGAACTTCAAAAGTCTCTCCATATAGATAATGCCTCCATTGCTTCAAAGCAAATACAACCGCCGCGAGTTCTAAGTCATGAGTAGCATAATTCTTCTCATGCTCTTTTAACTGACACAATCCATAGGCAATCACCCTGCCATTCTGCATCAGTACACATCTCATTCCTATACTTGAAGCATCGGAATAAATCACAAATCCTCCTATTCCGTCAGGTAATGCCAAGATAAGGGGGCTGAAATCAATCTTTGTTTCAAAATCTGGAAACTAGACTCACATTCATCATTCCATAAAAATTGAGTATTCTTTCGAGTCAGTTTTGTTAATGGAGCTGCAATCTTCGAGAAGTCCTTGACAAATCTTCTATAATACCTAGCCAAACCCAAGAAGCTTCGAACTTCCGGCACATTCTTTGGACTTTGCCACTTGGTAATAGCTTCAATTTTAGCTAAGTCAACTACCAATCCTTCTCTGGTATTTATGTGACCCAAAAATGCCACCTGCTGTTGCCAAAAATCACACTTCTCTAGCTTTACAAACAATTGATTATCTCTAAATAATTGCAATGCTGTTCTCGTATGGTATGAATGTTCTTGCTCTTACTTTGAATGTACCAGGATGTTATCAATAAAAATCACAACAAACTGGTCTAAATATGCAGCAAAAATTTTGTTCATCAAAGTCATAAATATTGCAGGTGCATTTGTTAAACCAAAAGGCATAAATAGAAATTCATAATGCCCATATCGAGTCCTAAATGCAGTCTTGTATACATCTTGATCACTAACTCAAATCTGGTGATATCCAGATTGGAGATCAATATTTGAAAAATATGCTGCACCCTAGAGTTTATCAAACAACTCGTCAATCCTAAAGAGATTATATTTATTCTTGATTGTTATCTGATTTATCTGCATGTAGTCAATGCACATGCGAAGAGTGTCATCCTTCTTATTCACAAACAATATAGGAGCTCTCCATGGTGAGACACTGGGTCTAATAAAACCCTTGTCTAACAAATCATGTATATGTTTCTTCAACTCATGCAATTTTGATGGTGCCATTCTATAAGGTGCCTTGGAGATGGGTGTTGTATCAGGCAAAAGTTCAATAGTAAAGTCTACTTCTCTTGTCGGAGGTAAACAAGACACTTCATTGGGAAACACGTCTAAGAATTCACATACGACTGGAATATCTATCAATTTCTATACAGGCTTCTTTTCAGTAATGAATGCGATGTAGCCTTTACAACCACTACGTATCATATTGCTTTTGGACTCCTTCAAACAAAACACTAGCATTTGGCTTCATTCACTTTAAAAGTGATGACTTTGCAGAAACAGTCCAGACAAGCTATGTACTTCGCGAGCCAATCCATACCAAAAACAATATCAAAATCGTTCATTTCCAACACTACTAAATATGTTAGCATTGACACCTCACCAATTTTAACACTACATTGGGGAATATAAAATTCACATACTACTTTTCTTCCCAATGGAGTAGTTACTGTGAAATCATATGACAATTGTCTAAGTTGTTTTTGCATATCACATATAAATAGAGGTGCAACAAATGAATGCATAGATCCAGGGTCGAATAAAGCAACCACTGGCCTATTATCAATGAGAATTGTACCTTCCACAATATTAGCTGCAGCTTTACCTTACTCTATATTTATAGCATAGGTCCTTCCTGCAACTTGAGGCCTATTTTGCTGTCGCTGCTGTCGTGGCTGCTGTTGTCTCCGGCGTTGCGGCCATTGACGTTGTTATTGTTGCTGTTGAGGAGAAGGAACTGCGACTTGTCCCTGAGGAGGTTGTTGATTATCTCGATTATCTCTTTTAGATTTAGGACATTGAGCCATTTTATGGTCCATAGAAGCACAAACTAATTAAGCATGCCCCGATAGTTCTCCAGCAAGCTTTAGTCTTGTGAGCCTTTCCACAAGTCTCACAAATTGGTTTATTATCACTTCGAACAACATTCTTTTGCTTCTTATTTTTGAATTGGCCTCATTTCTTAAACCACGAACTACTCCTCTTAGCACTATTTACGGCCAACTCCTCTCCATGCATTTCTTCTGTTGTAAGCCTTGTCCACTGCATCTGCAAACAGTGTAGGCTGTTGTCCTGCCAATACCATCTTTTTATAAGCTGGGTTCAATCCATTGATGAACCGCTTGACCTTCTTTGCTTCTGCATCCACTAAGTCTGCGTAGAAACTGCGACAATCATTTGGCCTTGCTTCAGATTCAGAAATTCTGATTCCTTTTTTTGCCTCACATGTTCAGGAACAAATTTCCTTTCAAATTGTTCTTCAAAATCTTCCCCAGATTGTAGCTGCAGGCTTTACAATAATTCCATCTTTGTTGCTTTTCCACCAAACTTGTGTTACTCCCCTCAACATCGAGGAAGTAAGCAACACCCGTTGCTTCTGAGTACATACCATAGTGTCAAACACATCCTCGGTATGCTAGATCCATTTATCTGCTTATAGTACATCTTCTGTACCGTGGAACTTAGTGGCTCCTTGCTTCCTAAACTGTCCAAAAAGAACGTTAGGATCATTCTCTTTTGACTGCACTACCACCTGTGTTTCAACATTATGTTGTTGTTGAATCGGTGGTGCTAATGGTATAGTTGGAGCCTGCATCTGTGCTTGCAGCTAACTTTGCACTTGCAACATCGCAGCAATTTGTGCTTGCATGTTCATTTGTTGTGCTTGCGTATTCAGCCGAGCCTCATGGATTTTTAGCTAACTGCTCTAGAATAGCAGTGAATTTAGCATCATTATTTGGCGTAGGAGCTGTAACTGTAGGACCCTCGTTCCCACCCACTACATAGTCCGGATTATCATTTTTTATTCCTCCGCTTCCTGAATCGGATGTCATTCTGAAATAACACAGAAAGTTAAGATATATATATATTCTTACTTTCCATTCAAATACATCACATATAGTGAAAGTAAATCACATATACAATGAAAACAAATCATATATAGTGAAAATAGTAAATCACAAATCCTTAATTGGATTTGTTACATAATCCTATATTTTCTCACCACGTCCTTACATGTCTAAGGATTTTAACAAAATTTTCCTTTCACTTAGCTTTGATACCATACAATAAGTATGTCATGTAAGACCCCGACCCCCAATTTTTGGGTTTAGTATTGTTGTAGTTGTCGATTAACTTTTTGAGTGAGTTGAGAGTGGGTTTGGCTTCGTTTGTGAGTTTGGTTAGATTTTTCATAGTTTTGGAGAATTTTAAGGACCGTCGACTTTGGTTTGACCCGACCCATGTAATTTGTATTTTTGTGAAAATTTATTCTCTATTTTATTCCAATTTTTAGTCCTTTTGACTCATTTTATTGATATTAACAACTTTCATGTTTTGTCTATTTGTATTTGAGGCTCAGAAATTGCGTTTTTCAAGAAAAAGCGGCAAAAACATCTTTTTACACTAAATCTGTACATGAATTTCGAAATTTGTAAAAATATGACAAAAATATACTTTTTGGAAAGTAGATATTTCGTTGAACAATTTTGTCTTCTTCGTCGTCTTCATTCGGGACCCACAAGTGCCGTTTTCAGCCATTTATAGATTGGGACCCACTTGCCCACTTTATATAAAAGGAGTAGTCTTCTTTTTCTCTTTCATTTCATTTTCCTGCAACTCTTTGAGACAGCCTAGGGTTCCATTATTCCAGCTCTTTCTCCTCTTGTGTACTATCTTCTTGAAGACAAAGTGGAGATTTGATCTCTAAGGCTTCTTCCCCATCCTTCAAGCTTCTCAAAGATACATTTTTCAAAAGATTTGAGCTAAGAGAGATCCTTTTTCCAAGTCCTTCTTCCTTGTTTGAGCTACAAAAGGTTAGCTATGGCTTCTTTTTCTTGAAATCTTGGATTTTCAAATCATTTCGAGTGTTTTTCTCATCATGCAAAGAAGTTTCATGAAGTTCTACAAATGATTGATTTTCTAGGGCTTTCTTTGGGTTATTTTGGGGGTTTTGTAGGATTGGAGCTAGAGACCTTTTAGAGGCCATTTTTTGAGTGATTTGTTCTTCATCTTGACTTGAGGCAAGTGAATATTTAGCTAACATGATGATTTTGTTCAATATGAGAAATTTCATGTCATTTTCATTCTATAATATGTTCTCTTTATGATTTATGATTCATCTTTGAATGATTAAGCAATGGTTTATGCTTGCTTTTTTTTTTTAGATATTGTTTTGCAACAATCCATGTTATGCTCTTGAGTTGATCTTTCTTGAATTTGCTCACTATATTTCTAGGTTTTTATATCTTGATGAATGAAGGAGATTACTTTTGTATTGATTTGTTTGATGGAATGGAATGGATTAGTGTATGTGGATGATTTAATGGGGTTTGACGAGGTTTAGAGAGGCTCAATTCATTAAAAATTATTGTAGAAAAGGAAGGAGGAAAGAAATCACAAAAGATCTGAAACAGTACATTTTTTTTGCACTCGACACGGACCCAACAGAACTGGGTCCGCTCGAGCGGCACAGGTTCTGGATGGGGTCCGCTCGAGCGGACCTGGGCCAGTTCTGGGCCCTTTTGAGGGCCTAATTAGGGGCTATTTTATGGGTTCTTTTAGGCTTGTTTGAGGCCCATTTCAGCCCTCTTCTCTTCCTTATTTTGAGGCCCAATGATCTCCTATTAATGCTTGAAAGCCCATGAACTGTTATAATGAAATAATGCTTGAAGTGTATCAATTGAATGGGAAAATTGAGAAAAAGGTTTGATATGAAATTTACCCGGAAATTTCTATGAGTCTTAAAGCACATTTATGACCTTAAGTGTTGTGGATTTTCATTGGTACCAAACCCACTTTTCATAAAGCAACCTTTAGGGGTTAAGTGTGTATTGAGACATCCCTGGAAGACCATTAAACCGTTATGCACTACTTCATTCCATGTTAGAGAAAATTATACGTTTTCTTAAAAATTGAATTGAAATAGATTTGAGTGGTTAGCCACAGAAATTCGTATGATTTCTACAAAATGATTTGAAAGGTATTTGAGTAGTTCGCCACATTTGTAAACATTGGTAAGACTACTCATCTGATTTGTTCGAATTTGTCAGTATGTTCGACATGTATTTGTTCGGAGTAGTTTTTTTTATCGATTTTGAAAATGTATTACTATGACTTGATTTGTATAAATTCAGATTTCGATTAAAATGGCACCACTAAGCTTAGGTCACCTCTTTGGGCTAATCACCCGGCTTGGGATTTTTAAATTATTTGCCAACTGCAGTTTGGACTCTGTTTGTATCGACCATGGCAACGGTTCTGTTTTTCGGTCCTACTTGTATGTGGCTACGGTTCTGATTTTCCGGTCCCACTAGATATGTGGCTACGGTTTCTGTATTCCGTCCCACTTTATGTGGCAACGGCTTTGTTTGTTCCGATCCCACTTGTATGTGGTTACGGTTTCTGTGTGCTCTTGTTACTTCGGTAATAGGAAAATATAGCACATGTGGTTTGTCAATCCTTTTCTCGATTGCCATTGATTTATTGATCGTTATTGATTTATTTGTTCGCCATTGATTTATTCGATTACTATTGTTTTTGCTCGATTGACATTGTTTTACATCGATTTGCTATTGTTTTATTCGATTTATTATACCCTTTGAAATTGTTAATGTTTTTAGAAATTGTTCCTTCATTTCATCGCTACTATTGTTTAGAACTTTAAATGTATTTACAATTATTTCATAATGTTTTATAAATTCCTATCATCCTATTATCTGTTTATTTGCTTGCCAGACCGTCGTGTCTGAACCTTCTTGTTTGGTGCCAGGTCTCGCCCTCTTTGTCTTTTAGGTGGTTTGAGCGGAGGAGGCGATTGACCCACTGGTTGGATGTGAGTGGTTACCCATTGATGTCATCTAGATATCAAGTTTGACGTCGGAGTTCATAACATATCTTGGGATTGTAATATGTAAAATTACTTATGTTTGGATGGCTTTTATTAGCCTTTTTTCCTTTGGGATTTTAATGAAAATACTTTTATAAATTGTAACTTGAACATATGTGTGATACAAATTATCCTATTGCTATCAGCTCAATGTTCTATGATTCATGATTTGTACTAGTCTGATTATGAGACTTAATTTGATGGCTTTACGTTAAATGGTTGAGTACGACACAGAATCCGATGGCCACGGGCTCTGAGTCGCAACGCAACATAAGCTTCCGCGAAATATTCAGTTCGTATGGAATTTTGTGATCCTCACAAGCGGATCTTGGGAAAAGCAAAAAGTTTTAATTAATTTCAAAACTTCACATCCCGAGATCAGATCACTGCAAGATTCCGGTTTTGGGGCGGGACATGTCACGACCCAGTCCCAAGATTATGATTAAATCCAAGTTAAGTCGTAGATTCCGAATTAACAAAGAAATTAAACGAAATCTACAAGGGATATCAAACATTAACATTTATGCGGAAATACAAATGATTTACCTCATGTACAATTGTACAAATATAGATTCTCATTTTCTCGATAAATCATCCACTTGTACTTTTAAAATACAATGCAAGGATGATAACATAAAACGTTCAAAAATAATTTACTTTCAAAGTTTTTTATTCTCAATTCTCTCTCAAATATCGTATTCATATGATATCGCGTCTTTCCAATTCAACTAGTCCTCCTTGAGGAACCTGAGCGGTCTTTCCGTTGGTGCAGTAGCCTCAGCAGGACCGGCACGGGCAACTGAGCCTGTAATGCCATCAATAACACTGTGAATACAACGATCCAGCAATGTATAAACAAATACATGATTACAAATGCTAAATTACATATTTAATCTGCATAAACTGAAACATTAGATAACTGCAGACACAATTCAGAATAAATAAGAGTTATTTACAAATTTGGTAAACTACAATAGCATTTCAAATTATCTTCCTAAAAATTAAGGAATCACATATTCCCTGAAGGAAGGAATTAAGTCATCTTCCATAAAGGAAGGAATATCAAATATTATGGGATTTATCAGTGCCTGAGCCAAAGACTACTGATATCTCCCGGTGCTCTGGAACACTCCCAAATCATCTACTGCAGCAGGAACAGCTTATAAAGAGCAATAATCAAATAGCTATGTGGTGCCAAACTCAAAGTGGTACAATTAACACATTTCATTCGTTTTTCATTTAATTCAACGAAACCCATTTAACTAATTAATCCAATCATGATTTAATTCAATATAATCCCATAAGGATTCACAATTCAATACAATACAATCCCTTTAGGATTTCAATTCAATAATGTCATTTATGACTAATCATTCCATTCCAATTCTAGTCAGCCATTCAGGTGAAATCTTTGGTTATTTAATGTACGTGTTATTCTCGATGGACATCACATTTAGTATTGGATTTGTACTTTAAAGTTCCCTTAATTCACACCCATGGAGACCTAAACATTATTCTTAGCCTTGTTTTAATCAATAGGCTCTTTCCTTATAAATATCAAAATTCAAATATGAAATTCTATCAGTTTTGGATAACTGTTCGGTTTCAAAACCAGAAACACCAATTGGTCACTCATCTCGATCAAATCAACACATATTCTCATCATGATTTTCAATCCAATTATGACAATTAAGATGTCATAATTATCTTTAACATACCTAAATAATAGTCTCTAAGACTCACTAATTCAATAGGCTTATAAACTGGAAATTTAAAATTTTCATCATCAGAGGTTTTGTACATTTGGCCAGCTGTTCGGCTGGCTAAACAGGGTGTCACACCCCGAAACCGGGCCCTGCAGTGATTCGATCTCGGGATGCGAAATTTCGGAATTAATTAAAACTTTTGCTTTTCCCAAGATCTGCAGGAGTGAGGATAATAAAATTCCACCACGACCTGAATATTTTGCGGAAGCTAATCATGGTGTTGGGACTCGGAGCCCGTGGCCATCGGATTCCGTATCGCACTCAACCAATAACTTATAGCCATCAGAATAAGGCTCAGAATCATACTGGTACAAATCAAATACCATAATACATTGAGCTGATAGTAACAGGATATTTTTATTTCCCACATAAATTAAAGTTACAAATTACAAAGTATTCTCATTGGATCCCAAAAGAAAAAGGGCTAATAAAAGCCATCCAAAAGAAATAACTATCTAAACAAATACTACCCAATTTGTTACGAACTCCGGCACCAAACTTGACATCTATTTGACATCAATGGCGGCCTCTCGCGTCAGACCGACGACTCAAAAGCCTCCTCCGAACAAACACCAAAAAGGGGAAGAGAAAGAGTCCTGGCACCAAACGAGGGGGGGGGGTCAGACACAACGGTCTGGCAAGTAATATTCAGATAATATTATGATAATTAAGGTTATGAAACATTATGAAATAAACATAAATACATTAAAGTTCTAAGTATTAGTAGCGAAGAAATAAAAGAACAATTTCTAAAAACATTAACGATTCCAAAGGATATAATAATCAAATGAAACAATGGTGATCGATAGAAAACAATGGTAATCGAGCAAACATAATAGTAGTCAAATAAATCAATACCGACCAATAAATCAATAGCAGACGAATAAATCATTGGCGACCACATATAGTTATATTCTCCTATTACCGAAGTAACAAGAGCAGACAGAAACCGTTGCCACATTCAAGTGGGACCGAAATTCATAAACCGTTGCCACTACCCGTGAGACCGGAAAACAGAAACCGTTGCCACTACCCGTGGGACCGGAATTATCAGAAACCGTTGCCATGGCCGGAAACAGAACAAAATCCAAACTGCAGTTGACAGATAATTTAAAGATCCCAAGCCGGGTGATCAGCCCGACAAGGTAACCTAAGTTTAGTGGTGCCTTTATGTTTCAAAGCCTGAACCGATACAAATCCAAACATAATAATTTATTTTCTTAAATCGATAAAAGGACTACTCCTAAATAAATACGTACAGAACATACAGACAGATCCGAACAAATCTGATGAGTAGCCTTATCGATGTAATTCCGAATGTGGCGAACCATTCAAATCAATTTATAGAAAAGATACCGATTTCCGTGGTGAACCATTCAATCCATTTCAAAACAATTTATAGGAATCATATAATGTTTCTAGCTTGGAATGGAATAGTGTATAATGGTTCGAAGGTTACCAAGGGACATCTCAATATACTCATAGTCTCCTAATGTCGATGATAAATGAGAGATTTGGTGCCACTAAAGATCTCCGACAAATTAGGACATAAAGTGTATATTGAGACTTTGATTAATCCCTCGGCAAATACAACATTAAGTAATCTCATCATTCTACCCATTTGATTCTCGCGATTAAAAGTAATTCAATCCCATGTTTTTATTACAAACTTTCATGCATCAACAAGGGTTCAATGGGCTTCAAACAATGGAGGAGGAATGGGCTGAAATGGGCCTGAGACAGGCCTGAAGGAAACCAGAAAACGGCCCACAAACAGCCCAGAAAATGGGCCCTGAACAAACCTGGGCTCGCTCGAGCGACCCAGGGTCCTCTCGAGTGAAAGCCCAGGCAAAACCTATTGGGTCGCTCGAGCGGACTGGGCTCTGTCCCAGTCCGGGTCGAGTGCAGAATTTGCACTTTCCTTCTTCTTTTTGTATCTCTTCTTTCCCTCCTTCTCTTCCTTATATTTTCCAACATTTTTGAGCTCATCTTAGCCTTCTAAAATTCCATTAAACCAACTAAATACACTATCCATTCGATCAAACAAAAATCAAGTGCAAATACAATCTTCCTCATTCATTAAGATGCAAAAGTCTTAGAACAAAGAGGGACTAATACAAAAAGAGATGAATCTTAGAACAAAGAGGACTAATACAAAAAGAGATGAATCCAAAAACATAATATCTCAGGTTCAAAGAAGATAATTATAAAACATTTCATAAACTCCTTCAAGAAGAAAATCATGTCATGAAAATAAGAAGAAAACATATGAAGTAGAAATTCATAGAATCATACACATTGAATAAATCACATATTACTTGAAATATTAACTTGCCTCAAGACAAGAAGAAGTGAAAATCACTCAAGAAGGGTATAAGAGGTCTCTATCTCAATCCTACAAAAGCCTTAAAATCACCAAAAGAAAACCCTAGAAAAATCAATCTTATGCAAACCTCAATGAAAATCCTTGCATATAAGATAAAAATACTCCAAATGGTTTGGAAAACAAAGATTAGAAGAAAGAAAATTGCTAACCTTTTTGAAGCTAAAACAAGGAAGAAGAGCTTGGAAAAGTGGTCTCTCCTAGCTCAAATCTTTTGAAAAATACACATTTGAGAAGCTTGAGAGTTGAGGAAGAAAGCTTGGAAATCAATCTCTCACTTGGCACTTGAGGAAGAAGCATAAAAGAAGAGAGAGAGAGTGGCTGAAATGAAGAAAAATGGTTCCAGCCCTTGCTGGAATTGTTGCAGGAAATGAATGGGGAAGAATAACCCATTTGCCCTTTTAAAGAGTTAAGTGGGATGGGTCCCATGGGCCCCAATCTTCTTTAAGGAAAAAGGTATTTGTGGGTCCCGAACGAAAACGACGAAGAAGACAAATTTGCTCAACGAAATTTCTACTTTCCAAAAAGTATATTTTTGCCAATTTATGAAATTTTCGAAATTTAAGGACAGATTTAGTGAAAATATCATTTTTGCCCATTTTTCTCGAAAAACGTAATTTCTAAGCATTAAATCAAAATGGTCGAAACATGAAAGTTGTTAAACTTAAATGAAATGAGTCAAAATAAATAAAATTTGAAATTTTTAGAAATCAAGAGTAATTCCTCATAAAAATACATTTTATAAGGGTTGGGTCAAACCAAAGTCAATGGTACTTAAAACTTTCCATAGTTATGAAAAATCTAGTGAAACTCAAAAACAAGGTCAAACCAACTCTAATCTTGCTTAAAAAGTAAAATCGCAATTAAAATAGCACTAAACCCGAAAATTGGGGGTCGGGGTCTTACACAGGGTTCATTTGGTTGTTCGGCCAGGTGATCCGTGGCTCGATTTTTCACAGAATTGTGACACAGTCACATTCGGCCACCATTCTGCTGGCCGAATAGTGCCCTCTAGAATTCATTTCAGAATTTTGATTTCACCATTCAAACAGGCACAAAACTCATGGAACCTCCTGTTCCCTTCCTCAAGCATCATGTACACTTCAATAACACTTCTATTTCACCCTTTCAATCCAATCAATTAATTCAAACACCTTCCAATCCATCCAATCCATTCCAACAGACCATATACACTTCCATTCAACGACATAGAGCTGAATTCAAATTCATGAAGAAACCAAAAGAAATCAACATTAAGTAGCATCTAATCACAAATACTTGTCTATTCTTGCATTTGACTCCAATTTCAAGACAAAAACCCATTTTTATGAGCTTGGCTTGAGATGAAACTCACCAAATTGAATACCCTTTTTCTAACCTAACATCATAAGACAAATCAAAAATAAAAATTCTTGAATTGGGTGTGCTAGAAATCATTCACAACACTCAAACCTGGAAAGAATCCAAATCACTTACTTATAGCTTGAAGAAAGAAATTTTGAGATTTTCCTCACACTTAAACTCCAAGAAAACCAAGCAAAGAAATGAGGAAGATGAAGACAACTCGAAATATCATTCAAACCACTAACTTAGCCTCACTTTGAGCTCTTGAGGAAGAAGAAACGAAGAAAAAAGCAAGAAAGAAGAAGAATCTAGGTTTCTGCTGCCGGAACATTCGTATGAATGTTATTTGGATTCTGTTGAACCTTATAACATGAACATTTATATTAACCCCATACACTACACATACTTCTAGTTGGAGTCAAATTAAGACTCATTTGATCCATTTGAAGTCAAATGAACTCAAGTGTTTTATGAAAGCTGATGTACTCGTCGAAATACGTATGACCAAGTTTTACCGTATTCGATGAAATACATGAAAATCCGTATTTACGGAAAAGTCCTTAATTTGACCAATCTGAGTCTAATTCACTCCAATCATCTTTGTCTCTTTTAAAACTATTTCATTAAGTTCAATTCATCTATTTGAGACTAATTAAACTCAGTTGAGTCACTAACCACCATTAGCTTGTTTAACCATGCTTAATGCACAATTAACTAGAGTTAATCTTGATTAACTCGGGACGAAATGTCACACCATCTTACAACACTGCCAGCCCAAGTCATTGCCCATCTCTGCAAGTACCAGATGGATCAATCCATGGATGCTCTAGAATTTTCTCAAGAGAGAGCCTCTTCACTGAATTCTTCACCAGGAGCTGCAGATTTTCATTTTAACTGTCATTCTATATTTCATTATTCCATGCATACACTAAACCAAGGTGTGTAATAAATCTTGAAATTCCACAATCTATGATGCATCTGCCTCCCCATTAATCTGAACTATGTAAGGTTCGCTGACCACTGTGATGATTCAGGGACTCAAAATTGCAACTGAACTAGATGTTACCATCTCATTGGGGGCCGGTCTAGTTTAAATTTTTCTTGGATGGGCAAAAGATAAATAATCCGGATCATTCAATAATTAATGTATTGTTTCGGCTATTTGACACGATTTCATGCATCAATATGGGGGCCTCCTACGAAATCAAATGTTGGGGAGAAAGAAGAAACAATACATGTTATTGATCCAGCAATGATATTTGGGCCCAACTATTGTCATAAAAAGGGTTGAAGGGTCCAATTACAGTCTGTATTGAACATGGACCCTACATTCCACTTTTGAACCCATTCAATGAGAAAAATAGGCAACCTGGATGATAGCAAACTTGGGCCTTTTCCAGGAGCTCTCTTTAAATGACTAGAGTCTAATGAGCCTGGAGCCCATATTCAGCCCAATAAGGGATCTGGATCCTATATTCTGACTGGTTCGGTTCATTGGGCTCATACACATTTGGGCCCTACCTGGTTCCATTGGCATCCCAAAATAATTTATGATTCTCCAAGTGACAGCAGGTCACAAAATGATAATCATCATGTGGAAACAGCTAGACACAGAGAATAGACATCACCAACTTCTTATGTGATGATGTTTTGTATCTTTTGTTCTTCTTGTTTTCTTAATGAGAAATCTCCTTTTACCACACACACACACACAAAAAAAAAAAATACTTTTATTTGATTTAGCTCTTCCATTGTCTTCAATGTAGATCATTCGTTTAATGGGCCATACTGTTGTTGGGATAAATGATTAGATATCTAAGCTTGTTAGGATTAGTGATAAAATAACTACCATTATAATTTTAGAGAATCCAATAAACACAAAACACAGTAGTATATACAATTACATCACTTATCCTAGGAAATCTGAAAATGCCATCTCTTGGCCCAACAACAACTGTAAACCTAACCACATTACAAATCTTGTACACAAATCATAACGTACAATTCATATAATTGTCATCACCTTGGATGGAACTCTAGCAAAATTATGGACCCATCAAAATGGATGTCCTTGTGTATTATCTTAAAGTCAAGTGTTAAGAGCACTTCGGCTTTCATATTTTTTCCATGTACAATGGAGTAAAACTTGGCCTATAAGCAACACATGCAGTTCTAACAGATCAAATCCAACCTTAGTTGTAGAGGAGGATGATTTTGACATGCAGTGTGACCTCTATGGGAGCACTCATCTAGATCATCTCCTAGTGCGGACCCTCCTTAATTTCACAGGTTCTCCTGTTGTGGCGACAACACCAATCCGATCGAACGCATAGCACAAGGGCGCAGGTGAAAATCTTTCTGTAAGGAAACTAATGCCCATTCATATTTCTTAACAAAACAAAAAAAATGCCCCATTCACATTACAACTTTCTCAAAAAAGAGTTTATGAGGCTCCGACTTATGAGAAACTTGTGGGGGCTCGTGAGAGCTCTTTTGTGAAAAACCTAAATCAATCAAAATAAATGATCCACGCCCAAACTTTGATAAGACCCAACAAATCTCACTTTAATAAGGATTGGCCCATCGTCAAATTGGCCCAAGTGTAAGAAATTAACCACTGTACAGGAAAAATACAAAGGTGGATATATATTCGTTCACTAATTCAATTTCCTGCAACGTTTCATATGGTTTCTTGGAAGCTACTTATGATCAATTTAGGCTTTACGTTACCCCAAATGACTTGGTGTGGGCTCTCTGGAAGCTGCTTTGGAAAAAGAGTAAGTTCTGCTCTGGCAAGAAATGATCACTGGTATATTTTATATTCAACTTTAGTGCTGCATAAGCTTTTATAGAAATGATTTTGAAGATCATTCCAGTTATAAAATTGTTATGATATGTTACTAGTGGGTTTTTGCAGTTCAGCTGCCCAAGTATGTGAGGAAGATAAGATTAGAGCCTAGACTTGAAACTGGAATATTTATATCCCAACTTTCATGATACAGCTACCAAAAATCCAGTTCTATACCTACCCCTGCCCTACCCATCAATTGGTCAGCAACCCAACTATAATCCACCATAACTGTGCCTACAAAACTAACATCTTGAAATACTAATATTAATGGTTAGGATCATGTATCTAATCACAAGTGATATTTGGCCAGCTCCTAATCTCCTCCTTGAAAAAATCATACCCAGGTTTATTTTTTTATTTTTTAACTCTCCTCAAGATAGAATTCTGGTTGAAAGTTTCATGG
Source organism: Litsea cubeba (assembly GCA_012931725.1). Lineage (NCBI taxonomy): Eukaryota > Viridiplantae > Streptophyta > Magnoliopsida > Laurales > Lauraceae > Litsea > Litsea cubeba. The sequence goes on along the minus strand of CM022952.1, from coordinate 21,487,257 downwards.
GAACTCACCATAGATAAATGAACATTTTTATGAAGACAAATTTCCCATTAATTAGGAATCATTAGGAAAAATTCGAAGCTCGATTGCTTCACCAATACAAAATTCGCCTGTAGGACGAGGAAGTAACTTGTGCAGAATCAGAAACTGAACGCGCGAATAATTTGTATACATCTTAGGAACCAGTCCTCTCAAGATTTTCCAACACAGTCTTCATCCTGGGCCTCAGCTCTGGGTCAGACTCTGTGCAAGCCAAAGCAATGTGGAAAACTGCAATCACCTCCTTCTTGGCATGCACCTCCTGGAGCAGCACAGGGTCCACCATATCTGATAGCGGGTTCTCCAGCTCGAACCCTTTCCTCACCCACCTCACCAGCTCTGAGACATCAGCCGCTGATGAAGATGATGTCGACGGGGACGACAGTGATGAGATTTCCGGGGGCTTTCCAGTCAGCATTTCAAGCAGAACCACACCATAAGAATATACATCCCACTTCTGGGTGGGCCGGCTAGCTGTAATTCGGGCCTCTGGGGCTCGGTAATTGTGAACCCGGTCGGATGGGGCAGGCCTTGTGTATGGGAGAGCGGAGCCGATGAAGCCACCGGAGGATGACGGGTCACTACCGGCGAGGCTAATTAGGCGGTTGAGACCAAAATCAGAGATGTATGGATTGAAGTCTGCATCAAGGAGGATGTTGGAAGGCTTAATGTCACCATGGACATATTTTCGTGGGCTGCATTCATGGAGATGAGCGAGCCCACGAGCTGTACCCTTAGCGATTTTTAGCCGAGTCGACCAGGATAAACTCGGCGATGGTTGACCAGACCGACCTGCACAAAGAGTGAAGGAAAATAATTCAGAAACAGGACATGTTATGGTGGCCCCAGACACAGCCAATTGGGATTGGAAATTCATGAAAACATGTATGACACACAATGATGGGCCCACCGGTTCTTCCTAAATCAAATCAAAAATCATGAAACTTCATTAAAATTCAAACTGCCGTCCATTCCAGGGCACCTTAATACAAGCATTTATAATCCAATAAATGAGAACTTTAGATATGCTGGGACCTGAAGCATGGGCTTAGCCCTGGGTCTTAAGTAATGTTTGACCCACACAACACCTCTCTGAAATTCAATTTTTCCTGAAACCACAACAAAAGAAAAGCTTCCAAAGCCCTTCATAAATTTCTATGTGGATAGGAATGTCTACCGATAACCACCCATTTTTCTAATATCTGAAAACAACCACATCTATTTTTAAACAATCACTTCATCCTACTGAAAAATAATGGTCAACCAACTACAGTACCAAGCTAATTTCTTTAATGAAAAGACAAAATACCCTTACACAAGTTTATCGCAAACTTAAGTATCTGATCATGACTAGGATAAGTAAAATCGAACTGTCAAAATAATGTTGTCTCTAAACTAACTAGAGTTATCATGGTGATTTTACCAAGAATCTAGTTTAGGATAAAATGTGAGGGACAAATTCGGCCGAGTCCTTTATGACTTGACTCATTAGTGGCCAAGTCCGAGTTGACTCATTGGTGGTGTTTAAGTTGTCGGAATTGGGATGAGATGGGAAGAAAATGAAGAAGTACTATATATAGTTGAGAGACTCAACCGAGTCCTTAATGACTTGACTTAGTCGTGGCCAAGCCCGAGTCCACTCGGACGAGTGAGTTTTAAAACACTGCTCATGCAGAATTTCCCCTCCACGACTTAAAATCAGATGAGGACAAATGGTCAGAATTGTCTGTGTAAATTATCTTTGTAGAAAAAGGAATTGCAGCATGGAAGGGCATAATGGACATTTGGACAACGTGAGGGAATATCAGAAAACATTGTCTGAAATCTGAATACATCAATACTGCCGATTCCTCATGTCCAGTGAGGAGCAAGGTCAAACCACATGTGTTGAATGATACAGCTAAGAAGATATATCTGAAATATAAATATTATATGTAACTGGGGGTGAAACCACAATTGGGAACACTTCTCCTAACTTCTTTTATCTTATTACTCAATGACCATGTGAAGAAGCCTTTCTTCTTCTTATATCATGGAAGTACTAGCATTAGTACCAACCAACCCTTCCATAAATATAAAATAAAGAAAGAAAGCTAATGCTTCCTGCAGAAAGAGTCTCTTTGCAGTTGATGACTTTGCAGAAAAGAGGCACTAAAATTTTTAAAAGCAAATCCAATCAAATTTGAATCCTTGCAGCTTTCATAAAAGGTGATGGGTGATCTATTACTGAGTTGTGGAATTCAGGTCTTACTGGAGATTGTTGTGTAATCTGATCAAAGCAAGGAGAGAGAGAGAGAGAGAGAGAGAGAGAGAGAGAGAGAGAGAGAGAGAGAGAGAGAGAGATTTGGGAATGAGAGGGTCATTTTCTAGAGATTAGGGTGGTCATTCTCAACTGTTCATGTACCATACCACACATGAGAAGTTGAATTTCAAGGCTCATCAACGAACACATGGCTCTGGGCCATTCTGTCAGAGCCATCTTTCAAAAACGACAAAACATCCATCAATCATCGAACTAAGGCCACCCCCCACCTTGAATTCCAGATGGCTCAGTGACTTGTTGTGCATTGGTACTGTGCCAAATTCCACTGCAGATGGAACTAAAGGGTTTGTTTGATAATAAGTTCATGATTTTTTTATGGTACAATTTTAAGACCCTTCAAATTCTTCTTGTTAGCCCTGCCACTAAAATTTCTCAAATGATTAATATCAAAAAATATATATAGTTAAGATTCAAGAATTTGAAGCATTTCAGAGGCAAGTTTAGGCCATTCTATTGTAACAAATCTTGTTACTTTCTTTTTTCCTGAAAATGAAGAATCTAGATTACCCAGAAAGAAAGGTCTTAAAAGAGATTGAGAATTTTGAAAATTCCAAGTGAATCCAGTGAAAAAGGTAACTCATCACCAAAGTGATCATGTTTCATATTCAACGTTAATTGAAGTCATATCCCAACTACTAGAAGTTAGATTTGTGAGCTTTACTTTGGTAATCATATTTGATTTCTAACTTTCACTAAATCTATATTTTTTTAATTGATATCATAATTTGAACCCACAACTTCAAGTTTGCAACAGCGGAGGAATAAAAAAGTTTACAACAGTGAAAACCTTCCACTCTCCCACAGACTCTAGTGTTTGATTTACAATCCATAATCTTCTCTCATTTCACTCTCCCTATGCTCTAATCTCTTAGCATAAAGAGATTCACTTGGTCTTACATGTGCAGTTTTATATAAAAGACTTATCTTGTCTTTCTTGCATGTGCCTGCATCATTTCAGACAACCTTCTTTTAAACTTTCTTATCACCTTAAAAATACATTAAAAAATCTATAAAAAAAACCTAAGTCTTTTGCATGTGCATCTAAGGTAGTGGGACAGTGAGTTTAGGTGGTCTGGATTTTAGAGGTAAGGTGGGACCTGATCCTATTTAAGCACCCATATAGTTTTACCCATCATACTTGCCAAAATGAAGCCATAGAGTAAATATTATGAACTTGTTTGTACAACAAGAGAATTCTAGATTTCTATTTTTATGTGAGAGAGGATCTTATGTTCCTGCCCATCTCATAGAAAATTGAAATCCTCTTGAAAGAGGAAAATCAGTTAATTTTGTTTCCTCCCTTGCAAAGAAAATATGTCAGTGCAAAACAACCATACAGAGGGCTGCATTAAAAGTTTGAAGAATTTCTTTTCTCTTGCAGAATCTTCTCTTGGCACAAATGCACCTATGAGTAAGTTCTTCAAATTTCCCGGGTAGCCCATTGTTCACATTTTCTTTGTGGAAAACCAAGGAAATAATTTTCCTCTCTCGGAAGAACTTCAATTTCACATAGGAGGGATAGGAATGCAAAATTCCTCCCTCTCCACATAGTGTGGAATTCTCTTGTTGCACAAGCAAGTCCTGTGCAAAACTAGGGAGGAAAAAACAGAACAAGATAGATTTTTTTGTCACTCACCTCTAAGGGCATTGCCCAGATTGCCATGGGAGACGAAATCAGAAATGAGAAGCTTCTCATCAGGCGCCCAATAGTAAGCTCTCAACCTCACTATATTCTGATGCCTCACCCTCCCAATCGCCTGAATCTCCGCCGCAAACTCCTTATATCTCTGCCCTCCTCCCTCCCCCAGCCGCCGCACAGCCACCGGCACTCCATTCCCCAGCACCACCTTATACACTATCCCCAACCCACTCTTTCCCAACACATACGCCGAAGCCCTCAATAACTCATCCAATTCAAATGTAAATCCCTTGTCAATCGCCACCAGATCCCCCTCTCCTCCGCCTCCGTCCACCGACTCCCCCTCCGACGAACTCGCCGGAAAACCCCCTAAACACCCGCATTTCCTGCCACCCCCACCACCCAACTTCCCCTTCCCGGTGCAGCTGCAGCTCTTGGAGTCCTTCCTCTTCCAATAGATATAAACCACAATTAGACCCAACAAAGCCACCCCAGCTGCATCTGCTGCTGAAATCAGGATTATAAGGCCTGGTTTCAGACCTTTCTTTGATGAAGAGCTTGAATGGGAATCTGGGTTTTGAGCAGGAGTGGCTTTTGAAGAGTTTTTTGCAGGGTTTTTGCAGTGGGAAACCACAGAGAGCTAGATTTCCCGAAAAAGCAGTGGGACCCTGATTTGCAAAGGAACCCGATTCGGGAATCTCTCCACTGAGGTTGTTGTGTTGGAGATCGAAGCTGACGGTCACCGGAAGGTCCCCCAGAGAGCTGGGGATCTTGCCGGAGAGGTGATTGTAGGAGAGATTGAGGGTCCCGGAGAGAGATTTCAGCTGGCCGAGGTCCGGCGGGATGGACCCGGAAAACCCATTTGAGGAAAGGTCTAGCTGAACCAAATTCCCTAGCTCCGACCAGATTCCGGCGGGAATCTCGCCGGAGAAGCCATTACCTGCCAATGACAGGCGCTGCAACTGGCTGCAGCGGCCGAGCACGGCGGGGAGTGACCCGGAGAGGGAATTGTGGGAGAGGTCGAGGTTCTGGAGGCGGGGGAGGCTGCAGAGGGGCGGAGGGAGGTTGCCGGAGAGGTTGTTGCCATAGAGAAATATGCTGTGGAGGGAGGTGGCATTGGAGAGAGCCGCCGGGATGGGTCCGTAGAGGCGGTTTCCGTGGAGGTTGAGGCGGCGGAGGAAGACGAGGGAGCCCAATTCCGACGGGAGGTAAGCTCGCACGCCATCTCCGGCGACGTTGACGGCTACGACTCTGGGGTCGGCGAAGCCGGAAATGTTCATACAGGAGACGCCGGACCAGGCGCAGGGAGTGGTATCGTTCTCGTTCCAGTTTCCGAACGTCGGCGACATCGTCGCCGGATCTACGGCGGACTTGAATGCGAGGAGGGAGAGTCCGTCCGGCGAAAGAGACAACGCTTCAAAGTCGAAGAAGAAGAAGACGACTACGAAGACGGAGAAGAAATGAAATGGGATTTTATTGCGATATTTCCTCATTGAGGTGCGTTTGGATGTACAGGAGAAAGAGAATTCGAATTCTGTTTTTCCCTGGGATTTTGTTTTACATGGAATGAGGGGGAGAATTGGGAAATGGAATGGAGGAGTAGAAGGTTGGTTTGGAAGGTATTTATTTTAGAGATTGTGAGAGTAGAGTGACTAGTGAGGTTTGATTGATGGTGGGGCCCATCTCCCCCGCCAAAAAGACTTCAACGGAAAGGAAGTAGAAGAAAAGCAACTGCTTGTACTGACCTTGGTTTGGCCAGCAACACATGATGGGGACATGGGCGTATTCCACTATTGCTAGAGGAAATGGTAGGGATTTGTGGAGGCTGTTTGGAAGGGAGGAAATATTGGGGAAAGGGGAAATGGATGATCTACTGGGGTATTTGAATCTGGGTGTGCTGCACCTAAAATCCACTGTAAATGGGTAAGAGCAGACCCACATTTCAATTGGTAATTCCATGTAATTGGTGGAGATTGGCCTTATTTGTTTGCATTAAAATATATTTGAGTTGAAAGTAAAAATAAAGATCGAAAGGTCAATTATAAAAAAAATGAGCCGCCGACCCTCCTTCCTTCTTTCGTTGATCATTGGTAGACCTCTAGATTAAAACTGAACTTCCTGACTACAAAAATATTTTAAGTGTGGATAACATTTTAAGTATGATTAACATCCTATTTGATGTTCATTTTTGAAATTTCAACCCTTTAATATTTGATGTTCATTTTTGAAATTTTAACCCTTTAATCTTTATTTTTAACTACCTATGTGTTTTAAATGCAAACAAATAAGTCATAATCAAAGTTTCGATGGGGAAGATTGGACTTCAAAACCATCACTCTCGTACCGAACATTCGAATGCATTCTCAGAAAACGGGTACAAGCTTCAATGGACAAATACTAGATCCTAATTCCCGGTCAGATATATCACATGGCTATGGGTTGGCACCAAACCACCAACCAGTGCATTGGTCAAGTATCGGGTAGTACATGGACCAGGTTTGATCCAGAGGATTTGTACACTATTAAAAAAGGAACAATTATCGTACGGACGGTCTTAAAGCTAACAATAGTTCCAGAACAGCCTAAAATATATATATATATATATATTTACTACAGAGCTGTTCGATCCGTAAGATATCGCAGCTTTCGATATCATAGGGATATAGGATATCCCACAATCACTTAAACAGTCCGTGTATTTATTTTTTTCCTTGACTGTGGGACCACCAAACTAGCAGCTTTCTTGCAAATTTCTCAATAACAGTGATAGATCAACAGTTCAAATTTGGTGCGATATTAGTTCTTACACTCTTATAGCTATCCAACGGTTGGATATTGGTTTGATGGTCCCACAATCAAGGGAAAAAAATCGGTCAGTTCAAGTCTTCCCGCTTCTGATTGTAGAATATTCTACATCCCTAGGATATCGCAGCCTGCAAAATCCTACGGATCGAACAACTCTGCGGTAAAAATATATTTTTGGGTTGTTCTGGGGCTATTGTCAGCTTTAAGACCGTCTGTACATAATTGTCCCTCAGCAAAGAGGACTGTGTATGTTTTGACCCAAAAAATAAAGATATATATATAAAGAGAGAGAGAGAGAGAGAGAGAGAGAGAGAGAGAGAGAGGACTATATTGAGATCCATAGAGCAATATGATCTTGTAGAATCTGGCCGTCATCTAACAAGTAGGCCCTTTGATTGGGTCTGAATTGATGTTCATTGAAACTTTAAGGCTAGGATTTTTTTTCTTTTTGGTTCCCCAGCCAAGGGGGATGGGATCCAAGGTAGGCCCCACAAGTAGGAAGGAGGGCCCACACATGTGAGAAAGTAACCTATACAAGTGGAAAGAGTAGCCCACGGATGTTGGAAGAGTATAGCATCACTTGTTTTGGCTCAGAGCTTGACTAAAGCTCTGTTAATATCAGTTTAGTTGTTTTATTATTTGTATTCTTGCTATTGTTAACAAGGTGAGGGAGGAAGGACTCTCTAGGTGACAATGTAGGCAGACCGGGACTCTGACTTTCCTAAGATTTGAAATACTAGGGTGATGGCTGGTCCACGTTTTCCGCTTCAATTCTGATCGAAAATGAGGTTATTTCATGGTTAATGAAGTTTAATACCTGCCTTTCATTCTACACTTTTGGCCACTAATAAAAACACAAGGTTAGGATTTGTAGAAATTCAATCTCATGAAAAAGGAAAGGCTCTGACTAATCTCATGCTAAGGTAAATTCTTCTGACAACACCCTTCAAACAAGCTATTATTTTTAGAGGTCAGAAATCTAATAGTACTTCTCTTAATTGGTCAATATGACAATTGATTCTTATCATAACAAATCTGCATCCTAACACTGAAATCATAAGATACAATGACCCAAGTAGGGTTGAGTTCAGGTCAAGTACTTGATGAGGTTGAACAGCAAAAATCTATTCAATAACCACACTTGTTATCAATAAATATCAACTCAACTAAAAAATAAATAAATAAAAGGGTCAGCCTGAACTTTTGCTGGATTGGGGTTGAGATAAGATTGATGGACCCACCTGATGAAAGAATAGAAATTAGAAATGTGTATTGTGCAGACCTTCAGTTCTGCCATTCCTCCAGGGCAAAGTATAGAGAGTTCTTCCATTCTCTGGGGAGGAGAGAGTACTACATTTGGTCAGTCAAAATAATCTCTGCAGTCTGCAACTGCATGGAATTTATGACGTGAAATGGATCTCTCAAACCAGAGAAAATGCAGGCACGCATCAGATGCAATTGCAATTGATGGCATTTATCTGATTTTCTTGCCTCCACTTTATTGCAGATTCATCTGTTCAAGACATGCGGAGCCCACATCTTAAAGTGCTCATGCATGCAGGGAGCTTTACCAACAAAAATCAAATTTAAACTTCAAATAGAGACAGTAAACGGATTTTGAAAATCATCCATGCATGATAAAGTGCTCCATGCCTCCATCCTTCATGATGTGAATTATTTTATTTTATTTTATTTTTTACAAAATCCATTTTTGGATTGCAATAAAATTTTCCACTGCTGGTCAATTTACCTAATGCATCCCTTGTCCATTTTTTAGACTTGAGACAAGCAGTAAAAACTTGGCAGAAATAAAAAGAAATTGGCGGACAAACCACAAAGAGTTGAAACTGCTATGAGAATTCATTCTGTTATATTGGCTCAATAAGATAAAAGCGGTATGGTTGAAGTGGAGACTGATGACGATTTCGAACATAAGATAAAAGCGGTATGGTTGAAGTGAAGACTTACTTTTGGAGTACTTTATGACTAATGAATGCAGACAAAATTGAAAGAAGGTTTTACAAGACAGCGGTTAGATCAAATATAATCTATGGAGCATAATGTTTGTAATTCAAGAAGGTAAAACTAAAAAAGATAAAATTAAAAATTAACATTCTCAAGAGATGCCGGCAAGAAAAGGTATGTCTAGCATATGCCGACAATGACGCCGGCAATAAAAAATTTGACTATGAAGACTGATGACGACGACCAAGGAGAATGGACGGGCCAAATTGGAGATGTATAGAGGTAGTATAAATAAACTTGACGATGCGTAACTTATTTAAGAGTCTTTTTTGGTTTATGATAAATCAAAATGGAGAAATATAATTCATGTAGCCAACCGTAACATAGTTGGGACAACCCTTTGATGATGGTGGTGCTCCCCCCCCCCCCCCCCCCCCCCCCCCCAATTATCTTTGCGCACGGGGTTAGATGGCCGATCAAATCGTGCAGGCACTTGTTGTAGAGGGTGATGACCTGCTTCTACTATTGGGAATAAATCACAAACACAAGACAGGCACTTGTTGTAGAGGGTGATGACCTGCTTCTACTATTGGGAATAAATCACAAACACAAGACACACGATCAAACACTAGGGGGGGGGGGGGGGGGGGGGGGGGGGGGGTGAATGCAGCTGAAAAGTGAACATGTTTGGGTGTGTGCCAAAATTGCAATAGGATACGAGAATAGTTTAGAATTTAGACGCCCAAATGCTTTACAATATTGTTGGGAGATGCAAAGACAAAGAATAGTGAGCATGGATTGGCCCCCATTGCTATTCTACCACAAAACAAACATGAATGTGGCAGTAAAGGTTAATGACTCTCGCAATAACATGACTTAGGACATTATTATAAAAAAAAAAGAAGCTTAGACATCTTATATGAAGCACTCTACCGAAGATTTCTAAATTTCTTAATCATTGATTACGAGTATAAGGTTAATTTTTTCGAAAAAAAAAATTTAATTTTGAAATTTTTTGTTGAAAAGGTTCAAAACTCTCCAACTTTTGTCAAAAATGATTTGTTTATTTAAATGCCAAATTCTTAAATCTGTTTGAAAGTCTCTATCTTAGAGTATTTTAAAAGATTATTTTAGTTATCTTATTATAGTTGTTTGAAAATTTAAAGAATTCGACAAGGAAGTTTATCGGATACCAACTATTTTCTCGTCGTCTGTTTTTGTAAATAACAGGCTATTTAGGGCATATTTGTTTGATTCAAAATATATTGGAAATCATGGTGAAATGAACTCAGCAATATTGGTATTGAATATAAATCTGTCATTAACCCTGCACCTAGTGCCTCCTTGTGGGGCCTACCTAATAATCTATTCAAGTGGACTACACACATATACCCCTTGAATGTCATTGGATTCCATGGTTTGCACCAAATCGAATGGACTACACTTCTTCTTCATTATTTTATTTTTAGTTTTTTCTTTCTTTAATTTTGTATAAAGTCATTAAGCTTATGTGCCACAGAATAGGGCTAGATTAGGATGATTTGATGGGCCGGAAATTTTACACAAAGGTAGGGCCGACTAATCCACTTCCCACTAATTGGAAGGGGCCCCACGTAGGCCACATATACATGAGGAGTGCTCCTGCGTCATGAGACATTGTATAAAGATAACTAATGGACCCACCTAGGACCCCCAAAATCACGGGAGAAGTGTGGTCAAAAGATCTATGTGAGATCACTCTAGATATTAAATCTCAAGTCATTCCAGTAATTCTAACCCCGTAATATGTGGCCCACACATTTAGCGACTTTAAATCGAAAAATAACTTAAACTAGGTTCAATACATTTATATCAATGTAAACTCTATGGGATCTGTGACCTGTGGGGGTCGTTTAGATTGTTCATTTGGATCGATCAAATAGTGGACCCCACTAGGTGTCTCACACGGCAAGACCTTGCGAGATCTATCTCACACGGTTGCATCATAGCATGGGTGTGGATAGAAAGATCCATGTGAGACCACCCAATATGAAAGTTCAAGTAAATCCAATGTCCCTAACCCTTTGATCCATGGCCAACGAATTCAACAACTTTATATAAAAGAGATTTTGACCCTCAATTGAATGGTCCAGTCCCAATCGAACAAGTGGGCCCAACTTGCTACCTCGCACAATAATATTGTGCAAGGTGGGTCCATACTAGCTTCTTAATATATTAATGTGTGTGCATGTGTCCATGATCTAAGTATGATGGTGGTGGTAGGAAGTCACCTGGGCCCTCTTCTGATCAAGTCGATCCCATATAAAGGTTGAGGTGCAAATGTCTTGCACCCTTGCGAGACTCCTTGTGGATCCCGCTCTGATACATCCAACCTTTCCCACACCACTAGCCCTTTGAATGTCATAGGCCCCATGATTTTTACACCATTTTGAATGAGACTGGGTTGAACTAAGAAAAAAAAAACTCATGGTTTTTAAAACTATTAAAATTTAAGGTCATAAATCAAGGGGTTAGGATAATCGAACAAACTTGAGATTTTGGACATAGGTAGGCCCCAATCGGATATTGTAATCCACCACCTCTCTCTTATTTAGAGATCTATGAGAGGTACCTCTTAGTAGAACATGACCATATGGATACATGGTAGATAAACACTAATGAGGATCCAAATGTGAGATTAATGCACTAAATCATACTATGCAGAAGCTGTAAGGAAGCTTTCAAATGTCAAACAATAGTGATCTTCCCACCATTCTTCTCTGTGTCCTATTTTATTGCTTTATTTATATTTTCTGCACAAAAAGCTCAAAAGCATATTTGTGCTGCAGCAGTTAAAAGAAAAGGAAGAAGAAAAAAATTGGTTTATTTGTGAATGCGTGCAATCCAGTGTAAGTAAGGAAATTCTCATTGGGTTTGTTGTGAAAAGATGCCAGCCAAAGTACACAAAGGATGCCAGCCAAAGCACACAAAGGATGCCAGCCAAAGCATGACAGTTTTGAGAATGTTAAAGTCCTAGGGGTAGAGGTCGGGCCCTTGATTTGTAATTGCAATTTCCGTGGTTTATGGGACCCATAGCCAAAATATCCAATGAAAATATACATTATGGAACCATGAGTGTTTCCAAAGTACCCTAATGCTCAGTTACCCTAATGCTCCAGTATAATTCTTTAATAAGTAGTTAAGAGTAGCACTAGACAACAATTAAGCACTTGTATGCATGACAATCACCTGTGTGCTTGCTTGGATGCATGACAATTAATGAAGGCAAGGAATTTATATCTTGGAATGTAATTCCATGGTATCAATCCAATGAAATGATTATAGCCTTTAATTTTAGATCTTCAAAATATTATAGGCTATATATTGTTCAAATTTATTATGATGAAATCTAATGGTAGGTCATGTCTGGATGAGTGTCAGTCAATTCAATCCTAGTGCCAATTTAAGGAGAACAGTGCTTGGGTACTTAGTTTGTCTCACAAGTAACAAGTTATGTATCACTCACTCGTCTAGGAAAAAAAGAAAGGGTTAGAACTTAGGACTGACCATAGGAGCAAGGATGGGCATTTTGAAAAATCTCACACACCCCACAGCACTACCAACTCCACTTCAAAAAGGTCTTTAGTATATTAACAGTACCCACAAACTTAAGCCATGCCAATCAAAAACAGTGCTTGATACATGATGGCCTTAACACCCAGTACGCATATCCCTTCCCACGTGCTGTCCTTGCATTAAAATACACCAATAGATCGTAAATGATATCTTATAGGAAAGAACCAAACGCCATTGATGTTTTCCATTGAAAATACGAAGCTTCCTTACAATTTTAGAGAGAATTGGATTCAAAGGAAAGGAATCAAGTCGCCAATTTAATGATAAATTATGAATACTTCACTTTCACTATCCAACTCCATGTCCACTACTAACGTTGCTTTTCTCTTTGCTGCCTCTCTTTCAACAAGGACTTTCTGGGGAATTATCATTACCTGAGAAGTAGTTCCACAACAAACAGCCTTCCTCATCTCCCATTCTCAGATTCCTCACATGGTTTTTTCCTTTCATTCAGGGAAAGAATGCCAAAACAAGGATAATTCGATTCCTGTTTGACTAGTAAGAAAATGAGGGGGTTTTTTCTTTTCTTATGATGAAATAATTACAAGTAGAGAAGGAGTGCAAGCCTTTTCCTCATGATGAGAAACATACTTACAAGCTACAACTAGTGTAAAGTTGCATTGTTTTCCTAATTTTTGTTATCATCTTGGCTTTTAGTAAGATGAGACCCATGACTTTTCTTCTCTTGCAATGTTGTAAAATTTGTGTATATGATTACTCTTGACCGACAGGTGTATGGATAAGGATCCTTTCATGCTGTTCATAAGAAATTTCTCTGCGGCGAGGCCAGTATATCCATCACTGGAGCTCACTTATTATACCATCCGAATAGATAATTACTTTTCGATTGATGCACCGACTTTTTTCTCCCTACACAAGGGATTCAAACTCACGCACACTCGTGTTCCTGACTATCTGAACAACAGTTGGGGACGATAGGCTGCATTTTGTATTGGCATTAGGTTGTGAATTTTCATTATGTTTTAAATTTGTTGAATCTGATGTTGGATCAACTCCAATTAAAGTAAAACTTGACTCAACTCCGACGTATGTTTAGTTTTTAGCAGTTGGTTTTTATAAGCAGGCCAAGTAATGGATTTATAGGCCAAGCCTGAAAAACTGTTCTAAAAACCATCATCAAATGATCAAGTCATAAATCAAGAATTACATGGCATCACTTCCCTTGGGATACTTGGGAGCTAGTGCTCGTGGTAACTGAGGCCGTCTAGGATAAACAAGAAACATGGTAACAGCGGGGCTCATAGCCTTGAGAAATTCGAGAGGAGATTGCGAATTTTTCACCTACCAAAACTAAACTTCATTCTTATCCAACTTCTTAAAAGACCTTTGAAATCTGAACTGCCCCTTGATCAATACCATCCACATGATCAGATGAGTCGCACGCAAGAATCTAATTTTGATAGATGAAGAACCAACAATCTCCCTCTTAAGTATCATGGGGCCAGTGGAGTAACTAATCATGCCATATGTCTTACATATCATCATAAGCTCCAATCACCACTAGTAGTATGTACTGATGAGGTTGTGGAGTAACTTACACCGCTTTTTCATTGGATTTGGATTTGATCAGGTAATCATTCAACTATACATTTAATTAATGTTGTTGTACAGTAGATTGGTACCTTTGCTTCTAAGAAATATCTCTCAAGTATGCAACCCATAACTGAAAACCATAGCTTTGATGATGTGGATTTTGTTTTTCATGATGCCCAAAAACAGTATAATAAATTAAATGTGGAGAGATTCTCCGTAGCAATTAAATAAGGTTGGTTGGTGAATTTGAGCTGTTTTGGATTTCAAAGATGGACCTTATTACCTATTGGTATATGTTATCTTTGACTCTTTGAGAATAAAGTCCCCAATTTAGATCCACCATTTATTCAGCCAAAAGATCAGGTTGGCTTGAATATGACGTATGACCTAACACTTTGTAAACTATTAAATGGCATGTTTGGATTGGTGTACTTAATGTAAATTTTATAAATGTGGTTGCCAATTTACTTTTAATGGATCAAAGGCAGATGATTAAATGATATAAATAGGCTTTCCAAATCTACAGTGTTCGGAGCATTTTGAAATCACTCTCATAAATAACCAATCCTTAAATAGTGTGGCAATTGCAATCTTATGTTTGGGGTCTTATGGAATAAATGATGAAACTGCATCATAAGGATCTAAAATTGTAGATCAGATTGCAAATGCACAACCTTAGGTCAATCCACTGATGATTTAGTGGTAGGCCAGCATTTTTCTTTCCATAGGTACAATCAAGGATTAACTTTAACTTTTCGAGTGTTGCTCTGTTGGTTACAAACTTGCATAGTGTGTGTGAATGTGTGAGTGTTGAGTTTACCATAGATAGAAAAAAAATGCACAACCTTTGAATAAGCCAAACCCATGTAATTTCCATTTTATGACAATGAGAACCTTTCAACTATGCTATGAGATTTAATTAGTCATATACTAATTAGTAGTCCATCTACAAGCTAAACCCATTTCTAGTACTACATGACATTATAAACAAACTCCTAAACAAATTACATACTTAGCTGGGCATTATTAGTCTGAACAGAAAAATGGTAAAATTCTATATAGATTTAAGTGTCCTTAGGCCCATTTGCCTGGTTTGATGAGAAAGCTCAATAAAATGAGAAGTTAAAAAGATCAAGGATGAAAATCTACAATGGATCATCAAAATCGATGTATGTAATTTCATGGAGGTGAAGGGCAGGAGTTTTTTTTTCTTTTTCTCAAAGGAGATATTTCAACATTCTAAATCTCCCACCTTCCAACTTTCACTCTTAGACCCTGAGAAAGGTCAGAAATTCTTCAAGAGTAAGGCTATTATTGGTTCAAATGATAACTCAGCTGAGCATTTATACCCCTTCATTTACCCTAAAAGGAGTTCAGCAGTGTTGACCAGATTCTGTTTGGAACGGAGGAACTATGCTTCTGACATGAAGAAAAGCCAGCCAACTGGTAATTTAAAGTAGTGACCGAAAGCCCATTTGTGTCCTTCACTTGAGGGTGTGGAATTGAACATATGGTCACCAACAAAGATTTATTAAAGAAATGAGGGCTAAGGATATGAGGTCAAAATCTAGATCTACCTTGACTTTCTTGGATTTTTTTTTTTTTTTATGAAGAAAAGGTTTGTACTAATCCTTGAGCCCTTGATTTCTTTTATGTGCTTCTAATCATGCAATCATAGAGACACAAGGAAGATTGGTGGCTTTTTTAGTATTTGAATTAACAAGGTTATGGCGATAAGAGCACCCGTGCACAAGCACTCACACAAGCAAGGAGATGTCATCCACACACGTCATGAGGAGAGAACATGCACTCAGCACACGAAAGAAGAGGACGCCTGCAAACGCATGGAGGGAACGCCTGCAAACATGAGGAGTAACCTAGGATCAATCCTGGATCATCTAGGTGAAAAGTGGGGTTGTCAAACTAGACACATAAAAATGAAAAAAAAGGTTATGGCTGGGTATTTATTTTCCATTTCGAACCACTTGATTCATTTTTCTTTTGAGGGGAAAATTATTTGATGGCAATATTTACCTTTATTTCTTTAAGTTTAATCACTTTTAGAAACACGAGTAGTCTTAAAATACTTGAAAATTCAATTATATGAAACAACGGGCCTTAAAGATTGCATCTACATCAAATCTTGGCAGTGGCCTACAATGCTGAAACTGTGTTTTGAATCATGTTCAAGTCACTTGGATCATTATGGATGCCTTTATTCTCTACAACATTTTTAATATTTTTACTTTTCTCCTGCTCCTAGCTGTCTAAAGATTTATTTATTCTATAACTTAATCTCTTCTATGGTGATAAGACAATCATAACCACTGTTTTGAAGAACTTTCCATGGAGAAGTAAATAGATGGTTCAAAGAAACTGTACAGTGCATCCTTCTTTTGGAAAAGTCAAGATCTTTGAGATAAAAGGTTAGGATATATAGGATAATCAGAATCACTCAACGTAAGTAATGATAACAATATAAATACATGTGTTGCAATTAGGCTATAATGGACCCACCTCTACCCAAAATTTATCTAAAACCAAGTCTGATAGAAGTGGATTTAGATTATCTAAGGGGTTTATAAGGCTGGTTTTGGAGTCTTGGAACTCTTTATTGGGACTCCAGATCTTGTTATAAATCCCTCACTCAAGGAAATTCGTGAGGTTTCTTAGTGTTCTTCCCTCGTTAATAATCTAAACCCGACTCCAGAGCCTTCGGGGTTTAAACCTGGAGAAATCCTAAGTTAAAGGAGTGAAATGTTACAGTGGAGCTCCCTTATTAGAATCCAAACCATTCAAAAATAAATGCCCTCTAAATATATGGTACCTTCGAAGATCTTACCATAATCTGAGTTTGTAGCACCGTTGGATTGAACACGTGATTTACACAATGCTATTCACTTTCATAATCATGTTTTTATCAAATAGTCATTCCAATTGTGAAACAAGCTCATATTGACATAAAATTTGAGGACACCGCATATAACTAGGGACTGTTTGTTTTGGACGATTCAGATTATAATATGAGGGCCCCGCTATGAAGTTCCACTCCTCTATCTCAAGATTTGTCTAGGTTAAAGACATGAAGGATCTGGTTCCAAGTGATTACATATAAAATGGAAAGTTTAAAAAAAAAAAAGAAAAATCTATTGGCTCATCTTCAAAAAACATATATGAAGATTTGAGTATTTCAAAAAAGTATAAGACTTTTAAGGATTCTTTCAATCAAGTCCTCTCCATAAAAAGTCTTTGAAATAACAAGAATACCCTTATGTCATTTTCAAGCTTTTTTTTAATAAATCATTTGAGAGAAATGTTCGAGCCCAACCCAAATGGCCTAGTTGGGGCCACTTCAACTACCATTATGCATAGATGGTTAAAAAGGGGGGGAGGTGGGGGATTCCAAATGACTAAAAAACTAGCTTCATTAAATGGCTATGATAATCTATAAAAAAAAAATGATCAATTTTGGGGAGGGAAATGATTAAGAAAAGACAAAATTCTATCATAAGAGGGATATATTTGTCATCTCTCAAAAAACTTATGAAGAGGGCCTAATCGAAAGAATTGTGGCGAACTTTTATACTTTTGAAACATTCAAATCTTCATGTACCTTTTTAGAAATGAGCAAAAAGTCTTATACATTTTTGAGATTTCCCCTTATAAAGTTTCCCAACTTGTATATGATCGATGTAGCCAATAATCTCACTCCATCAAGAGTTGCCCCCACCATAGATTGATCACATAAAAGCATGTGAATAAATTACTCAATAAATTTCAACTATTTTATATGTGGCCGATCTTAGAGAACGTTTGGAAACTCTAATCTAATTAATAAGAGTTAATTAGAATAATGTCTAAAATATAAAAGCTCTAACTTTTAAATTTTAATTTACATTTATTGTGTTGGATAAAACTTATTTGGGTTGTGACAAAATTTTATATTCGCTGTCAGCCTACCTAACGCAACGATCCTCTCCTTTACCCCCGATTGAATCCGAAAGTAAAAACTACGAAGATAAAAATGTAGATGTGCAGTAAAACTAGAAATGATAAAATTAGAAATGAGCGATTTCGTAAGCATTTAGGGGTAGCGTCAATCGGGGGATAAAATTAGATAAACTCGTTTGAGATAGTTTGGGCACGTCGAACAAAGCAACAATACCGGTAAGAAAAAGTTTAGGTATTCAAGTTGATGACTCAGCTAAAGGGAAGAGGTAGGCCGAGGAGGATGTGGATGGAACAGTAAAAATACTTTTGAAGTAATGCAACTTATCTGAAGATTCGACTCAGGATAAATCGGAATAGGAAAACAGAGTTCATGTAACCCGCCCCAAACATAGTTGGGACAAGGATTTGATGATGATGATGTGTTTGATAAAAGTATATTTAAAAAGAAAAAAACTTATTTCATGAAGTAATTGAGCCTACCTTTAGCAATTGTGGTAATTGTGGCCTATCTTTAAAAAATTACAATATAGAACCCACCGTTTGTATCATTTTAAAATCTTATAAAGTTATTGTCATCCCAAAAAACATAAATTTAGCATTATTCATCTCTCTGAGTAGTGAGTACCCTAAAAAAGGCAGCGAGCATATAGGATCCAAACCCTTTACTCCTTTAGGCTTTAACCATGCAGTCTGTGGGGCCCAACCTTTACAACCAAACCCTCAATCCATGCAGTTGACCCTCTCCAATCGACTGTCAACTGTACCAAGACGAACACCAGATGTTCGAACAAATTTCCCAATCAAAGTCATACAGCCGAATGGATCGAATCTCCTTAACACGAACACCATCTGCTCGACGAAATCCCTCAATAAAAAATCACCAAACCTAGACCTCCAAAACCACTAAATCTTTCCATTTTCTCTTCTCTCGCACCCCTCCAGCAATGCAGTCATGGCGTTCGACAACACCAACCTCGTCCCTCTTCTCATCTCTCTGTCGCAGACCTGCACCACCATGCGCGAGCTCAAACGAATCCACGCTCGAGTCCTCAGACACAATCTCCACTTCAACAACCTCATCATCGCCAAGATGCTTCGCTTCGCAGCTGTTTCTCCTTCTGGAGACCTCCATTACGCACACAATCTCTTCTCTCATATGCACCAACCAAACACCTTCTTCTACAACACCATCATCCGCGGCCACGCCAAGAACAGCCAAACCCTCTCCCAATCCATCTCAATCTTTAAACAGATGAGGATTAGTTCCGTCCCACCTGATGAATTCACCTTTACTTTCCTTCTCAAGGCTCGCGCAAAGATGCCCATAAACCTTGGGTCTCCATCTCAAGGAGAGGAGATTCATGGGCATGTTTTGAAATTTGGGTTTTGTTGCCATATCTACGTGCAGAACGCTCTGATTCATTTGTATGCTGCAAGGGGAGTTTCTGGCAACGCACGCAAGGTGTTTGATGAAATGCGCGCGCCTGATGTGGTGTCGTGGTCTGGGTTAGTGGTTGCCCACGTGAAGGCCCGGGAAATGGATAATGCGAGGTGGGTGTTTGATCAAATGCCTGAGAGGGATGTGGTATCGTGGACGGCGGTGATCTCTGGGTATGCCCGGGTGGGGCGCTCCACGGAGGCGCTTGAATTGTTCTGGGAGATGCAGGCATATCGAGTGCAGCCAGACGAGGTCACGATGGTCAGTGTCATCTCGGCCTGCACCAGCATTCGTGATTTGGAAGCTGGGCTGAGCGTGCACGGCTACATCAATGAGAGCGGGTTTGCATGGATGGTGTCACTCTGCAATGCACTGATTGACATGTACTCCAAATGTGGGTGCATGGAGAAGGCGTGGGAAGTGTTTGATGGAATGCCGAGGAAGAGCTTGATCTCTTGGAATTCAATGATTTCGGCTTGCGCCATGCATGGGACGGCTGAAGAAGCTCTTGGGCTGTTTCAGGCGATGACTAGAGGTGTGGGGGTGAGACCGGATGGTGTGACTTTCCTTGCTGCGATGAGTGCTTGTGCGCACAAAGGTTTGGTTGAGGAGGGGAGGAGATTGTTGGAGAGCATGGAGAAGGATTACAAGATCGAGGCGGGTGTCGAGCATTATGGTTGCATGGTGGACTTGTTGGGGCGAGCAGGGCAGCTTGAGGAGGCGTATGAATTGATCATGCATATGCCGGTTCCAAGTAATGACATGGTGTGGGGAGCATTGCTTGGTGCTTGTAGGATTCATGGAGATGTGGACATGGGCGAACGGGTGGTTGAGAAGCTGCTTGAATTGAAGCCAGATGAAGGAGGTTACTATGTTCTGTTGTGCAATATATATGAAGCGGCGGGACGGCGAGAGGAGGCCATGGAGATGAGGAGGACAATGAGAGACATAGGAGCAAAGAAGACTCCTGGTGCAGTTGGGTAGGTACATAACTGACTTTTTAAGAAGGGAGAAAGGCAGTTGGAGGAAGGAAGGGAGAGTTTTCTCGTCCACATGAGCAATCATTTTATGAGCGCCTTTAATTCAGGGGAATCCCATTTTATTTTAGGCCCCTGCGTGCCTCTTTAACAGTGAGATGCCTGTATTTTCCTTTGGGGAAAAAAAATTGGCTGAAGGAAAATATTTTGACAAATGGCACATCTAATTTACATGGGGCTGATCAATCAGAACAAATGATATGCAATTGATGGTCTATATCACCGAAAAAACATGGACCACTCTTTGAAGGAATTCAAGTGCTCTAGGCTTGAGGTGGAGGGAGCTTTGGAGCAAAATGACGGTGCTGTTTGATTGCAAGAATTCAGGAAATCCATGCCGGGTGAATTTCTAAACCCTCAAATCCTTATCCCATAAATTCTTTCAATGGAATTCCTCTAGGGCTTGTTTGTTTGCATTAGAATACATAGGAATTGCCCAATTTCTACATAAGTAACTAAAAATGAAGAACAAAGGCAAACATCCAAAAAAAAGCCCATCAACTAACCTCCACTTTGATAGAAACTAGCACAATAACCCATGTTGATCACGGGTACGTCCATACAATGCAATTTAAATATTCACTCATACAATGCAAATAAAATATTCATGCATAGCAATGATTTTATGGAAAGAATATGACTGTAGGGAGTGTAGAAAGGGAATATGAGAAGTGAGGTAAAAAAAGTATACATAGAAATGGAATAGGAGATGTGGGCAAAAAGGTAATTTTGTAGAAATTAAAAGAAGAAATAAAAGGTAATGGGTAGTTATAAGAAGTGAGAAGTTATATTTAAGTTACGGTCAAAATCAAATCAAGTGGTCAAAATTAACTAAAAAGCCTCTAGCTTAATATATAATAATTGAATCAAAGAAAGATGAGAATTAATCTCCAACTATCGCTCTAGTAGTTTAATACATAGGAAAGTCAAGATCTCATCTCCACCTTATTTCCTTCCCTATTCACCTTATATCCTTCATCCCTGACCTCTTTAAAAGTCCTTTATGGAGCTCATTTGACCTTGATTTGCAAACAAACAGGCCCCAGGTGTTAATCTCGAAAGAAAGTACTTGGAATTCCAGAATTTGGAAGACTTCACGGGAACTAAAATTTGAGAGACAGGAGGACAATGTTCAGAATAGGTTTTCTCTCCTCTCTCCTTCCTTCTTTGGTGGAATTATTTAGCAAAAGTTGTATAATTGGTTGGAGGCAACATCAGAGCAAGAAACTCGGCGTATTGTTGTTTGCTGCAGCAAAGGTGAAACCTCTTCCTGTTCATTAATCATAATTACAAAAGTTTTGCAAGGAATCAAAAGTTCTAAAATCAATTTATGTTGTTTCAACCTTTTCCTACTCTAATACAAGAAAGGTAAAAGCCCTAATGCCATATTTTTATTCATGAAAAGAATTTTATTTTTCACAGTAAAGGTAATATTCAATGTGGAACGCTAATGTAGTGTTTATATATATATATATATGGGGGATATTCATATGCATCGTTCCCTCACCATATGGTGAGGGACAAACTTAATGGGGCCCACGTAGGGATTTGAAGGGGATGGAAAGAGACATCTTGGATGGGCCCAATATCAAGTTTGGGGTCAATCTCATGCCTCTAACCCCTTCATCCGTGGCCCACAAATTTAACGACTTTATATTAAAGAAAAAGAATTTGACCTTCGATCCAACAGTCTAATTCATTTGGATAGATGAAAAAAAAACTTGATGGATCTAGTGTACTAAAGGAGGTCCCATGTATGTAGATGGTCCGAATGTATCATAAAGTTGGCCCCACTAAGTTGTCCATCACCATAATATGGTGAGAGATGGATGCACATGAATATTTTCCATATGTATATATATTTATGGAGATGCTCCTACGAGAGTTACTCTCACGGTACTATGAGAGTAAGCCCAAAATAAAAGTAAGTCCATGGAGAGCTGCTAATGCCTCATCCCAAACTTCTCTGAGTACATCCCTTTATTTTAAGACCGATATACCCATGTGTGAAATTACTAAAATGTACATCATTCACAGTTTCATACCTCACCCAATTTCTCTCTACACTCACTCGCCCTCACCCCAGCCCCCACCGCCCCCTCTGGCAGCACCACTGGAGGGGGAGAGGGAGAGGGAGAGGGCGGCGACCAGAGGCGGTAGGGATAGGAAGAGCGGGTGGAAGGTGACGGGCAGGGAGAGGGGAGCGAGAAAGAGGGAGAGGGAGAATGAGAGAGAGAGAAGGTCCGGTGAAAGTGAGGAAGGAAGAAGGGGAGTGAACTGAGAATTTGGGGGTGGAGGCGTTTGGGTATTTTAGGAAAAAATGGGTGTGTGAAGAGAAATCTTGGAAATTTTTTTACTTATTTGGGGTGTGTAGAGAGAATGGATGTGATCAGAGAAGTTTGGGTTGGGGCATTAGCAGCTCTCTAAGTCCATGTCTTTCACATCTCCAAGACCCGCCGGCCTCATGAGAATGGACTACCACTATTAGGTTTGAGTGTAGAATGATGTTTTGACTCAGTTTTTCCCCCTTTCATGCATAATTACAAAAATGTAATTATCTACACCCTTTCTTTTCTTTTCTTTTTTTTTTCTTTTTTTAAATAGTTACTTTCATTATCTAAAGCAAGCGGTACAAGATAGATATACTGACAAGCTAAAAGAAAGCAAAACCCCTGAAAGATACAAGAGAGAGCCCCTAATATAAACTAACGTGACCCTGCAAATGAAAAGGCCAACTCCTCCCAGTGCAACATAATCTTCTCTATAGAGTATCCTTTAAAGGGCGGACTGATGGACACCCAAAGCACAACTAAGAGTTTGGTTTTCTCCGCCAAACAGTTGCCCCTGGTAGTAATCCCTTCAAAGCATCTTGAATTCCATTCTTTCCAAATTTCTCCAAAGAACGGCAATAAAGGATAGTCTCCGCAATTCGTTTCCTTTTGGGGCCCCAATTGGAGTCTTCCAGGCCTGGAAGAGCTCTGGGAGGGATTTTGGGAACACCAAACTGCAATCAAACCATTTTACCACCGAGCACCAAATTAATAAGCTGAGCAGATTTACAGTTCACCATTAGGTGGTCCACCGACTCATCTCTTAAACACATGGGATAACTGTTAACCACTATCCTTCCCCTCCTCCTTAGGTCTTCCAAAGCAAGCAGTTCACGCAGCCACAATCAAACAATTACCTACACCTTTTCTCCTTCCCACAATTTATCTTTTTTACTTAACTTTCTTCCTCCTCAACTGGTTGTTCCTCTTAATTTCACTGTTAATCATCTAGCGACCACTTATACATTAGCAACATTCCCCACAACCGACAATATGCAACCTCCTCCTTACCAACATTAAGGTAAATTTCATGTTTTTTATTTATTTATTTATTTCCATGTCTAATAGTTATAGGACAATATATAATTGCATGTTTGGATGATTTGAAATGATTTCAAATATCTGAAGGGCTATGGAACCATATAGAAAGATACCCTTCTTTATATGCACTTTGCATTATTTATTTATTTTTTATAACCTAGGGTATCTTCTACCTAGCCCAGCCCAAGAGCCTTTGACCCAAAGCCCGAGGGACACTTGACTCTGGATAGCCAAGAACTAATCATTAGGGGCACATGTAAGCCCTCCTATCCACATGAATCAGGTAAAATTATGGTAGGTGGCCAACAAAATATCTGCAATAATGATACAATGACTATTGACTCAAAGAAAGAAAAAAAATTGAAAATATAATAGAATGAAAACGTTAGTAAATACTTTATATTTTGATGTTAGGCTTTAGTCGTGTGATTTTTTTTAATTATTATTTTTGGAAGTTATGGTTAGGCCATGTGAAAATAATTTATTATTATTATTACTATTATTTGGTGCAGTGTAAGTGTAAATGATAGCTACTGCCCATTTGGGATTGAAAAAGTAGTTTAAATTAAAGTCTAAAGAAGATTCATTATATTTGCATCCCTTCATATCCTACCTGTATGGCCATAGATTTGGGAGTTCAGTTTTTTAAAAGTGTTAAAAAACATTCTTTATCCTCATAAACACATTACATATAATAACCAATGACCATGATTACAAAACTGGATTAAAGAAATTTAGAATGAAAATGTAAATAAAAACTTAAGACATTTGACTGTAATACTCAAGTATATGAAATCAATTTCATTAACTGATGAAATATTGCATTGAATTGTAGTGCATTGTAAATAGCATTGGCTAAGGCAAAATAGTAGTACATGTGGTGGGAGAAGCCAACCTTACATAAATCCATTTCTATCAATATATTGGACCCATTTTATGAAATTCAAAACAATCATAATGATAATCAATCTATTATTGGGCACGACCTACCGTTGGATTGATGAAGATTTCATACACATAATTAAACTTCATTTAGAGAGAGAGACCACTTGAGACTTGGGATAATGCAATTGTATTTTTATATCCATTTATACTTGGTGGATGTAGGAGCAAACCAGCACAAACATCTAAGTGGTCTACATTTAAATTAGAAAATCTTTGGTTCAATTCAGAATAGATTGCACATATACTCTGTAGTAATGTTGATCAAATTTGTCCACTTTCTGTTGGCTAAGACAAAACAAGATCAGAATGTCTATACAGACCGACTCCATAGCCCGAAGAAATGACCGATCCCACGTGGAAGGCCATGTGGTGCTGAGGTGTACTAAAGTGAATGAAAAAAATTTCAAACGCCCGCCAGAATGAAAAAAGAAAAAGAAAAAAAGAAGAGAGGTCTGGAGAGAGAAATGCCCTAAATACTCTAGTTCTTCTCCCTCCCAAACACTCCTCCACAGCGCTCCTCGCCTCCCTGGATCTCATCTCTCTCTCGCTCGGCGACATCGCGCATCTCTCTCTCGCATCAGCCGACAATCTCTCTCTCGGCGACAGTGCACAGCACCATGAACGAAAAGGGTCCTTCTGGTGAGGTGTGTTCGGGAAAGTAATAGAGAAGGGGGAAAGAGGAGGAGAAAGGAAGGGAGAGGAGGAAGAGGCCCGCCCATTTCATTTTTCCATCCCAAAAGAGAAGAAAACCCTATCTTACTTCCTCATCCCATTTCTGAAGTTCAAATCGACGCTCTCTCAGATCTCTCCAACCTCGTCCAAGCGACGACTGCAGGCGCTCGTCCCATTTCCCTCATCGTCGGCGGCTCCGTGCAACGACCCACCCTGCTCTGTTAAAGTTAAGATTTAATGAAGAACTCAATTTCTGTATGTGGTTTGTGCTCTTTTGATGGTCTTTGGTGCAGTCTTACTGTGTCACAATGCAGGGGACTTTTTTCTTGTTTTCCATGGGTGGTAGCTTATGCAAGCATTGCATCATGCATGTGTTACAGGAAGAAGCCAATAGAAACATATTCGGTGCTGGTCACTTGGTATTTTTCTCCTTGTAGAAGTGGAGTCCAGATTCTTCTTCTGTATAGTTGGGATTTGGTTTGTGGGTCTTCCCCCTTTCAGATTCTTCCTTCTTCCTTTTTATTATTTAAGTTTTTTTTTTTTTTCCATTCTGGGTTCTTTTTTGTTTTCCCCTTCCTGGTAATTAGGTTCATTGATTTTGAATCAGTGTCTTTTTTCTACTTTTTGGGTTTGAATGCTTTTTCTGTACCTTGTATTTGGTTCTGTTTGTGGGGTTTTTTTTTTTTTTGAAGGTTCTGTCCGTTTTCTCAGTGAAAACTGTTGTATTTATTTGTATTAGTGAAAGCCATCGTTTTCTCAGTGAAAGCCATCGTTCTGTTTGTCGACCAAATATTTTGTCAAAGTGTATTACATCTATACCTTGTCGTCGACACTTTCACATTCGAGCAAATTGAAGAAACGATGGCTTTCTAAACACATCTATACAGATCAATCTGTTTTGAGATATGTATCCAAACAAAACGAAAGAATTCTGAGGCATTAACATAATATTCACCCAATTCTTGGCAACCGCCTGGTCATCTATTTGAATTTCATATGGAACCATTTCTCAAGCTTTTCAAGAAAGAGCTACTCTTGGTGATCTCACGCAAGGGTTTGTCAGTGAAGCGAATGAGGTTGTAGGCCCATGCACCCAACACCATCTTGGATGATGAAACTAGTTTATTTAGTAACTAGTTTCTCAGTGCAGACTGGTGTATTTATTTGCTGGCCTAGCCTATCACTATCCCAATATCTAGGACTCTCCAAACCATTACATTCTGGCTGATCATCTAACCAGCCCTCTGTTTATTGCTTTCATTCATCATAAGAATATTTTTATATAAAGTAGAAATGTTTGTTCTTAGGTGTCCGATAAAGGAAGATTAAAAGCTTAATCTTGTTCAAGTCCATTCCACTAAAATTAACAACTGAGAGAAGAGTCCAGTCCACCAAAATTAACAACTGAGAGAAGATTCAGGGAGTGTCTGTTTGGAGTCTTAAACCATTCTTGCAAGTTGCTTATTTAAATCTACTTACTGTGCTTGTGCTGCACAACATATTTGTGTTATGAACCAAAATCATGCTTTTCAACCTGTATTTCAATTTGGTCCATATACTTTTGAGCTTAAATTATTTGCTTAGGATGACAGGGCAAGAAAAATATTGACTCCCTCAACATTGATGAATGCAAAACTGGTGATTGAACACTGGTGGTATTTTTTTTTTTCACTGGAAGGCTCTGATTCCGAAATGCTTGGATAAGAAAATGGTAAAGGATACATTTCAAAAAAAGAAAATGGTAAAAGGATTCAATTTTTATGGCTACATTTCAATTTTTTTTCTTTCATCAGCATTTCTAATATGAATTGTTATTTGACTGCTTATGTAGGGAGTATGATACTGGAGTTTGAAGATGTTGTCAATGGAGGCTTCTGAAGATGGTGCAGTTGGCATGGATTTATAATGACCTTTCGTTTTTTGTCAATTATGGGACTTATCCACTGTCACTAGTATTGTCTGTTTTTTATGATCTATTACTTGACTGTATTTTGATGAATTGGGTGATTTGGTGAAGATGAAGCTGTCTGCAACTTATGGTTTTCAATTAATGTATTGATATGATGAATGGGTTTGTGGTTTTTTATGAATGATATTGCAAGACCCATGGCTTCAGTTACAGCACATGATATTGCAAACATCTTGGTATTTTGTTGTTGATTACTCCTAACTGCATAACTAAACAAATATCACAGGTCCTTGTTTATTCTGATTATGACACATCATAACGCACTGACTGAATCAATACTGGATGCTGGCTTGCCTTAAAAGGACATGAGAACATCACAGGTCCTTTTTTTATTTCAGCCTCAAATGTTGATGTTAATGTGGAAATCACTTTATTCTGTTTGCCCCAGTATACACTATTTTCCCACCAACTCACTGTCTTCAAAATCTTTTTAAAATGGATTGAGATCTATTACAACTTGTCACAGAAAAAGTCTTTTGACTCTTACTTTACAGAGACATTGTTCTTTCTTAAAGAGGGCATTTGGTAGAGCATGTGGCCTTTTGCTTTGGGTTTTTTTCTCTATTCTTAAGTTTCAATACTACGAGGTCGCAGTGACTCTGTAATTCAGGTTTTCGCGTTTGGAGGCTTATCCAATGTATGAATAGAAGTTGTGGACGCCCAACCCAATTGCATCCAAGTGGGCCATTGGAGTCACCATGGTGTGACACAAAAGGCTATATGTTCAATTAACACTTACTCTCCAAAAGCCTAAATTGGAGCCACATTCCCTCCCAATTGGGCTCAAAGTTGGTTCTACAACCAGAGTCCCCTGCTCCTTTTCTTATATTTTCTTTCTTGTTTATAAAAAAAAATTACAGCCCCTGCTCTTAACATAAAAAACACAAGTTCAGCTGAACAGGCCTACTGTCAGGATTTGTCCATTCCGGCCCCATCTGTAGTTTTTTTTTAGCCTTTTTCTGGCAAGGTAAAACCAACAAACCATGAGATAATCAAACATATTTAACATTCAACATTCAAACACAGTAAATGGTCCACACAGAGAAATTGGTACACACAGAAGTTTCAAGTTGGTTCCATTTAAACAATCAGGTCCGAATTAGTTACATCAAAGCACGCCTAATCATTAAACACAATAACTACATCAACTCCAATAGACTATCGCGTCTATTTTTCAAACACCAGACAAATACAGCAAAAAAGCTAACAATGACTCAAATTGAGGTGGGCGTCTGTTTTCCATATTTTGACACTCTATACATTCTCTTAGACGTTGACATTCCAGCCTCATTTCTTCAATAGAGCCTTTCATTTCTTCCATTTTCGTTTTAATTTTGTCACATCAGCAGAAATCTTGTTGAGTACTCCTGTTTATGACACTTTTTAGCCTATTTTTCGAGGGTATTTCTTGCTGAGATTTGGAGATTTCGAATACCATATTATGAACTTAAAATATGCTATTTTTCACTTAATTACAATCACGTTTACCTGCGTTTCAAACCGCTTACTTTTGCAACTCGGTGAAGAAAATCTGCAGAAACCTTGCTGAGTACCCCTGTTTAGGACACTTTTTAGCCCACTTTTCAAGCGTTTTTTTTTTTTCCTGATATTTGGGGATTTCGAAGACCATATTATGAACTTAAAATCTGCTATTTTTCACTTAATTGCAATCACATTTGCCGGCGTTTCAAACCGCGCACTTTTGCAACTCGGTTAAGAAAATCTGCAGAAACGTTGCTGAGTACCCCTATTTAGGACACTTTTTAGCCCACTTCCCGATGATTTTTTTTTGTTGAGATTTTGGGATTTCGAAGACCATATTATGAACTTAAAATCTTTTATTTTTCACTTAATTACAATCACGTTTGCCTGCGTTTCAAACCGCGCACTTTTGCAACTCGGTTAAGAAAATCTGCAGAAACCTTGCTGAGTACCCCTGTTTATGACACTTTTTAGCCCACTTTCCGAGGTTTTTTTTTTTTTTTTTTTTAAGATTTGGAGATTTCGAAGACCATATTATAAACTTAAAATCTACTATTTTTCACTTAATTACAATCACGTTTGCGAGGTTTTCAACTCGGGCACTTTTTCAACCTGGTTAACACAAACATGCAGAAAGAGCTCTGAGTACCCCTGTTTAGGGCACTTGTTGGCCCACTTCCCGATAGATTTTTTGGCCAAGATATGAGGATTTCCAAGTCCATTCTATGAGCTTAAAATTTGCTATTTTTTAATTAATTATAATCACGTTTGCGGTGTTTTCAACTCGGGCATTTTTTCAACCCACTTGTTTACTACTAAACCCAAAATGTATAATTATAAATTGTTAAAACACTTTAAACTTGCAATCTAATGTGTGGATAAATTGATAAAAAGGACTCCAACAACTCGCAAATTCACAATCTGACAGCCAATAGATAAAAGTGAGCTACTCACTAAGCACATATATCATAATCAGTTCTGATCTTTTCTTATAAAGAATACGGTCTTGTCTTGATACAAACTCCTTCACAAGTGACAACCAATATGAAAGGCAAATAAACCAATTTCATTCATTCAGAACATAAAGAAATTTCACCGCTGCGGCCGATCAGCTCAGCAAACAAACCTGTTCAAACTGAAATTATTTCACCAGAGCGCAAACTTTCCCATGTCCAAAAGTGAGCCCATGAATTTTGTCAATCTCCATCTACAACATGTACATGAGAGAGAGAGACGTCACTTCAGCTAGGGGTGCACAAAAAATCCGTCGATCTGGAAATCCGATCCGATTCAATCCGCGGATTTTTATCCTATCCGAAGGTAAACGGATTGGTGGCAGATTGAAAATTTTGTAATCCGTTAGCAATGGATCGGTGGCGGATTTCACCCTCAATCCGCGAATTCAATCCGATCCGATCCGTTGGCATTAAATATAAGTAAAAAAAATATAAGGGGTTTAAATATAAATTAAAATGTCTAAATTTAAAATAAAAAAAAATTAAGGGGTCAAAATGTAATTTTTTATAACATATTTGATCATTTTATTTTGAGATTAGATTGAACGGATTAATCCGATCCGATCCAATCTGATCCGGTCTTCCACGGATCGGATCGGATCGGATATTAACAGCAACGGATTGATGACAGATTTGGCTCAATCCGCACCAATCCAATCCGAGTACACCCTAACTTGAGCAAAACACTGAAACATGTCTACATGTCAGTTTCCTCTCCTCCGAGTCAAATTTTGTGGGTCATTTCTTGAATAAGTGGCCTTTCAATATTGATAATGACTTCTTTACAATATGAAAGGCAATGCAGCATGCAGAACTTAACCCCAAAAGCTTTTATGCCTAAAAGGGAATCAGAGACCATCTTCCCTTGGACTCATTCCAAAGGAATGTCTCTAACCTGCTATAGACCATCTTCTTGAATCAGAGACAAGTTGGACACTTCACTGCCCAGATTGTTGCTTGAAGATATAGCACCTTGGGTGACAGGTCTTCTTCTAACAGAGATAGAATTGCTTTCTGAGGAGGAAAAACCATTGGCCATGCAACCACCCTTGCTAAAAAGTTCAGAAAGAGAAGATGCATCAGAGTTTTTGCTTCCCAGTTGCATCCTCCTAGATTCTTCACTCAATTCAGGTAGGAATGAAGACATTGTAATCCCTTTCCTTTCTGTATCCAATTTGTTTTCAGGTCTTTAGTTGCCATCGAGTTCTGTACACCTGTGAGGAATTTGAGTTTTTATTGACTGAAAAAATCAACAGGTCCATAAGGCCCCACTTGAATTGCCCGATCCAAATCAAGCAAATTCGTAGTTGTGCTTGCTGTACCTGATGAAAAGACTCAGAAGAGAAGTCATTCTATGATTCAAATTCCAAAATGAGAAATGATCCAAGCACAAATCCCCCTATTAGTTAATAGTGTACATGTTGCATTTGGAGATGTGAATAATGATCCAGATCATCCAGTCCAGCCAACATGTTGCATTTGGAGATGTGATGAATGATCCAGACCATCCAGTCCAGCCTGGATTGCATGCCTACGCCAAAAAGTCTAATCTCACTCAACAGACAATCTCTTGAAGAAATCATCATTTCACATATTCCACTGAAAAAACAGAGAAGCCCACTGACCCTTCATATTTTGTGCCCACCATGAACGAAAAGCCTCCGTCACTAAAGAGCTTAACGCCAAGCACAAAACAATGTGCACAAAGTGCATTGAGAAATCGGTCTGAATCCCAAAACGAAATTTGCAAAGTGCATTGGCCATTGAGAAAGATTCTTTTTTCAAACAGTACAATACAAATCAAACCCATACAGAGAAATACTAACCAGATACAAAATTTGTGCGATTTCCAACGCTGCTCCTCTTCCTCCTCTCCCTTCCTTTCTCCTCCTCTCTCCCCTTCTCTATTATTTTCCCGAACGCACCTTACCAAAAGGATCCTTTTCGTTCATGGTGCTGCGCGATCTCACCGAGAGAGAGATCGTCGGCTGATGCGAGAGAGAGATGCACGATGTCGCCGAGCGAGAGAGAGATGAGATCCAGGGAGGCGAGGAGCGTTGTAGAGGAGTGTTTGGGAGGGAGAAGAACCATAGTGTTCTATTTTTTTTTCCATTCTAGCGGGTAGGGTGTAACGGTTCGGTTAACCGGTTATTTGGAAAAACCGTTAACTGAACCCTAACCGTTGTTTTCTGTATTTGAAAACCGTAACCGTAACCATCAAGACAAAAACCGTAGAAAATCGAACCGCGGTTAACCGTATAAGACGGTTCGGTTACAGTTAATAACCATGGAAAAATCTAAGTATTAATTGCTCAGTTTGACTGCCATCTTCTTTTTTAGACTTTTTAATATACAATATCTTGAAATTGGAATAAATTCAAACTGAAAGGAATTGGAAACAAATGGGAAAAATTTCGTCCATATATGGAACTCAATTGACTGCTGGATCGATCAATATACAATTTCGTCCATAAATGGAACTCAATTTCGTCCATACATTGAAAAATTCTGTTGTCAAATGAAGAATTTTCTTTTCCTCTTCTCGTCCATATACAATGTTAGTTTACTCACTGGATGCCCTATTACCTGAGACAGAAGATAACTGCCACCACCACTTATCACTTTATTAAAATAAAAAATAAAAAATCAAAGCATTCACATGAATGAAATTGGAGGAAAGCTTGTGTAACAGAAGCAGCCATACAACTTCACCTAAACATATCCAGAATGTGGGACTACACCTCTAATTTAAATTTCCATAGATAGTTTAGATCTGCACCTGAACCTCTACAACTTCACCTAAAAATATCCACCAACATTCCATAGAAAAATAATTTCACCTGTACTGATCCAAACCACCATCACTATAGGCAACTACTTCACCAAAATTCAAACCTCATCCAAATTCAAAAATACCACCTGATTGTATCAGTTCAGTAACCTTATAAATTTGTTCATAAATACAACAACATATCATAGAAAGTTGATACTTATGTATTATGTATTGAGAAAATTTTCATCCAGCCCCTTCTTTTTTAACTTTATTTTATAACGGTACGGTTAACCGTATGCGGTTAACTGAACCGCATTTTACGGTTCGATTTGGTTAACCGTAGTGAAATTATTTAGAAAACCGTAACCGAACCGAACTATGTGGTTTTTTGATTTCATTAACCGTAACCATAATCGAACCGTGGAACACGGTTATTAACCGCGGTTCAGTTCGATTCGATTAGATGGTTTTCTCGGTTTTTTTACACCCCTACCGGGCATTCGAAATTTTTTCATTCAGTTTGATCCACCTCAGCGCCACATAGCCTTCCACGTGGGATCGGTCATTTCTTCAGGCTATGGAGTCGGTCTGTATAGACCTTCTGCTGGAACAAGATTCCAAAGGAATCCTTTGGAGTTTGCTGTGGCCTGTGGGAAATTTCCAAAGGCCGCCGCTGTAGAAGGTCCGAATGTGAAGGGTACATGTGTCACTCACTGCACCTTGTCATTGTCCACTACGCTGTAGTATGTCATTGTCCACTACACTGACTACAGCTTAGGATCCATGTGGTATTTTCTTTTTCTAAGTGGGGCGCATGACATGAACATCATATCAGTGGTCTCAATCCTGTTAAATTCCAAAGAGACCTCCTTCCTTCGTTTTCCAAAAGTAAGTGATCAGCCACCCACCCACCTGCCTGGTGAGCCCCGACATGGCTGGCCCTCGATGCTCCCATTACTTTACTGGATTATAATATTTCCTTATCTTAAATGCATTGACTTCTCACCAGGGGATTTGACACATTTGCCCCTCTTAGTCACTGTTGTGTCAATTGCATGACTGTTAGTACCATAATGTCACCAGAGTCATTTGACTCTGGTCCACCTTGTATTTTTTACTTTCTGCTCTGGATCTCATGATATCATGGGATCCAAATTAAAAAGCCCATACATTAAAAAAATTCCTAGACCGTACGTCTTTCCCCTTTTCACCTTTTCATTTCCCCCTTTTTCTTTTTTCACTTCCAGCAAGAGACCGACCCTGCTTCTACAACATTTGGGGTTTTTCATCTTTCTAATCCTCTTATTCTCTCTTTTTTTTTTTTTTTTGTCAACGAAGAGGGTTCTTATAAAATGATTTGGGTTCTTCATTGCTTGTTATTGTGTTTTTAAGTCACTAATGGCTACTAGGAGTCTGCTCCAACTTGCCTCCACTGAAGCTCTAGTTTTCAAGGACTTCTGTGGTCTGGATGAAGCTCTGGAGAGGATGCGGAAGCAGTTGGAGGGGTTAATGGAGGAGGAGTCACCAGAGTCCTGTTACTGACCTCTTTTTGGAAAGTAAGAAAAGATCAAAGAAAATTGAAGAACTAACTTACTCTTCAAAAAAAAAAAAAAAAAAAAAGAAAAGATCAAAGAGCTCGTTATCTGCATTTCCTTGTTTTACATGAAAATTACCCACTGAATGCTTACATTTCCTTTAATCCATGTAGATACGAGTTTGATGCATCTTTCCTTAAAGGGGGTGCACCGGGGCGGACAAGAGGGTTGAACGCATATGCCATTGATCCATTCACCGAAGGTTTAAATGGGCTGAAGTAAGAGTATTTAAAGAGAGTGAAGTCACCAAGTATTTTATCAGCAGTGGATTCTATCTGTGCATGAAGAGAGTGAAGTCACCCAAATGGGTCCTTCTTCTCCGGTCAACACATCAGCATCAATTTATTCAAGGGCACTAAATTATGTGTGATTTTTTTAATGCAAGTACTTTTTGATGATGTAACTGGAAACCTTTGTATTTGTAGGCGGATATATTTTGTGAATACCATTTTGTGGAATTGGATACTGTCCTTTGGAAACTAAATCTACACGGTAAATTTTTTCTAGTTTTCTATTGTTCGAGACCTTTTTGCCCCAAGATGCTGCAGAGAAGCCATGATATCATGGCACAGTCCCATGAAACCATGGAACTCACATGTTCTCTTCAAGCACAGTTCACATGATATGGTGGGTTTTATCAGAATCCCCCTCAACTGTTGTAATGAATTCTATATCTTAAGGGGGAAAACATAATGACATACAATGCAAAATAAATCTACATGGGCATCATTTTTAATGTTTTGTTATTGGACTAACATTTTAACCCAAATGTATTGCAGAAAAGCCATGATATCATGAGATAATCACATGATATCATGGCCTTTTCAGTTTCTATATTACAAACTGTCTGCATTTTGTAAGTAACAAAGATCATTTTATTTAGGAATCAATAATGATAGAGCGTGTAAAACTGACACATGACCATCATTTCTAAGTCTACATGGGCATTATTTTTAATGCTTTGTTGTTGGACAAACATTTTACCCAAATGTATTGCAGAAAAGCCATGATATATATCATGGCTTTTTCAGTTTTTTTTTTTTTTTTTTTTTGCAAATTGTCTGAATTTTGTAAGTGACATTTGTATTTTAATAGGAATCAATAACATTTGTAATCACATGACCATCATTTTGAAGTCTACATGGGCATCGTTTTTTTAGTTGGACTAACGTTTCACCCAAATGTATTGCAGAAAAGCCATGCTATCATGGGATTATACCATGATAGCATGGGATAATCCCATGATAGCATGGCTTTTCTGTTTGTTCAATACAAGCGTCTGTATTTTCTTTCTTCACCTCCAATACTAACTTTCTCTCAACCAAAATATAAACCCATTTCCTACAAAAACCCAACAGAGACAAGGAAATGAAAAAGAACCCAACTAATGAAAATCTCTCTCACATCTAATGAAGGTTAAAATGAAGGGTTTCTAACTTTTACGTCACTGCACCAAACTATATTGAGAAAGGCACTATTTCTCTTTTTTTCCAAGGGCTAATCAAGCTACACAAACGCAGCCTAAAAGTATATACAATTAAAAGTAAGATTAAATCAAGCTAAAAAATCAAACGATCCAAGGAAAGAAGAATCAATTTTAAGATGGCCATATATAGACAGCCAAATCCATCCATTCATATATTAAGTATCAACAGCTGAAATCTATTTACAGACAACCGTGTCCTCGGATGGCTTTTATTGTGGCTCGCCCTAAAACAGGTATGATCTCATCACATTACAGCACCGAGACATCACTGACGGCCCCCAACATATCTGCCACTCCGCCGCCGCCGCCGGAGTCTGACTCCCGACCCTTGCGTCCCAGAATCTCATCCCCGCCACTCCGGCGGACACGACCACCGCCGGCGACGCACGGTGTGGTTGTCGCTGGAACTTGGCTCCGTCCGACAATGAACGAGCTCAGAATCTCCCCTCTGTTCAAATGCCACATCGAGATGCGACCATACGGTCTCTCAAAACCGAATCCGAGCTCATTCCACAGATGTTGCAGAAGAGGATTAGAAAGATGACAAAAAAAAAAGATGAAGAAGAGGATTAGATAGATGAAGAACCCAAATGTTGCAGAAGCAGGGTCAGTCTCTTGCTGCTTAGTGAAAAATGAAAGAGGGGGAAATGAAAAGGTGAAGAGGGGAAAGACGTACGGTCTAGAGATTTTTTTAATGTATGGGCTTTTTAATTTGGATCCCATGATATCATGGGATCCAGGGCAAAAAAGTAAAAAATACAAGGTGGACCAGAGTCAAACGATTCTGGTGACATTAGCTAACTAAGAGTCATGCAATTGACACAACAGTGTTTAAGAGGGGCCAATATGTCAAATCCCCCCATTTATATCCCTTCTTCCTAAATCCGAAGGGGTAGGCCGACCACAGTTCCCCCCTCCCCCTCTCTCTCTGTCTATCTATCTGCTGGATTTATAAGTCCTGTATGGATCTATAGTTTCCTTTCTTCAAGAATCAAACGTTGAATCTATTAGTACTATCATTTGAAAGACGCAGGAGTTTTATTCAACTTTTATCTTGATCCGGAGGGATTAGTCCAGCCCATAGAATTGAAAACCCACCGTTAGCCAAGAAAAAAAAAATTTTCCTTCTTCCTTTCTAGCATTTGAAAGGGACCGGGTTTGTTTTGAATCCCTAAGACCACCATTTGCAATGCTAAGGATGTTTAGGACCGCAAACTTTTTTTTAATTTGGTGCAGCACTTGTTCATGTAGAGAGAGATTTTATGTTGATTCCCCTCGCTGAATGTTCAAGAAATGGAGTATCATAAGAATTACACACGTACACAGACAAGCCGAGCTAAAGCCAAGTTTGGTGAAGCTTGAGCTCAGGCAAAGCCTTAAGTAGTATTCAAGGGATGTACTACAGAGGGCCAGTTCTGAATTTTTCAGGGCCCAGGGCAAGAGTAAAAATTAGGCATATATATAAACTTAGTGATGGCCTCATTCATTTTTCAACCAATATCTAACGTGTCAAAATTAACTAAAATTCAATATTCAAAGCATATAAATTCAAACTTCAATATATAAACATTTAAAATAAAATGCTATAATGTATAAACAAGACAAATACTTGTAAGTTGTAACAATTCAATAGTTCTATTACATGACAAATACTTGTAATTTGCAAAAGGTTCAAATGATTAAATGGATTAAAGGTTCAGATGTTGATTATGGGGCCCACAAAAGCTCAAAAAATAAATCTAAGGCTATAAGTTTTCATAAACCTTTTGTTTTAGTTCCAAATCAAGAGCAATATTGTTGCATTCAGGGTGGGCCTGGGACTTTTGTAACAAAGCTAAATGCTAACTGGCCATCAAAATTTTAAGTGGGTACAATTATGATAAATCAAAATCAGTTAATTTTGCATATAACATTACACATTTTTCAGTGGACCTAATTATTAAAAATAAAATTGTGTTGGACAAGGAATTGTGTAATAGTAAATTGAGTATCAAATTTTTTCAGTGGGCCTAATTATGAAAAATTAAAATTGAGCATACTCATCTAATAATTTTAATATTAATTTTATTTTCCAGTGATTCTCGTCAATCTCATTTTTTGGGCTCCCCTTAAAATGGGCGCGGGGCGAGCGCACTTCTGGCACCCCTTCAGGGCTGGCCCTGGTACTACACAAGCTGAGTGAGAGCCAACACCAGCTCGAGCGCAGGCTCATCTTTTGACAAAAATTTACCAAGCTCGAGCGTAGGTGGAGCTTGTTTCTGAACGAGCAGAGATAATAGGGGTTGAGCTCAACTCTCTCCAGCCAATGATAATACATACTTTGCTTGTAATGCCCCTCAATTGGGCCTTATGTACGGTCCATTCCTGTAAACTTATTGTGGGCGTGTGCACATTCCTGACTATAAGTACACCCCATTTTAAGAACGGACTCTTACCTCTGTCGTGTCGGTGCAATCCAGAAATCGAACCTTTGACACGCCACCTTCCCTCATGCGAGGACCATCTTGCCTCGCCGTAGTCTATTTCTCTCACCCAAGGTCTCCTTTATTCCCTTACCCACCCGAGAGCTAGAGTCCCAGCCCCCCAAGTCGGGTACCAAGAAAAAAATACAACCCCATTTTACATATATCATAAGATTGATTTGAAACGATTAAAACGTTCTTGCAATTTTTAGTTTTATTTACATAAAAATATACATTATTTTTTTTAATTTTTTTTCTAGAATATACATATATATATATATATATAATAAATACATGACTACGTTGATGGCCGGCAAAGGGGAAAAAGCACGTTGAAAAAGACATGGATCGAAGTAGTAAAAATAAATATAAAGATATGCACCCGTCTTAGGATTTAGTTCATAATAGATCTAAGTGGAAAAACAGAATTCATGTAACCGACCCTAACATAGTTTGGACAAGACTTTGATGATGATGATGGTGATGATGATTTTACATACCTAATCTCGAGAAAAATCCCGAGAAAAGTATATGATATATAAATCAATCCAGTTGAGCTAAAGCAACAATTATAAAATGCGCCCAAGAATCATCATTTCAACGGTGGACTGTGGATCAGGAGCATCCACCTAGTGGTATTGTGGACCCAGATGCCGCAACCATCACTTTTTCCCTACTTAAATGACCCGTACGAATTTAATGGTCCTAACCATCAATCAAGTGGTGGACCCCTTTTCCCACTTAAATGTCAAACCACTTTCAGGGGCCACTTTGGCCAAATTCGAATGGAATTCCTGCAAGAGGCTTTCTACCAAAGGGCTATTCAAGGGGAGACATGGACGTTGGAAGAAGATGGAACATCTAAAGATAGCCAACAATATCCTAAGATTTAATTCCCAGGGTGGACAATCATTTCCTAGTAAAGGAGTATATCTTGATGGTCCCTCTCTTGTTTATGTTACCTTTAATACATACACTCTCATTAGCCCATTCCAAAGAAGCACATTGCCTAGGAATTCAACATGATAATGATCACAAATGTGTTAAAGTTCAACAGAACACTGTGACTCTAAAATTGTACCTAGCTACCCCATCCACTATAAGGCCCCACCAGGTATACTATGATGATCCATCAGTCACCCAGTCCATGGCATTATTTTGCCTACATGGTGGGGCCCACTGTAA
Source organism: Litsea cubeba (assembly GCA_012931725.1). NCBI lineage: Eukaryota > Viridiplantae > Streptophyta > Magnoliopsida > Laurales > Lauraceae > Litsea > Litsea cubeba. The sequence goes on along the minus strand of CM022952.1, from coordinate 21,447,938 downwards.
GGCCCACTAGGTAATACATTCACACCCCTGCGAACTTGGTCCAAACTTACAGCAATATAAAAATGAAGGGGAGATATATAGAAGAGTTTCGTAAAACTGAAAGGAATGAAATTCAGTCTGTCATCACTCTGGTACATTATAAGAGAGTTTGTGCCCAATTTTAACAGAGCTTGGAACAACTGGGTAGCATTTGTAGTGAAGTTCTCCAACATCATCCCCAGAAAACTTCTTCCAACCATCGGTCCGACGTAATAAACTGAAACATAAAATCATAACAAGTTTAAATGCCAACATGCAAACTCAGAAAGTTCTTTTTCAAGATTATGTACTCTATACTTGATTCTCAAAAGCATAAATGGTCAACTAGTGGGTAGACAGATCCATACATTGGCATTTAGTGCCCCATCTGGTGTCTATAATGCGAGGGGCCAACCCATTGTCAGTCAGAAAACTACACTTTGAAAACCATATAAACCTGGGCAGCAGGGATGATAAATACAACATGCCCTTGGAATTGGCCCCTGGGACTGCATTAGGCCAGCTATAGTTTTTCACATCCCAAGGAAATAATAAGAGCCTGTGCTTAACCCCAAACAAAAGAAGCTGGCATCTGGCAGTACCAGTACAACACCGATCTGCTTAGTACTAGCCAGTACTTATGCCCTAAAATTGGGTTTGATGAGGCTCAATGCCAACCTAAGATGCTCATCAAAAATTGACTTCATAGGAACAGAACACCAGTTCCTAGTTTCTAGGATGCATGGGATATCCAAACATGCCCTTAGACATGAAGCATATTATGATTAGTATGGTACAATCATAAATATGGTTCAACAAGATGAAAACCAGAAGGAAAGAGCAATTATGTAAAAAGCAGGCATATGCGCCCCCCCCCCCCCCCCCCCCCCCCCCCCCCATTTTCAGCTTGTTAGGAATATGATTGTGCGTGCATGTGTGTGGCAGGCGTGAGAGCATGAGCTCAAGCCACACAATGTAGCCAAAAAAAAAAAGGGCAGGCATAGATCTTGATAAGCATCAATGGGAGTATATCAGGTTAGGTATGAATTAGGTTATAATGTTTCCAAAGCAGTCAACGAAACTATTGCCGCCGGACCACGCCGCCAGTCACCACTGCCGGCCAGCTCTCCTCCTCTCTCTTCTCCTTTCTCCATTTCTCCATCTCCCCCATCCATCTCTCCTTCACCCAACCATGGACCCCACTATTCCGGCGCCTTCATCGTCACCGCCGGCCATCACCATCTCCGGTGAACCCAGCCCACTCCATCTCTCTATTTCTCCATTTCTTTCTCTCTCTCTCTTTTCCCCATTTTTCCTTTCTTCTTTCCTTCCATGTTTCTCTTTTCCTTTCTCTGTTTCTCTCTTTCTCTGTTTTCTCTTTCTTCTCTCTCCCTCACTCACCTCCACTCCACTCTACTCACTGTCAACATCGGTTGACCTCCTCATCCCTCACCCATCTCACCATTTCACTCTTTCTTGCTCCATTCTTTCTTTCTTCCATTCTGTCTTCTCCTTCTTGCATCCAATGGACCACCAAAGACCCATCATCACCACCAATTCAGTGGGCCACCAATCAAGTGGGCCCCACAACCTCCAATGATCACCATCATCTTCGTGTGGACCCCACAAGCTTCTCATCTCCAATTTGCAAGCCACCACTCCATCCACCCAATTGTTTGGTAAGCTCTTCTTCCCCTTAGGTTTGGATTAATACTTGGGTTGTAGTAGTGTGTTTAGTAGCTTAGAGCTTCCCATTGAGTTATATTTTAATTTAGCTTTATTTTGCTAATTATCCCTTAGGTTTGGTTTGTTGGACTTTGAGCTAAGATTTGTGGATTTGGGCATTTCAACCAAAGGCAAGTTAATCTATATATTTATACTTTGATATGTTGTTTCTTCCTTGACTTGATGATTGATTATATCTAGATGACCCTATGCTCTAATCTAGATTGTTTTTAATTGAAAACATGATAATCTTGTTTAATTGCTTAATGAATTGGATTGATAATTAAATGGATAGATTGATAGGTTTATGGAACCTGAATTGATGTGGTTTTATCCTTGAAATGTTATGGAACAAGTTCAGGGATTATGGGATAGGGATTGGACCATTTACACATCAGTTACAGAACTGGTGTTCTGTAACTGTAGTGTACTCGGTCGACCGGCCAGGGGGCTCGGTCGACCGAAGACACAGGATCAGGTGCGCCCAGCACCTGATCATTTTACTGTTCCTATTTATGTCTTACAACTGCCGGTCGACCGGCCATGGGCTTGGTTGACCGAGCATGAAGGAGGTTGACCTTTCGGTCGACCGAACCTTCCTTGTGGGAGGTCGACCGACCAATGGCGGGGTCGACCTGGACAACTGCTGGGAACCTTTTGAAGGGTCCTTTTGACCTCTTTTTCTATTGGACTTACATAGAACCTTGGCTACCTTTTTGGACTCATTTGACTTGATACGAGGAATGTTTTGGGCATGCATTCTCTCGTCGTTATTCTTGTTTTCTCGTTTTTTCAACTTATAACAATCTTGAACGGTACGAGACAACGGGATACCCTCTTTTATATCTATGCACGAAGATTGTTTGTTCGGGTATCGCGAACCTTATTCCTTTCGTTGACTGAATAGAGTTGTACGAGACTACGGTAATAACTATTGACCTAAGATTGGATTGTTTATTGCTCTCGATTCTAAATTGTACCATTTGGTACTTTCTACATGAAATGCTCATGTTCCATAGATTGCTTTACTAGTTTTGGTTTGGGGATTATAATATTACTTGATGAACCTAGATGATGACCTAGGATCCCCTTATTGTCTTGTTTACCTTGTTCTTGATGATTGATGGAAGTGTTGAGGCTAGGCGGCTTTGATTGTAAAAGCTTGATGAGGACTACTTATGGTATTGATAAATTGATGGTATTGATATTGAAGAAGCTTGCTTGTATTGTCTTGATCTCTTGATTTGATAAATGACGAGTAGTCTCTCTATTGTTTGATGAATCTTGTTCACGCAAGAAAGCCTAGCCCCTCACTATTGTTTGTCTAGAAATCCTTGTGTCAGGCACCACTTAGCTGTATATCGCCCAACACAGATGGGGCACCATCTGTGTGAGGACCTTGATGAACGTCTGCGCAGTACGACTTGTTACTTGATATCTTGCTTGTTTGCCGGGTCATTCCCGTGCCTTGTTGCCGAGTTCACACTCGTGCCTTGTTGCCAGGCTTTTAACCCTGTGCCTTGTTGCCAGGTATATCCTGTGCCTTGGTTTCCCCACCACAACTCAATATGAGCTTGGGAGGGCAATATCCCAGTGGTAATTAGCTGATGTGGACCGCCTATCTTGCTAGATGTTTATATTAGATTGTTTATGACTCGTATACTATGTATTTCTTATGTCTGAAATGCATATGTTTCTATTGATCTTGTCTCTTGTCTACTGTGATTCGATATGCATATCTTGCTGTCATTTATATATATATATATTGCTTGCCATCCGTCGTGTTGACGATGCTACTCTTGGTGCATAGGTACCGAGTAGATTTACCCTTAGGGAAAGTGGAGGCGTTGCTTCAGGTAGTTTAGCCTGATGGTGAGTACGAGTTGTGTGTCGACAGTATTATCGTCGTGCCCGGCACACGAGTGCCTTCATACTTTGGTTAGTTTATATTTATTCTCTTTTGGCTTAGGTTTTGATAGAAGCCATTAATTAATATAATTTTGTTATCTTTTGCTAAACTTAAATTATAGAAAAGAAAGATGTGCATACTCATATCGTACCATTTGTTAATCATGATGTTCCGCTGTGTTTTATGACTACCGAGGAAATATTTATACCTCACCGCGGACTTCGATCCTATGGGACTCGATTGGGGCTAAGTGTTGTTATCTATATTGGAAAATTTTAATTAGCCATAATCTCACGCATTAACCCCGGTTTCACTTTTGGGGGCGTGACAATCTGTAGGCACATGTCAACTGGCAAACCTCAACCCTCAAGGTGGATGACAACCTTTGAATTTTTACTGAATTAAGTATGACTCGATCGAGCGGGCAGACGAGCCATATCCAAACCATGAAAACAAGACCTCATAGAAGCCCTGTCAAATAGTTTGGATCCTATCAAATGTGGGAAATTGGCATGTGTGGCCAGAAATCGAAGGTTTGGATCTGTAGGCATGTGTCAATTGGAAAACCTCACCTTCAATGGTCAATCTTTGAATTTTGACTGAAATAAGTATGACTGGAGAGGTGGAACTCCCAAAGCCAAACTGGTGACTTCCCGAATGCAGTAAGGCTTTGATAATGATGAGTTCATCCTCTTAGTTTCTTTTTCTCTTATCTGTATTCTTTTACTTCCAAGTAGATTTGTGGTTGATAATAAATACCTAATGAAAGAACAAACCACAAGTGAACAAGATCTTACCATTTCATCCCATCCAGCAATCATGGTTCCAACTGATAGACCCATCCCACGGTACGAGTACAGAATATTAGGATCTAACCTCGAAAATAATTGCATCCAGGGATTTTAGGATTCCTTTCAGCCATTTTCCATGTTAAACCAAATGTGAATTTTCCACTTAAGCGTGGAAAAATGTGAGAGACTCAAGAGAAAGAGTTTATCAAACGTGCCCTAAAAGTTTTCCTGAATTCTTTCAATCAAGTACTCTCTATAAAAAGATTTTAAAAAATGACAAAATACTCTTCCCTAATGATAGGTTTTTATTTTTTATTAACCTTTTTCCTCCTCAAAACTAATCATTTTGGTTTGTCGAGTGGGCCCCACTAAGTCATTTGGGTTGGACTTTCTCCTTTTTTCTTAAATGATTTATTAGAGGGAAATTTTTTAAAAAGACATGGGTGATTTTATTATTTTTCAAATTTTTATCTAGTAGAGGACATGGTTGAAAGAAATATGGAAAAACTTACATACTTTTTTGAGATATTCAATTTTTTCATGTACTTTTTTTAAAATGAGGTAAGGATTTTAGGGAGCTATTATTTGCACATCCCTTGTTGCTCCTTACATATCCATTCATAAGACCCCTCATGGACCCACTAGGACATTTCCAAAATACCCATGTCCCATTTCATTCCCTATATCTCCCTCTCCCTGCTCGTGCCCAACTTGCCTGTCTCCCACCTCCACATGCCCTCTCCCTCTCCCTGTCTCCCACTTCCACCTGCCCTCTCCCTCTCCCTCTCTCTCCCTCTCTTTCTCCTTGCTTGCCTTCTCCCTACTCACCGGCCAACTCCACCTGGCTCCCTTCTCCCTATCCTTTTCCTGTCTTTCTCCCTCTCCCTCTTTCTCTCTCACTCTCTTTCTCTCTGATCATCGTCCCTCTCCCATTCGGCCACACAGGGCCGAGCAAATGAGTATGGCCGAACAAGAAGACAAAGAGGTAAAAGGAGAGGGATAGGGGACAGGGCGAAGGTGGGTGCTCGGCAGAGTTGGCCAGAGCAGGGAGAAGGAGGGGGAGGGAGGGACAGGCTAGCGGAGGTGGGAGCTGGGCGAGTTGGTCGCCGAGAGACATGGAGAGGGAGAGGGAGAGGGAGGGAGGGAGGGAGGGGAGTATTTTGGGAATGTGCTAGAGGGGTCCATGAAAGGTCCCATGAATGGATGTGCAATGAGCAGGAAGGGATGTGCAAATAGCAGCTCCCAAGTTTTATACCTTTTTGAAGATTTCCCAATAAATATAGGGTGCTCAAGAGCTGGGTCTGGATCTAAATTCTAGGTTGGGTTGTTTAATGTATGGGCTAAGCTTGGATTAAGTATACAAAGTCCGACCCGGCTTGGACAAATTAGCGGTATGCCTTTCCAGCCATGTCAATATCCAACCTTGCTATAGTCAATTTAGTTTGATATTTCATAATGGTTTTTTTTTTTGATACTTATCTAATAATGTTTTTTTCTCTCTCTAATGGTCATGCTACTTTGATGATCTTTTTGTTGTTAAAAGTAAACTAAAGTCCCCTGTTTTAACTATCATGCTTTCTCATCCTTGTCACTTGTTTCATCATTTTGTATCTAAACATCAAGTTCTGATCTTATCATTTGAGTTGTTTGCAACAGGCTGATCTATTATGAATCAGTAGTTAAATTTATTCATCTTTCATATTTCACATTTTTCTTTTAGTTTTTTGGCCTCGCAAAATCTCTCCCCTTAACCTCATTGTCATAAAGACCCTTAATTGAATTAATAATCTTCTCTCCTAATCTTCGTATGATGTGATTAAAGGGTTTTGGAGCTTTTTAATGGGCCAAATCTTTGGTGCAACTCTTTCAAATTGAAAACAAATAGATAAACAGGATAAAGATTCACTAATGACCGGCGATGTGATTTTTTTTTTATTAATAGATTTTGACCATACACTTGCCTTTAGAATTAGATATGAATAAATATCTAGAGGTGTGTTGTACTTGTTGTATGCAAGAAAATTGGCTGGAATGCCCCCTCATTGTGAGATGTAACAATATATTGGATCTACCGGTTCATATCGGCTGATATGAACTGGTACCGAGCCGATATCTCGCTGAGATATCGGTCTCGGCAATATCGGTACCCATATCCCCAAAATATCGCGATATCGGCTGAGATGAACTTCATCTCGGCCGTAACGAGATCTTGGTCGATAAAATATCGGTTCGAGATATCTTAAAAAGCCCAAAAACCCTATTTTTTTCCATCTTCATCTTCTTCCCCTCTCCTCTCATCTTCATACTCCTTAGAGCAGCAGCAACACATTCACACATCCCTCTTGCATATTTTCTTCAAGAAAATATTATTTAAGGTAAGAAAATCAACTTAAAATATTTTATTATGTATTTATGTGTTTTTTCTTTTTTATTTTTAGATGAAGCATGGAAATCATGAGAATGTCACTTGTGTTGTGTTCTTCACTTAGAACTAAGTTAGATCTACATACTTTCATGCTAGATCTACTCATGCACGTGATTTTGAATTTTTCTTAATTTTTTATTTTTGGATTTTAATATTTGAATAAAAATATATCATTTTTTTTTAAATTTCATCACAAATATGTTCTTTTTAATGATTCATGATCATTGTATGGTGTGTAAATGATTGATCTACATACTTTTATGCTAGATCTATATATTTAGGATGTTGAAAATGATTTTATTAAATCTTTATTTTTTCTAAAAATAATTATTGTTACATATTAGGGTATTTATGATACCAAAGGCTTATTAATAGTGTGTAGATGATAGATCTACATAACTACACCTACTCATAGTCATAAACATTATTTAGATTTTTATTTTAATTATTTTATTTTCAGATTTCTAATATTTAAATTATAATATATCATTTTTTTGGGATTTCAGCATAAATATGTTCTTTTAATGATTCATGATCATTGTATGGTGTGTAAATGATTGATCTACATATTTTTATGCTAAATCTATATATTTAGGATTTTAAAAATAATTTTATTAAATCTTATTTTTTTCTAAAAATAATTGTTGCTAGTTGTTAGAGTATTTATGATACCAAAGGCTTATTAATAGTGTGTAGATGATAGATCTACATCTACTCATAGTCATAAACATAATTTAGATTTTTATTTTAATTATTTTATTTTCAAATTTTCTAATATTTAAATTATAATATATTATTTTTTGGGGATTTCATCATAAATATGTTCTTTTAATGATTTATGATCACTGTGTGGCATGTAAATGATTGATTTATATACTTTTATGCTAGATCTATACATTTAGGACTTTGAAAATGATTTATTAAATCTTTAGTTTTTTTCTAAAAATAATTATTGTTAATTGTTAGAGTATTTATGATACCAAGGCTTGTTAATAGTGTGTAGATGATAGATCTACATCTACTCATAGTCATAAACATGATTTAGATTTTTATTTTTATTATTTTATTTTCGGATTTTCTAATATTTGAATTATAATATATCATTTTTTGGGGATTTCATCATAAATATGTTCTTTTAATTATTCATGATCATTATGTTGCATGTGAATGATTGATCTACATACTTTTATGCTAGATCTATATATTTAGAACTTTGAAAATGATTTATTAAATATTTAGTTTTTTTTTTAAATAATTGTTCAAGTGTATTTAATATTTTTGATACTTTAACTACCAAAGGCTTAGGACTTTGAAAATGATTTTATTAAATCTATAATTATTGTTAAAGTATTACTATTATATGAATTTATTATTTTATATGAATAATGGTGCGTGATATAGATCCGGCATGGAGCCACGGTGAAGCGGTAGGAAGTAAAAGCACAGTAAAATAATAATTATTGTTGAAAAGTTCTCAATGGGGGGATTATCCGATTGAAACAACATTTGGCACATGTATCAGGACAAGTGATAAAATGTCCGAAAGTGCCACCAAATGTGAGAGCTGAAATGCAGGGTCTCCTTAAGGCAACTGCATAAAAAAAAAGTAGTACAAGAAAGAAGAAGAACTGAGGAACTTGAAGCATACAGAGAAGAGGTATTTGGTTCCTATGATGATGACGATGAAGACCTGAAAATGACAAGAGCTGGGAGAGAAAGTGTAAGGTCACTTCAGGAAGATGAAGAGAGGAGAAGAATACAATATGAAGCAGCAGCTAGAGGTAGCCAGTATGAGCATGGTGGTTCATCAGGATCAGGGGGAGCGAGTTTGCGTCGGGCATTTAGTCATAAACGACCCCGTCAAGATCCAGACATTGAGGAGGTTGAAAGACCTCCTACACAGACACCTCGTAGGCCAGATGTAGTGGGGCCAACTGACCCATTTGCTTATAGAAAACCAACATCAAAGCAGTTAGGCATCATAAAAACACTAAATGGCAAGTTTGGTAAAGCAAGAGATAATCTAGTGAGAGCTACTGGGAAGTTTTTTTTTTTTATGGAGGCATTCCACCCAACAAGGCATCTTCTCCTTATTGCACCACCATGTTAGATGCAGCTGTAGAACATGGTCCAGGTATAAAAGCACCCAACCCTTATGAGATTGGGCATGTCTGTGTGGAGAAAGAATATGATGAGTTGCAGGCTTGGGTGGAATTTTTCAAATGGACATAAAAGGAAAGAGGTTGCACATTAATGTGCGATGGGTTGACGACCATCACACATCGTCATCTCTTGAATTTTCTAGTCTACTCGTCTGTGGGCACAGTGTTTATCAAATCAGTTGATGTAACTGATTACATCCAAGATGCAAAATATATTAATATATTATTGAATGAGGTGATTGAAGAAATTGGAGTAGATTTATAGTTCAGGTGGTTACCGACAATGCTGCAAACATGAAGGCTGCAAGAATGATGCTTATGAAACAAAGGCCAAGGATTTTCTGGTCTCCATGTGCAGCACATTGCCTGGATTTAATGCTTGAAGATACCTTTTTATGGAAAAGTCATGAAGCAAGTGATTGGTAAAATAAAGTAGATCAACAATTTTTTTTTATTAATCATATAGACTCATTTCCATGATGAAAACACATACAGACAACCATGAACTACTGCGGCCTGGCATCACTAGATTTGCCACCCACTTTATTGCCATCGAAAGTGTTTACAAGTATAGAGAAGGACTTCTGCAATTAATAAAATCACAAGAGTTCATGAATTCAAAATGGGGAAAGAGGCCAAGTCCCATTACAATAGAAGTATGTAAAACAATTGAGTCCAACAAATTTTGGCCTCATGTGAAGGGTGTTTTGAATGTTTTTTATCCCCTAATAAAGGTTCTTCGATTGGTTGACGGTGATGATAAGCCAACATGAGCTTCTTACACGAGGCCATGGAGAGATCAAAGCTTGCTATTCAAGCAGATTGTAGATATTATAAAAAGTATTGGAAGATCATCGACGATCGATAGGGACGATAATTGAAACATGATTTACACATTGCTGGTAAGTGAAGCCGATTTCCTTTAATATTTGAATTGTTGTATTCAATTTGGCCTCACTATAATAATTTATCATTGACTAAATTCATTGGTACTTTTACAGGATAATTTTTTAATCCACAATTTTCGGATGGACGTATATCTGAAGAAATCCATTTGGGATTAAAAAATGTAATTGAAAGACTGGCAGCGAATACAGATGAAGCAATTTGGGCTACTAATCAGATAGGCTAATTAAGGGAAAAAGTATAACATTGTAATTTTCTCCAATTTATTTTAATATGTTAATGTCTTCAGATTGATATATACAATATACGTGCTGGAAGCTTTTGAACGACGACTGCGCGGAGAGCTATCACACAGACCAATCCCGGTATTGATTGTAAATTTGTAATGTCATTTCTATATTATTCAAGAACTTATTATTATTTTATTGACTCTAATATCATTTTTATTTTTTTTCAGCTGAATGGTGGTTGAATTATGGAGAGAGTGCTCCTGCACTAAGGATGATTGCTATTAAAGTCCTTAGTCAAACAACATCGTCTTCCAATTGTGAAAGAAACTGGAGCACCTTTTTCTTTGTCCACATAAGACCAAGATATAGATTAACAATGCGGAAGCTAAATAAATTGGTCTACATCCACTACAACCTCAAGCTCCGGAGTAAAAATAGAAGGAGAAGGCAGTTTGAGGATCAGCGGTATTATTTAATTTTGTCTAATTAATTTGGACTATATCTTTTCAAAAGAGGATATTGTGTTAGGTCAACGGCTGGAGGAACAAGAAGATCCGGTGTTAAACCAAGACTCAGAGTTAGAGGAGTTGATGGAGGACTTGACTGGGGATAAGTCTGAGCCAGTGAGGGCCTCAGAAAGGTTGGAAGAAATAAACTTGACAATGCAATAGGGGCGCGCGCCTGATACAAGTGAGCCAAGGGGACAGGACTGTTGGGCTTAGTAGGTCCAGACCAAGTAGGTTCATGGTCATGGGTATTATGGTAATTGTACCGGGACTTTCTTTTTTACTAAGATAGGGTTTCTTGGGGAATAAGAAAGAGAACATTATATATATAATGTAATGTGTAACCCATGAGATACAAGCAGACAGAAGAGTGAACCTAAAGGAGAGTCGAGTTTCTTTCCCGTGGATGTAGGCAAGATTGCCAAACCACGTGATTCTCTTGTGTGTGATTGATTGTTTGTTCTTGTGTGGTTGCTTGTTCGTTCGATCGCATTAATTCATGTTTCCACATACACGCACACAACAAGTGGTAACGTGGACGAGGAGAGTAAGTCAAGTATTTCTACTTCTTTATCATCAGCAGAAATTCCACCTGACTCTCTCGGGGATGAGGGTCATTATAGAGATGATGAGCCTGCCACTTATGAGACAGTACGTTGAGCATTTTCCTACTGCTACCCGAGTTAGATCCTCGCCGTGGCTATGTCAGACATGTTGGACAAACAGGGAGTAGTAGTGATGCCGCTGGACAAGGAGTGGGGGAAGGTACTCATGATCATCATGGGGGTTATGTTGGCCAACAAGGTGCCATGTATGGACAACATATGATTATTCATATGACCCTAATTGGGTACCCCCTTCACCAACACCGATAATGTCTATTGAATAGATATTAATTGAGCAAGGGAGGCTTCCCCCACCACCACATGATCCCCAACGAACTTTATATATGCCCCTCATGGCTATTTCATGCCATTTTTGCACAATTACCAAGAACAATCTACAGGGGATCAAGATAGTTCATCATCTTATCAAGAACAATCTGAATATGGTCATGGCCATGGGTATGGTAGTGCTGTGCAACAGTATGAAGCATATCTTTTTAACCAATACAGAAGAAACGATGATGATGATAACATTGAGCTTGGGCGACACTCCACTTGGTATTAGGCTGTTTTTCTGTTATACACTCATACTCATCAATCTGTCTCTCTAGTTTCCTCTAATTTCAGGTAAACCATGAACATTTTTATGATCAAGTGCTTTATGATTTATCTATCTCACTATCATGTTTCAAATTTTAATATGTTATCTTCATGGTCATGAATTTCACAACTTATTTGATAATTGAGTTAGTATTAAAGGATGATTGATATTTTATCTTTATTTTCTTATATTTTACACTAATAATTGATCATGAGCATCAATAATAGTTGCATTATATAAAATACTGGAGAAGAAAGCGAACAGCGACACAGAAAGGACTCATAACTTAAGGTGACCGAGATTTTGATTTATTGTTGTTACTAATGGAAAAAAAATATATTGTTTTCTAGCATTTTCTAATATTATGAATTTTTTTGGATATTTTTGCGAATTTTTTTGGATTAAAAAAAATTCACACCGTGACGGACTGATATCCGCGACGATACCCGATATCATATCGATTTTTCGGTCCGATCGATACAGCGATCGAGACCGAAATTTAAACCATGTATTGGATTAGCCTTTTGTCTTTCCTTTTCTATAATGCATGTTTCATATTTCTCTACTCTTCTCTCTCTCCTTGGCCTTTTGTCTGATGAGCCATTTGATAAATTCTCAAGGTAATGGATCCTTCTTTCTTTTCTTTTCTTTTCTTTTAATTTTTTTTTTTACTTTTTTTTGTGCTATAATAATAATAATAATAACAATAAATTATCCAATAGGAGCTACAAATGGGACTATAACCCCTTTCTGGCCAAAGAGTTTGCCAAACAATGTGCAAATAAAGATCACAGCTCAGTCTTCATTGACACTGGGCCAATATTTTCCAATCACCCAACTTTTCTCATGTCATGAAAATTTCAATTGCAACATAATATCAACTAGCACAACCACCCGTGCTCAGCACGGTTGCATTATAATTTAAAAATTCTTACATTAAAAATGTTGTATGGAGTGCCTTTTTCCATCCATTAAGTAAGTTGCATAAAGAAAAATAAAAAAAATTAGACAGAAAGCGAGTAGAAGAGATGGGGTAGACCAAGAGACTTAAAAAATGAAGAAGTGGAGATAAAGTGGAGAGTAGTGCGTGGCTTGATGAGATAAGGATATGAGTAGGTAGTTATATCGAGAGAATGTGAAACATTTTAATAAAGAGGGTTAACTGTCAGTCAAAATTGGATCCAAAACCTTCCAGCTTAATATATTATAATTTATACATGTCTTTGTACCCCCCAAAATCAGCCTTTTTCTTCTGTGAACTCAATTGATATATCATAGAAGCAGGCTATGAGATTGTCTGTAGATCTTTGTTGCGCATGTTTGTGTGTGTGTGTACACGGGGTGATAGTGTAATTACAGTCTACACACACCATTAACACCCCCATGTCATGATCAAATGTGATTATGAATTGGGCCTACTACTTCCTCATGGTACCAATGATCCTCATTCTTAAAGTTTAGCTTATACCCCAAATGCTAAGCTCGATTGCAGATTATTGGATCATTCTACATCAAATAACCAATATCCTAACTATTTGACGAAAAAAATCAACTTTAGTAGCCATGACTATTTGATGCATAAAGGAACCACCAAGTGAACAAAATTCCATCTTCAATGAAATAAAACTATTCACAAATGCTTGTTGTTGCATGGTTTTAAAAAGGAGTTCATCATTGAAGCTTAGCTTTCATACATCTTATGTTGATCTATGAAAAAATAGAACAGTAAATCTCATCAAGGTGGGGTCTGCCGCCGGCCCTCTGGACCATTAAGCTTCAGCTTCTCTGTCTTTCCCACATCAAGCTCTAAGTCAGGAGCCAATCGACGTTGTACGAGATTGTTACACCCCGTCCCGAATTAATGACGATTAAGGCTAATTAATTGAGAGTTATGCTAATTAAGCATAATTAATTGAATTAATGTTGGTTAATGACCAAAAAGAGATAAACAAGTCTCTAATGATTGAATTGAGCATAATGAAGTGAGATTGAATGAAATTAAGATCATTGAATAGATATTTGGTTGAAGTGAGTATAGATAAAGACTTTTTCGTAAATACGGATTTTCGCGTATTTCGTCGAATACGGCAATTCTTGACACCATCGCATACATCTCAATTAATACATTAACTTTCATAACATACACAATTAATTTTGACTTAAGATTAGTCAAAAGAGCCCTCATTTGACTTAAAGAGTAAATGAGTAAATGGAAGGGGACTTAAATGCAAAAAGTGGGCTTATATAAGCTAAGAGATGGGTTCATTTCATCTCAATAGTGAACCCTAGGCAACTCCTTTCTCTCTTTCTCTCCTTCTCCCATTTTTCCTTGATCAAGGTGATTTTGAGAAAGGCTCTAGTGATTCTTGGAGAAGGACATCATCTTCTCCATCCTCTTCATCTTCCCCATCAAGATATCTTCCATTTTTGGAGCATTTGGAGCTTAGAAAAAGAACTCAACCTTCTTCTTTTGAGCTTCAAGGTTTGATTAAAAAGGGTTTGACCTCAAACCAAGCCTAGAAAGAGGGGTTTTTGCTTAAGGAGCTTCAAGAGAGGCAAATGTATACATTTTCTATGTGATTATGTTAATATCTATGCACTACCTTGTTTAGAATCATTTATGAAGTTTTCATTGTAGATTGGAATGGGATTTATTGTGAGTGAATGATGGATTAGAAATGGGTATTGGAATGTGTATGAGTTGATAAATGAGGAAGGACAAGATGTCCTAATTATGTGCATGTATAAAATGGATATGTAGGACAAATGGAAGAAAAAGGGCAGAAATCGGAGGTTTGGGAACCAGTCCCGGACTTGTCCGATCGATCGGCCATCAGGCCCGATCGATCGGACTATGTCTTAACTGAGACATATATCTATCCGATCGATCGGACCTGTGCGTCGATCGATCGAACTGTCCCTTAACTGGGACGTGTTTCTGTCCGATCGATCGGACCTGTGCGTCGATCGATCGGACTGTCCCTTAACTGGGACGTGTTTTCGTCCGATCGATCGTGGACTCAGTTTGAGTCCAGTTGAATTTCAGGGTTCGTTCGATCATAGATGTTTCTTATGAACTTAATTACTCTCTAAACTAGTTTTAAAGCTAATTATTATGAGATTAGAGGTCAATCGAATTAATGAAAAAAATAAAAGGAGATTTCAAGTGATTGAACCCTAAGTTTAATAACATAACGAATGTTCAATGGATTATAGACTAGACCCCCATGAGTGATAATTACGGGGACTCTATTGTACACATTAATTAAAAGTGATGCCCATCAAGAATAGCACGTACATTAGATAACCAATGGTTACACTCGAATGGTTGGTTGGAATCATGAAAGAAATGAGTGGAATTCCTAATTATCCGAATTCCCTCATTGGCATGTGATTGTATTCGTACCGTAATTAGTATTGTTGAACTCTAGTTCATATCTAGGGTGACAAGAGCAATGTTTAGTTCGTTTTAATTGCTTTACTAGACTTGTATGTCTTGAATTGAACCTAAAAATAAACTAAAGTGATAGTTCGTAAGTTTGGCACTACATAGCTATTTCATCAAATGAATTATGATAAATGATTATTCCTAGTGCAGTAGATGGATTTGGGGGCGTTCCGGAGCTCCGTGGTGATGCTAGCTAGTTGCCCCTGGCCCGGGCACTAGTAAGTCCCACAATATTGAATTACTGTCATTGAAAGATTATGACTATACTATTCCTTCCGCTTGGAAGATGAATCCTTCATTTGAGGAAAGATGGTAAAAGAATGAAAAGTAATGAAACGAATGCTATGGTAGTTGCCAAATTGTTTATGTTCATTAATTGACTAATGATATTATCTATGCAATGAATTGTTAGAATTGATAGAAATACAGCTAAATGAAATTATGTAGGTATTAACATGTTATATCACAGAATTATGTATGCATTGTTTGAACCATGGTGTTCATTAGTGTTATTGATGGCATTACAGGCCCACTTGCCCATGCCGACCCTGCAGCGGCCTCAGCACCAGCGGAGAAGACCGCTCCGGTTCCTCCAGGAGGATTGATAGAATGGCATAGACGGGATACCAATTGATCCGAGTGTGTCATGAAATGGAGATTCATTTTGGGGTTTTCTTTTGGGGTTGTTTAGATTCTTTTGAGAGAAACTATTTGGAAAATTAATTTTTTTGGTCACCTTGTATTGTATGTGAATATACAATGGTTGACAAAACAATTCATGTATAAGAACCTCACTTTTGATTGGGATTATACATTGATAATGGTGATGTTAAATATATGTATTCCGCAATTTGTATATATATTTGACAGGATATTGTATGATTATCCCTTATGGGTCTCGTTTTAATTTCGGTTAATTCGGGACCTACGGGAGTAAGTATGGGCTCGCGATCAGGGCTTAACGGATCTCGGGTCCGGGTCGTGACAGAGATCTAACCACAATGACCGCAATTGTTTGTTCATGGCTGTTATGTTCTGTGTCATTCTCATAGCCCACAATCTGTACTCCACATTAGTCTCCACCTTCATTTGCATTGCCTCTGGTGTCCTCCATCCCTGTGAATATTTGAAACAAACATTCATTAATTCACCATCTGATATTTTGCCAATTGAACTTATCAGATTGCATTTTTCAGTCAAAAGTAATGTGATCCCAGTCTGGCAGAAAAAAAGAGACCGATATGTCCTTTTGATTCAGGAAGTTATGCACACATGAATATAGCACCTTTTATGTTCTCAATTCAACCTGGCATTTAGGCCCTTCTTACAGGCAGGCACCTTTAATATAAGCAGATAATTGTGCTTGTGTACTAATATGTACAGGCATATTAACATAAGCAGACAATTGTGCTTAGTGTATGTATATGACATGGAGTGAGAAAGACGTATAATTATGACGTATAATTATGATGATCCTTCAAGTCTAGAATCTGTTGGTTCAGCAAATTTGAGCTTCGAAAAACAGTATAATTATGATGATCCTCGAGAGAACAGTATGTCGGTAGAAGAGCAATTGTTCCTTCAGATTCTTTGTTCAGTTGAGGAGCTTTCTCCAACAACGACGCACAAAGTTGAGCAGAACTTCTTTGGCTTTCCATTACAGAGAGTGATGAAAGTGGGATCACCAACAAATTAGTTATCTGTCCTGCTAAACAAAGAAAAAGCATTGTGTACTATATCATTGATTAAATTGTGAAAAGTCATGCTTATGCACAAAACTAAATTAATGGATAATGGAGCCACCCTAGGACCAATCTTTTAGTATTTTTAGTGATGGCAATATTCAAAATTTGGACATTTGAGATATATCCTCAGCTTAAATTTAAAGAATCACATCACTTGCTAAATTTAGTTGCATATGGCAACTAATACTCAAGAGATGTTTTGAGATAATATGATGAAATGCAAAAAAAATTCTTATACTAATCCATGAAAACATAGAAGTGAAAATGAAGAAGTGAAACATGACTCAATGATCTCAGGTTACCATTCTCATGGTTGAATTTGCGAGTAACTTGCCAACTTGACACATCCCAAAGGCACACAGTGCAATCCTTTGAAGCAGAGATCGATCAGCCATAATCTGCTTAAGCTGAAGGATAAAGCAGTGATAGATTCTCTACAAGAAGGAGTTTATTTAGTGTAAGACAGTGAGCTCCACAGAGGATACATAAATACATGCTTATTTACATAGATGCACACATAATTAAATACAATTACTCATGAATACAAGGGAATATTACTATAAAGGAATTGCAAAAGTATATACCATGGTAATCTACTACAAATCATCATGAAATCACGTGGAATGGGATTATTATTATGCACTCAGCTGGGATCATAACACATGATAACTTATAGGTTTATTGGTGAAAAACTAAACCCGTTGATTGATGTGTTTGGCTTATTAACAAATCGAATCTTGATCTTGACCATGAAGTCAATAAATAAACTACAAAAATTGATAAGTTTATGTATCAAAAGGGACAATCCAATTCAAACTGTAAACCATCATGCAACACATGAAATGGGCCAACTGTTGAACAATGCCTTGTTATTATACGCAACTGGGTTTAAGAGGAAAAACTAGTTAGTTTCAATTAGTAGGAGCTAACATTGAATTGACAGATGATATATAGATATATCTAAAACCATTCACTTGTATCATTCATAAAATCCTGATCAATGGGATAACGCTAAGATGGTGATGATAAAAGAAAATTATTCACTTCAGTTTAGTTCTCATGTTTCCTATTACCATGGTTATTGATATTACACATACTTGACTTTTCATCTTTCAAACAAACTTGAGTCCATGCTTCGCATGTATAGGTGGGCCACATGATTTCCTACAATAGGCTCGTAAGTTGTTTTAATAAAAAAATATATTGCATGGTGAAGATTATTTTTTATCTCAAAAACATATGATGCCTATTCACTTGTCATTTGAAGAACAGAAGATATCATAAGTTACTTGTGTCCACTTAGCACTTTGGATTCATCATCTGCAACAACAGGAGGAATTTATTGCAGTCCAATGTCTAGTGGATGAACATATATCCTTCCATCTTCACATCCAGAAAAAATTAGCTGTTCTCCAGGATCAAGAACAATTGCAGTCACAGCAGTTGAAAATACATGTTTTTGCAGCAACATTCCTTCAACCAAGTCCCAAACCTAAAAAATATCACATCCATTCGTTAAAAAACTATAAGCTTATTGTGTGTGTCTGTGTGTGACTCTCTATGGAACATTTCAAATACCATGTAGAACTTTGGGGTTTTGGATGAGTGGATACTTCAATAAAAATGAAATTTACCAAAATTAGGTTGCCAATATATAAGTTTATAATAACAACCAAGTCCCTAATTGCATTTCAAGTGTTTGTAATGGTATTTAAGGGCTAGTCACCTAGTCCCTTTTATGGATTGAGGGAGCACTACTAGAAAAAGGAGCATTCGCGGCTGAGAAAGCGGGCGGCCGCTTGTGGCGGTCGCAAATGGGACTATTAGCGACCGCCAGAAGGGCCATTTGCGACCGCTTATGGCGGTCGCTGGAGCCGGTTATAAACCCGCCCGAAACCCTCTTCTCTTCTCACTTTTTTTCCCTTTTCCCCTCCCGCGCTCTGCAATCCCCTGCTCCCGCGCGCGATCTGCACTACCGCCGCACCAGGGACGATTCCGCCGGAGCCCGCCTGCGACGGAGCTGCCACCGGTTCTCTCCCTCCCTCCCTCTCTCTCTCCCTCTCCCTCTCCCTCTCCCTCTCTCTATTTCTCTCTCTATCTCCCTCACTCCCTCTCCCTGTTGCTCTGCACTCTATCCTCCCGCGCGCCTGAGCCGCCACCGGAAATCTCTCTCGCGCTCCCTGTGCCGGAGCCGCCCCTCGGTCTTTCTCTCCTCCTCCAGCCCTCTCTCTATTTCTCTCTCTCCCTCACTCCCTCTCGCTCTGCCTCTCTCCCTCTCTCTATTTCTCTCTCTCCCTCACTCCCTCTCGCTCTGCCTCTCTTTCTCTCTCTATTTCTCTCCCTCCCTCCCTCTCCCTCTCGCTCTGCACTTCGCCCTCCCGCCGCTGTGCTGCCTCCCTTTCCAAACCGACCATCGCCTTCTGCGTTTTTTTGACTTGCAGGTAAGTTTTTTTTTTTTCATTTTTTTTGCTGCTCTTTTCCATGCTTTCTGTACATTTTAATTGATTGATTTTAGTGGATATGGTTTCTGCTTCGGTAATTCAATTTTCATCCTTGCATTCTCTTTCAAGGTCTGTTTAGGTTTAGATCTGATGCTTGTGTTGGATTTCATTTGGTAGATGACATTAGCATTTTATTTGGTAGATGGCTAAAAACTACCGGCCAGTAATTTTTCTCTTCTTCTTTTTTGCTAAACCCAAAGTGCAGCTATGAGGTGGTTTCTATCTAGTGATCACTTGGTTGCAGGCTCATAGAACTCCACACCCTGAAAGGGCATGTGGAGTCGGTTGTTAGACTGAAGGGTCTGGACATTGACACCATCCAGCAAGCCTACACTGTTTAAGTGGGAGGTAGTGGCGGGGAGAGGGAAAATTGGAAGAGAACAGAACGGTCTCAAGCGATCCGTATCTTTATTCTCATCCGTAATATATGTGAACAACGACAATCATGCTGAGAGTATGTCTGTGGCATGTAACCGTAGCTTGTCATAATAATTAAGGTTTATATATATATAGTTCAGGTTTTTCTGTGGTTTGTTATTGTTTCTATTATCATGCTTGTTGTGGGCTACAGCTTTTAATTTTGGCCACATGGGTTCTCTCTTGTATGGTCGGCTCTATCCTTTTGTTCTCCTCTCTTTTTGTTGAATTTTAACACACTCTGCCTAACCTCACATGGAGGTGGTTAAAAGAACACATATAAGATGCCAGGGGAGGGGGAGCTGGGGGGGCCATGTGCTGTCTTTTGAGATTTTATATAGGAACCGTGGGCTCGGATCTTAACTTTCTTTGAGAGAGCCTCTTTCCATCCATTTGTACATGCTTTTACTTGAACCAAAATCATCATTTGGTTCAGGTGTATCATTTACAGGCTTTGATAATGCTCAATATAAATTACATTGGGGGTCTCTCACAAGTGCTGGCTGCTCTAGTACTTGGCCCATGTCATGTAGCAGACACCGAGTTCCTGACTGAGTAAGCATGTGATAAATGGCTTTCTCCTATCTAGTGTTTTCATATTACAATCCTTATGCATCTGCTTGGAATGTTTTCTTTCTCTTGTTTCCCTTAATGCTTCTTTTATGGGTGGCACTGGTCTTGGATTTATTTACCATAAATTTGTTTTGTTGCAGTTTGAGATTCATATAGACTTGGCCTGTAATGGTGTGGTTGATGTTACTACACTCAGATGGGTTTTGTTTCATTTCTTAAACAAGCAATTGGTTTCTTGAAACTAAATTATCAATAGATATGGATACTATCAATTTAGATCAGACACTTAATGGGTTTTTTTATATATATAACCAAGCAGTGTTATGAAGTAGGCCATACTCAACTAGAATGCAGACTACAAATTGAAGAATCAATCTACCTGAACATCAGTCCAACCAGCTGAATCAATCTACCAAAATTTGAAACTTAAACGAATCAATCTAGCTGGACAGTGGTCCAACCAGCTGAATCAAGGAAATAAACAACACAAAAAATACATAGCTTCACTGAACCTCAGATGGAATTCATTAAAAGCACAAATCCCAACTAGAAGATGAAGTCGCACAGGCCAGTAGGGGTTGACACATTGTTTATTCTGGTCCGCTGCTGTGCTTATGTATTTACAATTTTTAGGGAGGTTTAGGTAGCTTTGAAAAGTTTAGGAGTTGATCGTGCTTTTAGTCTTCTTGGCTTTCCTATTTTATGTTTCCAAGACTTTGACCTTTGTTTAGGATGTTGTGTGATGGAAATATTTCTCGAGTTCCATAGGAATGGAACTTCTGGAAAATTGGGATGCACTTACATTGTCTTGGTTCCTCTAAAGGAGGGGGGTTGTCTCTCTCAAGGATTATTAGTGTAATTGTAAGTGTTTACAGGCCGTTTGCTTAGAGTCCCACTCATTGTTATGTGATTGTGTTCCAAATGTTATTTATAATTTTCAAGGTGTTTCTATTGAAGAGCATCAAATCCTAGATGTTGCTGTTATTTCTCACAAGTGCATTGTTTCTCTTCATATGAGTTAAAAGCTGGGAGTTATATATAAATTGGACTTCGAGAAAGCTTATGATATGTATTTGTGTGGGGAGATTTCCAGAACCACAGGATTAAGCTAATCACAGCCATCAGATGAGACTAAGCACTCTCACGTGCCATCCGCGTGCCATCCACGTGGCACGAAGCTCACCCCGGCTACCAGGACAAGAGGTCCGGCCGAAGTCAGGCAGCTCCGGGCCCTTAGCGCCGAACTGGCCCACTTCGGGCGTCACCTCGGCAAGGAGCTCCACATCGGCTGAGCCACCCCGGGTGCCATCCCGGCAGCGAACTCCAACTCGGCTGAAGAAGCCGGGACAGAAGCCGAAGCAAGAGCCTTCACTTGCGCCCCTCATCCCCCACGTCATCAGGCACGTGGAGGGATAGGGGCACGAGCTAGTGGGACAGACGCGACATCCAGCCGCCCACAATCTTCGCCAGATCCCTGACAGGGCGGCATCCAGCGGCTGAAGCCACATCAGGGCAGGGCCCGAGGGCAGATCCGCTGGTACCCCTACCGCCAAAGGCGCCCAACAGGGCCTGGCCCAACAAGACGTGCATTAAATGCGATGTGGGCTGACCCGACGGGCATTTAATACATAGTGGGCTGGATTGGACCGCAATTAATGCAATGTGGGCTGATCGTGACTTCCCTGTCCAATCATGGGACCCACACCATAATATCTCCCAAAGATACGTTCCACCCTCTATAAATAGAGGCTCATACCACCATCAAAGGTACGCCATTTTTCATTCACAGAGCCCTTACTCTGTCTCTCTCTTCCTCTCCTTCCATTGTTCCAGTTCCCATACTGACTTTGGCATCGGAGAGCCTTGCGCCGCCCAGGCCAGGGTCCTCTGACCTTTGCTATTCCCTTTCAGGCTTCCGGACGGCATCCAGTCATTCCCAGTCAACACCATCTTCTCGGATAAGTCCTGTAAGGCACCCTCTTATTGTGGGTCATTATTTTCTGCACCTACAGTATTTATTATAAGATTCCTAATGGACAATGTATCCATTCTACTATATTGTTCTTTCTTTCTCTTTGATGAAAATTCCTTTTTCCTAAAGAAGATGCCAACCTTAGAATTCTTTCATCTAAGACCCTCCCATCATTAACCAGCATTTTATTCTAAAAGCTGCCTATAATGAGGTTGGCGATCATTTCCCTTTTCCAACTTTTTCTTTCTACAAACCCCAATCAAAATCCTGGACAAAACATGGCCTGTTGTTATGTAAGGGGTCAACACACTGGGCATTTATCTATTTTTTGAATGGCAACTTATATTAGAAGAAAGAAGCAAACAATGCAAGAGGGCTATACCGGCAAGCTAGCAGCCAAGAAGAAACACCAAAACAGGACACAACACCAAAGGAGAACTACTGACCACAAAGAAGAGAAGAAACACACTGGGCATTTATGATGGTTTAGGAAGAAGGGAGAAAGGGATTGGGGAATAAAAGATCGAATAATTGACTACTTAAAGATGAAAGCACGATTCAAGTGAGGTTGATTAAATAATGATTACAGGCCAATATATCGAGCAGTTAGCAGAAGCTATATGTTCCCTGGTTGTGTTCCAGGTGAATGCAAAATGATATTGCGCAAAAGCTTTCAGGGTCATATACTCATATTCTAGGTTCAGGCAAAAGAATGAGAGGAAATGACAGATTCTAGGAGGATTAGTCTCGGTCGAGGGTAGAGTGACCTGTAGGAACTGACAGCTCGCAAATAGGACTCTCGGTTAGAGAATTACGAGCGAAAACATCGGATTTACCAACACTTAGGTAAGCGGGCAGCCGCTTGGGGCGGTCGCAAGTAGCACTATTAGCGACCGCCAAATTCACCATTAGCAACCGCTTATGGCGGTCACTAAAGACCTACCTAATAAAACCCGCGCCATCCCCTTTTTTCCCCTCCCACTTTTTTTTTCCCCTTTTACCCTCCCGCGCTCTGCACTCTTCTGCTCCCGCGATCTGCCCTCCCGCCGCGATTTCGCCGGAGCCGCCTGCGCCGGAGTCGCCTCCCTCCCTCCCTCTCTCTATTTCTCTCTCTATTTCCCTCAGTCCCTCTCCCTGTCGCTCTGCCTCTCTCCCTCTCTCCCTCCCTGTCCCGTGCGCCGGAGCCACCACCGGAAATCTCTCTCTGGGTCCCTGTTCCGGAGCCGCCCAGGATATGATTAATTTTGATGTTTATATTAGTCAATACTGTTTATATTAGTACCTCTAATTTGATAGAAAAGATAGAAATTTTGAATTTGTACAAGACTATCGATCACAATATAAAATCGAAGAAATATACAAGGCATATAGTGATCATTATGCTAAACGTTTAAGAAATGTGGTATGAATTAAGCATGTGTCAGCCCATACGCCATTGTGGTACGAAGGAACAAGCAGAGGAGTCTATTGGGTGGCTTGAATTCAAACTATGAGATTGTATGTCCATAGATTGTCATGTGACTGTTTGAATGTGGACCTGCATAATATATGTGAGAGAGAGAGAGAGAGAGAGAGAGAGAGAGAGAGAGAGAGAGAGAGAGAGATTGGTCCTCTCAAAAGCTGATTGCAATCTTATGACAAATAATAAAGAGACCATCTTTCAAATAAAGGGGAGGAGCATGTGTCGTTTTAGCTTTAGAAAGAAAGGGAATGATGCGAAAGGGCGAATGGAAAGCCGTTTGTCTTTCTCTTATCACCACTTCTATTTACTTTGATATGATAGAAGTCTGCTGTGTTGGATTAAGGGACCTGATCGAATGGAATGAGCCCAAACCATTATGGATTAAGGGCGAATGGATATTTTTCTTTTTTAATCTTATTCAACTCATGGATGACTATGTTGATGCATGTTTTTTATTTTTTATTTTTGTTTTTCTTTTGTTGCAATGGTAATATAGTTTGTGTGTCTTGTGTGAAAGAAATGGTTGGTTGTTTTACCTATTTTCTTTCAAAAGAGAATTTGACATACTGTCTTTTTTCTTTGAAAAATATGTTATTAGTTTACATATATTTTGTGGTCTACAACATGCTTCTTTCGTATTCTTCTTTTATGATGGTATCAATGAAATTGGAAAATTTTATTCATTTGCATGCATTATTGAAATGTAGACCCGTTCGAGAGTTGTGTACGACATTTGTTCGGTAATCCTTGACGGGACGGATTGGGTCTTTGACTGGATTCGTTGTTCTTGTGATTTACATTCGAACTTTGTCGTATGCGAATCTTGAATTGTCCAGTTCGGACAGTTTGGGAATGCAATTATCCATTTTATACTCAATAGCTCATGCAAGTCCGATGTTAGATAGAGTTTCGGTTGATGTCCCATTGTTCTCTGGGTCCATACATAGGTACGACTGGTGTTGTATCTGTGTCGTGTACTTGGAGAACCACGCGGACATGCTGCTGAAATTTTTATCTTACTAGGGGACGAAGCATTCGAGTTGTTGAGTGCAAGTTGGATCGTGCATTCTCGAATGGGATAGGACCATCCACCCTTTAGTAAGTTGTTTGCAGTTTATGAATAAGTGACTTGCATGATGAATGATACCTTGAGCTATTGTGCTTGCTTATTTTAGATTTCCACAGAAATAGTTACCGAGATGGACAAGAGATGGATTGATTTACCGAATAGGATGCCAAGGGAATATATGGAGAGGATTAACCAGTTCATGGAATTTACGAATGGGTTTGACAATGAGTTCATCAGTTGTCCATGTAGAAAATGTGCGAATCAGTATTATTACAAAAGAGAGTTTGTTCGAGAGCATCTGTTTCTGAACGGATTCTTGAAGGAATACAAGAATTGGATAAGACATGGAGAAGAGTATGTTTCCTGTCGCATAGAGGAAAGAGATGAGATTCAGGTGGATGATATGGCAGAGACTGATCCGATGATCGCGATGCTAAATGATATTGCGTGCGGTTTGGCACCTGAACACACAGGCAGTGAGACTGAGGGGGCGAGAGGGAGTAATCCTCGCTCGGGTGCCGATGAAGAAGCCCAGAGATATTTTGAAATTCTAGACGATGCACGGACAGAATTGTATCCTGGATGCAAGGACTTTAGTAAATTGTCCTTTATTGTTGAGTTGTTACATTTGAAGGCATTGAATCAGTGGTCTGACAAGTCCTTCGATATGCTCGTCCAGTTGTTGCATCGAGTGCTCCCATCTGGTGCAAAACTTGCCGAGTCTTACTATCAGGCTCGTAAGTTAACTGAAAATTTAGGCTTCACATATGAGACTCTGGATGCATGTCCAAACAATTGTATGTTGTTTAGGAAAGAGAATGCCCATCTTGATACGTGCATTGTGTGTCAGACTTCGAGATGGAAGGAGGACGGGGTTGGTTACAATCGTCAGAATGATTCTACAACTGTTACAAATCGTGGCAAACTTGTGGCAGCAAAGCAAGCGAGATATTTCCCACTTAAGCCAAGGCTAAAGAGGTTTTTTTTGTCATCAAATATTTCAAAACTGATGAGATGGCATGCCGAGAATAGCAGGGACGATGGTAAGTTAACCCATCCAGCAGATTCTCCGGCGTGGAAAGACTTCGATCGGATGAATCCAGACTTTGCCTGCGATTGTCGCAATGTTCGGCTTGGTTTGGCTGCGGATGGTTTTAGTCCATTCAGATCCATGACTGGGGCAAATCATAGTACGTGGCCAGTTGTTTTGTTACCTTATAATCTCCCGCCGTGGATGTGTATGAAACAACCTTTTCTGATCCTATCCACACTTATTGATGGACCAAGAGGTCCAGGGGACAAGATTGATGTATATATGCAACCTTTGATCGATGAATTGAATGAATTATGGGTTGATGGTCTGATGACATTTGATGCCGAAAGCAATGAAATGTTTAAACTCCGTGCCGCATTATTGTGGACAATCAACGACTTCCCTGTGTACGCTAACTTGTCAGGTCGGAGCACAAAAGGAGAGTTTGCATGTCCTTGCTACAATAAGGAGAAGAGGTCAACTTGGTTGAAGCACGGCAGAAAATGGGCATACACGGTTCATAGACGTTTTCTACCTCCATTGCATAGGTTCAAGAGGGACAAAGTGTCATTTGATGGCACTCGGGAATATGGTCCAGCACCTCGAACAATGACGGGAGTTGAATTGTTGTCACAGCTCGAGCAAGAGAAAATACGTACTGTGTACGATTTTCAAGACTTACTGGCCCCCCCGCTCCCTTCTATTCCCGGTGCAAATAGAAGGCGAAGTCACAATTGGAAGAAAAAAAGTATTTTCTACGAGCTACCGTACTGGAAAGATAACTTACTGAGGCACAACTTAGATGTCATGCACATCGAGAAGAATGTCTGCGACAATATATTGTGGACCATCCTCGGTGTCCAGGGGAAGTCGAAGGATGGTGTCAATGCACGCCGTGACTTGGAAGAAATTGGCTTGAGAAAACCGTTGCACTTGCAGCTGAGAGAGTCCAACAAGGCATACATGCCTCCTGCACAGTACACGATGAGTAAAGATGAGAAAGATGTCTTCCTCTCCATTCTGAAGGGTGTCAAGGTTCCTGACGGGTACTGTTCAAATATCGCTAAGCGTGTGAACATGAAAGAAAGAACATTACAGGGTTTGAAGAGTCATGACAATCATATTCTTATTCAGCAGTTATTGCCTATCTCCATACGGAATTGTTTGCCTAAGAATGTTGTAGCGCCGTTGATTGAAGTTAGTAACTTCTTCAGACAACTGACTTCTAGAGTTATACGGATTGATGAATTGAATAGTCTGCAAGAGAGGATTGCTGTGACATTGTGTCATCTAGAAAAAAATTTCCACCTGCATTTTTCGATGTCATGGTTCACTTGACCATACACTTAACCAGTGAAGCCCTACTTGGAGGCCCTGTCCAATTCAGATGGATGTATCCGATCGAGAGGTACATGAATACATTGAAGAGGTATGTTCGTAATAGAGCTCGTCCAGAGGCATCAATAGCTAAGGGGTATTTGATGGATGAGTGTACCAATTTCTGCGCAACATATCTTAATGATAATATTGAAACAAAGTTAACTAGGCCCTCGCGGATTAATGATGGTCCAGTTGGGGAGGGCACGCCATTTGATCTTAACAATATTGAGTGGATTCAAGCTCACCGGTGGGTGTTGTTCAACATCCCATCTGTTGCGGCTTTGGCTCAGTAAGTTATCACTCATCCGTAAGACTAACTTGTCAATTCTATTGTTTAAATTGTCATACTCGTCATTAAACACGTGTTATGCATCGCAGGGCACACATCGATGACCTTAAACGGGACATGCCTCGTGCTACAGAGAATCAAATTCATCAGTCCCATTATCGGTCATTTCACGATTGGTTCAAGAACCATGTACGTATTCATTCATTATGAGTAGTGTCACTTGCTACTGTCATATTACTTTCATGTAGTGATATACTTTGATTACATGCATTGCGTAGGTGTGTAACTTACGAAGAACCAACGATCCTAATTTGACCGATGAAATGAACCAGTTAGCTGATGGTCCCTTTATAACGGCCCGACGTTACACAACTTGTGATGTCAACGGCTTTCGATTTCGTATCAAGGATGTAGATGAGAAACGAGCGACGCAAAATAGTGGGCTCGGTTGTCCATCCGTCAATGCTGGTTACTACTATGGCCGGTTGAAAGATATTGTTGAAGTTGTTTACAATCATGGGTTAAAATTTATATTGTTTAAGTGTGATTGGGTGGATCCCGTCCGAGGAGTGAAACTAGATAATTACCGGTTTACATTGGTAAATTTTAACAATTTGTTACATCGTGATGATCAATTAAGCGCCGAACCCTACATAATGTCTTCAATGGCGGAGCAAGTTTACTATGTCAGAGATCCGAAAGATCCTAACTGGCAGGTTGCAGTTAAAATGTCAAGGAGGGGAGTGTATCAGATTGAATGTGATGAGCCAGATATTGATGCATTCGCCCAACAAGTTCTTGACCAGAATGCAGTCATTCAACGTGATGAAGATGTTAATTGGGTTCGGGATACCATTGACGGAGATATAGTTGACTTACATGATCTTTGAACGGTTGGGAACTAATTCACCAATGTTAAATTTCAGTGTAAATAATTTTTAAATGTTAATTTCAATTATCACGTTAACGATATGTTAATTTCATTTGACTTACCTGATCTTTGAACTGTTAAAAACATTTGAACAGATATGTCAGGAAGAAAGAGGAGAGATCGTCCGCTGACGATGGACGAGCTACTGCGCCAGGCCCAGGCCAGTACGTCATCGGGGGACCCTAGACCTACATCGGGTTCTGCCCAGTCCAGTTCGATGGCCCCATCGAGTATGCCATCGAGCTCTCATCCGGTGCTAGCTACTGCGCCAGCTTCTACATCCCGGACTGCAGAGGCCGATACACAGACTAGTATAAGTTTGTTTAATTAAAATATTTTAATTTTAACAAATTATTTTATTTCAATTTAATTATATTATCTGTAATTTAAACAGATTCTGTGAGCACGGGCCCATCTACCAGCAGGGGTAGAGGCCCTGCTAGAGGGATCCGGACTTGGAATTCCGGTCATCCCATTGACGTGTCCTTTGATGAGACGTACCACCCAGTGGGTCCGCATGCTCGCCAGCTTATCAGCCAGCTGGGACATATGGTCCGGGATCCACATGCATTTCCTTTGACCACAATTGATTGGGATGCATTCCCTGTGGAGGCACTAGATCGTATCTGGAGTCAGGTCAAGGTAATAATTTAACATTTCTCCGTATATATGAGGCAATTTAAGCCATAACTAAATGAAGGATTACTTGTCCTTTGCAGGACAATTTGAGGGCTTGTCCTGAGCTCTTCCGGCCAGTTTGCATGTCGAAGTGCCGGAAGATGTGGAAAGATCACAAAAATAAGATGAAAATGCAACATTGGAAGCCACACCAGGATGCCCCTGACATACTTGATCGAGTTCCGAGGGGCATTCTCCCGGATCAGTGGACTCAGCTCGTCCGGTACTGGACGAGCGAGGAGGCACAGGTGAGAAAGTTGTATATATATATATATTTTTTTTTCATACGTGCATTTTATCGATTTATTATTGACTATCGTAACTAACAAAAATTAACTGATAAATATTGAAAACAGAGAGTGGCGGATACAAATGCGCGGAACCGCGCAATGCAGGGTCCCGCACACAGGTTGGGGACTCGACACATCACGCAAGTCCGCCACGAGGTGAAAAAGTTAGATCGTATATGTAATTTATATTTTGTCATTTTGTATGCTATTATACTAATAAACTAACTCTCAACCAAACAGCTGCGTTCGAAGGGCGATCCGAGCGACAGGATGTCCGTTTGGATGCTTTCTCGAGATCCTCGTCATCCGGAGGTTGCAGCCATCCTCGTAAGTTTTTATATTAAACCACATAAATTGGTAATGGTAATGGTAAAGTGGAGGAAGAAGAACATAGTAACCAAGCGAATCTACAAGAAATATAAGCAGGTAACTAGTCTTTTATTTTTTTGTTTATGCTTTTGTTTCCTTGTACTTAGTTTCTTACTATCCATATTCTCATGCTGAGCTTCACACAATTTTCGGATGGGCGTTCTTTTATAGAGGTCTGTAATTCTCTGCTCTGATGTTTGCAACCTATGTAAATGATTTAGAGAGTTTTGTTGGGAATGCGAAATATGCCATTTTCTGTCTTTTTTACCATATATTTTATAGGTTGTCATTGATTCCACAACAGGTTCCATAGCTGACCATGCTTGTGAATTGAAATATCTTAGTGATCCTCTTTTTTGCTCCATGTAAACTGAATTACCTGCACTTAAGTGGTCCAAACAGGATCAAAGATGTCCTTATTGTATGATTTCACTGTAATGAGGGGATTTTTGTTTATGAGGAGAGTGGATTCTTGCATTCCTACCACCCCATGGGAATGTCAATTCCTCTTTATTGAGTACGAGCAAATAATATCTTGCTCACATGTTCACACTGATTGTATTTGATCCTGTGCAGGAGTTGTCTATTTATTTTTTGGGGCTGATTTTTAGCAGAGGGTGGCCAGGGGACTCATATGACCTGTTATCAAAAAATTGCAATCATTTTTGCGACGACTTCTGTGAAAGACTTGGTGTGCCAAAACTTCCAGGTTACATTTGATCTTTGGTTCTTTCAATATTTATATTGTTGATAAAAATTAACAAGTCCATCTTGTTTGAACATCTACATTGATGCTACTGTGCATATTAAAGCTATATGGTTTCCTTTGTTTAAGTCACTATTGCAATAGGCATTTGCGCAGTGGATTTGAACTGCTTCACGCAATCTGATCTATATCCAACCTGAATCCTAGCAGGCTAGCAGGGTTCACTTTCCACTGTTTATAATGCAATGGCAATATCAACCAAGGGTGATGCAAAAAGCTGTCATTGCTTACTTGCATTATAAACAGTGGCAATCTGTATAGATTATCTAAATCCAGTGGCAATCTGATGTGTTAGATGGTCTAAATCCTGCAGCGACCTGATATCTACATTTTGGTGACCTGTACTTCTGTTCTATTATATTCTCCAAATTGATCAATCTCGAAATTACAAGATTAGATTATTCGAGTGAATATAAATGGTAGCTATAGCTAACTATTATTTGTCGTCTGT
Organism: Litsea cubeba; assembly: GCA_012931725.1. Taxonomy (NCBI): domain Eukaryota; kingdom Viridiplantae; phylum Streptophyta; class Magnoliopsida; order Laurales; family Lauraceae; genus Litsea; species Litsea cubeba. The sequence goes on along the minus strand of CM022952.1, from coordinate 21,416,686 downwards.
CATATATATAACCTTCTAATAATGATATGGATTTCACAGCTTGGGTTAATCGGTTCGCCAATGCTGGTGATGCTGCTTTGGAAGTTGCTGAGACGACAGCACTACGAGTGAGTTGCTCATCCTTTTTTCTCTTGTCCATTGTTCTTGTTTTACCTAGTCCTATTTTCTCAAAATGTTATCTTATTCTTCAGCTTCTACTTGATGTAAAAAATAAAATAGCCTAATTGTACCTGGGAAGTGGCTAAATCTATGACGTAAAATGGCTTATTGAAATGACCATTCAGTTGAAGATTCTTGCCCATATCTTTCATATATTCGTCTTGATTGAGAAGTTTATATTGCATGGATATTGGTTCCTTTACATTCAATGTAAAACTATTAACATAAGTTTTATATTGCTATGGCAGATTTGTTGAGCTTTTGTGGCAACTTTCTTTGCATGCTCTTCGGGAGGTCCACAAAAGAACATTTGTAGCTGATGTGGCTTCTAATTCCCTCCCTGCTTCATTGACAGATGTGTCATTTTCACATGCAGCCACATTACTTCCTGTGACGAAGGTATTTTAATAATTTGGTCATCCTTCTCTTTTTTGTGCATATTTTTCTGAGGATAATACTTTTTAACTGTTCTTAATTCGTAGCCGTTGATAACTGAACTTCTTTTAAGGGACTTGTTTAATACAAAAAGTGATCTGCAAATGAGCCTAGTTACTCTAGCTAACGAATCAATCAATACTTGACCAGACATAAACACATCCACCCACGTCCCATGCATTAATGTCCATTTGGTTGTCCATTTCATCTTACGCGACGATGGTTTCTTGACATACACTCCATTGCTCTTATCTTACAGTGTAGCAAGGAATCATTTGGTGTTAGTTCAACAAACACTAAAAAGATGAGTGAATCAGGATATATCACACTTTTATTATCTGATAGTCTGATGGATTTGTGAAAAAAAGAAGATTGCATTGCTTATCCATGTTTTGTGTGACTGGAATGTTAAAATGCATTGGTTTTAGTTATACTGTAAGCTTTGAACAAGTAGAATTAGAGGTTCTATACTGTTTTGAAAGAGTAGGCACTTCCAATGCAGTGAAGTTTTTTCCATCCTCCAACCACAAAGTGGGCATAAATTATATAAATTCATCAATATTCCAAGCATGTATGTCTGCATGCACTTGAATGAAATGGCTAATTTTTCAGCTATGGTGCTTTGAGAGCCAAGGTTGAATGATCCCTTCATTTGCAAGTCCCTCAAAGTTATGACTGAGAATTTCCTTTCACTAGAATAAAAGGTTTTATACCAATTTGAACTTTCCAAAAATTCATCGACACAAATTTTATAGAAGATGGACGTGTCTGACATTATTTGCCCAATATTTTGACGTTTAACTTTCCAACACTTAGGCTCGAAAAAGGCCCGTCGGGGGTTCGGAACGGAAAACGGCCCCCGGAAAAATTCGAAACCAGCACGAGCACTTCGCTCGAGGGTAGAGTGACCTGTAAGAACTGACGGCTCGCAAATAGGACTCCCGGTTAGAGAATTACGAGCGAAAACATCGGATTTTCCAACACTTAGGCTCGAAAACGGTCCGTCGGGAGTCCGGAACGTGATACGGCCCCCGGAAAAATTCGAAACCGGCACGAGCACTTCGCTCGAGTGTAGAGTGACCTGTAGGAACTGACGGCTCGCAAATTGGACTCCCGGTTAGAGAATTACGAGCGAAAACATCGGATTTTCCAAGACTTAGGCTTGAAAAAGGCCCGTCGGGGGGTCCGGAATGGGAAACGGCCCCCGGAAAATTTCGAAAACCGGCCCGAGCACTTCGCTCGTGGGTAGAGTGACCTGTAGGAACAGACGGCTCGCAAATAAGACTCCCGGTTAGAGAATTACGAGCGAAAACATCGGATTTTCCAAGACTTAGGCTCGAAAAAGGCCCGTCTGGGGTCCGGAACGGGAAACGGCCCCCGAAAAAATTCGAAACCAGCACGAGCACTTCACTCGAGGGTAGAGTGACCTGTAGGAACTGACGGCTCGTAAATTGGGCGCCCGGTTAGAGAATTACGAGCGAAAACATCGGATTTTCCAACACTTAGGCTCGAAAAAGGCCCGTCGGGGGTCCGGAACAGGAAATGGCCCCCGGAAAAATTCGAAACCGGCACGAGCACTTCGCTCGAGGGTAGAGTGACCTGTAGGAACTGACGGCTCGCAAATAGGACTCCCGGTTAGAGAATTACGAGCGAAAACATCGGATTTTCCAACACTTAGGCTCGAAAACGGTCCGTCGGGGGTCCGGAACGGGAAACGGCCCCCGGAAAAATTCGAAACCGGCACGAGCACTTCGCTCGAGGGTAGAGTGACCCGTAGGAACTGACAGCTCGAGATTCTGACTCCCAGATTGCTCGTATAGTTGAAATGTTGGTTTAACTTAAAACGTTAACTTAAAACTTAGAAAATCAGATTCCGAGGGCCCAAACCGAGAAAATGGGCTCCGGTGTCTATGAAACTGGACGGGCACGAGCCCATGGTCATTCCGGACTTGCCGGAACTGACCGCTCGAGATTTCGACTCCCGAATTGCTTGTATAGTAAAATCGTAGGTTTAACTTAGAACTTAGAAAATTAGCCTCTGAGCGCCCAAACCGAGAAAACAGGCTCCGGTGGCCGTGAAAATGGACGGGCACGATCCCATAATCATTCCTGAATTGCCGGAACTGACGGCTCTAGATCCCAACTCTCGAATTGCTTATATAGTTGAAACGTAGGTTTAACTTTCAAAATTTTGCTCTTAATACTTGATTTTATTTATATTTACTATATATTCATAATTAACTTTTACTATTTGTTTTCCTTTTTTGTCTTCAGGTTTGAGAGCATCGGATCGATCACGGCACCCCGCCCAGCAAATATATTTGTTTTTCTTCTTTTTTTTTAAAGTGTATTTGTAACGATTATAATTTGTTTAAACATTTGTAATGTTTTAAATGTTTTTAATATAAGACTTTGTTTTGTTATTTGTATTTTTAATTGAATGTTATAGTTGTAGATATATAATATGTTCAGGTACAAATACAGGTAAAAACAGCAGGATAAAATTAAAAAATATAAAAAGAATTATTTAAAAAAAAAATTAAGCATTAGCGACCGCCATGGCGGTCGCAAAAAAGGAAATGCTAAAATTAAAAAAGAAATAAAAATAGTATTAGCGACCGTTAATGGCGGTCGCTAAAGGCTAAAAGGGCGGCCGCAAATATTCAAAAAACTGAGGAAAAAAAATTTTAAAAAAATAAACAAAAGGTATTAGCGACCGCTAGTTCAACCATTTGCGACCACCAATGGCGGTCGCTAATAGTTATATATCAGTATTTACAAAATAAGAAAATAACATTAGCGACCGTCAGTTAGACCTTTAGCGACGGCTTATAGCGGCCACTAAAAGCAGTCGCGCGGTCGCTAATGCTTTTTCCGACGAGGTTTCCGCGGCCGATATTTGGCGGTCGCTAAAGAGTATTAGCAACCGTCATTTGACTTTTAGCGACGGCTAATGGCGGCCGCTAAAAGCCTGTTTTCTAGTAGTGGAGCTACCCCCACATTGGTCATTTCTTTCAATTGAATTGAGCCATTTAATTTAATTAATTTCAAAACAATATTCAAGCACAACCTTAATTACATTTTTTTGAATGGTTACACAACCTTAATTGCATTGCTGATAAACTCTAGTTGCATTTGAAAGTCAATAAAAATTCCTTTTACATCCCACTTCTGCATTTAACTTCATTAGTTCAAAATTTTAAGCATGACACTAAAAGCATATTTAAAGCCCCAAGAACCCGTGCACAAAGCTGGTATATATCTATGACATTGTTTAGCCCTAGCAACAATTTTCGACTTATGTGGCTTTGAGTGTTTTAACCTTATTTAAGGCAAGGCCAATTCAGGTGTTGGAACAAACAAGTGGTTGTAAAAAAGTAGGGAACTTCAAATGGTTAAGCATGCATGAATATTCACACAAGATACTTACAATAAGTTTAAAAGAGAAATGATCAATACAATAATCTGTCAATCCGATCTGAGTGATATTTGGGTTGTTTGAAATATATGGACAGTTGTTTTAGTCCAATAGTTTATATTAATGAGAAGTGTACATATAGTGCAGACTTTGGAGGTTTCATAAAAAAAGACCTCCCATGTAGACTGCAACATCTGATCATTCCTCAAAAAATTTATTATATATATATATTCTGTTAATAGTGTGGATCTAGTAAGAGGTCATGATGGGAATTAGTGTTTGGCATTTGGTAGTAAATGCAAAATAAGACCCAGAGCTAGAAGTGGTAGCAGGGGCACTCCTACTGAGACTTAATATTTTTAAGTCAATCACAAGTTTAGGGTTTCAAGACATTAACATTTTTCAATACTTCATAACCTCATTCTGATGCATGCTACAAAACCAATGCAGTTGATAATAGTTTGCTCAATTAAGATAAGAGGCACTACATGATGGTAAGTGGAGAGAAACATTGTATTTCAACTCTCCAGCAAAGGCTTAAATGGAGTTTTCCCCTAGAAAGGTATTCACTAGGTGGAGGATTTCAATGGTATGGTTAAGCCAATTATGCACATTTAACAAGGGTATGATTGGTTGGTTAGTGTCATCTGATGGATATATATGTCCGGCATCATCCACTTGCTATGAATCCGAGAACATGAAAAGTTTAGAGTCACTTAAATGTAGAGATCATAAATATAGATTGTAGGAGAGTAAAATGTTCTATAAAACTTGATATGTTTAATCTTAAATTATCAGATTCCTACAACATTAGACTTGGCCAATTCACCTTGCAATTACCATCTAGGGAGCTCGATATCAACACTGTCCCTGCCGACGCTGATAACAGACCAGTTATAGAGGATCCATGCTGTGACCAAGAATGAAAGCGAGGAAAGCATCCATGTGGTTGAGAATCGGCCATATCTAGCACACTGCCGTCAAAATAATAGCAATGTATCATATTCAGAGCATCCAACTGCTTCCGTAACAATTTTATTAACCATATTAAACATCAATTATGTATATTAAAGACAGTGGACATCATGTCCTTACCTGATCATCGTCCATACACGGATAAAACCATCATCAGATCCTGAAATGAGGAGTGAGTCATCGCCAGAAAGGGCCAGACAGCTTATAGATGTATGATGGGCATGCCAGATCTTAAGCAGTTTTCCACTTGAAACCTACAAGTAAGGTGGAGACTCACTCAACAGCGTGAAACTAATAATTTTGACTAGAAGATCTGGAAATTCCAACTACTCATTTAAATATATTATGGCTTCATCCATTGCACATATACATAATGTGTGCATACCACATATGAGCACCAGACTCAATTCTCCATTAGCTGTGAAGAATTTCTTTGAAAACGTTAAACTCCTATGTTGGAGTTGAGAGGCAAGCCATGAAGAATTAAAGATAGCATTTATGTAAGAATAGGAGATTGTTGAACAACATGTCTGTAAACAGTGTCAAATCTATGCATCTTAAAGGGAGAAAAAGAAAAGGACAAAGAAAAAAAGAAAGTGGAGGCAGGGTCATTGTCTTAAATTTTATATTAGTGATTATGCTTGGTTGGTTTTTAGCTATTTTTTCTGTTCTTCTTTCACTGGAAATGCAATATTATTATGAATACATATGTACAGGTGTTAAGTGAATGCTAATTTGTTGTTGCAATTTAGGGTGGATTGCTTACCAGTTTCCTTAAAATCTGAAAGAGGAATAAAAAACAGGAAAATACAATTAGATGATATTATCTTTCCTTAGAATACTGGGAGAAAGTTGAATAAAAGGAACATAATAGGGACTGAATCATCTTTGTTTTTATTAATACCTCTTCCCTTCTAAACAATAAAGTAAGGCTAAAATACCTAGTAGCCCATGACTCCATTGGATTGAACCCTTTTTTTTTTCTTGAGATGTACTGATGATTCATAATATTGGTGTTGGCCTTGGTGATGGGTAGAAAATAAGGGATCCATCTTGAGAGAGGGATAAATGTTGGCTTCATTTCCTAAATTGGCATTGTGTCAAATGTTTTTATTTTTTAACCATTTGTGTGAGAAAATAACGGCTAGCCGCTAGGCTTGAGATTGGAGGAGGATATTGGAACAAGTGAGCTCCAAGTTAAAATAATTAAGATTTTGTGTTGTTAGCACTGTTTTTTAATTAATATTATACATAAAGATGAGGTAAAAATTTCCAATTTGCTGCATTAGTTCTTTTCTCATCTGTGACATGGGTTTTCTTTTGTTTGTTTTGCATAATTATTGGTTTTATACTTTGCGTCTAAAATATGTGAAGTCAATGCTAGTCTTTATTGTTGATAACTACTATGTACGCAATACAACTTGTTTTAAATAGTTGTTATTAACTTATTATGGTTATTATAGATCAATGTTTCCTTCTTCAGTGCTAAAATTCCATTCAATCAGTTTTTAGTCCTTTTTTTTCATCCCTCATTAATCCATGTATTCTTTTTAAAGGAAGCACGAACAGAGCAGGAGTACATTGATTCAACCTCACACTAATCTTATTCAATCACACACAATTAACTTCATTCTAAAGCTGAAAAGCTGTAACCAATTTTTTTGAATATACAAGTATCCACCTCATGCTCTGAAGGCAACAGAAGAAGATTACCTCCCAAGCATACACATTCCCAGAAGGTGCTCCTCCTAAGAGAAATAATCCGTCCTTCATGCAAGCAATTGGCCCAATGGGCTCTATTGGGTAGCTTCCATTGCATGCTTGAAGCTGAACAGGTAATTAAATATAAGCATGGACTGATTAAATGCCACATAGACCAGAATCAAATAAAAAAGATTCCCATAATGACACAGCAAATTGACAAATTAAACGGAACACAATAAAGTCTGTGTCATGAAGTTCTATTAAAATTGCTTTGCTCAATGTTTTTGACTAAATGGCTGATGACAATAGGGGTGTATCAATATTCCATCAGCAATCCATGTAATCATATACATGTTTGCAATACATCTAAATTAAAAAGAGAGAGAGAGAGAGAGAAGAATGAGGGCTTCAGCTATATAACAAAAGAATAAACAACAACAAATCAAAATGTAAATAAAGTGGACACAATTCCAACACCAACTAAAAATGTCAGTTGAAGGGACCTTTTAAACAAGCAACAAAGATAAAAGAGGAACTTGAGAAAACCATTTTAACAAGTACATATTGCGAGGTATGGAAGTGAAAATAAAATGAAATAAATATCAATTTATGACAGCAATATGTTAAAATCATTGTTTAGAACTTCTTTATATTTTTATTTAAGTTGTTTAAGGAATGCTTTATGCTTTAATTGAAATAGGAATGTTTATTTTACTAGAAATAAGTATTTTTAGTTCCATCAAAATATTATTTTTCCTTATGTTGGACAAATATAATTTTTTGTTTTTTGTGGTATTGTTCTTTATTTTATTCCCAGGTAGTGTTGGTGAATCACAATGAAACTAGGAAGAATTCTTGGTTAAATTGGATGATCTTTCCTGATCACCTATACAATGTATGGAAAGCACATGTATGGTAGGATGACTATGTAATCTTTTTAGTACTGATGATACAAGATGCAATCATATCTCCTGTGATAAGATAGTGCTGATCTAGAGATAAAATCTATTATGGTACATTGTAGGTCTACATAGTCTGCATAATCCCTCAGGTCTGACACACAGGGGGCTTTGGCTCTTCCCTTCCTACCAAAGAGGACACCATTTGATGTTCATTTGTGATCCTCGCCTTCTTCAATTCTAGCTACTTATATAGGAAGGTGTCTTTCAAATTCCTAGAAATTTAATACCAAAAAAACCAAATGGGCTCTTAACTCATAATAGCAGTAGCAGCAGTAAATGGAAAAGAGGAAATATTGTGCCATGTTAAGATCTCATTAAGCAACCTTCTTTAAGGGCCTGTATGTTTCAAGCGATTAAATTCCTAGGAATTCAAAGACTTTGTTTTCTGTAAGTGGTTAAAAACCAGTAATGAAAAGGTGAATATTAAGAATTATCATCACAAAACCTCCCCTTTAATGAAAATTGAATCAAGGGACTAGAAGGAATACCTAGCCATCACTCTAGTAATTCAAATCCCAGGTTACTCAAGGTAGCATTTATTTTGCTACCTTATATCCTTCACCCTCACCTATTTATTAATCAGTTGGGGAAGCTCATATGACCGCGATTTCCCATTCGTTCAATTTCATATGTATTCTATGTGAACAAACAGGCCCTAGAAGATTCATCGTCAATGAATTGACTGCCAAACAAAATGAAAGAACAGATGGGTTAGTGGTCTGGTAAAACCAATTCCATAATCAGTTTTGGTGTATACATGACTGCATACTATTAGCCCCCGTCCCGAGTTAATTGAGATTAACTCTTAACTAATCAGAATTAAAGCTAATTAACCATGTTTAATTAAGCTAATGATGGTAAATGGTCAAATGTAATTGAATTAGCCTAATATGCATGATTTAAGCTTAATGAAAGGTTAATGAATGAGACTAAATGAATAGAATGGAGTTTAGACTCAAATGGGGAAAACTGAGGACTTTTATGTAAATACGAATCTTCGCGTATTTTGTCGAATACGGAAATTCTTGATACCAACACGCATATCTCAAAGAATACGTTAACTTTCATAAAAGACTTGAACTCGTTTTACGAGAAACGAATCAAATGACCCTTCATTTGACTCTAATTGTAATGAAATAGGAGGTGGAGGGGCTCAAATCGAAAATGAGAGCTTATTTAGATAACATGAACTCATTTGAGTTCATTCATCTCCAATCCCAACCCTAGACTCATTTTTCTTCTTCTTTTTCTTCCATTTTCTATCTATCAATCATCAAGGTTGAGGCTGTGTGAGTGTTTTTGAAGAGATTTCCTCTTTTTCGTCTTCTTCCTCAACTTGTTCCATTTCCTTAGAGTTGAAGCTAGAGAATGGAGCTTCAAATTGGGGACTTGATCTCAAGATCAACCTAAGCAAGAGAGTTTTTGTCAATTGTTCTTCAAATAGAGGCAAGTATACTCATTTCTATTGATTTATAATGTTTTAAGAGTTGCTAGAACTCAAGAGACTCAAATCCAGAAAATTTCTGAAGCTTTGGAATGAACTTCTGGCAGCGGTTCGATTGACCACCAGCTGACCGAACCGTCTGGATTCAGTTTCACAACTTCTGGAAAGCTGACCGTGAGTTGACCAATAAATTTCGGTTAGCCGAATTCACAAAGGTGACTGCCAGGCAACCGAAATTATGGTCAGAAATTCCATTAGAAAACTCACTTCTAGAAAGCGAACCGTAGGTAGCCGAAATGATTTCGGTTAGCTAGCCGACAAGGCGACCAAATAGGTGACAGAATTGAGAAAATGTATCAGAAAATGTAAGGTTCTAAAAAGCTAACCGAAATGGAATTCGGTTAGCTGCTTTCCATATTCTGTTAACCGACAGGTAACCGCCAAGGTGACCGAATTTGGGAAAAATTGCAGATTAAGGTCTGATTTTCCTGAATTAAAGCCTAATTTATACAGGTTGGTTTTCTTAGTGTCTAAACCTTCATAGGTGTTAGCTAAGGTTATCGAATGTCCAAATTACTATTTAAAAGTGATGTTCATCGAAAATAACAAGTACATTCGATAACGAACGTTTCAATCAATTGTTGGTTTAGAAGTCTGAATATGATTTGATTTGATTCCTGAGTCAACACTATGTTGTAGTTCTTAAGCTCGTTATTGAGCTGCACTGAATTAATACATTGAATTAAGAATTAAATGAATAGTTACTAAAGGTAACAATGAATTAAGAAACAATCCTACTGCAGTAGATGGAATGGGGCTTTCCGGAGCTCCGTGGCTATGCCAGTGATCTCTGATCAAGACATTGGTAAATCCCACCATTTGATAAGTCATTGATAAGTCATTTAATGAAAAGTCATGTAATGAAAATAGTACTCACTGAATAACTACTGAGTAAACATTGATAATGAACGAACGTGAACGAAAATGAATGACTAGTATTTGTGTGTACAAATACAACGATTGCTTCCGTTGGAAGAACTGACTTGAAATGAAATGAACGCTATTGTAGATGTCAATCATGAATTATCATTACTTAACTCTAGTATTTGATTACTATAATTGATTTGACTTATATAGAATTGATTTACTGATTGATAGCATGTACTATCATAGAACTTGAGGGTTTAGGATTTGAGATCTCTAGATTGGTCCACTCAATAAATCAACCCACTAGTGTGCAAAAAAAATAATAATCTGCGCAGCGGAAATAAAATCACAAGCACATACCACAAGGACATCAAATTTAAGGTGGAAAACCCAAATCAGGTTAAAAATCACCGATCCGTACTAGATCTAATCAAACACTATGAATCTCGCAATTACAAGAAACTCAGATTTCTTCCCTAGATATCCCCTATCTAAAGACTGAAGTTACCTTGTGTCGCATCACGCTTCAACGACATCACACCGTTGATTGCAACAGATCCAACGCTTGACTCCTCAAATCTTCTACGCAAGAAGATGATCTTCTACAAGGGATGCAGAAGAAACTGGCTCTCTAGAGTACTTGGCAGCACAACTCTTCAAAAATCTCTAGAGAAAATTTCTCTCAATCAGATTACTAACTCAGAACTTGAGAGATGATCTTATATCCCTTTGGGTTGTGAGAAACACCCAATATATAGCCCCTAATTCGTGCTTAAGACTCCTTGTAATTATCCACTTAGAAAGAGAATCCATCTCAAACTTTCTCAAAGAGTCCTGATCCAACTGGGCTCCAGCGCATACCCTCGCTATAGCGAGGTGTACTCTCGCTATAGCGAGAGTGCATTCTGACAACCACTTTTCTCTTCAGCCGTCTGTCAACTTCTTTATTTTTTTAAAAGGTAGCCCCCTTTGTTGACTTTTAACCTTACAATCTCCCCATTTTGGCAATTCGTGGACAAATCTCCTAGATCAATACAATAAGATCTACCCAAAATACAATGAATTTTTAAACAAAAAAAAATCAGCACTGTAGATCTTGAATTGCCTTAGCTTGTAGAACTCCTATGGGCTTCATTCTTTTGTAGAACTCTTCTGGGCTTCATTCTTCTCCCCTTGAATTTGTCCATAATTGACAAACAAAAAATCATGCAGCTTCCGTCAATCTGGATGCAGTAGCTCCCCCTCGATTTTGACTCCCCCTCAATATGATCTTCGTATCAGCACTGGGGATGGGGACTTGACCTCCTTGATCAGGGCTTTTTATGATTAGCCACCCACACTTTTGTAGTTGGAACTTTCAGCACAGTGTGAGCAAACTCCTTAGGCAAATCAGATTTTCTAACCCATATTTGAGTTGTCTTGGGTGGAGAAAAATTCTTCCGCCATTGCTTGGTCTTGGGTAAACTTTGCAGCTTCTTGCAATGGGGACGAATGTGTCCTTTCTTTCCACAATGGTGACAAGTGGATGTACGTGCAGCGTGTGACACATTCTTTTTCTTAATACTACTCGACACATTATGTATATGTGCAGTATGTGGAGTAGCATGTGCAACACTAGAAACAAAAATTGTTTTACCTTTAGCATTTGAAGTTGATCCACCATGATCATAACCGAGACCGCTTCTGTCAAACTGAAACTTCTGACTACACAAGATATTTGTAAGAGTCTTCGAACCAGTGTTCATCTTGTTTAGTGAAGCTTATTTGATTTCTAACTCAGACAAAGTGATCTTCAGTCTTCCTTGCAAATCTTCTTTTTCAGATTTAACAATCTCTATCTCTTGCTTCAGATTCATTATTTCTTGTTCAGCCTTCTTAAAATTTTGACTCTCAGTGGTCAAAGTTTCAGCCGTGCAGATCTTCTGACTTTCCAAGAGATGAATCTTTTCAAGTGCTTGCTCTAATTCAATTTTCAATGCAAAATTTTCTTCTCAACTTTAAACTTGATAGAGATCTTGTAGTCATACTTGGACATCTTAACACAATCAGCATATGTTTTATGATACAACGCTTCATAATCTTTCTCTTGATCTGACATCTCATCAGCATGATTTTCATCAGTATCATTGTCAGATAGAGAATTAGCCATGAAAGCCACAAACTTGCCATTCACAGTGTCTATACCCTCATACACTGTCTGTAAGACTTCCCACGCTTCTTTTGTAGTTTTACAAGTGGAAATCCTACGAAACTCTTCAGCAGACACTCCATTGTATATACTATTCACTGCCATGTTATTACAATTGGAGGCATGCTTCTCATCCTTAGTCCATTCAACTTTAGGTTTAGGAACAGTTTGTCCACTAGCCACAATTGTTGGTCTGGAGTAGCCATCCTCAACAATATCCCAAACATCATCATCAATGGACTTAAGAAACCCAATCATCCTTTGCTTCCAATATGCATAATTAGAACCATCTAGAAAAGGAGGCTTAGAAGTTGATGTCCCTTCTCGATTGAACACCATTATAGAAATCTCTTTAGATCAAACACAGCAAATTAGTCTAACCCGCTCTGATACCAATTAAGGGTTTAGGATTTGAGATCTCTAGATTGGTCCACTCAATAAATCAACCCACTAGTGTGCAAAAAATAATAATCTGCGCAGCGGAAATAAAATCACAAGCACACACCACAAGGACACCAAATTTAAGGTGGAAAACCCAAACCGGGTAAAAAACCACCGATCCGTACTGGATCTAATCAAACACTATGAATCTCGCAATTACAAGAAACTCAGATTTCTTCCCTAGATTCCCCTATCTAAAGACTGAAGTTACCTTGTGTCGCATCACGCTTCAACGACATCACACCGTTGATTGCAACAGATCCAACGCTTGACTCCTCAAATCTTCTACGCAAGAAGATGATCTTCTACAAGGGATGCAGAAGAAATTGGCTCTCTAGAGTACTTGGCAGCACAACTCTTCAAAAATCTCTAGAGAGAATTTCTCTCAATCAGATCACTAATTCAGAACTTGAGAGATGATCTTATGTCCCTTTGGGTTGTAAGAAATACCCAATATATAGCCCCTAATTCGTGCTTAAGACTCCTTGTAATTATCCACTTAGAAAGAGAATCAATCTCAAACTTTCTCAAAGAGTCCTGATCCAACTGGGCTCCAGCGCATACCCTTGCTATAGCGAGGTGTACTCTCGCTATAGCGAGAGTGCATTCTGCCAGTTTTTCTGACAACCACTTTTCTCTTCAGCCGTCTGTCAACTTCTTTATTTTTTTAAAAGGTAGCCCCTTTTGTTGACTTTTAACCTTACAGAACTGTATATTCATTGTTAAACCATCGTGTTCACAGTGTTATTGATGACATTACAGGCTCAGTTGCCCATACCGGTCTTGCAGAGGCCGCACTGCAAGCGGAGGAGGCCCATCCGATACCTCCAGGAGGTTTAATCGAATGGACGTGATCAGAGTGCGAATTGAATAGAAACATTTTGGAAATGTTTTGGAAGGATTTTTGTTTAATCATTTTGAATAGTTAATAGATGTCCCTGCATTGTATTTTGAATATGCAGTTGTTGACATAAATAGTGAAATGAGATATGTATATAAACTTTACTTTTGATGTAAAGATCTCGTGTTATGTTGAATGTTTCGTCAATGTATATATTCCGCAAAAATATACATTTGATAGGTACGAATGATTGTTATCTCTTGTGAATTTCATTTTAACTTTAGTTAATTCGGAGTTTACATGAGTAAGTGTGAGATCGCGACTCAGGGTTTGTCCGAAGTAATCAAATCTCGGGCCCGGGTCGTGACACATACATAAATGCATCCACACACTCTCCTGCATCATACATAAATAAATACATACATACATACATACATAAACGGCTTCCATAAGCACCCACTTCCATTAAGAACATAACACTCTCATATAATTTAGTAAACATCAAAAGAAAACTCAAAACCAAAAACCAAATTATCAACCCATTACTCTGCTCCCCACCAAAACCCACTATTGTGTTAATGTTATCATCATCATCAAAGCCTTATCCTAATTATGTATGTTGGGGTTGGCTATATGAATTCTACTTCTCTATTCCGATCTATCCTGAGTCAGATTTTTAGATAAGTTGTACTTCTTCAGATTTATTTTTACTACCTCCAAATACATCTTATTTCTCCTGCCCGTTTTTTATTATCAATCATCAAAAGAAAACCCATAACTGATAAATCAAAAAGGAAGAGAGAGAAGTTGGGTACATCACCTTATTCAGTGGCCACATGCATATGGCACCTCTTCCAACACATCTGTGCTTCTGTATCTGAGAGGCCACAAGAAACTGGTTGTTCAAGCACAAAAGGCCATGAGGAGGAGAAGCACATGTGGGGATGTGAATGATGTCTTCTCCAGACTCCAAATCCCATATGGAAATGACAGAGATTATGTTCTTGTCACTGCATACTACCACTGCCTCTCTACCAAACATCTCTAAAAGCCTTAGATTAACCAAGGGCGGAAGAAGAAGAAGAAGAACATACTCATGTTTCTGTGTGTTAGTGATACATATACATTAATGGAGGTTTAAATTCACCCCATATAATAATAAATGAGTAAATTTCTGAAAAACCAGTACGATGCATGCATGGGTCCTGATTTCTAAGTGGGCTGGGCCATTGTGGACCCCAAAAAAACAAATTGATTACCTACTTCTAAATCAAATCAACTGTCCATGTTCAGTGTAGAAAACTGGACGGATAAGATGATCTGATTGGATCTATATACTCTGGGGAGAAACCCATCAGGTCGATCAATGGTGCGGATCAACAAAACATGGGCCTTGTTCAATCTGGATATTTGACCAAACAACAGTGCCTAATATTAGAGTGCATGAATACATTACTTGCATATACTTAGGAGAAAATCTGGACGGTGACGAAAAGAAGCTGGCGTTTTTAAATTTCATCCTAAAAGAGTAAAGACTAAAAAGACTCTAGGGCAGTGTACCATTGGGGGGGTTGTGATGGGCCTCAATGGGGTGTTTGTGATCTGATGGGCCTCAATGTGGATGAGATCCTGCTAAGATATAACTCAGGCTAATTATGAATGTCTGTACAGTTGGTTGCACTCATCTTGACAGACTTGACCATGTGGGTGGAAAATTAAAGCCCATTGTGGGTTAATATTAGCTTGTCATTGATGGGCCATTGGTTATCATTTAATCTAGTGGACATTTGGGGGATGTTCATGTGCATTCATCTCTCATCATATGGTGAGGGACAACATTAATGGGCCCATTGAAGCCCCCCATAATCATGGCACTTGGAGGTTGGAAAGAGATATTTTGGATGGACCCATATATCAAGTTTGGGGTTAATCCCATGCCTCCAATTCCTTCATCCGTGACCCACAAATTTAAAAACTTACTATTAAAAAGATTTTTTTGACCCTCGATCCAATGGTTTAATCCATTCGGATATGTGAAAACTTGATGGATCTAGTGTAATGTCCCATCTATGTAGATGCTTTGGATGTATCATGAAGTCATTGTGTTGTCCCTCACCGTAATTTGGTGAAGGATAGATGCACATGACTATTTTTATATCATCGGATCTCTAAAACTAAAGGCATCACTGGGTGAGTAACATTTCTCCAAACTCAATCATGTGTTAATATATCTATATATATATATATATTTATAATCCAAAGTATCTCCCGCTCAACTTAGCTAAGGAGCATTTAGCCCTGAGCCCGAGGAACACCCGATTCTGGACAGTCGATAACCAATTCCTAGGGCACATGCAAACCCTCCTATTCACATGCACCGGGTAAAATTACGGGAGGTGGCCAATGGAGGTAGGTGTCGAACACAAGACCTTTTCGCTTCCTAAGGCGCAGAGTCATTGGCCAACTGAACTACCACTCGTTGGTTAATCATGTGTTAATATTAGGTGTGACCTATTCTAATTAAAGTGAAATATGAGGATACGAGGGGATGGGATTATGGTTGCAAACGATTATTCGATTCTCCGATTTTCCGAAAGTTTCGTCCTGCAAAAAACTGGGTTCAGAATCTATTTTAGGTACCAATTCATAAGCGGGATCCAGGTCTAGAATCCAATTTAGGTTCAGTTTGATAAACTCCAGTTTTTTTGTACATACAGGTTCCGACCCGTGGACTCGGAACTCGACATATGAGTATTTGATATTATGCGAAACCTGACACGTGAGTCTTTGATATTGCAAACTATACCTCAAAATCAACTTTTTTGACATTTTTATTTTTAATATTAGAGGTAGTAGACTTGATGCACTGTTATAAGTTGAATGATATGTTTATTTTAAGAAAAAAACATAAAATAAAGAAAAAATAGAATTGATTTTGGAACTAGATTCCGGTCTTTTAGGTGGATCCCATTCAAAAAGTGGATTTGTATTTTCTATTGGAACCGTTATTTAGGGTTCGGTATGGTTTCGATCCGGAACTATTCTGTTTGCAACCCTAGACGTGGGGCCCACCATAGAGAAAGCCCCACGTGTGTTACATGATAGCTGGGGATCCGAATTCGATCTCCAAAACCCAGATCCTCCGAGGCCAGGTCTCAGAGAATGCTACGTGGCCCGCCTTGTCATAAATCCTCGATGTGGTCCGTGCACCTATTGAAATCCAAGCCTCTAAAATTTACCTTCCTCTCTATAATTTTTTGGGGCCAAATCGCAATCGAAAGATGGGTCCATTGACAGATTGATTACATTTAAAATATTCAATTTAAAATTACAAAAAAGAAAAATAGCGACCCAATCAATTTTGCAAGAAGGAGAGACTTTGAGCGGCTTAGATTTTGTGGATGGGACTACAAAATGTCATCTTCCCACTTCCCAATGGCTCAACAACAGTCTTCTCATTGTGGAGTCTCACTTGAAGGCCCACCCCCCACCAAAGTGGGCCCATTACAAGACCCGACAGTATTATTACCATTCTGCCACTCCTTCCTTGACAAACAAGTAGAGAGAGCTTCTTCAGATCCCTTTAAACGAAAAGCCCTCAGATTAACCGAAACAGACATAGCAGAGAAGCCTCAGAAATTCTCCCAGACACGCAAAGTCAGGTAAAAACCCTAGATCGATCCTTCTTCCTCCACTCTCCACACTTGCTTCACCAGATCCTCTCATCTTCTTCACTTATATCTTCGAAAATCCCCAATTGCATTCGTTTCACTGATTCTAGGGCATACTCTTGACACTAATTTTGCAGTATTCTACATCAGATTCAAGATGTTTCTCACCAGGTGATGGGTCCTTTTTTTTTATTATTATCAAACCTAGATTCATCCTAAAAATCACATCTTTTTTTGTTTGCAAGTTTTGATTTTTTTTGGTTTTTGCAGGACTGAGTATGATAGAGGTGTGAACACCTTCTCCCCAGAAGGAAGATTGTTTCAGGTGGAATACGCCATTGAAGCGATTAAGGTCAGCTCTGTTATGTAACTACTTTTTTTTTTTTTTTTTTTTTTGTGTGTAATGGTTTTGTAGGGAATGGGGTTGAATTTGGGTTTTCATTTACTTAATTTTTTTGAAACTTTTCTGCAGTTGGGGTCGACTGCGATCGGATTGAAGACGAAGGAGGGTGTTGTTCTAGCAGTAGAGAAGCGAATCACTTCGCCATTGCTCGTTCGTCTCTTTATCCTTTCCTATTTTGCATTTTAAATAAAAATGTGCAGTTGTAATTTGGTTGGATTGTGAGCTTCTTTTTATTTATTGATTGACCTAGGTGATTCATGATTTTCACTGATTATTTCTATTAGTAAGCGCTCTTAGATGATAAGTTTTCCAAGTAGAAGCCAACCCCAAAGAGGAAATGATGAGAATCTAAGTTAAACGTGGCTTATATGTGTTTGTCAAAGTGGATGCTTGTGGGGGGTGTGAGGAAGGATAGAATTAAGAATGAGTACCTAAGTGGAAACATATTGTTAGCACCTATATATATGAGAAAGCCAATAATACAATTTCAGGTGATTTAATCATGTACACGAGATAAAAATAGTCCTTGTATGAATGAAGCAGTGAAGTGTTGAAAGTTGAAAACCTTGAGTAAAGTAGTGGGAAAAGGCATGATAACTGGTGGAGTTGCAAAGAATATAGCCTTCCACAGGGTTAGGGTTGAGTAGAGAAGTAGAACTCACATAGCTGGCTCCAATAAAATAGATAAGGTTTCAATGATGATGATGATGATCCTTTTTGTTATTTTGGAACTCTGAAGGTGGACTGAGTATATATAGGAGAAAAATGGAATGCTCTTGTTACAAAATTGCTACAATGTGGTTGTAAGTTACACAACCCCATTTTATCTTGTTAAATGTTTTTGTGTATGCGCATGGGTTGTGGGGTTAACTGTTAAGCACTATATAAAGGTTCACCCTTAGAAGAATGGAAAGTGGTGCGTTGATTCTATATATAATTAGATATTGGTTTGGGTGTGTCCCCAGTTTGTTATAATTACTTTGTTCTTTTTTATCTGTCCCTATTAGTTATTTTTTATGCCAACTTTATATTCACCCATACACTTAACTCTCTCTCTCTCTCTCTCTCTCTCTCTCTCTCTCTCTCTCTCTCTCTCTCTCTCTCTCTCTCTCTCTCTCTCTCTAATGTTTAATACCATCATGTGTGATGCATCATTGTACTTCACACTTGGGGAGCATATATACTGGATCATGCCAGTGGGCACTATGTTGCATGGATTCTTTGGAATGGGCAGTGTATCATGCATCGACATGTATTGGCATGAATTCTTGTGTTTGATTCTTTATGAAACAACTAGTTTATTCTACTACTAGCTTAAACATTGTTTTGTAATGAGGTTTATAGAATATTCTTTTAAAATCTGAATCAAGTATTCAACTGTTTATTACTTTACTGTTTTAGTCATCATCCTTGCCTTATCCCATCTATCCCATTACCCATACGTCATTGTTTATAGTAAGATTTTTAAACTATTTTTACTAGTGTTTTTGCACATTTTTCAATTAAAAAGATTAGTGTTATATGGACTATATGGAAGTAGAGGAATGCTAGATACTTTGAAGGAGTGGAGAAGAACTGCTAATTTTTGTGTGAAAGGATTAAATTCTCTATTGATAGTTGGGTTTTGATCAATCTCGAGTTCCAAGGTCTCTCGGCTGATCGAATCATGCTAAACTGGAAAGAAGTTGCTGGGCTTAATGTGGAATTATAGTGTCTGTATTTTCTCTGGTCTTTTGCCTTTGTTGTATTTGTTTTGGTGGTGTTCTTATTGTGCTTGTTTTCTGGTTGTTCTTTGGGTGGCAAGCTTGTCAGTATAGTCCTCTTGTACTGCTTGCTTTTCTTTTTAATAAAAGTAGCCATTGAAAAAAAGGAAAAAAGATTAGTGTTTTTGCACATTGTTTAATTAAAAATCATGCACATCCACGCGTCCTGTTATTTGGGGTTTGTTGAACATGACACATTGTATAGATGTTGGATTCCAGTGTGTATCCTAACTGGTATGGGTGATTTATTTACTCTAGCTGCAATTTTGCATATATATTGTGGAAGCTTGCCACTCCTTTTTCCTTGATCAATTGCTGAAAGCTAGTTATTATGAATTATCAAGAATATGTGTGGTCGATCCCAGCCAATGGAGGTTGAATACCGATGGAAGCTCCATTGGCAAGCCCTGGCCATCCAGGGACCAGGATTTGGGAAACGTCAAGAACAATAAAGGGAAAGTATTAATTGTTTTTCTAGGTTTTTTTTTTTTTTATAACATTCCAGGTTTTTTCAGCATTGAGACTTGATTATAGCTATAGTGGCAATTAAGGAAGTGGTGACTTTATTTAAAAACCTAAGTATGTGATCTTTGATATTTGAGGCAAACTCTTAACAATGCCATGAATTAGGCACAAGGAAACTCCAATCCACAGTGGAAGTTTACATCTGTTGTGAATGAATTAAGAAAAATGGTGGCTGTGAGTTTGTGTTTCTTCATATTTGAAGAGATTGAAATAAAGATATGGATTCTTTGGTCAAAAGATTTACAAGGAGAACTTTGGTGGGAAATGTATTTTGTTATTTGTTTGATTTTGGTTTTATTAAGTGTGATCTGTTGTCATTTTCAAAAAAAAAAAAAAAAGTGTGATCTGTTGCCTTATCATGCACATCTCTTTTGTATGTCATTGTTTTAATGAAATTCTGTTTCTGTTGCTTCTTTGAAAACAAAAAAACAAGTCTGTATCATAGAATTTAGCTAAAATTGCCTCGTCTATTTCTACTAAATAAACTTTGTTAGCATTTCTTTATGGAATATTACAGAACACCACTTACCCTTATTGATTATTGTTGACATGAATGCATGTGTTCATGTTGGTTTTTTTTTTTTTTTTTCCAAAGTTTCGGTTCATGTTGTCTAAAGTTTCAAAGTTTCTCCATCTTTGTTTTAGGAGCCGAGCAGTGTGGAAAAAATTATGGAGATCGATGAGCATATAGGATGTGCTATGAGTGGACTAATTGCTGATGCTCGCACTCTTGTGGAGCATGCGCGCGTGGAAACCCAGGTGCTTTTTAGGAATTCACTGTACTTCTAACTGCTAAATTACATTCAGTTACTAATTTTCTTAAATACATTTTTATCAGAACCACAGGTTCTCATATGGTGAGCCAATGACAGTTGAATCCACCACACAAGCCCTTTGTGATCTTGCTCTTCGATTTGGTGAAGGCGATGAAGAATCCATGGTTATAATTGCTTCCCTTTTTATTGCAGTTCTTTAGTCAATAGGTGCATGTTGGATTCTTTCTAGTTTAAAAGAAAATGTATCTTTTTGCCATTGTCCTCTATTAAATTTCGTTAGCTAACCATTCCAATAAAAAACTCAAGGTGTTAGTGAGGCTGCATAAATACTTTTCAATACTCCCTATTGGGTGGAGCCCACTCCTCAACACTCTCCCTCAAGTGAAACCTAGTTGGTGCACTTCTGGTGACATGCAATTTTTTTAGCGCCGAGTCGTTCCTCTTGGAATTTGAACTTGCGACTGGTTGGTTCTGATACCATATTAAATTTCCTTAGCTAAGCATTCCTACCAATACCTCGAGGTATTAGTAGGGGCAGCATAAATACTTTTAATACTCCCTCTTGTGTGGAGCCCACTTTTCAATATCCTCTTGGGAAAACATGGAATGACTTTTTTCTTTAGAACTATTCGTGAGAGTTGCTTATCCAACATGGCATGCATGGATCAAAATAGCATAGCGGCCGCTATATTGTGCGTAGCGGTGAAGACCGCTACGCTAAATTGCATTTAGCGCCGTTCACATCCGTAGCGTCCTCTACGGGGCCGCTACGGAGTGTGAAAATTTCATACTTTTTAAAAAATTTTAAAATGTTAAATCATGCTTATTTCTTTTCTATTTCTCTCCATATAACATTTTTATGCAACTCTTCTATCCTTTTATGTTTAAAAGAACACCAAAAAGCACATGATCTCACCGAATTACAATGGATATGGAGAGTTCTTCTCAAGGTTTTTTCTTTAGGTACATCCTATTAGACACCCCCTTTGGTAGAGGTATTATTTTCTCTAGTTACTCAAGTCTTAAGTCTTGACTTCATGATAAATTTTTTTTTTTATGAGCCTTTCATTAGTTTCTAAGTTAGAATAACTAAGCAACATGAATACATGTGAAAAAAAAAGATCATTACTATTATTTTCTATTTATATAGCGATACAGGACCTCATTCAATGAGGGGACCGCTATGCCCCCTTACCTTAGTCACTTTTGCAAAAAAAAAAAACACATTTTCTCTCATTTTCCAATATTCTAGATTTTCTACAATTTTTTTTCAGATTTTTTTGACGATTATTTCAAATCGCACCGTTACGCCGCTACGTAGCCCCGCTACGCTACGTAGCGCCCGCTACGTAGCATTTTGGCGAATGGCCGCTACGCCCGCCGCTACCGCTATTTCCATCCTTAATGGCATGGTAATCCATTTCCAGTTGTAACTGGTCAGTTGCACACTTGCACATACTTGGGCCTTCATTTGTTGCATGAAACTACCATGCTTGCATTTCAGAAATTTATTAGGGATAAAGGAATTTTTGTTGTAGAGAATCTTTTTTTAACTCTTCAAGAAATAAAAGGAGGAAAGACCAATTTTGAAGAATACACTTTGGCTTCTTTCTGAATTTTAAGATGTCAATTTTTTTTTCAAAGCTATTCTTGAGTTGGGTTTTACGTATAACATTTAAAAATTTATTATACAATTGGGAGATATTTGGACTGTTACTTTCTTTATCTGCTAATGCTTCTTGACCTTTATGTTGCTTAGAACTAAAAAGTGTTCTGTACTTCTGGACTGGATCACCAAGCCAAATGAGCTATTTGTTTTATACAGTCTAATGGAATGACATTTTGTTTCTACAGTCTCGACCTTTTGGAGTGTCCCTTCTAATTGCTGGCCATGATGAGAATGGCCCTAGCTTGTAAGCATCTCGATGATCTTTTGATGCTGTTGGACTTTCAATTGCATTTTATTTTTGAAATGTATATGTTGGAGATCATGCATTTGCATGCTTCCTTTTTATTCCATAAAACTAGCCTCCCAAATTTGATAAGATGGCATATGAGAAGATACTGAGATCGATTTTTTGGATGGCCAGTTTCAATCTATTTGTAGCTTTTAGACTTACTAAGAACTTGCAATGTGTAGGTACTACACAGATCCATCTGGTACGTTCTGGCAGTGCAATGCGAAGGCAATAGGTTCAGGTTCTGAAGGAGCCGATAGCTCATTGCAGGAGCAATATAACAAGGTGACTACTTCTTATAGTGTCAAAATTGTCTTCTGTTCATTTCTTTTTACCTGTGAACAGCATAATATGTGATTTCTGTATCATGGATTTAAAAGATGGTAATTTGGTGTTGTAGACATGAGTATTCCCTCAGAATATGATGTAAATCCGAGAAAAAAGGAGTTAAGTTGAGTTTTATGGTGATCAATGGTTTCAAATAGAATCGGTTCAGTCTCAAGCGAAACTGATAAACACTTTGTATTTTCTCCTCTATTTGAAAATCTTAAAGTGAATTCTAAAATCACTCACTGGATTTTGAACTCATTCGTCTGAGTGAACAAAAAACTTGATCACTTGGCCTTGCCAAAAACTAAAATGCAAATAAAAGACAATATAAAAGATTTCAGAAATTGGCCAAGTTTTCTTTCTTTTCTTTTCTTTTCTTTTTGCATCATCTACTAGTTCACTCCTTAGGGCCTGTTTTGATCTCCATAAACTGAGTGCAGGTAACTTGCCTTCTGTGTGAAACATTCATGTGTTTGAATAGTATTAGTGACCAGTGAGTGCTAGTTGTTATTGCTTTTTCCCTTAACCAATTACAGGGACCTACAGGTAATTGGAATTAGAGATGAAAAATGAATTGCGGGGAAACTACGTTTTAATTTTCAAATGGGGTCATTTTTATGTACAATTTAGTCAACTTTGTTAAGGTCTTAGTACAATTAGACAGGTTTGTTACTGAAGCAAATTGCTTTCATCATCATTCAAAGAAAAAGAAAAAAAGAGCAAATTGCTTTCATGCTTGGTTGGTCTTACCTTTATTTCCTTTTCCTTTTCTCTGAATCATCAACAAAGTATCAGTGTGTCTTACCTAAAATGCAAGTTGATATACGTTTTAGATTTTAAAGAAGATCTGCATTAAACTCTTGGTGAAAAGAAGCTGTTTTTCCCCTGTAAAGAAGCTGCTTTTTTTTTGCGCCTTCAACAACTCATTAGTAGGATCTACTTCATGAAATTTTTTTTATTTTCCATGCCCCTTGTCTCCTTGGTGAAATGACAATGTCTAGCCCATGGCATTGATAATCTTAAGCTACCAAAGTCTGACAACTAAAGATGACATCAAATATTCTCATGCAAAACATGGTGTCTACAGAAGGAAAAAATACCATACCCTTCACACAAAAACAAGATAGACGTTCTCTAGGTGGAGAAGATTAGACAAAATAAAAGATGAATTTCCCCCTTTTCCCACGTACAATGTTCATCTTATAGGAGTAGTTGGTATACCCAAATCCCTAAGAGATAGCAAGCTTATTCAGCAAACAACTAAGCAAACATCAATCAAGGAGATCATGATGATATCCTGATTGATTGACAACTAACTAGTCTACCAGAATGGAAACTACAGAAAGAGGTGAGATAACCTTCTAAAAGCCCTACGGATGCATGACATGAATGCCGTTGTACAATTATGAATTACTACTATGCAATGTTGAGATGTAACAGTCCACCTCCTCTTAAGGTTGAACCTTGTCCTCAAGGTTCGCTCCTGGAAACTGTTTGTGTAGAGATTGCCAAACTTCCCAAGTGGCATCTTCAGGAGCCATGTTCGACCATTGCACTGAAACCTCTGGAACAGCTTGGTTGCGGTGCTTGACGAGTCGACGATCTAGTACGGGGATAGGTTCCTCTTTGATGATACCGTCTTCTGTGAAACTTGGTAATTCTCCCATAGGGGTGACGAGATTGCCAAGCTTTTTCTTTAAAAAAGGGGACATGGAAGACGGGGTGAATCTGAGTGCCCTTTGGCAATTGTAGTCGATAAGCAACCTGTTCAATTCTCTTAAGTATGCGAAAATCAAAACGTGGAGATAGCTTCCTCGAACTTTGCACAGCAATTGGAGTTTAACGATAAGGTAGCAAACTCAGATATACCGATTCTCCTACCTGAAATTCTCATTCCGTACGATGGCGGTCCACCATTTTTTTTAATACGATCCTTAGCTTGGTGTAAATTTTCCTTTTAACAGTTGGAGGATGCAGGTTCGTGTCTTTAATGAGTCCTTAAATGTGGCCACTGTTGTAGATACAGTAGTGTGGTCACTGATGGCAAGTGGTGGTTGTCCAAATGTGACTTCATAGGGAGACATCTTTGATGCCTAATGATATGGAGTATTGAACTGCCACTCTGCAAGGGTTAGCCAACGCACCCATTGCTTGGGTCGTTCATCGGAGGTACGCTTCCAAACACTTGTTGACGATCTCAGTTTGCCCATCGGTTTGGGGGTGGTGTGCTGAGCTCATCTTAAGTTGAGTTCCTTGTAAACAAAACAGCTCAGACCAGAATTTTGAAGTAAAAACAGCATCCCTGTCACTAACAATTGATTGTGGCATGCATGAATTTTGAAAACAGTATCCATAAAAGCTTGAGCGACCAAGAGAGCTGTCCATGGGTGTTTGAGTGGAAGAAAATGAGTCCCTTTTGTCAACCTATCTACGACAACCAAGATGACTATATCTGTAAGAGAGGGGTAGGCCATCGATACAATCCATCAAGAGATCCATCCAAGTGTGGTCCGGTATTGGTAATGGTTGTAATAAACCTGGAGTAGCCACTGTTTCCCCTTACGTCACATTCTGCCACAAAGCACTCGATATCACCCTTCATCCCCTTCCAATAGAAGGATCTTGAAGCACTTTTATAAGATTTTAATGACCTGGAATGGCCAGCAATTGGTGATGCATGAAACTCGGCCATGATCTCAAAACCTAGGGGTGAATATGAGGCCACTTCCCATCGTCCCTTGTATCTCAACTCAGCATTCATGCAAGTGTACTTGGGGTGTGATGTAGGATTCTGCTGAAGATCTTCAATCAGGGTGCAAAGCTTAGTGTCTGTTACCCACTCAGATTTCAATTTGTCAAGCCAGTGTACGAGGCTGTGAAATTGATGTGTGTTGAACTGCCTTCAGATTACCGAGATAGTGCATCGGCAACTGTATTTGTAGCCCCTTCTAATAAATAATTTCATAATAAAAACCGAGGAGCTTTGAGACCCATTGATGCTGCATCTCGGTGGTGACCCACTGCTCCGTAAAATCTTTGAAGCTACAATGATTGGTGTGTTCCTTGAAGTCCCACCCCAGTAAATATGGCCGCCATTTAGTTATAGCATGTATTATCGCAAGCATCTTTTCCTCATATGTAGATAGTGTCAAATGACGTCAAGATAATGCCTTACTAGTGAATACAATATTCCTTTCATCTTGTATCAAAACAGCCCCTATGCCTGTGTCAGATGCGTCACAATCCATGGTAAATATGTGCGAGAAATCAGGTAGAGCAAGTACAGGGGTCGTGGTCATTGTAGATTTGCGATCTTTGAAGGCCTTTTCCACTGTATCACTCCATAGAATGGCATCTTTCTTCAGAAGTGTCGTAAATGGGGCACTTAAACACCCATAATTCTTTACAAACTTCCTATAATACCCAGTGAGGCCAAGGAAACCCCCTTGATGGTGGTGGGCCTAGGCCATTCTATCATGCTTGCAATCTTTTGTGGATCAGCAGCAACTCCTTCATGTGATATGATAAGGTCTACGATGCAGAAGCACCGTGGAGATTGACTCGTGGCCCATGTGTGCGACCACCCAAAATTACTTAGATATATTATTATTTCTAAATTTGAAATCCAATTGTAATTACGATTAGTTTCTAATTTGAATAGGATTATTATTTTGTTTCCTAGTTTGATTAGGATTGATTTCTTAACCCCCCTAAGTTTCTTTTATTATATATATGGCATTGTAGAGATTAATTATCTCAGATTTGGAGTTAATAAAATTTTTTCCTTTTGTGGGTTATCGTTGGAGAGCTGTCTTGTTCGTGTGATAGTTCCCTGGGAACCCTAATTGTGCTCCGACACTTGCGATCCTAACTCTAGGATTGCATCAATTGGCGGAGATTTATTATGTCTTCGGACACGTGCTTCGGCACCCATTGTGCTTTGAGCACTTCCATGCAAGCTCTAACCCTAGAGCTTGCATCAGTCTAGATATTCTAGCTTGGGTTGGCCGAATATGCACTTAGAAATCTTTACATATAACGTGTGTTTGTGAAGTATTTCCAATGCAACTTCAACATGATTAACATGAGATCCCCAACTGGGCGAAATAGGGCCAAAATACCTCATTCATATGGCTCTGAAAGTTGGAAGGAGCGTTGCACGAACCAAAGGGCATAACGATGAACTCGTAGTGACCCTCATTCGTCATGAAGGCTATCTTAGGGCGTGTTTGGATGAGTGGTGAATTAAATTGAGGTGAGGTGATGCCGAATCTGGTTGATGAACTCGAATTTGGTGATACCCGGATCATAGATCAAGCTTTGAAAAATAATGTCCCCCTTGCAACTCATCCAATAGCTCATTAATAGGCGGTATTGGCAATTTTTCCTTGATGGTGATGTTGTTGAGAGCTTGATAATCGACACATCCTCCATGAATTGTCCTTTTTTCCACACTAGCAACACAGGCAATGAAGACAGGCTCATGGAAGGCCGAATTGTACCAGCATCTAGCATTTCCTTTGCAATCTATTCGATCTCATTTTTCTGGAAATGGGGATACCAATAGGGCCTTACATTGGTGGTTGGTTGGCCACCTTGGAGCTGAATGCGATGATCATGAGACTGTTGAGGCGGTAGCCCTGTTGGCTCTTGGAAGATTGGTCAAAAGGCTGATAGTACTGGCTGTAGGTCTATAGGGGTAATTGTCGACTCTGTGTTCACATTGATGTGCGAAATTTGTGCCACAACACCTACTGTCCCCTTTTTTTATTATACGCTCCATGTGATTGGCATCAACGAATTTATTTGGCCCTTTCTTTCGTCTTTCAATGTGAGCCTTTTGCCTCCATCAGAAAATTGCATTTTTAGCTCTTTGAAGTCCCATAAAATAGGACCAAGAGTTCTTAGCCATTGAGCTCCTAAAATGTCACATCCTCCAAGAGGAAGGACAGACATATCCAAATGAAGTCTGTAACCTTGCATTGTTAGTCATAGATTTTCGCATTTTCCGTGGCTCGGAAGTTTCCCCCCCCCATTTGCAACCATGACATTGAATGGTTCATTAGCTTGCATATGGCATCCTATCTGCTTTGCCACTTTGGGATCCACAAAATTATGAGTGCTGCCTGAGTCAATAAGGATTACCACTGGATGTTATTTGATACATCCATTCACCCTCATTGCTTGTGGAGATGTATATCCAGACAATGCAAGCGCTGAGACTTCTGGCATTTCTTCCTCTATAGTCTCCGTATCGTCAGTGGTGCCCTCCTCCGTCAACTCTGGAGCCTTTGCATCAGGGAGGAGCAACGTCTGTCGCTTGCATCGGTGGCCAAGCATAAAATGCTCATCACAATTGGAGCAAAGGCCTTTATCATTGCGGGCCTTCATTTCATCGGGTGTCAATTTATTGGTTGGAATGGTTGCCGTATTTGACAGAGGACGAGGTGTGCTTGGTGTAGACAACAGAGGTGATCTAATGGTCGCCGCTCGTTGGCTAGAACGACTAAAGCTCAACTCGTCTTCCAGCAATCTAGCTGGGCCAATTGCTGCAGATCGAGTATTTGGCTGAAACATCTGAACCATATATCGGTTGTCGGCCTTCAATCCCCCGATAAAGCAACTAGTCAAGTAGACCTCGTCAGTGATGATCGAACGGCTAGACAAGTGTTCAAACTCCGATTGATATTCTTGCACGGCGGATGTCTGCGTTAACTTCACGAGGGTTGTAGTAAAATCGGTAAACTCACTAGGGCCAAATCTAACACAAATGGATTTTGTGAACTCACCCCAACATCGTACCCCATTAATTTTCTTCATTCAGCTATACCATTGCGAGGCTTCCTGTTCCAAGTGGAGTGCCGCCAATGGAACCCGTTCATGATCCACCGTCCAGTGGAAATCAAAGAATTGCCCAGCTCGTGAGATCTGTCCCACGGGATCTTCTCTGCAAAATTAGGAAAATCAATCTTGGTATATTTAGGTTGAATGGAACCGCTCGCCTCCTTTGAGTTGGAATGACTTGAGAAAAAGCTTGATCACTTCTTGTCCTCTCGAATGGCTGAGACTTTCTCTTGAACAGCCAATGATACTGAAGCAAGGTGAACGTATTTGTGATTCATTCCAAGAATCAGTTCTTTGATCTGCTCCAATGCCTGCGAGGCTGCGACTGCCATTCAGAGTTCTCTCTAAGCTGTTGGATCTTAATCTCTGTCTTGCATCTGTCCTGTGTTCGTGTTTCTGGTACCATCTCTGCCCCAGTATCGTTACCTGGCTCTGATACCATTTATTACACCCTTCACTCAATGATGCTGAAGCAAGGTGAACGTATTTGTTCCATGAATCAGTTCCTTGATCTGCTCCAATGCCTGCCTGCCTGCTCCAATCAGTTCTTTGATCTGCTCCAATGCCGTTCAGAGTTCTCTTTAAGCTGTTGGATCTTGATCTCTGTCTTGCATCTGTCCTATGTTTGTGTTTCTGGTGCCATCTCTGCCCCAGTATGGTAACCTGGCTCTGATACCATTTATTACACCCTTCACACTAAAACAAGATAGATGTTCTCTAGGCGGAGAAAACCTTTATGATTAGACAAAATAAAAGATGAATTCCTCCCTTTTCTCATGAACAATGTTCATCTTAAAGGAATAGTTGGTATATCCAAGTCCCTAAGAGATGGCAAGCTTATTCAGCAAACAACTAAGCAAACATCAATCAAGGAGATCATGATGATATCCTGATTGACTGACAACTAAATAGTCTACCAGAATGGGAACTACAGAAAGAGGTGAGATAACCTTCTAAAAGCCCTACATATGCATGCATTGTTGGACATAAATGCCCTTATACAATTTTGAATTATAATACTATCCAATGTTGAGATGTAACAAAACAATATAAAGATACTTTATACTAATAAAAATCTTATGACTATTATTTGTCACTACATAACAAATTGCACTCTTGGAGAAGCAAAACATTGCCAGTTAGAAGGTTCTCTTATTGTTGTGACCATGAGGTTGCAGGCTTCAGTCATGTTACCAATCATAGAAATAAACAAACAAACTACTACATAAGCCGTCTTTGGGAATTACAATGGTTTTCCAACATCTCTTTACTGATTCTATTCTGCAACTCCTTAACAATTTTTCCACAGTTCATTTCATTTTGGAGACGTCTTAGTTTGCCCCTAAAATGCTACATTCTGGCGTTGCATTTTGGAAAAGAGGGGATGAAAATTTAAGATAAAAAATATATTAACATCAGAAAATTAATAATCTTCAAGGACATGTTTGTGTTAGGGGTTTCAGCAGAAACGTAAGTGTTGTTTCTCTGTGTTTCCATTTTTGGTTGTTCGGTGCAGCAGGACTTTCTACGGAAAATCCCATTTTTCTAGATAGGAAACCCATTTTTTAAGATCGATTGGGGTAACTGGCACGGAAGGGACGGAAATTTCAAAACAGTATACGGTTTTCAGGAATGAATCTGTTTTGGCCTATTTGATTTAGTCTAGTGTTGTTACATGACCAAGTGAAATATTATTGGAAGGTCAAACTGTTAAGGTTTTTTTCAAAAAATAAAAAATATTCTAAAGAATAAAAAATATGAAAGAAAAAAACTAAATTAATTCTATATTTGTACCTTGGGTTGCACAAGAAGAGTGGAAACAGGTGGTCCTTTTTTTTACTAACAACACAATGCAAGATGGCTTTGAATTCACCAGTCAGCTTTAGAAAACTTTGGTTGTCTGGTCTACTAATTGATTTTCAAGATTCATCAGATTTGAAATTATTATTCAATTGCAAAATCAAGTTATTGTTTGCCTCATGATCATCTCCGTGTTTTGCTACACTCTGCTTTCTTCCCAATTTTGAATCTATATTCTTTTAGTTTTCATTGCCTCATGGAATTGGATATTCATTTCGAGAAACTTGCAGGACATAACCCTTCAAGAGGCTGAAACAATAGCTCTTTCTATCTTGAAGCAAGTGATGGAGGAAAAGGTAAGCCTTGCATATTGTCACAAAGCTTATTTTCGTTAAATAATTCTTCCTTCAGACTCGGGCTATAATACATTGGGGCTGTTTTTGGTTTTGGTTAGGTGACTCCAAACAACGTTGATATTGCAAAGGTGGCTCGAACCTATCATCTCTACTCCCCTGCTGAAGTGGAGGCTGTCATCTCTCGCCTATGAGATTAGTCTATGTCGTCATTTTTCAACTCTTCTTTCCCCTTCACCTTATAGTTGACAATTTGAGGATCATTTATGCTGAGAGCGCTTCTCTTTTCTGTTATAGGGAGGCTTAATTCATCTTCTGTTTGTCGGTGATACATTTCATGTGTTGCGTTTAACTTAAACCTATTTTCATGTGTTGCATGAATTGAATATTTGATTATCAGATGGACCTCTCTTATCTATTTATCTAGACAATTGTGAAGGGTAATGACAGTGAATAATTCATCTACCAGGAATTCATGGGAAATGATTCCCTCCCTCAGGCGCCCTCGCGCCCTTGTTTTTTCTTCTCAATCTGAATATTCAGATTTAGAGGGAGGGAGGGAGCCTTTCTTTCTTCTGAATCTGAATATTCAAATTTAGTCACACTTTTAAAGCGAGAACCGTATGGTTATAAACAAATTATTATTAGTGTTGTGCTGATATAGACCTGTATATTAATTTCTGTTGATCTTGAGCTCAGAAGTAAAAGATAATTTAATAGGTACCTCCCTATGCGATGCTTAGGATTTGAACCTTGGTAAAAGGAAGAAATAGTTTGCAAATGTGGTAATTGGATGTACAAAAAAGGAGAGAAGAGAGAAAAAAGGTGCATTGTAGGTCGACTGATAGTCATTAGTTTTTTAGACTCAAAATTTGTTTCAATGAGTTCTATGACTGATGGTCTCTCTCTCTCTCTCTCTCTGGATCAGACTCGGCCCTTTTTAAA
The DNA here is from genome assembly GCA_012931725.1 of Litsea cubeba. Taxonomy (NCBI): domain Eukaryota; kingdom Viridiplantae; phylum Streptophyta; class Magnoliopsida; order Laurales; family Lauraceae; genus Litsea; species Litsea cubeba. Next base: position 21,384,824 of record CM022952.1, on the reverse strand, counting down.
ATGAGGTGACTCGGCCAAGTCGAAAGTGAACTCTGCAAAGTTCTCCACATTCCAACCTTGCTAGAAACGGAAAGAATAAAAGGAATAATAATGGTAAACTGCCCAAGGAATAATAATAGTAATGGGCTGGAGAATAGGGAATTGCCCAGAGCCAGCCTGTGTAGCCATGGGGGCCAACAAATAAGACCCAGACAACTGCATTTCTAAAACACAGCCCAAATGTGGCCCATCCTGGCTGGACCCGGGTCCAAAAAGGGTCAAGGAAATCTTCTCCTACCATGAAGTGCTCTTCCCGAAATCCAAGGCCCACCTTTTGTTTTCTTACCACACCCTCATAACTGTTTCCATTTTTCTCTAATACAATAGTGTTCTCTTGCCGAAGCTGAGGTGGTAAAGAAAGAAAAAAGGGTGTTCCTTCTTTTTGCAAGTATGAGTTCACATTTCTTTAATTTGGTTTCTGGGTCATTGTTGAGTTTTCATCTGTTTCATACAGATCCAATTGGTAACATAATATTTCATGGAAGTTGCATCAGAGTCTCAGGGGACTTTGCCATCTATGGTATGTGCTCATGTGATTTCTTTTTGCTTATTCATCTCTCTCTCTCTCTCTCTCTCTCTCTCTCTCTAAAATTAAATAGATATACATGTGCAATTCAGAGTTAATCAAGGAGATATATTTTAACAACATCAATGATCATATCTGAAATAACTTGTGAGAGAGATGCAAGCATGTGCTTCATGGATGCCGAGGACGTGGTTCAGAATTCAAAAGGATTAAAAAGGGATTTTGGTTCGGAATTCAAACATATTTGGCCATGTTCGATCATTTTGGTTCAGATTTTGGGCTGTTCAGCCAAACAAGGTTAATAGTGTTTTTTATTTTAACAAAAAGGCTTTTCATTTTTGTTAAAATACTAATGTGTTCTATTGTAATGGATTGATTATCTGGATATTTTTATTTTATTTATTTTAGGCTTCTCATGACAGATCAGAATGGAGAAATAGAATTCACGTAGTCGTCTCCAACATAGCTGGGACACGGCTTTGATGACTATGATTTATTTTAGACTTAAACAAATAAAAGAAGATTAAAATAATGGATGTTATAATTTCACACCGACAAACAAACATGGTTTATTGCTGATTTAGTAGAATGAATTATGTGTGTAACTATATATATTCTAAGTTTTAATAGAATCTTACAATGACAAAACTCCTAAATAAAATAGGAGTTGTTGAACCAGCCATGATATTCAATCCATAGCTACACTACTATGGGTTTGAAATGAAATTGACAACTAGTGATGTGATGTCTACATTTTTCAAGAGTTTTGAAAATTGAATGTTAGCTTCTTGAATTGATAATATAGATATTTTTTATGTGTCTCCAACTTGAGAGGATAAGGATTGAACGGATAGATTTGAAGGATTTTTTTTTCAAAGAAATGAAAACAGATATCTGAGTAGAATAATTCACACAAATCAAGTGAACCAAGAATAAGAACCAAAATCTATTAATTGGGTGAGAACTATAACCTGCAAACTTGAAGATTCAAAAAGACCAACTCCTATGGAAGAATAGTCTTATTATTTCCCATTACTAATTACAGGTAAGTAGAGCTACAGAATATTGGGATCCAGATACAAGTATTATAAGAAAACTGAACTTAAAACAATACTGTTATGTTTTGCATCAGAACACATTCAATTGAAGCATGTAGAAAGAATAAAAAAAAAAAGGGAGCATAGTCACAAATTCAGTTCCAAATGTTCTAACATTGTAAAGTAAAAATTTCTTCAGGAATCTCAATCACCAACCTCACGAAGGCAAAGAACTCGAATCTTGTACACTTGGGGAGCCTTCCTCCTGATCATAGCTCACAAAGCCTACAAAAGAGCAGAAAAAACTCATTGCCCCATGGGTTCCCTAGCACATAGACTGGCCTCACTTGCTGGGCCCATTGTCTACACAATTCAATCTCAGCTGCTCACAATTCTCTCACTAGCCGACGATCAAATCCTGTCCATTGAAGACATGATCGAGGCCCTCTTCCCGCCCTCCGCCTATCTCTTTAACAAGATTGATAGTCTTGCCACTGTCTGCGAAACACTTGCTAGAAAATTCGACACTATCATAGACCAATTTCCAACCATGATCCGTCAGATGCCCACTGTCAATTGGGCCTTTATCCATTTTTGGGCGACATTGAATTTCTTGGTTGTTATACTCACAGACTGGGCCTATGATGGTGCAAGGGAGGTCAGGGAGATTACCGTTCACGTCAATTGCGATGAGTCCACCAATGCAATGGAATTAAGGGAGGACCCGAACGACCGAAATGGAGGCCCAGATGTTAAAAGGCCAAGGCCCATAGGCAATTCTCTGGATTCTATCTATGATACAAGCAAAATTGTAGGGTGCATTGATGACCACAACGAGGAAGATGATGATTTAACCTCATATGAAGAGATCATGAGTGTTTCTAAAGATATGATTGAGGAGGATGAGAAGCGTGTACTGCATGTAAATGATGAGGCCCAGACGCAATTGAAGAGAGAAGTTGGTGAAAACAATGAAGATTCTGAGGAGGAAGAACCAATTTTTGAACTTTTTAATGCAGGGTGGCACGAGAGACCATTGTAAAACAAGTAACAGAAAGTTCCTGGACCCGTGGTTGTAACTGCCAGGCATAAATATATATACATGGACTGTTTTGTTCATGTACCACATAAATTCTCTTGGTGTGCAACATGTTGAAGCATATAATTTATGGACATAACTGTGTTGACTATGAATAAGGGCCGATCGGAGGGCAGTGATAGAGGCCCACCCTATTTCTACATGAATACACAGCCCGGGAAATGCGCCCGGGCTGTGGCATGGTCCCCCCTGAGGACCGTTGGATCCCAACATCAGCTGGGATCCAACGGTCCCCTGCCACAGCCCGGGCGCGTTTCCCGGGCTGTGGAGACTTTTTCTTTCTACATTCCCAATTGGTGGGCCTGGATGTGGAATTAACAATGCCCATATTTGATGGTGGCTACAGTGGGAAAATGGCACTGGCAAATGAAATCATATGGGCATTTTGAGGGGCGATGTTCACCACTAGGCCCTAATAAGGTAAAAGGAAGACTTAACTGTGATGCTACTGACCAAACAATTCCAGTAGAGGTGTTCATAGTGCCCCGGAACCTCCTCTCGACCCTCTCGATCCCGCTCCGAAAACGCGGATCGGCGCTTTCATCCATCTTTGGAGCGCGGTTCGACCTTACTCGGAGCGCGGTTCCACCGAATATGGAGCGAACCGTGCATAATTTTATTTTTTTGTGCATTGTTTTTTCTGTAAGCTTGATATTTATCTTTTGAATGAATAAAATTCTTTTGACTTATTAATTACTGTCTATTTTATGTGATCAAATTGCAAAGTTAGTTTTTTTTTCTCTATTTTTGATATTTGAATATATGGATAAGATATGTTTGTACCCATTAATTAATTGTTTATAAACCCACAAGCATTATGTTGTATAAGCGCTCCGGAGTTGATCCGGAGATATAATTATTTTAAAACTTAGCATTTCGCCGCTCCTACTCCCGCTCCGCGCTCTGGACACTTAGGTTCATAGTCCAAGTAGGGACCAGCTGAAAGCCAGTACAGTCCAGTCCGTCTATTCATCGGGCATACTATCCAGATCCATAGTTCTACTAGCCATGAAAACTATATCTCAAACATTGAAAAACAAACAAAAATCATCTCAAAACAAAGACAAGGAAAAGAGCATAACAAGAAAATCAAATTATCTAAGAGGACTACTATACATCTCTCAACTTTCTTACTCCAAAAAGAGAATGGCAAAAAATCATGCCAGATGAAAAAGATGCAACAACAGAAATTTACATGGTTGGGCCAAAGCCACAGCTCTAGCACTGGTATACAGACAGGTGTTTGCTCCTCCATATAAAAGACAATGCCCTCCCTACTTTCCTCGGCGTGGATTTATACAACGGCTTACTCTCTGGTGCCACACTGCTGCTCTCAGCCTGTTGCAGCACCCGAACAGGTGATGGCTCACGCTGCCGCTGCTCCCGGAACAGCATCAGCAGCTTCTGCGCCTTCTCCTTCCCTCTCACTGTCCCATTCATCGAAACAGACACCAATGATGGGATCACCCCCTCCTGTAACACCAACTGACCGCATTTCTCGTCCCCCTTACATAGAATTAAGAGGCATGAGATGGCTTGCTCCTGTTCAAGGGGCTCGCCTGTGTCCAAGACAGAAGCAAGGCCTGCAATGAGGCCTGGCGTCGATATGATTTCCTTCTTTCCAGACTTGCTCGATGCTAAATTTATCAAAATAGCGATCGACTTCTCAGGCCATGTGTGATCAGCTGGCCCAGCATTCGCCATGAGGAGGACCTGGAGTCTCGAGACAATGCCGGCTCCGAGAAGAAGAGGGACGTTTGGTGAGTGTGTTGAAAGGTTGTAGAGGGCATGCAAGGCATCTAGCCTGCACTGTGTTCCGGTGTCAGCTTGGAGAAGCTGGACTAAGAAAGGGAGAGCTTGGCTTGAGGCAATGATAGGCTTGGCTACTTCCAGGCAGGAGAGGTTGAGGTAGAGGGCTGTAGCTGATTCATAAGCATTTGATTTGATAACGATATCCTCGAGCAATGGAATTATTCCTGCAGATAACATCATTTCCTTGTTCCTGAAAAACAGGAAGAGCATGATTACATTCTTGAAATATAATCAAGAACTAAAATTCTGTTCACTATTGATGGTATAATGCTTTTATGCCTTTGAAGCCCTTTCTTTTGATGGCCACCTTCGTTGTATTGGTTTTTACCAATGAAATACTTTGTTACCGATTAATAGACACAATTCACAGGGTACAGCAATGCCTTTTAGGAGCAAAAATGCATACCGAGTACATATGGAAACCCAAGCGGAAATGCATAATGACGGTACAGAGAAACCTAAATTTTGCATTAAGATCTTTTTCCCAACAAAAACCCATGTACAACGCCGGAAAAAATTTAGAAAATTAGAAATGATTTTATAAAGGAGGGAAAAATGGAACAAGTAATGTAAATATTAAAGAAATATTTGTTCTAAAATTGAAGGTAGAGAACTAGATGAAAATATTGAAACAAAAAAGTTCAAATGATTTTGCTTTAGGATAATAAAGTAGAACAAGAAATAGGCATATCTTCCACCCCACCTCACCCCCTATGAACTAGCTGGTTGAAATTTGACTATCATTGTCTAGGCCCTCCAATTGATTGTGCAAATGTTTGCATCCATTGCACTTGTCCAACAGCTAAGATTTGGAGAACTTTGAAGGCCTCAAAACAGTACCTTTCTTGATCAAATGGTTCCATTTTGTTACGCACAAGTAGCTCATATGGAGACCTTTCCAACTCCTAAATAAAGAATACTTTTCATTCTTCTTGGTGGGCCCCACAGGCTGGACTGTTCTTGAGCTAGGAATGGCTGGCCATCCCCAAATGACTCAATGAGTAGGATATTTGTGAGTTAATGGTGTAAATAACGATAGAAATTTGCAGCATGACATTAATTCATTTTATGTATAAACAATAAGCATATACCTTAAGGCAATCTATTACTCTTTTTTTTTTTTTTTTTTTGGCTTTTTTGGAAGTAAAGATAGATTATTGCCTCTGTTTGTAGATTTTATTAAAGGCCAACATAACTATCCTCACAGATTACTTACAGATAGAATGATAAAACTTTGGCATATTTCCCATAAATATGCCAAAGTTTTCTTTCAAAACAAATATGGATGTATAAATTTTTTTTTTCCAAAGTTTCAGCATATTCTAGCCAAATACTGAAAAAGGTTCCTTTCTGAAAACCGTGAATTGTTCTGAGTGTTTCTTTTATTTCATTCTCTGTTTCCCAGTTGACCCTGTAACCAACTTGCAGATGGTGAAAATGCCTTTTTCCCCCTTCCCAAATGGAATGACAAAACAGCCACAATTCTGGATGTTCCATTCTAGAGGCAAACTGAAATGACCTCCATAGAGAAATTGACAATTATGACAAAAATTGCCTCTTGCTATCATAGGTTAACAGTAGCGAAAATTTTACTGAATATCTAAGATGAGTTGCTATATAACTTGCAGAACAAGGATAAGACTGATTATTATACAGTTAAGCAGTGCATACCTGTTGTTGTTAACAGCAAGGTTGAAAAGAGCCATGGCACCAATGTCTTGAGCCTTCTCATTCTCTTCATGAATAGCAGTTCTCAAAAACCGCACTAGTGCTTCAACAAACCCATTACCACCCATAAAAATTCTAGCTTCTTCATCATCCTTCGACAAAAGCCTTATATGTTCAACCACTTTGCACTTTCTCCTTAAATTTTCCCCTCCATTCAAAATTGCAAGCAAACTCTCAAATCTTTCAAACATATCCACTTCATTGTCCTGGTCATAACAAGAGCTATCTGTATTGCAGATCTCATTTTCTTCAAGTTTCTCTACAATACCATTCTCCTCAAGAGGTACCACCTTAACTCCCTTCAGCTTGCAAGAGTCAATGCTCTCCATGGATCTTGAATTTGCAGCCTCACTCTCTGATAAAGCCAATCTCCAATAGTTGAGATCCAATGATTCAGGAGGCCCATTAGGAACTGAAATTCCATTCTGTTCACACCAACTAGTGATCAAACCTTTAACACAATAATTCGGAGTTAAACAGAGATGAGAGAGCTGCTGCTGAGTTTTCGGGCAGGTACTGTGCCCATCATGAAACCACTTCTCAATGCAAACACGTTCATATGTCTGCCCAGATGATATGATGACTGGGTCATACATAAGTTGCAGCGAGATTGGACACCTAAATTCCTCTGGTGGTATTGGTATGTTTTCCAATCTCCTACAATTTGTCTTGAAATTAAAGGAACAAAGCTTTGACAACTGTCGATCAAAAGAACGCCCATTTCCTCCAGGACCATTGCCGTCTTCAAAAGAGGCCCGGACTGTAGGGGAACAAGGGGTCGACCCCTGGGAATCATTGTCATCTGAAAAATCACTTCTAAACAACTTGGAGTATTTCCTCATAAGATGCAAAAGGTAACAAACAATGGATTCCTTCCGCTTGTCATCCTCAACGCGAGCTTTTTGAATCAGCCGCTTGAGAGCTCTTCTCTCTGCCAGAGCAGCTCTAGAAGAAGTAATGCTCAGCCTTGAGGCAGCTTGATGAAAGGTTTCTAGCTCGTTTCTTTCATTACAATTGCTGTCGTATTTTCTCTCCTGTTGGAGCAATGCAATCACTTCATCACCAGCCTGCTTCTCTACTGGATCGAGTGAAAACACAGTTCCCTCAAGCTCAGTTACAATCTCTAAGACCTGTAATGGACATGATAGTGAGCAGTATATAAGACAAGGAATTAAGAAGATCAAGTTGGTTTTCATTTTTAAATCAAGGATATAAAAAAAGTACTCGTTTCTGGTTTCTCGTCTCATATCTTCCTCTTTTCCAATAGACAGTTATTTCAAAAGATCTTTGCATGATGCAGGGGCAGATGTTGAGGGCTATACTGCTATCAATATCAGAACGGATAAGATGAGAATAATTACTCTATCATCAGTTTCAATGACTTTAGTTGGCCTCCTGAGAAAGTGATGGGAGATAGAACAGGGAACAACTACAGAGAGAAGGAATTTTTTTAGGGTGAAGAAGAGAAAAGCATGTTTGATCTCCAATAAATGTCAAAAAAGGATTTCTACAGGGGAAAGCTCATTGTCTTTTTGAACACCAGAGTAAATGCCCCTTTCTGTGATAGAATCAAAGAACTTGTCCGTGTGGTGCTTTGGAAAATCAAAATGAAAAAAAGACGTAAAACAAATACAGCTGCCTCTCTTTCAGGTTTACAGAAAGAGTTGTTAGCATATGCATGAAGCTTTGCATTTAAAATGATGAAATCAGAAGACCTGGAAAAGAGAATTTATGGCTCTTTATTGGTTAAAAGATAGAATTCTTTGGTAGCACGTGCTGCAAAATGAATTGCTAGCTGATGAGATTAGAAAGTAATGGAAGGTTTTTTATAATTGTGTTAGTGATAGTCGTAATGATTCTACATTAGGAAATTACAGTTTAGATAGATCTGATTAACCTACCAGGCCAGCACTGAGAAATGCTGTTGGCTTTGTTAATCATTCAAGTGGATATTGTAAATAATAAAAAACCAGAAGGAGAATTCTTGTGATTCTTAATCTCACTCACATGAAATCTGCATGTAGATGATGACTAATATGTAGTTATAGGGAATAGGTAGTTTACATGTATTGTCCATCTTTAATTTATTCAGTACATTGGAAAGACTGAGAACCATAGTGTGGATGGAATTACACATAAACAGATGATGAATCGTGTCAAACATTGACGAGTAACATAGTAATGCAATTTCAGAGACCTAAAAGAAGATGAAATGCCTATGAAAATATTGATTGATACACCTTCTGTATTAATTACCTGACAACCAATAGCTTGGGGAACTATGTCTTCCACGCGCCTAAGACTCTCCACAAGAGTAAATCTTGCCTTCTCAAATTTTACAAGAACCGAGTCCCCAGTTATAGCCTAACCAAAAAATAAATAAAAGACAATGCCATCTGTCAGTTCTTCTTAACAAAATGTGCACCAAAACTGACTAGAAAATGGCAAAATACAGTACTTGAGACAGTTTGTACATGAAGTCATTTGCATGGGTTCATGCCTCCATATACTACTGCTGTATATTGTGTTTGACACTGGAAATCTTGTAAATAAAATTCAAATTTCGTCTAAAACAACCCAAATCATAAAAAGTATTCATATCTGCAGTATATTTTACGTTGATGTCCATTTCTTCATGAAAGATACAGATTTTCAATCAGGTATAAATATAATTATGGTCCAGGAGAATTCAAATTCCAAACTCAAGATTGAATCTCATCTAGGGCTTCTCTGAATAGATATGTAAATGCCTAGGGCCTTTGTCAATTGATTCTCAATGAAGGGTCAATAAGACAGTGATAGGTGCCTAGGCAATATAAACCTCACCATTTTGATGCTGTATGTTAGGTAACACACCCATTATCTTGATGGATGGTGCTTGTGTTCAGCTTTTAGAAGTTGCATATTTCAATTGAACAAGATCCTGTCTTGTTGCCTTTACAAAAATTAAAATAAAATAAAAGATATATGGGGTCCATCAAATTAATAATCATCTACTGTAGCCCAATGAAAACTGATTCATAATTTACAAATATGTCGTGTTATAGTGCCAAGACGCACTGTGACGGAAGAAATTTGAAATCTGGGACACTCATCATAATAGAAAATAACAATGGGAAAAAGCCAATTTGTGGAAAAATAAAACAACTGCATATGCCAAATGTTAAAATTTCAAAACCTTCAATGCTTCGCATAGAACTTCCAGGTTAAAAGCCAATTAACTTCATGCTCGTAATAGAACTCCAAAAACCCAGTAATCAGCCAAAATAATTGGAGACAAAGTAAAGCTAAGCATATAAATTAATCAGTAGTTATCAATATTTATATCTTCACACTGGTGACTAATGAAAAAACACCAATCTTCGAAAACGATAAAGCAACCAGGGTCCAGACCTGATAAACTTCTGTTCAGGCTTTAACATCAGCTAATCAAATTTTCAAAAAGATAAGTATATGCAGGAAGTATAATTTTACCAGGTAAAGTTTGCTAGAGTCTGAGCAATGCAGAAGATGACTCTTGGCCCTCTCAAGAGCCACATGCAATGAACAGAGTGCCTGTATGCCAGACTTGCTCCTTGGTTGTGCTGCCTCTAAGGCTGGAAAAATTCCTATCACTTTACAAATAATTCTGGAAAGTATTCTGCACATGCCTCCATGTAACTGCATATGTTAATCGCAAATGTGTTAATTACTATGGCTCAGTCAATAAGAAGAATCATAAAGCACTAAACACTGACATTTGTGAGAAATAATTATATGAAGCACTGAATGTTTTACAATCAAACTAAAACTGAATGTTTTACAATCAAACTATGGTTAACAATGAAAGAAGAAGAAAGCATCTGGAGCACAATACATTGGAAAAAAATAGGAAACGGAGCACCTATGTCAAAAGATGGTTAGAATAGAAAAAAAAAAAAAAAAAAGCTTCATAGCTTATATCGCCAAGACATAGTTTACGAGGGTGATGGCTTGCTTCTTTCTTTAAATATATATAGTTTAACATTTTATTATTTTCAAATATATGCGTATTTTTAAAGATTTTACATTTTACCAAAACAAAACTCCAAAATGAAATACCAAATGCCAAGCCAACTTAAAAGATTCAATTTGAAGTCAAGCCAAAACAATGTCCAACACAAAATTGATATCTATAGCCAAAATCAATGTCCGAAAACAATTTGGAGTCATTAAGGTGATGGGAAACTCTATGCATTGATAAGGAATACACCCAAAATCAGCTTAATCAAGTTAAACATATTCATTTAACTTCGACCAATGAAATCATCTTTTTTTATCAAGATACTCAGACAACGTTCAAGAAGTAGATTCGGCATTCTCTTAGGAAGCACGATGTATTAATACTAAAGACTTTAAAATGTGCAACCATGTTTGATAAATATCCATGCATTGAAAAATTACAGAAACTAAACATAGCCCAAAATTTCGAGTTAAATGTTGCCTTGACAAATGACCACAGTAGTTGGGTGGTCAATATGACCAAAAAGAAAGGTAAATAGGTAGTAGCACCTTCTTATGCAGGAAGGTTCATGCTGCTTGTGCTAATGCACAAAACAATCTTATCAAAATAACTTTTAGTTTTAGACAACAGGAAATGTTCCACATTGGAGAGACACACAAACAAAAAATACCCTGTTCAAAAACTTTAAACCCTTTTGTCAGTTATAACTTATAGGAGTAGATTGCCTTAAATACCTTTGCATCAGTGGCAGCAAAAACACTTTCTTCAACCTCATGAGCATCCATGATGCCCTCTCAACAGAACTTCACTTCAGCTGAAAAAAAGTAACAGATTTGATTGAATTACTGATAGAATAGAGACCTCTATCCATCATGCAAATGTAAACCAAACAGAAGAAAACTTCAAATTGTAGTAATGAGATCCAATAAAAACTTCAAATTACCAGATAACATCAATGCAGCACATCATCAATATCAAAATACAATAAATAAACGCAGGAGAATCATTCAAAGCCCCCCAAAACACATATCACTGCTGAGAAATCACTCTAGCAGCTAATCGCCGCAGTCAAAATTTGATTTTTCAGGAAGAAGAACTCATTAAATTAATAAACAAACGCAGCAGAATCAATCAAATCCCCGAAAAACATATTGCCGCTAAGAAATCACTCTATCAGCTAATCGCCGCAGTCAAATTTCAATTTCGCAGCAAGAAGAACTCATGAAATTAATAAACAAATGCAGCAGAATCAATCGAATCCCCGAAAAAACATATTGCTGCTAAGAAATCACTCTTTCAGCTAATCGCCGCAGTCAAATTTCGATTTTGCAGCAAGAAGAACTCAAGAAACACGGAGTAGAGCTGGTAAAAAAAAATAGATCTATCTTCAAATTACTGCAAGAGTTTCACTTCAACACACAAAAAAAAAAAAATCAGAAACAGTAAAAAAGAAAACGACTTTCGAAATACTGCACTGAGATTTCGACATTCCATCAAATCGCTTGAATCTAAAAGAGAACAGTAGCTTTCGCAGCGATTTCTTTCCGAAAACAGGGACCACGAATCCAAACCAAGCTAAAAACAAATCAAGAAATCAGATGAGTCTTTTCGAGAACTCAAATTCGACACCTGAGCGAGATTTTCTCAAACTTTAGAAACTCGAGAAAAACAACAACAACAACATTGGAATCTCGGCTTCTGCAGCGAAAAGAGATCTGGATCGAAGAAATTACCGCGAGAATCTGAGATTTTCCCAAGGAGGTTTCATCTGCGACGAGCATTGGAACAGATCGAGATCGAGAAGGAGAAGATCATAGATTTCTCATCGGAGCGATTCGGATAGAGTGGTGTGGAGGGAACGGATTTCGGGTTCGTGTCGGCCGTTTCGGAGATGAAGAAGAGGAAGAAGAAGAAGAGGAGGAAGATGACATGAATAAATGCAGATGCAGAGAAGAGAAGAGAAGGGAACGGGGAAATTAGGTTTACTTATATGAGGGTGTTTTGGAAAAGAGAAATGGAAGCGGTTTTCGAAAGGGGAGGATTAAGAAAATGTAAGGAGGGATTAGCGTTAAATACAAGCGGGTTTAAGAAATTCGAATTGGGAGGGTTGGAGCTGTGGAGTTTCGGCGCTTTTTCCTCTCCCGGTATATCGGCCGACACTTGCCGACTTCGTCACTTGTCGGCCCGCGTTTCGTGATTGAATTCTGAAATGACAAAATAACCCCCCAGGTGAGGGGGCTTCTAGTGCTCTACTTCATCTAGGTAAATAATTTTGGTGATCTTGTATGGTAAAAGTAAACTTTTTTTTTCCTTTCCCATCAAATGAATTCATCATTCATGGATGGATGTTCAGGGATTGATCTCTGAGTTTTCATGAGGATGATATCACTTTTAGCAAGTAGGCCAACCTAGAATAAAAAAAAGTAGTAAGATTTTTTTATTGCCTTGAATTTTACTTAATTACATGTTTTGACCAACCAAATACAGTGAAGTTAATTTTATTTAATGCTAAAAAATTTCGACTTCAGATTTTACTTTATCACTTGCAAAACAAATATTGTCTTGAGGGTCATCCTACAACAATGGAGAGCATTGCTTTTCATGGGGTGCATAAGATGTTTGTGCAGTGAGAGAATTTTGCTCTCGGTGGATTTGTATTTTAATATGAAAGAGAATCCTACATTTCTACCACTTTCATATAATATCAAAATGATCGTCTCTGTTTAAAAAAGAGAAAATAGGCTAGTTTATTTCATTGAGGAAATAAATGTCTTGCACTAAACGATGAAAAATATATTATATGGGAATTCAACACAGTTGTTTTTTCTCTTGCAAAATCATGATGTAACACACCTAGATGTAAATCTTTATAGGGAACATGAATAGGGGAGATGAGAAATGAATAGCTGTCCATCAACCCAAGCAACTCAAATCTTTATAGATTGAATGTCTCACCCATATCTTCACTTTCCAAATCTTTAATAATCCTTCGTTGGAGCCTCATTTGATCATGAATTCCTATGTATCTAATTCGATACGAACAAGCAAGCCTTGATGGAGAGTAACAAAGAAACCCTCTCAAGTATATAAAAATTAATTAAAATTTTATTTTGGCTGATCAAGAAGTAACACATGTATAAAATGAGTGTAGTAGAGATAAGAATGTAATTAGTAGATATGTGCTAAAGCTAAAAAGAATAGAATCACTAATGAGTGCTTTCGAGAGCATTTAAAGGTAGCAAGAGAAAACACATTTGAAATGGTTTATATATGTCTAAACAGGCCAATAACTACACCAATGAGAGAAAATCTTGTGCATGTTGATGGTTCGTCAAAGGAAAGGGAAGTAGATCGAAGATGATGTGGATGGAAATAATAATAATAGATCTAAAGAAGTGCAGCCTATCCAAGCTTTTGAGTTAGGATATTTTGTAATGAAAATGCAAAATTCATATAGCTAACTTCACAGGGTTCAGGGAAAAGCTTTGATGATGGTGTTGAATTTAAAATGCTCTTGAGGCGAAAAAGACGTTTCCAACCTCCCCACACAAAGAACACAATGAATCAATGGCTTAAATCGATATCCATAGCATCAAATCACATAACCAAGGCCCCACATATACATTATCTGGAGTTGAGATTTGGGGTAAAATTCTCTCCCCTAGTAAAGGGTTAGATTAAAAGGTGACCCGTCCTAACCCGCTCTCATTATGATTAAGTTTTCTCTTAATCAAATTCAGTTCTGCAACCAAATATTGATATATAGAGGGGAGGTGGCTCGCCACTGAGCTACCGATGGATTTCCCTCTTATTCACAAAGTTTCTACCTTTAAAACAAAATTATATAATTGAATGTGTACCATGTGGATCATTTCTAAAGGCCCAAAATGAATTGAGCAAAAAATATCTTTAACCTTATTTACTATTTAGACCTACAAAACTTTAATTGAATACCATCTTCTTATTTTTCATGTTAGCTACAAGAAGCATCATGTTGGCCGTGAAACAAATTGAAAGGAACTATCATCATTCACTCAATTTGTCTGGAGAGACTGAACGTGACCCGGAACCTACTAATAAATCAATGGTCAAGAACATTATTACAGTCCAAATATCAATCTCTACACACACACCCCCCATCTACCGAAAGCACATGTTTCATAAACACATATAAAGCAAACTTTCAACATTTGGACTCAAATGCCATTCCAATTGGGGAAAGATTGAAAAAAGGAAGGAATCCCATCAATTCATATGGTCTGGTCGAGATCAGTAGTATAATCGGCAGATCAATCTATTAAAAGCATAAGATTGAGTGAAATATATTCCAACTGGAGAGTGATTGAAAGAGGCTGTGTATGTAGCCTTTAAAATCAATGGTGAGATCACTGATCCAAAAAAAAAAAAAACAATCGCATCACATGATCATCAATTTGACGGTGTTGGCCTAGCAATCAATGGCTTCACTATAAGCAATTTCATTAGTCTACAGGTAAATAATGGGTTTTTTTAGTAGGTTGGAAACCTTACATCTCATGTGACTGTTTAAGAATCAATCCGTGAATTCACTCTTCCCAAGTATATAGACTTCTCTTCCATTGTAACAATCGCATACATGATCATCAATTTGACCAAATTAAGTGTTGGCCCAACAATCATCGGCTTCATTATAAGCAATTTCATTAAATGGCTACTACAACTGCCCTTTAGGAATCAATATGGGTATACCACTCTTTATAAGTGAATAAGCTTGTTTTCCTACTTATTTTGAGCTTTTCTTTCCATGTGTACGGGCTCTTCTTCTCACCTATGCGGACTTTTTTTTTCGAATTATAATTGTCTGAGTGTGTAAACGTACGATAATAATAAGTGGATCATTCACGATCTGCCGTACAATCCGTGATCAGATGCATGCATGTTTGCCGGCGAAGAATTTACTTAAACTTTTGAGGGTGTTATAGTCATGCAATGGCAAATGTCTGGCAACATGGTACACACTACAGGGACTATAGAATGCAAAACAGAAGGACATAAATAAATGTTAAAAAAATTACAAAATTCCAATCTGATATCTACTTGTCAGCTGATGTCTCCATGCAGGAGTACGGTAAAAGGGAATCTCTAATGTGTCGGGTTATTTTATCAAAAACCTAACCACCAGTACACGTGGCCACATCTTTCACCACAAGTTTTACCGCACTGTAACTCTCGGCTGCGATCCGTAATCCGCGCAACTACTCTAACCTTGCCTCAACTAACACAATCATTAATCACCACCGTTCATCTGATCATCCACAGTAGTACGGGGGGTCCATCTCGGCCGTTCATTTTGGTGCGCCTCCTTTTGAGCGATGTCAAGGTCAATTTGGAGGGACTTGGCTGGTCAAACAAAAGAAATGACGTAGTTGATAGTTTTAGTGGGGCCCACCACGTGAACGGTGTGGATGGCTGGCATAATGATGCCACGTAGGATGTAATAATGAGAGGCTGCTAATGACAATGATTTGTGTTTAGCTGTGGCCTGCTGCATGAGTGGACGTCTCATTCGAGCTTTGGGAGGTGATAGCTGGAGTCTTCTTGCATGGTGACGTTAAATTAGTATGATTAGTTAAACAAACTAGCCGACACCAGAGTTTACTGTTGGGAAAGAAGTGGAAAAAACGTGCACATTCATGATAATGAATGTTCAGGATCAAGAGGTGGGCCATCTCGTTTATTTATGATGAATGGGACATGGGCAAGAATTTCCTCATATTCAGGATATCTAACCATTTGATGATAGGAAATTAATGAATTGAAAAGATGAGAATGGTCATGAAATGAGATCGTTCGAGCCCGGTTTGTTTCTCTATGAGTGATATCACCTGAGGCTACAGGAGTTTTACCCGACTTTTCTCTGAGCCCGGGAGGACTAGTCCAGTTCAAAGCGTTGGGAATCCTCTGTTAGCAAAAAAAAAAAGCACGATTTGTTTGCATTAGATCTCATTTTTTAAAAGTCACATTTGATCTTTAATTTAACCACTTTTGTATTCACTTCGTCTATGTTTTAATACAAAGAAACAGGTCTTTAAAAGAAAATAAAAATATTTTCAATTTATAGTAATACATTATGTCATTTGCAGTCCTCGGATGTTTTTTTTATTAATTATATTTTTAAAACGTTCAGTTTAATACAAAGAAACTATTTGTACTAAAGTGGGGTTTGCTAGAAAATTTGTATCAACAGGTTGAAATCCAATGAGAATGCTTTGAGTTTAAGAGGTCCATTTCACTATTTTTTATATTTATTTCTTTTTATTGCCTCAAAGATTTCTCCAAGAGCAAAAATTCAAATTGATGGGTAATAACGCATTTGTTTGTACTTATTTAAACATCATATATATGAATAAAGTATAAACGCGATTACTTTCATATTACACACATAAAAAAGATGTGAAAGTATTTGACACCTTTTTAGTTAAGTTGCCAAACACGAGCTCTCTTTTTTAGTTTTTTGCACTACGAGCTTCAAGATTTTAATCCGAACCGATTATAAACTTTTTATTGACCCCTAAAACATTATATTCATTAAATTTATGATATCATAAAATTCTAGATATGTAATGTGAAATGGTGCTTGCTTCTAAATAAATGCCATATTGTGTTTTACATTTGTAAATTTTGCACATGCAAACATCTATCTATTTAAATTCAATTTTGACCTTCCAACTTTGCGATATCTCTCCAATAGCCTAACACAGTTGCCCACCATTAAACGGTTGTGATCAGTGGGAACAACCTGATTAGATCGAGAGCTTGTGTTATACAGTAATTCTGATCATGGATTAGTTGACTTCCTTTCATGGATGATGACATTTTTTATACCACGTTTCAGGATATCATTGGCAAGGGACCTTTTACTTAGTTTGACATCTCCACTGACCTTATGAAACAGCATGGCGCCACGTGTAATTTGCAGCCCTGAAAGAAAAGGGACCCCACCTTGAAATGAAGAACCTTAATTTGACATGAAATAGATGAAGTTCAATGCAAATGTGAGTAGGCGAGAAATCTATAGATCTGATAATTTTTCACTATCACTGGAATAAAGATTTTTTGCTGGAGATTTATATAGTTGTGATATTGGGTTTAATGTGTATCGATGTATATAGCTGAAAAAAATAGGGTTCCGCGTGCAAATCTACTTGAGTGAGGATTTTCAAATCTTATGGGGGGTTATTGGATATGAAAATCCTAACAAATGAAGATTTTCATTCGTCCAAATCTTCAGAATTTACAATTGCCAAACATAGATTTATCATATCTTTGGGAAAATTGAAAATCTTTTTCCTAAAAATTTGGTTGCTAAACGTGACCTAAAAGCAAAAGAAGAACCTTTGATTAACATGAAGCAGGGTGGGAGGTGCGCACTCTCGGTCGTGTAGATGAAGTTCCACGAAATGTCAAGCAGAATCTTTTATGACCCATCACTCACCCGAGTTTTATTTGTATTAGGTCACGTTTGGTATGGGCAAACCTAAGAAATTTTCCTTGAAAAGGCTCATATGTAAAATTCTAAAAAAATTAGAGGGGCTATGTATAAAATCTGCATAGAGTTGGCCTTGGATTTGAAAAGGCTCAGATATGAGAATTTTCACCGACCCAAATCCTCAACAATTTACAATAGTCAAACGTGAATTTTTTAATTTCTTGAAAATAAGAGTTAAGGAATCCTAGAGGATTTAGTTGTCAAACATGAATAAGATCACATTTGGTGACATTTGTGAGGAATCCACAGATGAGAATTCCTCCTTGTGTCAAATATGAGGATTCATCATTGAGAAATTGACAGTGATCTTGGTGGCATATAACTTAGAAAAATCAGCATTCATGCGTAATTTTGCAAAAGTGAGAACTTTTATATACTAGGGGGTTGGATTTGGAAATTTTCAAAAATGAAGATTATGTGGTCCAGATCCTTGAAAATTTATAATTATCAAATGTGGATTTCTCAAATTCTCAAGGAAAATCGATGAGGAGTCCCATTGGTTTGGTTGCCAAATGTGATGACCACCAATCATATAAAATTTGCATCCCATCAAGAAACTCTTATAAACGGATTTTGAATTGCATGAATGTCACAATGCAAAACGTTTGAGTCCCAGCCCCCCTAAGCTGGCAACAAAAACAAGAAATACTGAAATAACAATAGCAAGAAGAAAAGGACTAAGATCACTAGCTTTATGAGTAATGAATATGGAGGAAGACGATTTATAACTGAAATGAAATTTGATGCCACAGCAATATGTGTTGACAATATTTTCAGCTCATTTAGAATTTAGAGGTCTACGATTTTTAGAGACATTTAGAATTCCAAAGTGGATTTTCTTCTTTAAAACCTAACTATCCATTTTGATACCAGTGAAGGATCTGGTATGTGTACGTTGAGAGATGAATGTTGTGAGGCTGGTGATTCCCCGCAGAGGTTCTTCTTCATATTTCTCTTTTATATGTGTTTTTCTGTATATTTCATGGATCTCATCATCCATATACATATACCACATTTAGAAAACAGATTTACCCATCAAAGCAGGAAATTTTAGTTGATTGTGCGAGATGAACGTTGAGGCATAGTGGGCAATAAAACGTGTGGGTCCACATCGACCAACAGTTCATACCAATGCACATTTGTCTAATAACAATCCTAACCCTAGAACTTCCAAATAAACTAGAAAAAGGATCATTTACACACCACATTTAAAAAACCAAGAAAGTCTAGAACTTATTTAATCCAATGGCTAGGATCTAACCCTATCCTTCTCATCGTGGCCCCATCAGTTGAAAAGGCTCAATCATTGTGTAGGTGTCGGATTTGGAGCATGTGGCCCCCCCAATCAATGTAGAATTTTTTATTTTATTTTATTTCCATGACTAGGAGTCTACATACCTGTTTCAGGTTCAACCATTCGTACCACGTAAAAGGCACCGGCCTTTAACCAGCCTTTGAATTTTCAAGGGAGGGAATATCGGTGGGCCCACAGCTCATACGACCGACACCTAATGCTGCGGTCTTCACATCTGGGAACACGCAAAGCGTCACAATCTCGAGTCAAATGCACTCATGGTCATGGTCATGGAGGGTCCAAGCTCTTACTTTGTGTAACCTCTCTTGATCATGTCTTCATTTTATTATATTATATCTGTGATAGCTAATTTAAATACAAACATAGAGCCGCTCAGATGGGAATCATGTCTTTGTGTTATTTTTTGTTTAACTAGAGAAACCCAATTATGTATGTTTTTAGAATCTTACTCATTATCTATGTTTTTAGAATCTTACTCAATTCATATCCCATCTCTGCTTTTATATTATATTATAAACATAGGGAAAAACAAAAATAGGTCAATCTTCTCGTAAGGCATCTCTCTTCCTGCCGAGACAACTAGGAATCAATTCTTGTTGTTGCTTTTTTGTCAGGGGCTTGTATTTCTAAGTTGTTGAAGACCTTTTAGGTTG
Source organism: Litsea cubeba (assembly GCA_012931725.1). Lineage (NCBI taxonomy): Eukaryota > Viridiplantae > Streptophyta > Magnoliopsida > Laurales > Lauraceae > Litsea > Litsea cubeba. The sequence continues at coordinate 21,365,105 of CM022952.1, read as the reverse complement.
CTAACATTTTAAAATTCTAGTAAAGAAATATGACATTTGCAAACGGCTGGGGAAAGCTATCATAACACGTCCAAAATACTTGAACACGCCAAATTCCTTATTAGAAACTCTAGTAAATAAATAGGCTCTGAGTTTCTATCATCGGAAAATGCTGATTCTTTTTTAAGCATACCCGAAAACATGACAACGAAGGATGAATAGATTTGGATGTGAATTAGGAGTGAGACAATACAAGTCCAATAAATAATCCTTGGACCTTAATTTTAGTTCCTTAAAGTTAAGCGAAGGTTTGTTTTTATGGAATTGAGTTGAATGATGTAAGGATCTTGAAAATTTTATTTCTATTGAAGTCCTTTGGATAGAAGAAATGAAGGATAAGATCCACAAATGGTCGTCAAATTTTCTCCCTTCAGCTGGAAAATGAGTGAGGGTAGGTCATTCATGAACACTAAGCAACCTTGTAAAGAAAATCTTAGAAAGCGTAGAATCCTTATATATCAAGGATGACGATTGGGTCATAAGGTTTAATGGGAACCCTTGCCATTCTGGTCCTGTTAGCGTCAGGTTTGATAGAGTATTGTTTAGGTTCAGGTTAGGTATGGTTTTTAAAATTCTAACCTAAGTGGGGATGTTCCTGCGTGCAGTTGTCCATGTCATGTCCTAACTAAGCCCAACACTTCTCTAACAAGATCCTAATGTTGGCATGCAGATATTTACACATGTGAGAATTTTATTGTGGCTTCAATATATAATTATTTGACTGAAAAAATTATAATCGTGGATCCACTAGCAGTTGAGTGTTAAGGCATCTCTGGTTATAACACTGAAAGTGAGAGATTTGGATAAGTGTGTATACCGATTTAATTAAAAATGCTAAATTATACATAGCAACATGATTAACCATTTAGAAACCAACCCTGCTAGCATAGGCACTAACTTACATTTCACAAAGTGTGAGGCTGGCCTATTCATATTGAAACTGCGCCTCGCCATAACCTTCCCTCTTATACCTTTTCAATTGGAGTAAGTACCACCAAAAGATTGATTATGTATAGGACTGTGATGCACCCATGACTTGCTCTCTTTGGTTTTCTATTAATTAATGGATGTCATGGATTGAAATGAGGATGGTGATCTTTAAACTCTCTCCAACTTAATATTATTTTCATCTGGTTGTATCACCCAATATGTGAAAGGTACTTTTGTTTTATATATATATATATATATGAATTTAGTCTGAAAACTAAAGTTATATTGAAAATTCATTCCCACCACCTATACATTCTATTTAATTCTCTAATTTACAACTAAAACACCCAAAAGCAATTGAGAATGAGCATTTGTAGATTTTTTTTTTTTTTTTGCAATCGGAGTATTCCCAATCCTTTAGGCTGGACTAATCCCTCCGGACCCAGAGGGAAGACGGATAAACTCCCTTGTAGCCCCAGTGTGATAGTGTTGTTTCGAACCTACAACTTTTGGGTATAAACCGTGGTCCTAGGCCAACTAAACTACCTCTAATTTACAACTAAAATACCCAAAAGCAATTGAAAATGAGCATTTGTAGACTTTACCTTCATAATATCTCATATTGATATATCAATCTGGGACCAAAATATCGGCCAATATGTCAATGCTAATGGTTGTTTCACTTTTGGCTTGATAGTGTCCAAAACTCTATTTCATGATAATGATCTCACCGCTTAATGGATGACCTGTTGAATTAGCAATCTAAAAATTGGACTAATGGATAGTAAACCTATAATAGTGATGTAGGATTTTCTTCTACGAGCCGACTGCAGCTCTATGGGGCTCACTCGGGCCCACCTTTGATCAGTGCAACTCTTTTCATGGTTATACACTCCTATGATCTATCACTATGCCCACTTTTATGCTCATCAAATCTTTACTCATCATTTGATCGAATCTAAAAAAATCTATAGACTCGAGGCCTAGGATAATCTAATTGGGTAGATTTTTTGCATGACGCTTATCGATAAATAGATATTTTCATCCATCCTATACCCAATGATAGAAAAACATTCAAGTGGGCTCCCCGAGTTGGACTGCAAAATAGGATATGCGGTCTGCTAGTAGGCATGTACATCAAGTAATGGTGTACATTTAAATGTGGGCCCCACTTTTATTGTGTCGACCAGTGAAAAGGTTGGACCCATTCCGGGTTACTTTTGAGCCAAAAGAATGACTTGGTGATCAAGTGCCAATATACTTGAGATGATTGAATATAAAGATGGCCATTTGGAGAGTCTATAAAGCTTAAATGGTACTGCATGCCATTTTTATAGCTCCACTTGAATACAAAACAAGTCTGTTTTGGGGTTTATCTAAAGTATACTCATATCATATGTGACCAGCTTCCTTTTTGTTATAGTATGTGACTTATTTCTTGTTTCATTGTTGGATTTGGATCCGAATTTTGGAATTTTTTTTCCACTAGATGCCGGAATTGGATCCAACATATACGATCTGTGTCACATTTGGATTGGGAGAGTGATATATAAAATGGATTCGAATCCTCATAGTATATATAAGGGGAATATTTTGATTCCTTTACCCATGTGGAGGTGTATTTGCAAGGGTTCTTTTGTTAAAGGAAAAAAGATGGGGCATGTCCCATATATGTGAGAATTACAGGGTCCCAAAAGAGGGAAGTTTGAAGCATGTGAATGGCATGTGACAATGTTCCCATCTCATTAATGTCCAGCATTATTGATAGTTATCCCCTGACTATATTCAATGGACAGAACCTAGGAATATTGTCGTATGATAAGCTATATGAAGTTATGGTAAATTTAGCCACAATGTTGTGTTTGTGGCCTGTTGTCACACAAAAGGACAGGAGTTGTAGTCCCCTAAAGTTTAGAGGGTTAAAATATGGTAGCTTCTATAAGATTTTATCCTTTTAGTGTTAAGTCATTTCTCCTTGGATTCGAGCTCAATCTTGCTTGACTCTCATATCATATTAAATTTTCTTTGCTAATCAATTTTACCAAACAAGGCATAATGAAAATTGAATCAAAAAATGATTACTCATCACCCAAGTAATTCAAATCATATGAAACCTCCCGTCCCCTCTACACCATTACCTCATATTCTTCACCCCTTGTCTCTTTAACAATTCTTTGGTGGAGCTCATTTGAACATGGGTTCCTACGTAATCTATTGGAAACAAACAAAACCTGGGTGAAGCCATGGTGTATCCGGAGGGACTTGCCTCTGATATGGTCTATACATGAAGCTTATGTGTTGGATTCAGATCCAAAATTTGAAGGAAATGGAAAATCCAGACCAAAAAGTTAGATCCAATAGTAGATGATTTGAAGGGATTATCCTAGATATATGTATATCTGGGCTATAGTTATGTTTGGATCTGTTTCCTTCGATCCAAATCGAAAAATACTCAGAACCACTATCTTACATTTGGAATGGGTTTGATTAGCTATGTGAACCAAAAATTGATTCCCATATCCATTGTTTCAAAATAGATCCATGGATTCTTCAGATACTTGGGTTCCTCACATGTAGGTGCTGTGCTTCAAAGCTGAATCAGAATCAGCTCGTTAGGACGGTCCAATAGACACAACCAACACAGGCTCTACCATAGTTTTGTGAGCCTGGATCTGGTTCCTGAGTTCATCTATGAAGCCCTTTATTGACCTTTATTGACATTTCGAATTCCTATCAAACCGGGTTGAACCAAGTAGCTCGCCTTACGCTCGAATCCAGCCAGTGAACCTGATGAATTAGGGGCGAAACTAAAGGGGGGCTAGCAGCGGCCATGACCAGTGGCAGAACTAGGGGGCTGGCAGGGGCCATGGCCCCCCTTAAATTTCAAAAAAACCCTTAGAACAATTGGAATTTTAATGTTAGTTTTTACAAAGGGCCCCCCATGAAATATCTTTTTTCATTAATGACCCCCCCCCCCCCCCCCCCCCCCCCCCCCCCAAAAAAAAAAAAAAAATCCTACATTCTGGTTCCTCCCCTGGCCATGACCCCCTGAAACTTAAAAAAAAAAAAAACCTCATTTTTAATGTGAACTTCGGCAGCTTTTCATTTTGGCCCTGCTGTTTTTTTTTTCTTTTTTCACAATGCCCCCTCCAGGTTTTTTCACCTGGATTCCACCTCTGTCATGAAAGGATCTGTTTCTTTAAAAAGAGTGATTTCTGATTTCTGATCTCTGACCAAGTAGAGAGAGAATAAAACAAAAGCGGGTGGTGTTGGGTGACTGAGCCTACCATCAGGTTTTTCTCAACTGTGTCCAGTGGTGGTGGGGCCCTGTCCACATACACAGGTGGAACAACTCTGTCAGGGCCACAAAATGGTCCAAGAGTTCAATCCTGTGTGTCTCACTCACTCTCACAAGGAGTGAAAGTGAGTAGTGTGGCGCTCATTTGATGAAAATTAAATGTTTGGGATATTTCTATAGTTTATTTTATCTAATTCGAAATCTATTTTGTTAGTTTAGACCCGATTTTGATAAGAGGACTCGGAACCAAAGTACTAGGATCCCATTTCAAGATTGGTTCCGATTTCTGACTTTTTTATTTACTTTTTTTTATTTTTTCCTCAAAATAAGATTATCATTCAACTTATAACAATACATCAAGTTTAATACCTCTAATATTAAGTATAAAAATGATCAACAAGAGTTATTTATGAAATACAATTTACAACATTAAATGCTTGTACATCAAGTCTTGGGTCTACAGGTCGAAACCTGTATGGATTCAGAACTAGGCCCATTTATCAATCAGAGCCTACACTAGGTTCTAGACGCAGACCCGTTTGTGAAACGAAACCTAAAACATATTTCAAACCCAGTCTTTTACTAGTTCGAGCCTCTGGATAATTAGAGAATTAAATACCTATTTACATCCCAACTTAGACCGCCCTTGAACAAATGGAGGCTAAGGTCTAGTCGAACCAATCTCAATCAACGATTCACTCTCGCTGAATTGTGGCATCAACTTGACATTATAGAGGTATAGTAGATAAACTAGAAATAGAAATTCATTACATAAACACATATTTAAAACAATATAAACAAATCATCCCAAAAAAAGAGTTCTTTTTAAAAAACACAAATAGTTTAATTCCAAAAAAAGAAAAAAAGATGTTACATTTTTAAATCATAAAAAATAAAACTAATAACAATTCAAGGTCTTGAATTCAGACTATTATCTCTTTTTCTTTCTTCTTTTCAATCTTATTAAAAAATTGACTGATTTAAACTGTTCGACAGTTGAACTAGTTCAGCTATGGGTGAGTGATTCGATCATACCAAACCACAAACATATAGTGGTTCCAATTCAACTGATGAGTTGGACTGGTTGGTATGATTTTGCTGATAAAACATTGAATTCTTGGCCACCCATAGCCATGTTAGGTAGGTGTAAGTTCATTTGGTAAGAATGTACAATGAGCAAGATAAGCAAAAGCAAATGCCTGCCAGCCTTAAAGTTCTTTTATTTGCAAATCTTACTGTTGAAGTCTTATAAATATGACTTAATTGATTCTTTTTTTCTTTTAGGTAATAGGTCCATATTGGTTGGTTAATTTTCTTTCTTGGTCAATCACTTAAAGGCATATTACTAATCTGTTGTTGTGAGGCATCATAGTTGAAAAGAGTGTCTGTGCTATGCTAATTTAAGAGGGGGGTTTGGTTGGTTGTGTGCTTAATTGCTTTAATGGGAAGGGTTGGTCATAGGCTCCCTTGTAACCAATTCCCACGGGTTTCCTCTTTTGTGGTTTGGACTTTGTACAATGTGACCATTATCTCTCTCTTCAATTTGACCTGTGAAAGTAGCCTTTTAGTGGTCAGAGGTGAACCACATAAAACCCTGTTGTCTCTGGTGCCTGATTGTCTTCCCTTCCTTATTTTACACTTCTCCAAGTCACATGAAGATTAAAGTTCAAAAGACAAAGCTACTAGTGGGCGTGGACCCTTCAAGTACATAGTCCCACATGACCAAACTGGTGCACATTGAATGCTCTTCTTGGGTGATTTTATTGGTTTAGAAAATTTTATGGAATGGTTTGGGTTTGAGTCATGCACTCTCCCAAATTCCGAAGTTGATTTTTCAGCTTATCCAATAGGCACTCTTGCAAGTATCCACTTTTAGGGAGCGTTCATAAAAAGTGTTTCTGGTCCATCCTCTCTAGAGTGACAAATGCACAGTAATAAGGGGGATCATTTTAAATATGGGTGATGGAAAAGTGGAGAATACCAAACCCAAACAAAAACAAGCTCGGTTCAAGTCAAAGAGTTAAGGTATTTGATTAATAATGCTTAAGGTATTTGATTAATAATGTTAAGATTGTGTTAATTGCATTATCAATTATCAATCATGTGCATGGTTTAGCGGTGGGGCAAATTCCAATTGAAGTAAACTTTCAGGATATGTCACTAGAGGGATGGGATCCATGATGAACGGTCCAAATTATCATCATGTGTGCACTGTAGTGGAGTTTTACGCATCTAGTACGAGAAAAGCCAGTATGAGATGTGACAGGGATCTGGACCCCAAGCCAAATGATCGGCATGAAAGTCATTATCATCACAATGAAAGACACGTAAGTAGGGATGTAAATGGGTATTCCATGAAGTATTTGAAATAATGAAAATCCGATCGGATATGGAGAGTGTGATTCTTGTGAAGCTTCAGAAAGGCTTGCCAAATACGCTCGTCAATCTCCCTTATGTCTGGTTGCTTGTAATGACATGATTTTTATTAAGCATCAGGAAAAGGATTGGAAATTGAGGTTTTTAATTAATGGGTCAACGCTTGAGTTGCTCTAGACTAAGGGCTGTTTTGAAGCTGTGATTTATTTTGATATAGGGCTGATCCAATTAGATTGGTCTAGATGAAAAGGTACTGTAGTTGGACCTTATGAATAGACCATTTAGAATTATTTGACTCAATTAGAAAAAAAATAAAATTTTCATATAATAAAAGTAGTACACTTAACTTGTTATGTAGTAAAAGTTATATGGACAATTTTCTCAAGAGAGAAAAAACCAGAAGTTATAAGATTGCCTATTGAAGAAATAGCCCTTTTGTTAGTTTTTGAAATAAAGACAAGATCTTAAAGATGATTCAATCATAGCACTCAAAATCTATTTAAATTAGTTTTAATCAAACAGACTGAAAATGTAAACTTGCCAAACATAACCTAAGATTTGAAATTAACATTGGTTAAATTAGATCATATAAAATGAATTACTTTTCTAGGTTTAGACAACCCTCTGTTAGAGCAATAAAACAAAGATTTCAATATCTTAAATTTATCACAATAATAATTATAATATTTTCCAAAAATATCTTATCAAGACATTAAACATAGTAAATCTAATGTCATTAAAGACAGATGAATTTGTCATGATGTTATCGCGATTATCATGAAAAAAAAAACCCAATACGATATTTAAAGGAATAGGTAGGTCTCCATATTTTTAGGGCTTATGGTTTTTAATTGTTTGATTAATTAGACACATTGTTTTGTTGTTGAGTGCAAAACATTTTTATTGTAAAAAAGAGAATAAAAAAGTAAAAAAAATAATTTTCTTTAATAGAAAGGATTTTGATTTCCTGTGGGATACGTAATAGAAATGTAGAATTCCTCTCTCCTAAGGAAACAAAATCTTTTATTATTGCACAAACAAATCTTAAGAACAGTCGTATTTGATACTCCTGAAATTCTAGAGCATAGAATGACTCAAAAGATCAATCAACAAAAAATTATTAGATATTTTCATTACAACGGATGCAACTAAATTATTTTTATCAAGTTCTGATATTTAAATTGACTGACCTAGCCAAATCAAGGTATGATATATGAAACCCATTGCTCTGAACCAATGGCGGTTCCAGGATTTTGTTGGAGGGGGGTGGACCCAAACTGGTAGTTGGATTTTGTGGGCAAACTCAGAATTTTCATACAAGTCTCGGAGGCAGACCTGAAATCTTCATTTGGATTTTAGAGAGCTGGACCCAAGGTTTTCATGTGAGTTTTGGAGGCGGACCCAAGTTCCCCCTAACCATATATGTGGATACACCCCGTTCAAAACTAAGTAGCAAAACACGAGTCAGACCGATTTTTTGTTTTTTGTTTTTTGTTTTTTTTGTTTTTTTTGAAAGAAAACACAGTAATTTGACGTTTAGCATCTATTTAATATATAAGTGAATAATTAAACCGTGTTGTAACAATTGACTAATATTAAAGTAAACTTTTCATAAATTTTAAACAAATTTTACCTCTACAAAAACTTTCTTTCTTGCAGGGCCTGCAATACATGGTGGGATTAATAAAGTGAATACTTTTTAACAAGCATATCATTCATGTGAGGTTATTTTTCTACAGTTGCCCAGTAAATGAGGTTAATGTGATATTGGATAAAGTGGCTTTCTTAGAATCCGTGATCACAAAGTTAGGTCAGATGCCTTGAGTCTCATCTTTTTACTTTATATTTTTTTAGTCTTGGAGTCACAAGACATTGGTGGTCATTAATTTGCTTTTGAGCAGGGATGGGAATGAGCCAAGTTGGCTAGCAAGCTACTTGAGCTTGGGCTAGGTTTTCATAAGCCAAGAGCCCAATATTAAGTTAGGCCTTGATCCACTCAGCTGGTTAGAGGCTGGGCTTGACATGCATACACCAAAATTTTACATTTATCCGAGTTATGTAAGCCCTTAAGCCCTTTAATTGATCATGAAGATTTTGGCATCTATCTTACCTAATTAATCCACTTACTATTTAGTCAAATTGAGACCCTCAAAACAGAACCATCTATAATTGAATAATTCTACTTTTTTTCACACAGAGATGTTACAGAAAACCTGTCAAACCCCTCACTCTGAAAATTTTTTTGTCATCCTCCAAGGTGGGCCTCATTCCAACTTAGAAACAAACTAATCCTGAAAATGACTGTGTAAATGCAGTTACATAATCCACATGCTATAAACATTTGATTGAAATACATTTTATAGTTTGGAGAAACAATAATGGTTCTATAACAAAGTAAAATTAATCCATAATAAATTACTCTTAACTGTGTTTAGAGAATTCAAGAAAACTTGTTATATAGTAAAGATAATGTGAGAAGTTACCACTTGAGTCTCTCTCGAAACTGCGTTACTACATTGGGGCCACAGGGGATTTACCCGACTCCCCCTAGGCCCGTAGGGATTAGTCTAGCTCAAAGGGCTGGGACACCCTCTGTTATAAAAAAATAAATAAATAAATAATCCCTACTTTTGAGAAAGCAAGCCTTAGTTCATAGGGCCCACATATTTGCATGGTGGTCCATGGTAGGGGCCGCAAAAAATGTGGTGTGAAATATGGGTTGGCAAAACAACACTCTAATCCAATCATTCTGACCCTATATTTTTAAGGGCATATAAAAAGATTTAATGGTTATTATATGTACTTAATTATATTATTATTATGACTAAATGCAATGGTGGATCATCGTTAGATCAACATGCAAATGGGCTGCTAATTGTGGGGGCATAAAGTGTCTTCAAAAAGGATTTGGATTGATAGTTACCACATGTTTTAACTTTGTGGACTAGATAGCTTTTAGAATATTACATTAAGGTTTGATAAGTTTGCACCTTCAGCTGGTTTGCCCGAGAGGTTAAGGGGGCAGACTTAAGATCTGCTGCACATAAGTGCGCATGGGTTCGAACCCCATAGCCAGCACAATTTATTTTGTTACCTTTTTATTCTTGTCCTTTTCTTTTCTTTTTCTCATTAATTTTTTTTAATTAAACATTCTTCGTACGAGGTCTAGGACCGCAATTTGCACCTGGAGATTGAGGGTTCCAAACTACACTACCATACTGGGGTCACAGGAGATTTAAATACGGACTGCCTAACCCATCTAAATGGGGTTGACTTAGCACATATCTAAACTCATTTAAGCAATTTGGTGTTTTGATATAAAAAAACTTAGAATAGTCTATTTTATATGGAATGAGTTGAACTTATGTTGGGCCTTTTTTGGCTTATGATTTAAATATAATATTTGAAAAGGATTGGTTATGGGCCAAGCTCTATAGATTGGGCCGGGTTAAACAGGTTGACCAGTATTTAATGTGGGTTGTACTGCAGGCTAGGTTTTGTAGGCCGGTGCGGGTTGAAGTTACTTAATCAGTTTTTAGGTCAGATACAGGTTGGACATTACCCTACCCTGTAGATATCCCTTATCAGCCCAACCCATTTTGACTCGATCCAATGCATTTGCCACACCTAATTCTCAACATGGTGAGCCTTGGATTAAGTTTCAAAATAGGGTTCAAGCGGTATAGTTTTTGGGCTGGCTTTGGATTAAGTGATAGAAAGCCCAAAGGCTGGCCTAAATATGGATTGCATGGTAAAATAAAACCCATACAAATCATAAAAAGCCTGGTTTGGCCTGGGCTAGTTGAAGAAGTGGGGCTTAGGCCTGACATTTTATGGCCCATGTCTGGCTTGGGCAGGACATGGGCCTAACTAAAGGCAGGCCATGGCTGGGATATGCCTCGGCTCCAAGCCTCGGCCGGGCCCAACCCGGGGGATGAACACCCTACTTGTATGAATCATAGGGTGATGGTGTTTGCAATAGGAAAAAGGCTTTTTTAAGCATTAATTGGTATTGGACCTTGAATAAATGCTGAGAAGTTGTTCTACCAAAGACTTATATCCTTAATTCGAAGTTGTGCATAATTAATTATCTTAATGAAATCTTTTTTTTTTTTTTTTTTTTTTTTTGCTATCGGAGGGTTCCCAAACCCTTTGGGTTAGACCAATCTCTCTGGGCCCAGAGGGAAGTTGGGTAAACTCCCCTATAGCCCCAGTGTGGTAGTGCAGTTTCGAACCTACAACCTCCGATTGCAAACCGTGGTCCTAGGCCAACTGAGCTACCCCTTGGGTTTGTCTTAACGAAATCTTTGGGCTTGAGAAAGCATGGGTCACATACCTTGAAAATCACTCATCTAAAAATCCATCATTGCATATAACCTTTGCACTAATCAACAAGAGAGAAAACATGTGTGAAAACACTCAAAAGGACTACATTTTACAAGTTCCCCATATACATTCTTACTAATAGAAACTAGAAAAACCTCGTGCTATGCACGGACCACGGAACCACCAAATGCACAGACTGATATGAATTATTTTTAATAAATTTATTAATTAGTAAACTTGTGAGTCTTTCTTTTTGTTGCTAATTTGATTTTTATTTTTTTTTCCAAATATTTTATTATTTAGGTGAGGCATGTCTTGATTAAGAAAGATCAAATGATCATCGACCTAACAAATTGACCTAATATAATTAAGTGGGACCCTAATGAATGTGGTCCACCATCTCTATTCTAACCATCCATAAAACCATATGATGCGAGCTGGGACCCATTAATTAATTGATAAAGATCAAATGATCATAGACCTCACAAATTGACTAAATGTAACCTATTTAAGCGGGACCCCCAAGATGAATGGGGTCCACCATCTATATTTTAACCTTCCATAAAACCATATGATGCGGGTTGAGGCCCATGAATTGCTTTATAAAGATCAAATGATCAAATGATCATAAACCTCACAAATTGACCAAACCTAACCTATTTAAGTGGAACCCCCCAGATGAAGAGGGTCCACCATCTATATTCTAACCGTCCATAAAACCATATTATGCGGGATGGGACCCATGAACTGATTAAGAAAGATCAAATGATCGTAGACCTAACAAATTGACCAAATATATTTAAGTGGGACCCAGATGAATGGGGTCCACCATCTCTATTTTAACCGTCCATAAAATCATATGATGCGGGCTGATACCCATTAATTGATTGATAAAGATCAAATGATCGTAGACCTCACAAATTGACCAAACCTAACATATTTAAGTGAGACCATGATGAATGGGGTGCATCATCTCTATTATAACCGTCCATAAAACCATACGTGCGGGATGGATCCCATGAATTGATTAATATAGAATTCCAAAATATAAATTATTGCTTTGTTGGTTTGAGATATAGATCCTCCAATTGGTGATGCTAACATATTAATCAACATTAAGATTCATTTTGTCCATATTGTATAAAAAAATTAAAAAGAGAATAACTTTTAAAGACTTCAAATCAACGTCAACTATAATTTGGTCACATTGAAATTGGCCCACCCTTAATCCAAATCTCGATCAAGATCAACCCACCCATTTGTTTTTAATACACTAGGTGGGCCATCTCCATTGGGCTAAAGGGGAAAGACCAATTTTTTGGAGGAAGTTATTGGCCAGTTAGTTTAGAGAGAGGACAGTGGAGAGAGTGGAGAGAGAGAAGATACTGACACCTGTCTTCATATATACTAGATAGTGAGGGATGAAAATTTGGAGGCTTGTGGTTAAAAGTAGGGGGATACATTCCCATAGTTATATAGATAGATTATTATAAAAAAAGATGAAATCTTTCCAATAGAATAAAAAAACCATAAGATAAAACCAATATAAAAGATCAGATCCGCTGTGGGCCTTAATTTACTCATAGACTTTTGTGAGAAAAATTGATTTTTGAAGGTGGGCAATGAGTATCTTTTGTGAATACATTTAATTAGAAATGAGCCCATCTGGTGTGGGCCTTAACTTTCCCATTATTCATTGATGAGCCCCACTTGAATGAAATACATTTAATTATAAATGAGCCCCATTATTCATTGATCGACCCCACTTGAATGAAATACATTTAAGTAGAAATAGGCCCCATAAATGGGCCCCATCACTTAGAAATATAGCACATCTGGTGTGTTCGCTTATATAGGAATTTCATGGAGAGATTTTGGGCTTTTGAGTGGAAGATGATTCTTCATGGAGGGATTTTAAGTCTTTTGAGTGTGTAATAGATATAGAGATTTTAGGGATAAGGGCAACTCCAGAAATGGCATTGCAAAAAGTTTGAGGTTACACCAGGTGTCTTTATGTGAGGAAGAATACATCCTTTTAGTAATATAGATAATGCATAAAGGAGTGGCTAAAATAAGGTAGGACATCTAATCTAATCCAAGCTCCTTCCGTAATTGAATGATCCTTTCAAGAAATGGCTGATCATATTAAAAACCGAAATCCCAAGAACTTTGAAAACAACTAGTTGATACTTCTATAAACATAGATCATTCTTGCTGATGATCAATCAACTTGAAAAGTATGAGGTTTTAATGAGATTATATAAAAACTTAGGGGTCTTAGCGATTTAAGTATATAACTTAACTTCCTTGAAAGTTCAAAGTTCAAGAAAATGGTCTCATCATTTAAGTTTTTTAAACGAGTCCGGATCCCCTGTTTCGTTCAAACAAGGGAACCTTGTTTGGACAAATGAGGGGGCGACACGCGGGCATGAATGTCCAGAATCCAAACTTCTCTTTATTTCCACCTCAGCATGGATGTCCGCGTGTCGCCCCCTCATTCGTCCAAACCCCTGTTTGGACGAAACAGGGGATCTAGACTCTTTTTAAACACATTTCTCTTTCTAAATTCTTCCAACGTGGCATGGGCATGCCATGCTGTAGGGCTTTAACTTTAAAGAAGTGGAACTCTATAATGGTGGTCACCTACTGAAAATATGAGTCACTCAAAATAAATGTCCATCAATATAGTATATAAGACATTTTTAATTTTATTCCAAATCACTTTGGTGTCACCATAAGATTGGCCGTCTTACCATGGTACCAACTTTGGTGGTCTTTCTTGTGCTCATTAGATGTATTTGATGCTTGACTTCTTTACATTCTTGTACTCTTGTAGTTTAGTCCTTCCCCCTTTTGACCATTTGTATCAGCATTCATGACCAAGACCATTTAATGTTGTGAATGCTGTTGCCCACGTACTCTTTCTTTTACTAAACATGTTCCCACTAAAAACCTCTTTACTCTAAAAGACAAACCCAAGAGTCCAACTCACACTTGCAGCCAATTTATTACCAACAATATTTATTGCCCTTCAAGAACAAATCTTTATAAGCCTCATCTCCTTCGAAGCCCCATATTCCAAACCGAGCCCTCACTTCCACAAAGCCAAATTTAAAATAAAAAATAAAAAAAATAAAAAAAAAAACACCTCTTCCAGCAAACATAAAGACTATAAATACCTTGAAGAGAGAGAGCCCTATGAGAAATTCTGAAAGAGAGAATTCCTTGATTTTTTGTCTTGGTCTTGGTCTTGCTCCCCCCACAATCTAATTGAACTTTTTAGCCTTAGAGAGAGCTTTAGAGAGAGAGCGAGCGTCTTAGAGAGAGGAAGAGAGATTGCATATGAGTGTTGAGAAATTTTAGTCGGGGATGGGTGTATTTAGGGGTGTTCATGGGTGGAGTCAGGCTGGACTAAGAAATATCGGAGCCTGACCCGACTTCTAAACTGTAGCCTCAATCCCGACATAAGCCCAACTCGGGCCATAACTAACTCTCCCGAGCCCAGCTTGCCTTAAGAATATTAAGCCTGAGCTGATCCTGGTTTACATTATAAATTAAGAAAAGTGGTTCCATATGCAATCTTTAGTTATGGCTCAGCTAATTTAGGTATACTTGTGTTAGATGAGATGTTATATGTTCGAATCGTGTTCCTTCAACTCATCTTACAATTATTTTTTTTTATGATCGGGTTAGGTTGGGTATGGGTTCTTTACCAATGAATCCAAGCCCTGCCCATTTATTAAGCAGGCCTAAACAAATAATCCAAGTCCGACATGATTACTTAACCTTAAAGGCCCAAGCCAGGGCCCAATTTGGGTTACTATGTTTGCTTCTATATATATATATATATATAGGGTAATATTCAGGTGAGAACTAGTTCTCACATATTATATGAGAACTTTTTTGTAGGGCCCAATTGTGGGCCCTATTTGGGGATGGGACCAGGGGGGATGGAAAGACCTATGTGAGACTACCCTAAGTATCAAGTTTGACCCCAAACCCATACCCCTAACCCCTTCATCCGTGGCCCACAAGTTTAATGGCTTCATATTCAAAAAAATATTCAACCCTCGATCCAACGGTTCAATCCAATCGGATGTGTGTCAATCCTTGAGATATGTGACTATCAGGGGGGTTCCCTATTAGTTACTAGGTTTGGATGGGTTGCTAGTTGGGCCCCGTAAAAAAGTTCTCATATAATAGGTGAGAACTAGTTCTCACTTGAATATTTCCCATATATATATATAAAATAAGGGAGCTCAGTCTTTGAACCCTGGGACATTTTAGACCCTTGGATCTATGTACATAAATCCAAGGGATATTTTGGACCCTTGGATTTAAGAGGGGAATGCAAAAGGGGGCAGCAAGATAAAGTTATTTACAGGTATTGCCATATCTTTTTTTCATTTAAAACAAAAGGGGCTAAAAGTTGAAGAAATTTACAAGTTTTTGTCATCTCATCAAAAGCAAAAAGAGTCAGCAAGTTTGAGTTATTTACAGGTATTTCCATCCATTCTTCATTTTAAAAAAGAGTCCTGCTATTGGCACACATGTTTTATCTTTTCCCACACACACACTTTAAAAAAATGTGAAATGACCTTTTTGCCCACCATCTTCCTTTCTATCTCCCCCACCTCCCCCTTTCACCTCCCTTTGTACTCCCCGACGTCTCGCCATCAACCCTCTTCTGCGACTTCACGGATCCCGTCCTAGTCACGAACGGCGGCATCATCGAGAAAACCCACCGGTCCGACTTCGACGCCCGGTCGAAGCGCCCGAACGAAAATCCGACCCGGCCGGGGCTGCTCTCCTCCCCACCTCCTCCGCCGCTCGTGAACCACCTCCTTCCACGGCTGCTCCATCCCTCCGCCGGCATCGCCACCAGGCTCGTTGACCGGTTCAGCCTCGCGCTCACAATCTCCTTCCGTACGTTCTCCGGCAGCCGGAGCGTGAACCGCTCCATGTTCTCCCCGGCCTGCACGAGCGAGTGCCCGGTCGAGTGTGATCTCAGGAATCACGACGGCCACCATGAGGATTTCGACCAGATCGGCCAGTTAGTGATCGGGAACGGCATCTGGATCGGGTTTATCACCTCCGGCGGATCGACCGCGATCGCGACGTAATCGGACGACGACTCCGCCTCACCAGCCGAGACCATTCCCCGATCTTCTACCGTTTCAGCTACAGTCGCGGTCTTAGCCTTCGTATCGGATCCCAGCACGAGATCCGCGCGGCAGACCGGGCATGTCATGTGAGACGAAAGCCACATGTCGATGCAGTCGGGATGGAACAGTGGGGGAGGAAGGGAGAGACCGGGAGAAGGGGGAGAGAACAGTGGGGTAGGGAGAGGGTGGGAGAAGGGGTACGCCGGCGCTCGCCGGTCCGGGCAGAGCCAGAGGTGAAAGGGAAGGTGGGGGGAGGGAAAGGGAGGAGGAAAGAGAGAAAACAGTGGGGGAGGGAGAGGGAGAAAACAGTGGGGAGGGAAAGGGAGAGGGAGGGAGGTGAGGGAGGGAGGAGAGGGAGAGAGAGAAGGGGAGTAGTTCGGCCGGCGGTGATGTTGGCCGGAGCCGGAATGTGAAAGGGGGAGGTGGAGAGATAGAAAGGAAGAGGGTCGGCAAAAAGGTCATTTCACATTTTTTTAAGTGTGTGTGTGGGAAAAGATAAAACCTGTGTGCCAATAGCAGGACTCTAAAAAAATATCACTACTTCATTGATGATGAGATGGCAAATTGGGTGAAATCTATATAATATGGCAGCTCAGGTTTTGAATCCTGTGACATTTTGGACCCTCGGATTTATGTACATAAATCCAAGGGATATTTTGGACCCTTGGATGTAAGAGGGGAATGCAAAAGGGGGCAGCAAGTTAGAATTATTTACAGGTATTGTCATCCCCTTTTCATTTAAAAACAAATGGGCTAAAAGTTGGAGAGATTTACAAGTTTTTGCCATCCCAATTAAAATAAAAAAGGGTCAGCAAGTTTGAGTTATTTACGGGTATTGCCATCCCTTCTTCATTTAAAAAAAAAAAAACACAACTTCATTGATGATGAGATGGGATCAAGATAAGAAGATGAGATGAGCAAATTGGGTGAAAGATTTCATGAATAAATGGGATTGGATTTTTTTTTTGGTGGAATCCATTTTATAGTTGGACTTGCTTTCGAAACACATGGAACTTAGCTTCGGTCGGTCTGAGGCATATCTAGGTCCGGTGGTGTGTCGTGCCTTCAGGCACGGGAAATTTCTAGTATATATATATATATATTACAAATGTTTCAGGTCTTCATTCCCCCTCATTGCTTCTTGTCTTGAATTCGAACGCTTATTTTCTCTCTGCAACGTCTCTCACTCTCTCAGTCTCTTCTCATTCTCTCTCTCTCTCTCTGCAACAATTCAAAAGACTTCAACTCAATGTATCGGTTAGTTCTCTCTCGCCTGGAATTTCTCAATTTTCTTTAGCTTATTGAAGATTATTGATGTTTCTGTTTATGAGTTCTCTCAAGTCTTCAAATTGTTCCATGCAACTTCTTTTGTTTTGTGTACTTTTGTGTTAATCTGAGTTAGCTTTATACCTGTATCTCTTGTTGATGTAACTACAATGCCATTTAGTTGAATTCTAATATGTGAAAACCCAACCCCGGGTTCTTGGGTTCTTTTTTTTTTTTTTTTTAAGATTGAAATGAGGGAATTGAAGCCACAACAAATAGGAAATGGAAATTGACTGTAAAAGGAGTAAAGCGACACATAAACAGTCCCATTCGGGATCTCTCCATAATATTCGCAAGCAGGGTGGGTCTCTCAATCAAGGACCCTCTTTGAAGGTTTTGCAGGCTACCAGAATGGATCACTAGTTCTAATTTAACCAATCAATGCAGCGGGAATAAACATTCAGACAATATATAACTAGCTATCTACCAATCACACACCACAAGAAGGCGGACACAATATTTAATGTGGAAACCCTATCCAGGGAGAAAAACCACAAACCATAAATCAAGAGTTCACGAACAGTTACAAGATATACTTACAAGCTCCGTTACCTCAGTCTATACCTCAACCTAAGGACTGTAATTGTTCTTGCAAAGAGTCCACTAACACGACATCCACCGTGCCCTGTTCTCCTTACTTGATCTCCTTGCACCTTGTCAGTCAAGATGAACTATCTTCTACAAAGAAGTAGAAGCAAGAATGACCTTATAGAGTAGCCATTCAGAACGATCTCTCAATGGCTTTAGACAATAATCTCTCTCTAAGATATCTTTAACTCAGATTAGTGAGAGTGGTAGTCTTTAGGGTTGAGAGCAATACCCTAAATGTAGCTCCAAATTCGTGCCTTAGACTTAGTGGACAAATAGGACTTAAATTGGAAGACATAGTCTCAAAAGGAAACTAATTCGCAACTTAAAAAGGAGACTTTCCCGTTTCTGTGCCTGTCCGACCGATCGGTATAACTGGGGAATTTTTACAGTCCGATCGATCGGACTGAGGCTCGATCGATCGGGCTTGGGGGATTTCGCCCGGTCATCTTTTTTCTTTGTTTCAGCTCTTCCGGTGACACAACCACAGTCCATTCTCAAATAAATTAGAAAAGTACAACTCAATGGACCCAGAGTTTTGTCCAACTAATGAATTAGCCAACATAAAAATACTACCAGTCCTCCACACATTTGCATAACTTTCCTTAAGAAAGTTTGGCAAAAGTCATCTTACAACCAAGGATGAACTCTTACTATAGTAGGTTGCATTTTTTGCCTATATTTTCTTTTTTGCACGTAAAGAGACAGTGCAGCTGCAGTGCCTTTTAGTTGAACACAGCATGTGAAAACACACAATGTTCCTAAAGTTTTTTTTTTAATTTTTATTTTTAGTTTTTGAGTTTCCAAAATAAGATGTACGGTGTACGATAGAATCTGAAGGAAACCTTTGGCCCATTTGACAAACAAGAAGCTAAATATGGCAGAGCTAACCCAATAAAAAGGAGGGGCTAAAGGCCAACAACACCCCACAAGCTGGGATCAGCTAACCAAACAATAGAAACCTGGGCCACAACCATGCAAGGAAGGAATCAGGAGAAAAATAAGAATGGAGAACCCAAAAAATGCTGCCACAGCTGAAAGCCAGAAGAAAAACCTAAAAACACAGTTTCTGGATGGGAGCACTGCAAAAATAGAACCTCTGAGAATGGAGTGCATAATCCCAGCACCCTGAAACCACAAATAAGCATTGTAGGAGACGTGACCCGCGGCCGAACCCGGCTGCCAGTGGAGCAGCCACCTGCCGGTGCCCACAAGGCTGGTCTCCCTTTGGGAGTGGGCCCCTACTCGGTCCCCTGGGCGGGGTGGTTCCGGGCCTACTAGGGCCTATTTGTTTATTTGGTCCCTTGGTATGAATTTCAACCAGGGGATAGCCTCCCCAGGACTCGAACCTCAGACATCTCCATTTAAGAGAATATCTGGGTCTTACCTGGAACCACTTGAGCTACTAGCTAGTGGTACCAGAGTTGCTTCCCAAGACTATAAGAGATTGAGAAGTCACGGGTTCGACTCTGGGGGAGGCTCCCCATAGGGGACAAATAAATAAAAAGGCAAAATATGCGGGGCGGGGCTATAAGAGATTGAGAAGTTCCCCCTACACGCATCATAATCTAGATGATTACACATTATACCTTTATAGTGTTGCTAAGCTTTTTAAAATAAAAAAATAAAAAATGGAGGGAATTCAATGCACATTGAATTATTAGACGAATAAGAGTCACATTGTTAGGGTGAATATGATCATATAGGCCAGTATATTGCTGTCACAATACTTTCGATTGCATGGGGCCCTCACTTTATATTGCTTTGTATTGTCTTTAAGATTTTCTTTCCCAGCTTAACAGCATCACGTGCTTGTTCAGCTCCATTCGACCCTTCTTTCACTCTGTTGCCTCATTGATGATATACATGGGCTCTTTTCACTTTCTGTTCCAGGTGAGTTTTATTTCATATAATTTATGTTGGATAGATCTATGTGCAGGGGCGGAACCAGGAATTGTATTTAGGGGGGGCCAAAAGAAAAAAAAAATAAACACAAATGCCAAATCTAGTAATAAAATATGTAATAAATTAAATACATAATAATCAAATCACATGGATAACCATAAGCAAAATAACTTTTTCTATATTTTTCCATGGTAGATAAGTTTTGATTGGATTAAAAATTTATATAATAGGAAAGAAATAAAAGGAAAGTTCTTTTGATTGGGTTAGATTTCAAGTATAAGCATTGAATAACAAAATGATATAGGATACATTGGTACATCAACTATATGTAAATATATACTAATGGACAAAAAAAAATTCTCTAAGTGGCACCATCCTTTCTAATGCATGTAACTTATAGGTTACAATTTAAGACTTTATTTTTTAAAACCTCAACGAAAAGTAATGACATCCTCCCATATCTAAAATCTAAACCATTCAAAAGCATGGTTCCACTAGTTTTTTTATCTCTTTAATATAAATTTATTTAATCAGATTTTTCTAAAATAGATAATAATTATAAAAATACAACTATATTTATTTATCGACAATGGATAAAACTCTAATTGAACTAAAACTTAATGTAATAATAGAACCCAAACAAACATTTTTAAGCGGATTGAATTTCAATATAAGCCATGGAGATTGAAAGTACATAATAACATGTAGTGAAATTAGTATATCTATGCAATGTAAAAAAAAAATTATAAGAGAGAAAGTGGGTTTGTTGTTCTTATTCTTTATTTATTCGTCAAAGTCTCTACAAGTCTGTCCCCTCTTGGATCATAAGATTTGGGGCAAGTGTAGATGGGTTAGAATGAATATTAAAAAATCTATTCCCTAATCTCCATCAAGCCTTTTTTATTTGTTCTCATTTCCTTCATTTCATTTTCTTTCTTTTCCTTTCCTTTTTCATTTTAAATTTTCCCTAAATCAACAATATTTTTATTTCTTTTTTTTTTCTATGATTCAAAATCATATTAGAAAATTCTTAAATAATGGAGGGGCCAAAGTGAAATTATGAATGGATTTTATGATGTAAAGGGGGACCATGGCCCCAGCAGGCCCCTCTCTAGGTCCGCCTCTGTCTATGTGACAGTTTAGTAATGTAGAATGGTCTTTGTTTATGCATCAGACGTTGTGCCAATGGAAGGGTAGATTTCCTTTACTTTCTTCTCCATTTATACTGAATTTGAGATGGTGCTGCAGGATAATATGCCTATGTGGTCCTTTCCTATGGCTTATGTGTTGGTGTTTCAATCTAATGGAATGGAGTTACAACATATAGAAAACTTATTTCAGTATTGTCACGTCCCCCGAACCCGATTAAAGAAATAACCGGATTCGGAGAGTGAGTTTTAGGACTAATTAAAAATTTTGTCCTTTGGGCCCACGGATCGTAGTCCGCGGTGAGGATTTAATATTTCAAACCTCTTTTAATACAATAAACATTGAGTTCATAGAACTCTAGGCATATAAGATCTCAAGCAATGATTAATAAACTCTCATTAAATTAAAGTTGCAAGAAGAGAAACAGAACTAAGAGTTAAGTTAATTATTACATTGGCCATCCCAAAATACAAGGCCAATAAAAGAACAGAAGTCAATAATGTAAGAAAGGTCCAACGAGAGAAAATAATGAATAAAAGAATAATCTAATAAAACCACATGTATCTCTCTCGTGCCTGAAGTGATGACGCTACTCTACGTCATCGGCACGCCACTCTTGTGCCTCCTCTGCTGGTTGGAGATCCTCTGGGATCTCCTCACCTGCTTGCTCCTCGTAGAAGAAATATTCACCTAATGTGTCTGCACACCAAGGAACAAAGTCAACGACATGTTGAGCAATAGATATACAAAGCATAATAAACATGGCATGCATCAAGTGTAGAATAATGACAAGTATAAGATCATATGAATACAAGAATGCAAGACTAGGTATAAAGCGAGATTAAGAACCAAGGATCAATAAAAGTAATCTTAACAATCATCTAACAAAAACCACTATCCATGCAAATGCAAACAAGACAAGCAAGAGGGAGACTCCAAGGATGTCCTATGCCACCTCCCGGGGTACCAGTAATAATCCCCTTGGACTACTGATACCATAGCCCGGCTCCAGTGGGATCCTAGCTCCATGTTCTGAAAATAGCAGCACGGTCCTAGCCCGCTCCCGGCTATTCAACGCCATGGATGCCGTCCTACGCCAACTGCCCACCCCGACAACCGGAGTAACCGATTCGTCATTAAATCCCAAACTGCAGATGGCCATGATATGCAACAATAATAAAGTGGTTCTGACACAAGAACATTAAGACAAGCAAGTCTGGCTAGTTACAAGTACAAGACAAGATCCTAGGGATTATCTCTTCTATATCAATACAAAACAAGCCACTTGATAATCCCCTTCATACTAGCCAGTCAAGTTCATCAATACAAGACACAGGTTCCTATGGTACACTCTAAGTCAGGTCCAAGTCTTATATTCTATAAGAATTTATGTTTCATAATTGATTACGTGTTTTATGCCAAGAAAGTGTACAAGGAATGTTATCAACGGATACAAGTCACGAGTCAAGGAAGAATTACAAACCAATCCTAGGCAAGTGGTGTCATCCCTGTATTCCACGTATTCTAACAGAGTACATGTGAAAATTGGATCAATAATGCTTTTAGGATAATTCCTTGGTGTACAATCATGTGAGCATCATTAATGTCAACTCCATGTGCATTCGGTTATACTACGTATAATACACGAATACCTAGACAACCCTTCGAGTTCACACCAAGCCACGTGATTCGACTTCAATCCCATTTATGGTCAAGTGATAGCAATTAGAGGTTCCCATTATCTAAGTTTTAATCCTAGGTTTCAGTTTTAGTCTGGAAGAATACAAGTGAAATAGCCAATTTCGGCTGACCCTCATGATGGTGTCGGTTGACCGACGTGGTGGTCTCGGTTGACCGACACGAACCGAGGGTTAACCGATGGAACAAAACCAATTTCTGCTCTCTCTGGTTTTGGAACCGAGAACAGTGTCGGTTGACTTAAGTCGAGATGTCGGCTGTCCGACGTTCGAACCGAGAGCTGACCGACTGTACAAAATTAGTGTAAAACATGCTCTCAGGTTTTTTGACCGAGATGGTGATCGGCTGACCGACACCATGCTGTCGGTTGACCGACACTGAACCGACGAGTGAACCGACGGTACGGAACTCGTACGGGTTCAGGCCATTTCTGAACTCCTTCTTCCCTATTTCCATTTTTCTCCATCTCCGACTTTTCCAGAGACTACCTCCTACATAAACAATAGAGTCTCCTGCTCTCCTCATAATTCATTCCATTCCATTCCATTCATCACATTCCCGTCATTTTTACAATTTAAAACAAACTAGATTTATCAATTTATCAATCTATCATTTTCATTCCACAATTCTAACCTAACATGTAATTTCCATATCAATATTAACAAGGCTTGGAATTAATGGGAAATCTATCAAGAAACCATTGCAATCAATAAAGGAACAAACACACATGCTATATTATGCATTGTAAATCTACTTGCCTCAACCGAGAAGAAGATTGGAATTGGGTGAAATTTGAGGAGAAGCTTTTCTACTCCGAAATCCCCGATCTAACCCGATAAAACGCAAACTAGGAAGCCAAGAAGAAGATAGGAAGGAAAAGAATTAAGATCGGACCTAATCTAACCAAAGAAATGATAAAGTGAAAATAAGAGATTGTGAGGAGTCTTACTAAAATGGTACCGGAAGCAAGAGGGGATCGCAGGGATGAAGATGAGCGGTT
The DNA here is from genome assembly GCA_012931725.1 of Litsea cubeba. Classification (NCBI taxonomy): domain Eukaryota; kingdom Viridiplantae; phylum Streptophyta; class Magnoliopsida; order Laurales; family Lauraceae; genus Litsea; species Litsea cubeba. The sequence goes on along the minus strand of CM022952.1, from coordinate 21,341,305 downwards.
CGGATCGCGGAGTTGATCTCTCCGGGCTAGAGTTCCGAGCTTGAGAAAGGAAGAAGAAGAAGATGGGAGGCTACGGTTGCTTTAGTTGCAGAGAAGAATAGGATTAGGGCTAATCTCTGATTAAGAAGAAGAGAAATAGAGAAAAGGATTAATTTGCCCATTTAGTGGGTCTGGTGAAGGATGGACCACTTGAAGGGTTTCTGATCGTCGGATCGCGACGAGTCAAGAGACAAAAATGATCAGAACGAGGGGACCTTTCCAACGAACCCAAAAATCACGGCGTTTGGAATATTTCGGAAAAACACTCAATTTTTCCTAAATTGCAAACTACCCCCCTGCTATGATCAAACGAACTTGGAATCAAACGAAATTTCGCAGATACCATTCTAATGCTAAAAGAAACTCGCTCATGATCTAAACCCACTTAATTACCTAAAATACAATTAAATAAAAAAATAATAACAATTAAACGGGTCAACGGGTCGGGTTTTGGGCCCAACTGACCCAGTAAGGTCACAGACCTTACAAGTATTCTGGGGATATACTAAGTTTGCGCGATGGTCAATTTTGAGGATCTTCTTTATTTTTGATATGGATTAGATACTTGGGCAGAGTGCCAATAAAGTGATTTTTGTAATATTTGGGATTTGTTCCATGATCTCTCATCCGATTGCGAATTTGGTGGCTCTCCATTGGCTGGCACTTAATGATGATGTATTTTATATTGATATTGATTCTATCAAGTGTGGTCATCAAATGCATGTTGTTGAATAGTTGTACTTCAAAATACTTGTTTAAGTACATTTGCTGTACTCGGGGATTCCAAATATATCTGAGGAGGCTATATCCACATGGTTTCTTTATTTCTATGAATAAAGACATGGAGGAGGTTACTGCAACAACGTATTCAAGTGACTTTCTGTCATGACCCGAACCCGAAATTTAATTACCTCGGGTTAACCGGAGTCGAAACTATATTTACTCCCGTGAATTTTAACACGTAAAACTCACAAGGGATACAGATATACAATATGCGGAATCTAAAACCATTAATTTACATTGACTTCAAAATTATTTACAACATGTTCATGACTATCACTTGCATACAAAAATAATGCAAGGATCTCAATAAGTACATATACAAAAGTTTTCATTTCCATTTTAATATACAGAATTTATAATAAAATTCGCAACAACCAAACACATATGTTGTCATTTCCACTCCACTAATCCGCCTGGCGGAACCGGAGTGGTCTCCTCCGCTGCCGGTGCGGTCGCACCAACGGTAGGGGCAGTTGGGCCTGTAATGTCATCATAACACTGGTGAATTCAACAATTCAGCAAAGTATAAACAGTGTTTTATGATCATACATACTATGTGTAAAACAATAAACAATAATCAGTACATAGTTTTTATAAACAAGTCAGTAAGGATCTTGTTCATCCTTGACATTGATAACTCGGCAACTAATATAATATTTCTAGAACAAATCAAGTCAAGTGCCATCTTCCTTAAAAGGAAGGATTACCATCTCCATAAACAAGGAGACATTACCATCTTCTCTATCGAAGAATAATATGTGGGATTTGTTAGTGTCCGGGCCAGGAACTACTGACATCACCACAGAGTTCCGGAACACTTCACAAATAAATGGTGCAGACAGTATAAAGATCAACTCAATGAGCATGTAGAAATCATTATATAGTGCCGTACCAATTCACATGTAATTCATGTACAATGTAAGTCTTTAAAGTTGATTACATATAATGAACGTTTATGAGCTAATCAGTTTCCGTGATAATTCAATTCAAGTGATTACCAACCAAATGGGTGTACTTCCAAGTACTTTAATGTACATGTGTTAATCGATAGACATTACAGTTCTTATAGAAAGTTGCACATTAAAGACCCGTAATTAACCCTTATTGGCGGTATGGAAGTACCAACAGCCTTGAATAAATCAATAGGCTTCATTTCTTGAATTTCAGACCTAAAGTCTGAAAATACATTATTTTAACTACCTGTCGGTTCACTCATCGGTTGACATATCGGTCGACCGAGATGTACTTTTCGGCTGACCGATAGGTATCGGTCGAGTTGACGGTTCGAAAACCAGAGGTGAATTCTCCTGTTCTAGATACTGTGCCGGTTTAGTCTTCGGTTGTCCGAAGACGTTCGTCGGTTGACCGATGTGATCGGTCAGGTCTCGGTTCGAAAACCAGAGACGCGTTTTTCTACACATTTAACACTATCGGTTAGCTCGTCGGTTAGCCGTCGGCTAACCGACAGCGTCGGCTGACCGATATTGCCCAGAGACGAGACACAGAATTCATACACGAATTCTGGTCTGTCCAACTTCCTTTGCACCTGCACCAAACCTATTGGAACCTTTTGTTCCCTTCTCCATTCATCAGTCAAACACAAGTTTCACTTCTACTCTATTCCAAAAGGAAGATTAACACCTAATATCATTATTCAAAGAATAAAAACCCATTTCATCAATTCATTCATTTAGCTTAGCATAACATGTTCAAGAATCTAATTTAACTATCATGCAGTAGCAATTTGAGCATATCAACTGATTTATACTTGCCTCTTTGCAAAACCCCTTTGTTTTCACTTGTAATTGAGATGATAATCCCCTTTAAGCTTCCTTCCAAGAAACCCAACAAGAAGGTGAGGTGGAGATAAGTTCTTCTCTTATTTCTCTTGAGAAACTAACACCACATATTTCTCCCAATCTTGTAGAAGAAAGTCTCAATTGAACTTAGTCATCAAAGAAAACCAAGCAAGAAAAATAAACGAAGATGATGACCAAACTTCTTTATCATACCCACTTGACAATTCTTCCCAGACGATGAACAAGAACAAGAAACAAGAAGGAAGAAAGAAAAACAAAGAAGAAAGGATGAAAAACAGAGAGGGGAGTCATGCACTTGGGTTGCATAGCAACACCTGGATATAAATGGAGTTGCATATACACTGTACATGACATCTGTCTCCCATTTTTGCAAATAAACCCTATACCAAATAGGAAATTACATTTAAAGTCAATTGAAGACCTCTTTAATTTATCTTAAGTCAAATGAAAGTAAGTATACTCTGACATTTGATGTACTCATCGAGATACACACGATGATATTAAATTCCACATAAATCGACTATTTTAACATAAATCGATAATTACGAAAAAGTCCTCCAGTTCACCAATTGGGGTCAACAATCAAGTTCATGTCTTCCAAATCATTGTATTAGGCTAAATTCAGTCATCTAAGACTAATTTCAGTCACAGTGATCCTTAATCTCATATAACATTAACTAATCATGCATTAATCAATGGTAATCACGATTAATTATAGTTAATCGTATTTAAATCGGGATGGGGTGTAACATTCCCCTAAACTTTTAGAATCATTCGGTCCTCCGAATGCAAAAATCAATTAGAATAAAGGTACAAGATAAAATCAAAGACAATTGTAAAAGTCACTTGAACGAAGAGCTCTGGATAATTCTGAGCCATTTGCTCTTCTAGTTCCCATGTGGCTTCGCTGGTTCCATGATGTGCCCAACAAACCTTGACCCATCTAATTGTTCTTGTACGAAACACTTGCTCTTTGGTATCTATAATCTCTACTGGCTTCTCAACATATGTGGTGTCCGGACGAACTTGGATATCATCACACTTTATAATGTGTGAAGGATCGGCCACATATTTTCGAAGCATCGACACATGAAACACATTATAGATACCTGAAAGTGCTGCTGAAAGGTCTAGACGGTAAGCCACATTGCCAATTCTGCTCTTAATCTGAAAGGGTCCGATAAATCTTGGCGAAAGTTTTCCCTTCGACCAAATTGGATTGTTCCCTTCATAGGTGAAGCTTTCAAGAACACTTGATCACCAATAGCGAATTCAAGGTCACGCCGACGATTGTCAGCGTAGCTCTTCTGCCTTGACCGGGCTATCTTCAATCTCTCTTTTACTTTCTGTATCTTTTCTGCTGTTTCTGCAATCACTGTAGGACCATGAAAACTTCGAGTACCAACTTCTTCTCAGCTAACTGGGGTCCTACATCTTCTGCCATATAAAGCTTCAAATGGTGCCATATCAATACTGGAATGATAGCTGTTGTTGTACGCAAATTCGCACAACGCCAAATGTTCATCCCAATCACTTCCAAAGTCCATAATACTGGCACGAAGCAAATCCTCTAACGTTTGAATGGTTCGTTCAGATTGTCCATCAGTTTGAGGATGGTATGCTGTACTAAACCGCAGTTTAGTGCCATAGAATTCTGAAATGCTTGCCAAAAGGTAGAAACAAACCGACTGTCTCGATCTGATACAATCGATACTGGTGTTCCATGCAGTCTGGTTATTTCTTTGACAAACAACTTGGACATTTCATTAAATCCCATATCCTTTCTAAATGGAAGGAAATGTGCAGACTTCGTAAGACGATCCACAATCACCCAGACGGTGTCATGATGTCTTCTGGTCATTGGCAAACCAGACACAAATCCATAGTTAAGTGTTCCCACTTCCATCTAGGAATATGTAAAGGATGAAGTAATCCAGGAGGCTTCTTGTGTAACGCCCCAATTCCGGATACCGAGAAAATCGTCAAAGTACCGAAATTGGCGCGCTACTTCCCGGAAAATCCGAGAACTTCCAAGATCGTAGGTCCGCAGTGAGGTCCAATTTAAAACTTTTTCATCAACATAGTAACAATGGTTAATTGCGGAAGCATGATAGTATAGCGGAAGCATAAGGTATCATCCATGTATCAAATATAAATGGGCTGAAGTCCAGCCTAAATGTGACAATGATATAAAACCAAAGTTAATTACAATAATACCCTCTCACTACAACAGACTCTCTCAAAAATCCCAAAACAAAGATATCACTCAACCCCAGGTGTAGGCTCTCCAATCACCGGCTCGACCTCATGGTCGGCCTGTCCCCATCCGTAGTCGCCTGCTACGGGCACCTCAACGAGTGCGAACGCGTCGCCCTCGAACTCTGGGTCAAGACCTAAGCACCAAGAGTGGGTCAGATCTAAAGATCTGGCAAGTCACAATATGCAGATAATATAGAATGTATGCGTCAAAATGAGTAGAGACATGTATAAAGTTAAGAGAGTAACAAGGTACATATGCTATGCAGTCGTGCAAGATAACAATGTAGAATCATAATAAGTATAACAGTAATAAACCTACACAATATGGCACATCCACATAAGCTGGTCACCGCGGGATATTATGCCGCGGCCCTCCCATACTGAACACAGTCGCGGTAGGGATCCTAAGCTAATGCTAGGGATTACTAACCCCGCAAAATATCATCAACATCATCCACAACGACCGGAACCGGCATCACACCGTCCGTCCCAACAGTGCTCATCATGATAGCCACACAACAAATCTCAATAGCTCCTACCAGTGATGATCAGTCCAACTGACTGAGCTTAAATCAACTCAGTGAATGTCCATGCCGACTCGGAAACAATAAAGGTCTGTGTCTGTTTAGGCTTTGCCTTGCGTGAACAAGGTCCTAACAAAAGTCCCTAAGAGGTCCAAGTACTCAATATAAACCGTGGATCATAGTCCAAGTCCAATTCCATCATTGGATCCATACCAAGGCCCACCAAATACATGGCCTGGTCTACAACAGTCCATATAATATACAAGTCCATGTTCAATAACATATGATCCATTTACATCCACAATGGGTCACAAGCCCATACAATCTAACCTCTCCATTCTAGGGTAATTCACATCCAACTTAGGCCATAAAAAAGGGCCCGCCTAGCCACAGACACGGGTCAATGATCCACCAAATCAGATTACCGGGTCACCTCTACGTATTCCTAGGTTTAGGTCCTCCATTTTCCATTTAATTAACAGGTATGAGCAATAATAAGGACAATAGAGTGATAGTCGTAGTATGAGGGAGATGAATCTCCAAGTACACGAATCATAGGGAGATAGCAACAGTCCAACCTAGGTAAATGGTCCACTTTCGGATACAGGTCCATCTCAGGTAATTCGATCTTTAAGTGAAACCACAGATGCTAAGGAATATTGTGTTTGGTGCTTAGAAGTTATATGCATCATTTTGGTAACCTATAAAGGTCGAATCATCTTAGATTACATAACCTGGACTTTAATTAGTGGACCCCATGAGTCAAGGTTGAGCCATACCATTTACTCGTGGCTGGCACAGTGATGGAAGTCTATTTGAATGGTCAATGGGCCCTACATATGATTACAACAATAGAAATTAGAATCTGGGGATCGTCACTGTACACAGTGTGCTCAACCGACCTCCTGGCCTGGGCGGTCAGCTCGGCACACTGGGACCAGAGAAGGAAAAACACCCTACAGGCAAAGCCTGCTTGTCCAGGACTTCCTGTGAGTTCGGCTAACTCCCTGGCTTGGGTAGTTGGCCGTGCACACTAAGAATCCTGGCTGAAGGGAATGTCCCAGGTTCTAGTCTCCTTTGTTGAAATTCCGCCTTTTTTGGAAATCCATCTCGGAGTTCGGCTAAGCAATGGAGCTCAATTGACTACTCAGTTCGGCCACCCAACTCAGCTCGGCAAAGGCCTAGCTCAGTTCGGCCACCCAACTAAGTTCAGAAAAATGCATTGAGTTCGGCTAGGCATTGAGGTTGGTCAAGCTCTTAGCTTGGTTAAGCACTGAGTTCGGCTAAGCTCGAAGTCCGGTCTGGCACAGAACCCGGTCTGGCGCTGAGCTCAGTAAAACACTGAGTTCGGCCACAACACTGAGTTCGGCCGTAACACTGAACTCGGCTTTGAGCACAGAGCTCGGCCTAGACACTTAGCTCGGCTAAACGCGAATCTCATCCTAACCATCATGCTCGGCAGAACTCTGAGTTCGGCTAGCGTTGAATCCAGCCATCGCTGAGTTCGGCCAGTGCTGAGCTCGGCAGTTGCTGAACTGCGCCAACGCTGAGCTCGGCAACCCATGGGCTCTGCAAGTGCTGAGTTCGGCAGTTGCTGAGCTGCACTAATACTGAGCTCGGCAACCGCTGGGCTCTGCTAGTGCTGAGCTCGGCCATCGCTGGACTCTGTCCATCTCTCCTATCAGTGTTGTGTTCTGTTACAGAACCCAGTTCTGCGACAGGACACAACTTCTCTTCATTAAGCACAGGAATGGTGGTCCACCTCTGATCAAAATCCAGATCAAGTAGGACCCCATGGTCGCACAGGCCCCCTCACATAGACGTAGGGTCCTGATCTACCAAGGGTGGTCCTACTTCGATTCCGATCTCAATACTGCGAGATGGGTTCTCGTCATTCCATCTCCGGAAAACCCTTCACTGCAACCCAATTCTCCTGGGTTTCTCCATAGACCATTACAGAAGCAATATAAATCATTCCTACATCATTCACCCATCATCAACCGGCCATTGATCATCCAAATGAGGTAATCCCATCCATCAATGGCCAAAGGAACCAAACAAACATGCTCAAGGATCGATCTAAACATATATATTACAAATTGGAATTCTACTGCAAATCAAAGGAAGGAAACATGCAATCTAGACTACCAGCACAGTGCACTTGCCTTGATCAATTGAAGGTAGAAGGAAAAGAGAGAAAACCACAGGAAAAAAGAGAAAAGGTCTCGGCAGTTGCTCCTACGGTGCAGGTCGATCTCGGCTGGTCTTCTGTTAAGGGATTTCTGGGGCGAGGAAGAGAGGAAAGAGAGATTGGAGGGGGAGATGAGGGTTCGTTGGAGAGAATTGGGGAAGAAGAAGAGAGAAAAGAGATTGAAACTTGAGAGAAAAGAAAATGAGATGAACAGTAGTTGCTTGGGCAGGGGAGAGTTTTAGTTTATATAGGTTGGGTTTTTGGGTTAGGGACAAAATTGCCCTTAGGGTTAAAATAGGATTAGGGTTAGGGTAGAGGGTATTTGGGTCTTTAGGTGAGCTTCTAGAAGATTCTTGGTGCAAACCCCCTATAGTAAATACAAAACTCTAGCTAGGGCCTCTAACAAACTAACTAACTCTAAGAATAACAAAAGACCCCCTATTGACTCTACTAATTACACTACTAGACTAACCCTAGGAAAATACATAACTACCCTCACTAAGCCCCATAAATAATATAATTAAAATACTTAGGCTAATATATATAGTATTCAAATTCACATTGAGGGCCCACCAGGGGTGGGGTCTCACATCTTGTGCTCAAACTTTACACGCTGATAGGTCAAACATGAAGATACATATCCAGCTATTTCTCGTTTCATGTTATGCCACCAAAACCTGTCCTTGAGATTCCTGTACATTTTAGTGCTTCCTGGATGCATAGAATACCGAGTGTGATGTGCTTCAAACATCACTGCTTGCTTCAGATCTTCTTGTGCTGGCACACACAATCTGTTTCGAAAATAAAGAGTACCATCAACCAGCACAAAATCTGGTCTAGCTGCAATATTATCTCTTATTCGAATGAATTCAGGATCATCAAACTGTCTGTTCTTAATTTCTGTAATCAGCATAGATTCAAAAACAGACATCTGTGCAATCAGCTTTCGGTCATCTAATATCTCCATTTCTACATCCAGATCTCTGAATTCTTCAAGCAATTTCCATTCACCCACCATGGCTGCCAAGGTAGCTGATTTCCGACTCAAAGTGTCAGCTACTACATTACCTTTCCCCGGCACATACGTGAATGGAAAATCATAATCTTTGATTAACTCTAGCCAACGGCGTTGCCTCAAATTAATGTCCTTTTGTATGAACAAATACTGGAGGCTCCTGTGATCACAATGAACTTCAAATGTCTCTCCATAGAGATAATGCCTCCACTGCTTCAAAGCAAAGACAACCACGGCTAGTTCCAAATCATGAGTGGCATAATTCTTTTCATGCTCTTTCAATTGACGTGATCCACAAGCAATCACTTTGCCATTCTGCATCAGCACACATCCCAATCCTACACCAGAGGCATCCGAATAAACCACAAATCCTCCGCTTCCTGCGGGCAATGATAAGATTGGGGCTGAGATCAATCTCTGCTTCAAATTTTGAAACTTGACTCACATTCATCATTCCATATAAATGGAACATCTTTACGAGTCAGTTTGGTTAACGGGGCTGCGATCTTGGAGAAGTCTTTAACAAATCTTCTATAATATCCTGCTAACCCCAAGAAACTCCGAACTTCTGGTACAGTCCTTGGACTCTGCCAATTAGTAATAGCTTCAATCTTTGTAGGATCGACAGCTAATCCATCTCTTGTAATGATGTGACCCAGAAATGCTACCTACTGTAACCAAAAGTCACACTTCTCTAACTTGGCAAACAACTGATTGTCTCTCAACAGTTGCAATGCTGCTCTGAAGTGACGTTCGTGTTCTTGCTCTGACTTTGAATATACCAGGATGTCATCAATGAAGATAACAACAAACTGGTCTAGATAAGCAGCAAATATTCTATTCATCAGAGCCATAAACACTGCAGGTGCATTCGTCAATCCAAATGGCATGACAAGAAACTCATAATGCCCATATCGGGTCCTGAACGCAGTCTTCTGTACATCTTGATGTCTAACACGGATCTGATGATACCCAGATCGGAGATCAATCTTTGAAAAATAAGCTGCACCTTGGAGTTGATCAAACAACTCATCGATTCGAGGCAATGGATATTTATTCTTAATCGTCACTTGATTCAATTGCCTATAATCGATACACATACGCATAGAGCCATCATTCTTCTTAACAAATAATACAGGCGCTCCCCAAGGCAAGACACTCAGTCTAATGAAGCCCTTGTCAAGCAAATCCTGTATCTGTTTCTTCAGTTCATGTAATTCGGATGGTGCCATTCTATAAGGTGCTCGAGAAATTAGTGCAGTACCCTGTACAATTTCAATTGTAAAGTCTACTTCCTTTGCTGGAGGTAGACCTGGTACTTCATTCGGGAATACGTCTGGAAATTCACAGACGACAGGAATATCCTTTAATTCCTTCCTTGGTTTCTTTTCAGTGACAAATGCGATGTAGCCTTCACAACCACTTCGCATCATTCGTTCGGCCTTTAATGCAGATATCAGTCTTGTATCGAACTTCTTCTGTAAATAAACCCTATACCAAATAGGAAATTACATTTAAAGTCAATTGAAGACCTCTTTAATTTATCTTAAGTCAAATGAAAATAAGTATACTATGACATTTAATGTACTCATCGAGATACACACGATGATTTTAAATTCCACCCAATTCGACTATTTTCACAGAAATCGATAATTACGAAAAAGTCCTCCAGTTCACTAATTGGGGTCAACAATCAAGTTCATGTCTTCCAAATCATTGTATTAGACTAAATTCAGTCATCTAGGACTAATTTCAGTCATAGTGATCCTTAATCTCATGTAACATTAACTAATCACGCATTAATCAATGGTAATCACGATTCATTATATTTAATCATATTTAAATCGGGATGGGGTGTAACACTTTCATATCTTCAGGCATTCAATTATGTGGAGAGATTCTCACTGCCATTGCAAAGGCATAGTGATTTGGAGGGAATACCTTTGTAAATGCTTCGTACAGTATCATTTGAACCTCTTTTACCACGAATTTTTCTTGATGTTGTATCTGTCAATGACTTTGGACGAGATTCCGTTCAGGAGTTGCTTATTTAGGCTCCTGAGAGTGCTGTTCGCTGGTATTTAACTGCATAGTTTGGATTGAAATAGATGTTCATTTTAGTGATATCAGTAGTTGGTATTTTACATGAGTAAATTTTCATAGGTTGTTTAGATGTTAAAGTGGTTGATGTCATTACCTTTCATAGTGAAAGTACTTTGCATTCATGCTTTATAGTCTTAGTTATTTCACATTATTTGTATTAGAAAACTCCTTAACATCTGGAATTGTTAGTGGAATTTTTGCTTCTTCTATATATATTGCAATTTATAATCTAATGGATGAGGATTTAACTTTATCAATCCCAGCCAGATTTCAATATCAAGCGTGTTGTTTTGAGGAGTGAATGCTATTACAATTCAGATAGTTCTTGATACTTGCAATATAATGCATACTTTCTGAGTGATATTATTTTACAATCTTTTACATAGATGGGGATTTTTTGTGTGTGTGTGTGTGAGAGAGAGAGAGAGAGAGAGAGAGAGAGAGAGGCAAAGCACCTTATTTTCTAGTTTATTAGTATTTGAGTAAAAGTAAAACTCTTCTTGCTGACCCCATATTGATGGGATACAGCTCTATTCATGATGTTGATGATGACAATGTCCTACTACAGAAACATTATATAATTTATATCCTTTTTTTCCTTTCTTAGTTAATATAGCTGCTACTTTCTAAGTTTGTTTCTGAAACAATATTATATAAAAGGGCGTTCTAGAAGTAACACTCATTTTTCAATCGATCGACATGTTGATTGTTGACTGCTTCAAGAGGGAACCATTGCTTTCTTTTTCCTTTTATTTTATTTTATTTTTCTATCTCTATCTATTTCTCTCTCCATATTTTTCTTTCTTTCTTTTGGTTGGTTCTTTGGTTGTTTGTTGCTTAATTTCAATCTCTTACTCATGTCAAAGCTATATTTGGACTCAATGAGTAGAAAAATGCCATTTCTCCTCCATTTTAATAATCATGGGCTTCATATTAACACATTTGATGATTTCCTTTTTGTGGGTTTCTCTATGATAGCTTTAAGATTTTCTAACATGAAAAAAGATTTTAGTGTACAGGGGCATTCCATTAAATGAAGAAATAAAAAAGCAACACAAGACGCTAAATTTCTCAAACGCAAATCCAGTTTGGGGCAGTCCCTAGGGATCTGCTTCTAATTCTTCTGCTTTCCTCCTAATTATGGAGCTGTACATGCATAAAGCATCTGGAGCAGTAGTTCTCCTTTGTTTGTGTAAATTTTTATACATTCATGGACAGCCATTGTTGAGAAATTGTTGTTCAATTTGTCATGGATCCATCTTCAAAAAAGTCAGATTCTGTCCATTTAAAATATTGGACTTTAGTTATAGGAATGAAAGTCTTAGTAGAAGACTGCCATAGAAAATGGGGTCTCTATGTAAGTGAGTTTTTTTTTTTTTTTTTGGTCTTAGGTAATGAAAACTTATATCGAAATGGAGTTTTATGGTTGTAGAAAATGGACATTTTCAAATTATGGGATGAAGCAGTAGCTGGAATGCTAACAAATTTCAGGTTATTACTGATTACATAGTTTCGAGGATGGTTGGAGGTGATCACTAGCTTATTTCTATATAATCCAAATGGTATGAGTTGTATGTTATACAGTTCGGTTCAAATTGTTGACAGAAACCAATCAACTTAACTGATTCGGTGACTGATAGTGTGTATATACTATGTGCGAAGTATGTTGATATACATTCATATATATAAATATATATATTCGTGTACATGTATTTATCTACTTGTTATTGATAATTTGATCTGACACAAACTTGGAATCTTTATAGAAAGCTTCTACTTTTAAATATCTGTTTTGAGTTTTAATTGTTAGAGTCAAATTTTCCCTAACAAGAGCCCTAATTCCTTGGTGCATATTATGAATTCTACCTTTGCCAAGTTAATGAATTCATTTTGGCTGGAAGTTTAGAATTAGACTGCGGTTGAATCTACGACAAAATATATGTTAGAAGGTTAGAGATTTGGTATGAGATGGAAAGAATGTAGCTCCATCACCAACATTCCAGGGTTTTTTTTTTCATATTTGTCATCACAGCTTTATGCTGTCCATCTAAGTTGGCCGGCAGTTTGTTCGCTTAACTGTCTTCTACAGAAATTGAAATTGATGGTTTACTTACTCCATATTCATTCATTGGTCACAAAATACTTATATTATATGATTTTGATGAATAATTCCATTAGCTTGTGTGTAGTATTCTCTGAATTCTTTCAAATTGGGACTGACCATTTGTAGAAGTTTAAATATCATCCAGGTTTAATCAGCATCTTCAGTCTTATTAATAGGCTGGCGATTCGAACATTTTTTGGCTAATGGTGACTGTTAAAGGTGGTTCTATGGGATAGAATTCAGGGTCTGGCATGTGGCTATGGGCTGCTATAATATAAGTTTTTAACAATGTTGTTTGTAAGCTGATAATGCAAACAGTTTTGGGATTGTTTTAGGACAGGTTTAAGATAATGTTCGAAGACAATTTGGATGGATTGAAAGATGATTGTTGTAGGGTTCCAGGAGTTTTGTTTGTTGATAGGTCGGGCTGTTATAGATGCTGTTTCCTGTCAAGGCTCTGTATGTTAATCACTGTGCTATTGTGATGACTAGCCTATGAGTTGGATCAGTGCCTAATATTGGCCTGGACCTATTTTGTTTGCTGCAGTTCATGGTCTTTCACGTTTAGATCCTTACTGGTGATGTTTCAAACTTAATTGGAGAATTGCCTATGAGTTGGATCAGGGTCTAATATTGGCCTGGACCTTTTTTTTTTTTTTTTGCTGCATTTCATAGTCTTTCACGTTTAGATCCTTCCTGGTGATGTTTCAAATTTAATTGGAGAATTGCCGGCTCACTAATGTTGAGTAGTGTTGGCACCATAGTAACCACAAATGCCCAGGGATAGATCCCTGGGTCCTCAAATTAAAAGTATCACTCCTGACCAGGATCCCAGTCTCAACATAGCAAGCAGAAAAAAAAAAAAAAAAGAAAAGGCAGAAGCATTTAATTTAATAGTTTAAAATAGATTAGGTGTAGTTAGTGAGAAAGTGAAGAAAAACTTTATCTCATAGTCATAATCTCAGAAGGCAACAAATGTTGAGTATAAATTAAAGATTCCATTCAAATACTCGATGCGAGAGATGAAAACACTAACTTCTGTGCATAGATTCTAATAGCAGTTGCAGTGGATCGTGTTAAGCGGGTAACCCAAGGTCCATGGATTAAAAATCGAACTCCGCCCTAAACGAGTCGGGTCCTATGAGACTCAGCCGAGTCCTATGTGACTTGGCTGAGTCTGACTCGCCAACTATTTTTTTATTTATTTTTTCTATGCTGTAAATTGGGACTTGGCCCAACTCGACCGATTTGGACTCGGCCCTTACTGAGTTGGGTGAGTCAACCCAACACAAGCTGCCCTTTTTAGGCAAGTTTGGTTCATTCGTTTTGTCAGGTTTGGAGTGAAAATGGTTTTATTGATTTCAAACCTAGTTTGAAACGAGGTGGGCTTGGGTGGGATGGCTGGCCTGCCTGACACAAATTAATAATTCAAAGTTGTTAACTAGTCACTTTATTCTGACTATCCTATGAACCATTGTATCGGACTGCCATACCATGAAGAACTTTGTGTCATATAGTATTAAGGTGTATACTTATAGACCTATAGATACAGTCATTGCATTTATCTCTAATTAGGCCACCATTTGGGCTGGGAAAGTTATTTGTACATCCCCCTTTTCCTTTCTTCTCATCATCTTGTAAACTATATAAACACCTAATGGCTGATCAATGGAACAACCGTCCATCCCAAAAGCTCTGGCTTATTATTATCATTGTTGTCCAAAGTTTTCTCAAAAATCTTAATATTGTTAAATGGGGGGAAAACTTTCATTTAACAATATTATAAGTGAAGTATAAGTTTTCCCCCATCACCTAATTGATGAAAATTTCATTTATTGGGAGAACTGCACTACAAATTTATTATCAAGTCAGACAAACAATTTTGATTTGGTACTGAGAGTTTGAAACAAGTGTCCCACTTAAATGGGGTTTGCAACATCCACACTAGGCAAATTGAACCATAGAATTGTATGAGGCAAGAAGAATATGCTACACAAATGACCTACCTGTTTGAGTGAAGGGCAGCAACAGAGCCCAGTTGGGGTGGCCATGGTTGAGGGAGAAAGAGGGAATAGGAAGAGGCAAAGAGGGAGGGAAGAGAAGTAACTCAGTGACTGATGCTCACCATTGATGGTGGAGCTAGAGCAGAGGTTGACGATGAAATAAGGAAGAAGGAAGAAAGAGAGGAGGAAGAAGAAGAAAACTCATGGAGGAAAAGAGAGGAGAAGGAAGAAGAAAAGAGCGAAATCTGTGAGGAGAAAAGTGGAGGAGGAAGAAGGAAGCTTATGAAGGAGAAAAGAGGAGAAAGAAGAAAACTCATGGAGGAGAAGAGATTTGAGTGGGTTTTAAAAAACATGGGAGCGGGGATATCTTCGCTCAGGAAATTAAAAAAAAAAAAAAACTAGAAAGGCCCCTAGGACCACTTCATGGATAAATATACTTTGGGTCCTTTTTGGTCTCCACTCAATCTAAGAGGATTTTCCCAGTAAAATCCTCTTAATAATATCATCAGTCCTTGTGTTTTCTTCGATGAAAATGTAGCCTTGTTGGAAGTCCCATTAAAAGATCAGGTTCGAGAAATGGTTTTTTAACTTGGTTCTCTTAAAGCTCTAGCTCCAAATGATTTTCAGCTAAATTTTATCAACATGATATGTGGCCTTTGATTGGTCAAGACATAGTCTCGTTTGTTCAAGATTTTTTTTTAACTAATAAAGGATCTTTGACTATAATAAACAAAACCTTACTTATCCCGAAAAAATGCCATCTACAAAATGTCAATGATTATAGACCTATCAGTCTATGTAAAGCTATATATAAAATTATAGCAAAAATTGTGGCTAAAAGATAAAAAATATTTTTGAAAGAACTATTGGCCCCTATTAAAGTGCCTTCATAAAAGGTCGGATGATATTGGATAATTATATCATAGGCCTATGTACAAGGTCATCCATTCCTTTCAAAAAAAAAAAAAAAAAAAAAGGGAAAGGACAAAGAAGGTGATGTCTAGAGCTAGACACGGTATAGATTGAGATTTCCTTGCTTCAATGTTAAGTGTGTATGGGTTCCATGAGGATCTTATTCAAATTATTATGGAGTGCCTCTTCCACTTTGTTTTTCATCTTTTTAAATGGATCTCTTTTTTTAGACGTCCAGGGCCCTTAGACAAAGTGATCCTCTTTTCCCCTTATCTTTTCATCCTAGGGGTAGAAGTCTTATTCAGTATGTTGTTAAAGGTTGAAGAGGAATGACAGATCCATGGGATCAAAGTAGCTAGAAATGAACCAAGTATCTCCCATCTCCTGTATGCCGATGACATCCTTCTTTTTTGCGCGGTGACCTTTAGTAAAGTTTGTGAAATTAGGGACACCTTAGATTATTATTGCCTCGTGTCTAACCAAATTATTATTTTTAATAAATCCTCTGACTATTTTAGTAAACGAGCAAGCACTCATAGATATAAAGCTCTTGCCAAGGTTGTAGGAGTAAAACTTATTAACAAAGTTAGAAGTCGATGTATGATTTTGAAGTTGATGTAGTGAATGTGAAGTTGATGACTTAGTTTAAAGTTGATGGAATGAGTATGAAGTTGATGTAATGTTGATGCAATGAGGTTGAAGTGTGATTCCTCACCTGTGTTACAAAGGAGTTGCTTTTTAAACATGTTGTCGAACCTAGCATTGACTTTATGCAAAACCTACGTCACTATCGAGCTTGACTAGAATGCATCATGATCGACGTCGACCCTGACCTTCACATTCTGCCATACAGAATGTCAATACCTGTGTGACCATTGACCCTGGGCAATATGCCTTCGCATTCTATCCAATGCACATTGGTTGAACTTCCTTCCATATGCCCAGAAATGAGAGAAATGAGGCGAGCACTTCCAAAAGTATGAACACCGTCAGATTCATCCCTATCTTCCTTATCGTTGAAGTATGAACACCCTCACGATACTCTTTGTTAAATCAAAGTGAGTCATGGATTGACATTAGGTCGACTCTAATTGAATGTGGACCATTGGCCATGTCAGCTTTTAGGCTACACACAACAATACAAATTTCACACCATTTACTAAACATTATTTTCTGATTGATTGTGAATTGTTAAATGAACATAGAGGGAACTCATGCTCTAGGAGAAAGAAACAAAAATGTTTTGTTTCGCTGACATTCAATGCATATATATATATATATATATCCATTTGGCTCCATCAGTATGAAAGAAAATGAAGAGAAATGAAACAAAAGGCTGGGAGAAAATGACAAAGTTGTGGCAAGATGCTAAGGGTGGGAGAAGATGACAAAATCCAGCTTTTGGACGCACTTTAAAATTGAGTAAAGTGGGCTGAATACAATGGGAAAGATAAGATTTGCATTGTAAAAGAGACATAAGGGTCAACGTCAACCCTAAAAAAAAAAAATGATTTTTGGGCGAGAAGGCTATTAGTTAAAGTAACTTTTTTGGTCCACTGGACACCTTAAATTTTTTTTTTTTTTAAAATCCTTAAGTTGCAAAGTTAGAAGAGTTTATTATAAAAATATCAAAAAGTTGATGGAGCTCTTGAAATAAAAGAAAAACCCCTAGACATTTTTCTCCCTTGGAATCTTATTTGTGGTAACGGATCCCATTTCCAAACAATATCTACCTCTGACCACTGTCAATAAAATCATCAAATTCACCCATTTGACACTTTACTAGATTAGTAAAAGTCAAGTAAGGCCTCCATCTCTTAGACAAGGAGTCACATTTAATAACACTTTAATTTAAAACTTTCACAATCTTTTTCAAAAAAAGTAAAAATACAACATTCTTTTGTCACCAAAAGACAAAAAAAAACTCTACTTTTCTATACAAAAGTAAAAATAATTTCAAACCAAACAACTAAAAATAAAATACCATCATAATTCATTATATTTTATTATTTGATGCTTTACTATACTTTATTTTACATGTAAAATTACCAAACTGTCTAGTCTAATTTTATTTTATTTTTGTGGAAAGGTATAGTCTAAATTACTTAGATAGAAGTTGTCCACATAAGAAAATTGTAAAAGATGACAACCGAGAAAGTGGCTTTCGATGAATTATTCCAAATCCATCTATTTTTCAATCTAATTACACATATACAGTCACATCCACTATTCGTATGAAAACATACACGGAAACAAAGAAGTATGGCCATGTGATCGACCATCTCTCTGGTCTTGCGGCGGCTAATTAAAACCCCTTGTAAAACCCTAACTAAACAAGCCATCACAATCGATATAAGTCTTCCACATAATACAACTACAACTGCTCTGCATTTTCTAAATGTATCCTCATCCAACGAGTTTAAGTTGGGCCAACCTAATAAATAACATTATTTTTTTACTCAGCTAAGGGCCAAGAGCCTCGACTCAAATGAACCTACATAAGCGAGAAGAGAGTCCACACATATATGAAAAAAATAATATTATATTTAAAAGTCAAACCTATGAGAGTCAAAATTGCTTACCAATATAGCAACCCTTATTTTTCAGTAAAAATGGATTTTAAAGCATATTATGGCACAATATATTTTGGTTTGGGACAAAAATCTCATCCTGATTTGAGCTGGGTCCACCTACTAACATATTCACACATCTAAGCTCTTTTTAATTTTTGAACTCTCAAGCACAAATCTAATATGTGGTTTGATCAGACAGTGGGCCTCACACTTACCAGAATAAAAATAGGTTAGCCCTAGTAAAATGAGAAGCATTTGATCTTGTGGAAAAATTAAGATAGAAAGGTGGACCCCACTTCCTTTTATCAGGAATCTCTCATTACCTTTCAATAAAAAAAAATTCAAATGGTCTCCCATCATACCAGTAAAAAAAAACACTCAAGTTTCTCATTGGAAATAGTGAGATCGAAACCGTTGGATCAAATGCATTTATTTTTGCTAAAATCTATACTTAGATGGGCCCCACAACTCAGATTTCCCATCATCTCAGATGAGTCACCACAAAGTTTGTGGTACTGCGAGCGACTAGCACCATAGTCAAAATCCACACTCCTCAGCATTCTCGTTTTCCACTGCCATTTCCGTACAACTGCATCAGCTTGTCCAAAAACCAGAAACCCTGGCTTTTTCTCTAAAACCCTAGTTTTCTTCCGCCGCCTCTGATCTCTGGAGAAGCTCCAGATCTTGGGAGGTTTCTGAGAGAAAATTCTCATGGCTCAGTCACAGCTCATTTCTTCGTCCAATCTCTCCTTCCATGCCCCCAAGAAATCTGGTAAAAGTTCGCTCTTTTCAATTGCTCTCTCGTTTTTTTTTTTTTTTTTTTTTTTTTCAATTTGAATCTTTGGTATGCGTTTGGATGTAGTTCGGATTACAAGCGGTTTGAATCCTGAAATCACGAACAGCATCACTTAAAGATCTGTCTTTCTGAACTGTTCTTTTTGGCTGTAAGTCATTATTAGAAGTCCGTTTCTGATTCGATTTGGAGCAGAAATGTTGTGAAAACAGTAGATTGAGAAAAAAATGTGATTTTTCTAAGATTACGATTGTAAGCTGAAAATGGAAATGGTTTCTGAGGGAGAAAGATTTTTTTTTTTTACTTGCCACACCAAACAATGGAAACTGAAAAGAAGCGAAAGATGAGATCTTTAGTGTACGTGAAAAACAAAAGAGGTCTCATTTTCCTGCAGAAGTAAAATGCCATGGAAACGGTCATGCACAAGCATTCCCAATGGGCAATTTTGATCACCCAAGAGGGAATTGGATAATGTTCATATGCTGTTCAGCTTATCAGCGGTTTGCCCATGAGTTGGACTGCATATGTACATTTTGTGTTCCATTATAGGGTAAGCTCTCCTTCTTGATGGAAATTTCGTGATGGAAACACGGGCTTTAAAAGACTTTTTTGCTGGCGAATGTGGCTGTCTTTCTAAAACCGCGATTGGGCATTTTACCATTAGGAATATATTCACAGATTTAACTGAAAGAAAGGGGCGTAAATGAAGGATAGTAGCGAGTAATTAGGTGTGTTATTTTAATTTCTTCTTTTTTTTAGTGATTTATGGGGTTAGTGTTTGTATTGATTATTGCAGAGCTGTTGTTCAGTCATGAGAATAAGCATTGCTCTCTAAGGCAGTCATGGTCATGCCAGGGGGTAGGGAAATTGTTGAATTTCTCTTTTCAATTTTGATATTGATGACCATGCTTTTATCTGTTATCCTATGTATTTAATGGTTTTATTTGTTTACTCCTTATTAGTTGGGGGCAAAACTTAGTGGGCTCCATGGAAATGAAATTGTTCACCGGACTCGGCTCCTTGCTCGAGCTTCAAGCGACCGAGGTATTGAGGATAAATGACTATACATGCTGCTTTTTTACTCTTGTTTTCTAGTCAGACCTGTCTGTGCCCACAATTTATTTTTGATGATTAATGAAATTGTTTAGTTGTAAGGTATTATTTTCTCATACGATAAGTGGATCTCACATAGGCAGAGAAAGGTTTTGAAAACCATCCCTTACTGTTATGTACTGGCTTTGGATACATTCCTTGGATGGAATCAAGCCAAACCTCAAACTCTGAACAAAACTTCACTGGAATCTAAATCTCTTTTGAACAACTTAATCTTATATTTGAACAAACTTGCTTAAGCTTTAGGACTCGTTGCCCTTTCCTAGGCTCTTTGATGTATAGAAGATTACATACATGCCACCATGGGTGGGGTGGAATGGTAGATATCGAAAAGTGTTTCCTCCTAGATAAATCGCCTTAAATGTAAGATTCAATACATCAAGCTTTTTTATTGTAAGACCCACACCAAAATTCTCATTTGTGGTTTCTTTTTGAATGGCAGAATCCTAAGATATAATAGTAAATAGGATTTGTTGTATAGATACAAATCTTTTTTCCTTGGATCTCATACCAATCATAGGATTTTGTATCCTAAATCGTAGGATTCTTGCAACAATGGATATGCTAATTGTTTGTTTAACTGTTTATCTGTGTTGCTGTCACATAAATGTACTTTATGTAATAGAATGAGCTTAAAATGGTATGATGGGCTAATGGTTGAGCTTGAATCAACCTTTGGATATTAGATGGGCTAACAGGCGGGCTTGGGCAAAGACTAAATAGGTTATTAGCTTTGGCCCCAGAAAAGTAAATGGACATGAGATTGAGCTCTACAGGTTTGGCCTGAATCTTGTCCATTGCCATTGGTCTGTAATCTGTTACTCAAGGCAGCTACTAGTAGGTTAGAGCTTGCAAATGTAAGGAAGATTTTCAACGGAAAATGGTTTTCCACTTTGCATTTTTCAAAATGAATTCAAGCATACGAGCTATGATACCCAAATACTTGTGCATGGCTATTATACCCTGCATTTCAAGGACATGATACTAGTATTGCTACTTGACAATGCACCGGTACTTGCAGAATACTATTTGAACATGTCTTGTTGTGCGAAGTCCATCATTTTAGAGTTCTATCAGCTCTCTTACTTTTCAGTATAAAAAATTCAGAACTGTACTATTGTTGAAAAGTAGTACTTCATATAGAAGTCTTGCTATAAAATTAAAAAAAAATGAAATTTCATATTATTGATGGAATACCGTATCCGTATCCTGGAATTTGGAAACCATGGTTGTATTTTGATTCCCATAATAGTGCTGTATTCATACTCCTATCTGTGAATCAATTGCATATGAGAAAAAAATTTGATGGCCACTTGTGAATCTTCACCCTTGTCCCATCACCTTCCCCTACTTTTGATTCTAGAAAACCATTTCCCTTTTCCTTAGGAAGATGCCAATCCTGTCAAAAAGCCAGGGGTTTCCAGAAACAAAATGTTTTTCCCTACTATTTTACTGAATAGATCTTTCGACATCGTTCTACTTAAAAGGGTAAAAGGTACTTGTTTTCTCATTCTAACTAGAAAACATCCTGTGCTATGCATGGGCTGCCAAGTGCCAATGCAAAGTTGCAATAATAATGATGATGATGCTAGTATCAACAGTAAAATGATGTAGGGTCCAATAAATTATGAGAGTTGGAAAAACTATTGGTCAACTCTGTGATGGTATCATGGTAGAGCTACATTTTGATGAAAATTCACGATGTGACCATCCAATGATAAAAACGGACTGCCCCAATAAGGGGAACATAGCAACCCTACCAAGTAATGAAGGTCTGGGCCCTGTAATGATGTATTTGTTATATCACACACATGTTGGAAAACATGGGGGGCTCATCCAATGACGAGAACATGATAGAGCCAAATAAAGGAAAAAAGATTCTAAGAAAAGGAATGTAGTGTGAAACCCATGCCTACAGTCAGATGCTCTAATAATACAGCCTATCCTTCATTCCTCTTCAAATTCTCCCCTAAATCTCACAAATTCTTAAGCACTTTAATCACCGGTTAACATCTTAAAAATAGAAACACCAAAAAATAGAAATAACAAAGAAATATCTAAAATTAGCTGTTCCACTGTGTCTATTTTCACCACTAGACGGATCACTTGAATCACAAGATTCGATACGACATGTATTGAATTGTAAGATTTGCACTTGAACCCTAAGATCTAGTTATAAATAAGATTCGTTGTGGAGATGCAAACCTTTTTCCCTTGGACTCAATACAAATCTAAAATCTTGAATGTAGGAGTTTACAATAATGGTTCATATTATATTTCCCCACCTTTGTTTCAAATGTTGGGCATGTCGTGTTGAGCTTTCAATTGCTTAAATGAGCCCTGGTGTTGTTTTCATGATTGGGTAGGCAACCTTGATCGATTAATAGGCTAGGACTCACTTAGATTCCACCAATGGCTTGGCGCCACTATATCCATTAGAGTGGTGATTCCACTGTGATGTTATCATTAGATGGGGCCGGCGATAATTCCCGTCATCGGGAATCCTCGCCATGTCTCAATCATTGTGTGGGCTATTATGATTCCATAATTTGGGCCAGCCAACATGTTTTTCATCATTGGCCTTTGCTCATTTTAATGATATTAATGGTTGGACCTTATGATGATCTCATATTAGGTGATTCCCACCATAATTACCATCATTGGGTGGCACTGCCGCACTGGCCCCATCGCGCTTCCACCCATTGATAGGCCTAATTTATTTCCATGATTGAATGACACCACCGTAGTTTTAACATTTGTATGGGTCCCATTGAGGTTTTTATCATTAGGTGAACTCACCTTGCTTCCATTTGGGACTTGTTGACAGATTTTTGTTTTAATTGTCCATCGAATGAATCAAATTAAAAAGGTACTTTTATCAATGAAAAATCTCAAAAGTGGCTATTCACTTTCACACTATGTTATATCTATGGGTGCATGTGTGTGTAAGATTTATTGTGCAATTGACTATACTTATACTGTGCTTGTTATTTGTGTATGCAGTCATTCGGGCTGTTCTCTCTAGTGAAGGAAAGAGTGATATATCTGGGTCACCAATGGGTGCAGGACTCCGTGGAAAATTAAATAAAGTGGTTCTTGCTTATAGTGGCGGTTTAGACACCTCAGTTATTGTGCCATGGCTAAGGTATTACTTGTAAGAGTGATAAATGTGGATCTGCTTTCATGTCTGAACAACGGAGATGGACAAAAATAGCAACAATAAAAACATAAATGACAATTATAATGATGAAGATGACGATGATGGCAGTGATGAGAATGACAAAAGCAAAAAAAGCAAAGAGGAAAGGAGGGGAAGCAGATGCAATCCTGAGAGGAAAATAGTTGTGTCATTTCAAAATTCTCAATTTCAGCTGACTATTTTATCTGTTCAGTTATTGACTATTAATTTTGCAATTCAGCTGACTATTTTATCTGTTCAGTTATTGACTATTAATTTTGCAATCACAGATATCATATTAGGAGGCTAACAGTTTTAGATACTTCCTGTTGAAATCATTTTTATCCATCAATCTCATCTACAGTTGTCTTGCATATTGCAGGGAAAATTATGGCTGTGATGTTGTATGCTTCACTGCAGATGTTGGTCAGGTATGGAATTTGATTAGTGTGCATGTGCAGTTTCATCGTGCAAGTCATTGCTTATGCCTTTAGTGAGCTTTATGTTTGTTTTATGATACCATATGGTGACGACCGAATACAATCCCAAATACATGCGACTAAGGCTTGATGATGATGAATCAAGCTAGTGCAATAAGGAATTGCCCCATAAAATGATGCAGTACGGTGATGACCGAAGCGTAGCTGGGTTCCTGTAGCAACGGGAGCTGGCGATAGAGGTGATGACTGAGGCGACTTCGGTGCACAGTACTTCTATTGCTGATTCTTCCTTCTTTTCTTTTTTTTTTTACCGCAGTTCTCTCTCGCCTCTGGTTTCTCTTTTTCTTTTTTTTCACTGGGATTGAGGAATGAGAACTACGAGTTCGGGGAGTTCGGGGAAGGGTTTCACTGGGTTCGTTCCACATACAGCAGCCCCAATCCACAATCTGCAACAAACCAACACCTCATCACCATCAACTCTATTCTAGTAACCCAAACCGAAAAATTTCCTAAACCAGTCCCGAGACCTAAGCCCCTAACCCATCTTTGTTCAACCAATTCAAACTCCACCTTCACCTAACCTACACCGTGACCAGCCCATCCCCTACCATCTGCATCCTAATTCCCAAAACCATACCCCAACACTTTGTTTTCCGCATTCAACCGAACCGTCCCAACCCTAAAACTCCAAATCCCGAAACCCTAAAACAAACCAAAGCCATCTCCGTCCCTGCCCAATCCGTAACCCCCCCCCCCCCCCCCCCCCCCCCCCCACACGCACACGCACAGTCCAAAAAAAAAAAAAACACTAAAACCCCTAGCCGAACCACACTAAAACCCCTCGCCGAACCCCAGCCATCCCGTCCCTTCGTCCAGTTCCCACACCCAAAACCCTATGACTTGAGAAACATCGATCTACAAATTAAAATACATTTTAATGTGATTTGGTCGGCCTGAGAAAAAGATATCGGCCTGAGAAAAAGATAATTTTTTTCAAAAAAATAAAAAAATTCAAAAATAAATAGCAAAAAAAAATTGAAAAACCTCAAGCCATTGGGATTGGTTGATGGAAAACATAGACCTAGAAGTTAGAATGCATTAGGATGTGATTTGGATGGTCAACTTTGATGAAAATTTTTTTGTTCCAAAAAATTCTAAATAAATAAAAAAAAAACCCTCAAACCATTTGGCGTTGATCTATGGAAACATAGGTCTACCAGTTACAACGCATTTTCAGGTGATTAATTAAAAAAAGAGTGAAAGAAGCAAGAAAAAAAATGAAAGAAAGAAAATCTATGCTGCAATTGTGAGTGGTGCTAAATACTAAGTAATGCACCTGTCTTGGCCCATATGCCCTCGTAGCACTAAATACTAAATAACGTATTAGCCTTGTACGATACGCCTGATAATGTAGCTGATGCACGACGATTGGCTGCTATTTTGAACCATGTTTCTATTTATGCCTACTTAAATATGTTCCCCCTTAAACATGTTCTGTTTTCCCCCACATGATAACTTCATTTGGAGTTCCTTAAAGTTTCTTCATTCTCCTAGCTCCTTGAACTTTTAGCAGTTAGCACTACATTTCTTTCATATTGAGGTATTTTCGTTTCAGTCTTTTGCATGTATGCCAATACCATCTCAAATAACATCAGTTTTGATTCATCCCTTTTAACTACATTAGGTGCGGAATAAACTTCTTTTGTTCCATACTTAATATAAATGCTGGTGGTTCTATGTGCTTTCTGCTAAATACATTGATATTTTTGTTTATAGTTATTATTTGTGAGGAGTTGACAATTCAATTTTAGTGCCTGTGTTGATTTTTCTGATTTTTTTCAGCATTTCATTTGGGAAAGATGTGATAGGAAATCTAATCAACATAAAAAGACATTTACGCCATTTTACTTTTCTTGCATGTCATATCATCAACTTCAATCACCAAAAGTTAAATATTTTATTACTCCAATAAGTTTCTAAGATCAAGGGATAAGGTGTTTATTTCACCAAAAGCCCTATTCTCAGTCTTGAAGTCTCCTCCCATAGAGGAGACCATGGGAGGAGAACTATATTGAGAATACGTTAAAAGGGCAAATTACATCATAAGAGAACTATATTGAGAATGCCTGAACAGGCCAAGGAAAAACAGAAGCCCGAAAAAAAGAAGACAAATCTAGGAGGGAACAGCTAAATCCACATTAGCAATAGCCACGTTGTCCTTCCCAACACCCGTTCTCTCTCTCTCTCTCTCTCTCTCTCTCTCTCTCTCTCTCTCTCTCTCTCTCTCTCTCTCTCTCTCTCTCGCCCTTTTTATCATGAGGTGTTGTGTGTGTCCCCAAAACATGAGTGTAACTAGCTGTCAGTCTGTTGTATTTCACACCCTTTTAAGCCTTGCAACAACGGACTGATGTGTATTAATTTCTTTCTTCTTAGATCCCAAGTTGATTTTTTCCAAGCTTACTGATGTGTATTCATTTCTATCCTCTTATATCATAAATTGATTTTTTTAGCTAGCTTTTGTGGTGGTGTTGTAAATTTTCAATAATCGTTTCTCATCTTGTACTAATTACTGCTCAATGATTTTTTGAAGGGCATCAAAGAAATGGATGGTTTGGAAGAAAAAGCAAAAGCTAGTGGTGCAAGTCAATTGGTTGTAAGGGATTTGAAGGAGGAATTTGTAAGAGATTACATTTATCCTTGTTTACGAGCTGGTGCAATCTATGAAAGGAAGTACTTGTTGGGAACTTCAATGGCCCGCCCTGTTATTGCCAAGGTAAAAGTCATCATCATTAACATTAGAGTCTTAAGGGGTCTTTTTGAGGTAGCCTGTTGTTTCTAATTCTCTACTGCTTACTTTGGGCTGTATTCTTTGTTGTGTTACAATCTAAAATGTCACTTCATATGTTTTCTAAGTTATATGCATAGTGCATAATTCAAATGAACCTTTCATTTATGTGTGATTATTGTATATTTGTGGTCATTTACAACAGCTGTTAATTTCCACTCTCCAAACAGGCTGAAACTGTTTAGTTTAGTCAGGCACCGAGTTGAACAACTTATTTTTATCTTATATGGTCCAGATTTTGGACCTTTTGTGGTCGTTTTGTTGATTTCATCCTGTTTTGGGCTGAAATGGCAGTTTTTTACTGAACAGGGATGTAGTGCAGAGACAGATGAACTTTTTTTTTTCTTTTTTAAAAGTGATGCAGGCCCTAGGGTTACCGAATCACGATGTTGGTGCTAATGCACGTGTCCACAGACACTATGATAGGTGTCTATAGAGAAGATAACACGAGGACGTACCTTCGAAGGATAAACCCAACTCAAATTCTATTAATCGAAGTATGAGAATTCCTTCTCTACAATGTCATATAAATAGGAAAAGCAAACTTAGGGCCTAAGAAAACCCAATCAAACTAGGAAAGCAATAGAAACTATCCTATTTACAACTCTTTCAATAAAATTAGAAACCTACTAACAAATAATTAGGGAAATAAAAAGGAAATAAAAATAATTCCTAAACTATCTTGGGTGGTTTTCACATGTTTCTCAAAATCTATGAAGATTTATGATATGAAACTAGATGTCTTAATGTTTGTCGTTTATATGATAATATTGAAGGATTGGATCGTGAATTGGGGCCCACAAAAGTGCAGAAAATCGATCTATGGGCTGGAATTTTTCAGAGTGTTTCACATATTTCTCAAGATCTACGAAAGTTTAAGATATGAAGCCAAATGTCTTGAGGTTTATTAGTATATGAAAAAAGAACGGCATGGATCATGAATTTGGGGCCTAAATGACTTCAAAAAAATGTGATAGGAACCTAAAGAGAAAAGAGAGATAGATGATCCAATTCGAGGTTGGACAGCCTCCTAAATCGTCCAATTCGAGGTTGGACAGCCTCCTTGTGCAAGCACAAATTTTAGGGATAAATTTTGATATCTTTCTCATTATTCTTCTCTTACTGAATAGTCATAGTTGGCTTTACATGGATAGAAAGATAATTAAAAAGATCTCCCTTACATCAAGGAAAGATCACCACATAATTAGCAAAGGAAATCCTACTACTTAACTGGGAAAGAAATCCAATCCTATTAACATACTAACTCAATGAATGATTAGACTGACAAGTCAAGCCTCATCACTTTATTCACGTTCCTAACTTACTTGCAATCTGCCTCGCATGCATGACCCACAAGGTTTAACTTGTGTGGGCCAGTGACTCAACCATCAGCCTTGTCACCCTGGGTGGGTTGGGTCCTTATCAAAATGAAAGGTGGTTGATGGGCTTTGAGCCCGTGACCTTTTGGAGGAGGAAATGAGGGGTGTTTTGCACTACCGCCTCTTCACTTGGGAGGTGTGGAATGGTTTACTACCTCTTCAGGTGTGTAAATTTGGGGTGGAAAATGGCCCCATTTACACGTGATCTGAAAATGAGCGCGACAAACACGCCCTTGTGTAAATGTTACACATGCAACATTTACGGACATAAATGAATGTGAACAAATGACCCCTTATAATTATTTATATGGGATGTAGCAGATGTAAATGAGCGTGAACAAACGACTTCTTACAGATTATTTATTTGGGATGTAGAATAACGTACTGCATTATTAATTTAGTAGACTGACTTGGATATATAGTGTTTTTTAAATTTCTGTTTTTAATATTTTTCATCTATCTCTAATTGTATATATTATTCTTTTATTTTTAATAAAATTACTTAAATGGAAGTCCATTGGCTGAAACATTTTAGTCCAAGTCCAACCAAAATAGGTCTGAAATGAAAATGATAACTATGACATCTACCCCTTAAAGCCAAAGCTTTAGGCGTGAGACACATGAAAGTCTGAAAAGATATGAGATGTCATGTTAGTCCCCAAGTCGGGCAAGGTAGCATTTGTAGGACACAGTACAAATGAACTGAATGGTGGGTGGATCAGTATGGATCCTTCTCATTAAATTGTTTCAGAAACAATGTGGCATGTAGCTTAACCCAATCTTGGGGCCATCCTACTGTGGTGCTTACATTATGCAGCTAACTCATGGTGGTTCTCAACATAGCACTACAACCAGGTTATCTGAAACATGATAGCTAAGTGCTTTTTTTCTATTGTTTATTCATAATTTTGAAAGTTTTCATTTGGATTGGTGTTATGTGGTGTGGGACTGCCCACTAAAACTCGGACTCAGTGTGCGACTTGGTTACCCTCATGTCATATCAAACTTGTTCTTGTCAGGCAAAGTTGCACTCAAAGGGTCAAAAGTCCAATTAATAGCTAAAAAATGTAAAAGATACCATATGATTTTGTTTTCTTTTGTTTTATTTTTTAATAAAAAGTCTTGTAAGTGGCGAATTGAAGGACTTATTGTGTTATAATTGTTTTTAATGAACTTAAGTGTTCATAGATGGTCAGTGCCCAGCTATGGCCATATGGCTGATACGGTCATTGAGTCATAGTCGTGGATCTTGCAGACAAATGCGATTTTATCTCCAAAAATTTCTCAAAAACTTGGTAGGCCTCCCACCGATTTTCCTTTACGTATAATCTCCACCATCCAATCCTCACAAGGATAGCCATGTTTTGTAGTTGTCTGCCTAATAAATCACACCTGATGCACTCATTTTGATTCTTTTGTACATCTCGTGAGCAGAGCGTAAGCTTATGGTTCATAAGGTAGCGCCTGGCACAAGAAGGCTAGAAAAATTTAGAGGCCTCGAGCCTTCATGGTTTGATGACCCGAGCCCACTATCCACCTGATATTGTCAACTTTGACTGAAGTCTCATGGCTTGAAAATGTGTCATGTGGGGTTAAGGGCAGACCGCACATATATGCGCAAGGTCAGGACTTGATGACATGTTTGGTAAACGTCCTCCCTAAGGATTCCTTACACTTTTCCGCACTTACATGGAAAATCCACGTTTGGTTCAGTGTGGGAAATGGCTGGAAGGAATCCTCACATCCATGGATGCA
This sequence comes from Litsea cubeba, assembly GCA_012931725.1. NCBI lineage: Eukaryota > Viridiplantae > Streptophyta > Magnoliopsida > Laurales > Lauraceae > Litsea > Litsea cubeba. The sequence goes on along the minus strand of CM022952.1, from coordinate 21,311,476 downwards.
ATTATTTCCCAGTTCAATCCCTCCCATCCAACTTTTCAAATCCACACTCGTAAAGAAAGCAGAGCTACAGACTACAGTGCTTCCGGGCAAAGCAAAGAGATATCTTTGTGCTTGGAAACCTATTTTTTGGGTCCCACAATTAACATCTGAACCGTTAATCATGTTTAAAAGGCCTAAAACGGCCATGTGGTCAAATCTCAACTGTTAATTCCCCATAGATTTTGAGATATTTGCAAAAAAAGTCTAGACCTAGGAAGCACGGACACTTCTCCGGGGCCAGAGTGTCGGTGTCCGACACGTGTCGGACACGGACACGCTCCGGACACGCTCCGACACGTGTCGGACACGCCCAAAAGAGTATCCTGATTATTTTTTTTATTTTTAATATTTCGGACACGCTGGGACACGCTGAGGACACGCTGGGGACACGCTGGGACACGCTGGGGACACGCAGGGGACACGCTGGAGACACGCTGGCCTCTTTTAATTGGAAAAAAAATAATAAAATTAGAATAAAAAATGAAAAGAAAAGGGGGCTGTTTGTAAAAGGTCATAACTTATTTGTTTGCTAAATTGATTACAAAGTTAAAATAATAAAATTAGAGTAAAAAATGAAAAGAAAAAGGGGCTGATTGCAAAAGGTCATAACTTATTTGATTGCTAAATTGATTACAAAGTTAAAATAATAAAATTAGAGTAAAAAATGAAAAGAAAAGGGGGTTGTTTCTAAAAGGTCATAACTTATTTGTTTGCTAAATTGATTACAAAGTTAAAATAATAAAATTAGAGTAAAAAATGAAAAGAAAAGGGGGCTGTTTGTAAAAGGTTATAACTTCAATGATTGCTAAATTGATTCCAAAGTTAAAATAATAAAATTAGAGTAAAAAATGAAAAGAAAATGGAGCTGTTTGTAAAAGGTCATAACTTATTTGATTGCTAATTTGATTACAAAGTTAAAATGATAGTATCTTTTAGTATATGATTAGATATATTATTAATTATTATTAATTATTAACGTGTCCCGAACGTGTCCGTGTCCTACTTTTTTGAGAAATGCCGTGTCGGCGTGTCCGTGTCGTGTCGTGTCCGTGTCCCGTGTCCGTGTCCGTGCTTCTTAGGTCTAGACCATTGGATCTCAATTTCTGGACTTTTGTGGGCCCCTTTTGCAAAATCCAAACTGTTAAATTTCATTAGAAGACCTAAGACAGCTATGAGGTCAAATTTGGCAGCGTTATTCATCATGGATCGGGGGAAAATTGCAAAAAGCTCCAGACCATTGATCTTCAACAGTGCATAAAACGTGATTCTCTTGCAGTCCCTTTTATCGTTTAGTTTTTTTTTTTTTTTCCATGTGCCCCGAAATCATGATCTGAACCGTGCATCATTCCCGGAAGGCCAAACACAGGTAACTGAGGTAAGAGTTCAAATTCCAGCCGTTGATCCCTCATAGATTTTGGGATGTTTGTGAAAAAGTCCAGATCCTAAGTTATCGGTTTTTTATTCCTGTGAACCCCCTTTGCACAATCCAAACCGTTCAAATTCTCTAGATGGCCAAAAATGGCTATGGGATGAAAGCTCCGGTTTTGATCTTTCATGGGTTTTGAAAAAATTGCAAAAAAATTATAACTGTTGGATCACACATCCTACATATGGTAGGAATCTTCTCTGTTTAACAAATATGGAACTCTCCTTAGAAATCCTCCTCTTGGATAGTTTGGTTCTAACTCAAAGGAATCCTCTTAAACAGAGGATTCATCTCTGTTTGCCAAACGTGCATTGAATGTTTCCGATGTGGGACTTAGTGTAGTCCTAAGTACCCTAGAAGACAAGCAAACAAACATGACAAGCAAACCTAGGCAAGCAGGATCTCACAATTTCCCACACTAGAAACCATAGCTGTCAATTCCATTCCGGTTTGATCCTGTAGTGGAACGTTTTGGCATTCCGTTTCAGAAAATATGCGATTGAAAAATTAAAAAAATTACTTACAATTGAAAAAAATAGCTAAAATAATACTAAAAATGCATATTCACATCACATCACTTAAATTAAAGTACACTCTACAATTGACCATTTTCTAGTTTTCACTACATATGAATGGAAGTATTATGCCTTGGCCTAAATAGAACGAGATTGGTCTGGAATTGGAACCGGAATGACCGGAATAGACCGGAAACTTTTAGGGGGCCATTTCGTTCCGACCAAGGCCAGTTCTGGCCGGAACGGAACGAAATTGACAACTATGCCTAAAACAGTGCCGTCTTCGACTCTGATACCATTCTGTGATGACCCGAACCCACAATCCACATGATATTGTTCGCTTTGAACGAAGTCTCACGGCTTTAAAATGCATCATGTGGAGTTAAGACCAGGCCACACATATATGCCCAGGGTCAGGACTTGGATGTTTCTGATGTGGAACTTAGTGTAGTCCTTGCTTGTCTCCCATAGGGGTTTGGACTACACTAAGTCTCACATCGGAAGCATCCAAGTGTTGACCCTGGGAATATATGTGTGTAGCGGTCTTAATGCCACATGACACGTTTTAAAGCCTCGAGACTTCGATCAAAGGGGACAATATCATGTGGATGGTCATCACAATGCTCTTGTATTAAGCCCGTAACAAATCCTAAGTCACCGTGTCCATCAAAACGCAGCTTCTGTTTACCTTGCAAGTGGGGCAATCTAACTCACATTTTCTGACAACACATGAAATTGTAATAAATCTTTTGAACAGCGATGCTAGTCCAAATGGTATACCTCTTAATTTCGTTGACAATCCTTCTCACCTGAACTTGTCAACTTGTTTAAGACACTCACAAAATTTATGTAGGGCAATAATATTTATTCTTCTAAATTATAAAAGGATACAACAACTGTGCTAAAAACTAGCTACCTGTAACCTGTTAAACATTAGATGATAAACGAGGGCCTGAAAAGTCTCTATTTCACGAACTGGTTTCCATAACCATTTGTCGAGCACATACCATGTTGACAGGAAAATCATCTTTGTCTACATTAGTTCTAAGATGAATTCTCCTCTATCGAACCCCTATTTTCCAAGGATAGTCATGTGTTGAACTTGTTCACAATAGAACATAACGAGTCACCATCGGTTATGGCACTTGATTCACTCATTTTGACAATTCTCTACATCTTGTGAGCAGGACATACACTTTTGTTTCATTTGAACCTCCTTGCATAAGAGGAATAGAAAAAAGTAGAATCCTCAGGATTTCTGTTTTCAATCTAGACCCCTAATTTCTCATCTTTCAGCACTTCCCTTGAAATTCAGCTTCCATTTACCTTGTAGGCGGGCCATCTAACATTCACATCATCTTACTGCAAAGAAAATCGAAATAGATCTTCCTGACAGCGTTAAGCCCCCGAATGAGATACCAGTTGAATTTCCTTGAATGAAAAGAGTCTAACCTAGCACAGTCCTTACCTTTTTTACACTGCACCATACACCCAGTCAAACTCTTTTGTTTTTTTTATCTTTTTGTCAAAGCCCTATTATTTCTTTGTGACTGTTACTTTCTGCACTCATCTTCTCTTTTAAATAAAATCTTGTGCTAGCAATTAAAAAAGATAAACATTTGTCCGTGAAAATGACCAGAAAATGGTATGAAACTGAGATACTGAATAATATCTCTTCTCTAGACAAAAACTCCCCAGTGCCGATCTTTTATAATGCCCTTCAAAGACCTCTGCATAACTTAACATACGCAGCTTAAAGAAGGTCAACAATACTACAGTTGCAATTTATAGAGGATCAGAAGATGGTCAACTTTTTCCTTTTCTCCAAAACACTTAAAAAACACTCTTTGCGTAGGTAGCTTATACTTTACATGGAGTTTGTTTCCACCTTAGCTCTTATGCCTTAGCATCATTTTCATTTTGTAAATAATGAAAAGAATATAAAAATTTGATAGTGTACAACTTGGTAGTTGCGATTGTGTTGCAGTTGCTTTTGAATTTCCTTAAAAACTTCCTATTCTGTTTTATTTTTATTATCATCTCTTCATAATCTTTCCTCGAGTTAATTGCTTGTTTTATGCAAATTTAACATTGAGCTGCATGATAAACTCGGAAATCATGGTTCCCATATTGAAGTTTTAAGTGATGGTGAAGCTAGAATCAGTAAGAAGGCTGAATGAATTAGCTTCTACTAAAGGATGATAGCTTGCTATTAATATTGTTGCAAGTTTATGAGCACATATTCAACAATTTTAAGGTGCTGGACACTGCGAAATATTCGGAAAACAAGATTTTGATCTGATGAAGTATACAGAGGGGTGGGCTTTTTTTTTTCCCTTTCTTTTTTGGCGTGTGGGTTTATGATGATGCTGTTGTTGTGGTGGTGGGGAAGTAGGTATCATGGTCACGAGGAATGCAGATGTTTAGAGACATTGTTGTAGCTTATAGAGTTGTCTGTTACCTTCTCCTTTTTTTGTTGAATATGCTTTACAATTGTTTCTGCTGCTATCTCATGTTTCATCTAATGAATTCCATTGAAAGTATGCCATGCTGGTCTGTTCAGGCAATGGTCGATGTTGCACAAGAAGTGGGAGCAGATGCAGTTTCACATGGATGCACGGGAAAGGGAAACGATCAGGTATATTAGTGTCTGCTTTCAAGGGATTATATTTAACCATGGTAATTCTTCGACTCAAGTTTGGTATAAAAATTTCAATTTGTAGGTACGATTTGAGTTGACTTTCTTTGCTTTAAATCCTGAGCTCAATGTCGTGGCTCCATGGAGAGAATGGGAGATTAAAGGGCGGGAAGATGCCATTGAATATGCAAAGAAACACAATGTTCCTGTTCCAGTGACAAAGAAATCTATTTACAGCAGAGACAGGAATCTATGGCACCTTAGCCATGAGGTACCTTTTTCACAGAACTACTAACATGCAATATGCTCCTTGTATTGTCTATTTTTATGTATGATAGTCGGTGTTTTCAAAACTCGGCCTGTTTTTATATATGATAGTCGCTGTTTTCAAAACTCGGCCCATGACCGAGTCAGGTCCTATGCGACTTGGCCGAGTCGTCGTCTTCTTTTTTTCTCCTTCTTCCTCTTCTTTTTCATCTTCTTTTATCTCATCCCAAGTCCTTTTCAGAACCCCAAATCCACACACTTTAAAACTCTAAATTTCTCACACTCATCAAGACTCCAAATCAGGAGTCATTTGCCTATTACACATGTGATAGGAATATGAGTTTTGTATATGCAAATGTTTCACATGTGAAGTACATTGCCATGTCTGTCAGAGTCGCCATTTCACAAGTAAATAAGTACATCCAGCGGTTTTTGATATATTTGGGTTTTTTGCACACTTTTCACAAATTTCTTAAAATCCATGAAGAATTATAGGAAACTAAATGTCTTGGTGTTTACCATCAATACAGGAATATTCAACAGTTTGGATCATGAATTGGGGCTCCACAACAATGCAGAAATTAGATCATTGGTTGGGACCTTTTGGACCTTTTCCCAATCTCAAAATCTGCAAAGATTTAAGATATGAAATTAAATGTCTCCGGGTTTATTAGCCATATACAGAAGATGCGACGGTTTGGATTATATTTGGGGCCCACAAAAGTGAAAAAAGTGTGGTTGATGGGGTTTCAACCCACAACCATGCTACACATCCCAACTAGTACCACTGTCTAGCTGTAGTTGCATATGTAACATTTTACCACCTATTTAGGCTTGTAAATGAGAGGCAGAAAATTGCCTAATTTACACCATTTTCATACCACCTTTATGCATCACAAGCATAAATGAGCTCAAACAAATGTGGTGATGTGTAACCACGATGCATGTGCACTACCACCTATTTAAATGAGAGGCTGAAAATGGCATAACTCGCACCATTTTTACATGTCCTTTACACATCACAAGCATAAATGAATGCAAACAAGTGTGATGATGCATTACCATCATGCATGTGCAAACAATTGCTCCCAAAATCCCTCTTTTCCCATTCTCCCTTCCTTAAAACTCCCCTCCTTCAATCTCCTCTCCTCCACCCCCGTCTTGAAGGAAAAAAAGGAAAAAAAGAAAAAGAAAAGGATGATGGAGAAGACGATGGAGAGAATGTCGGAGATGCAATAGATCATGTAGAAAAGGACGACGGCAGGACCAACTTCTACTCTGCAGTGCTCCTTTTTTTTTAGTTCCCATTCTCTCTTTCAATCTCTTCCCTTCCTCTTTCTGTCTCTTTTAACCTATGATATCTGGCTACTTGTACAGGCCCAACGTATCCGTATCGGACCGATACGACACTTGTATTGGTACTTGATATACCTTCTAGGGAACAAGTTTAACATATCCTACTTATAAAGTCCTTTATTGCATATAGTTCATTTCGTATTTTTACTTCTCACCATAAAAAATGCTATGAAGGGACGAAAACAATGATGATTTCATTGATTCAAAAGTGATCTAAAGAAAAAATTAGGACACCCGTATCCGTGTCCGTGTCCTAGATTTTTAAAAGTGAAGAGTCGTATCCCTGATCCCTATATCCATATCCATATCCGTATTTGGGCATCATTGCTTTTAACTTTACATAGACAAAAGTTAGCTTTTATTTAAAGAAAAGAACCAAAATTTAGGACCCGACTCAACCCAACCGTAGCCGAGTCGGGGGCTGAGTCAGGGTTTTCAAACCCTGATGATAGTTTCCTAAATTAGTTTGCTTTCTTTTTTCTATTATCGTTTTAAATTTTTAACATCTTCGGCATAAAATTCTATTTGGGGTTTAACATGATTTTATTGTCCAGTTGGTAGTGTAATAAAATGTATCTAATTTAATTTTTCATTCTTATAGTTATGTCCCTCACACTCGGGAGTCAGGATGTTGTGTGCTGAATAGAGTCCTCTTGGATGGGAATAATATCAACCTCATTTTTTTAAAGCAAAAAAGTCCTCATAGTCTTCGTCATCACCACCACCGTTATCGTCGTCATCATGATCGTGATCATCATCATCATCAAAGCCTGTCTCCATTCCTATCTATCATGAGCCAAATCCAACAACTAATATCAAGAATCGTGAATATTAAGTTTGTGTACTTTTTTTTTTTTTAAATGATAACTTGTATTAAAAGAAGAGGGTTTAACAATATAAATTTTTTTTTTTTTTTTTACTTAGAAGCAGCTGTGGGGAAACCCCACAAAAAGACAGCCGCCATCCAAAAAGAGCCACAAAACAAAACACTGAGAAAAGAGGGGCTACAAGGGCCCTATGACAAAAAGGGGAGAGAAAGATCCCATATCAAGGAGCAGCAACATCCCTCCAAATGAGCACAATGTTTCTGATTTTATCATGCTATGTCATGAAAGTTTGAAAATCTGATCCTTTTGAAACTACATATCGCCTCAAATGGTATAAAAACTATATATGACTTCTCAGAAAGTTGACCGAAGTCCTTAGAGAAGTCAAATGAACTTAATGTGGCGAATATGTGTAATTGGTATGATGGTGGTTCTTTTTTTTTTTCTTGAAATTGTTATGATGGTTTATCGTGGACTTTGATGATCCCGTTTTAAATTTTCATTTGATTGATCCAACAAAGTTCACCCTCAAAATACTTTCATTTTCAAAATACTTGCAAATAAATTTTTGCAACTGTAAAATGCCACAACTATCAAGAAGTTAATAGGCTTTTCCCTCTGAGAATAGAAGCTAAATTATGCTTTCTTCTATCTTTTGACATCAAAGGGTGACATTCTGGAGGACCCTGCACATGAGCCCAGTGAGGATATGTTCATGATGACTGTCAACCCAAAAGATGCTCCTAATACACCAGAGTAAGTTGCCTCCTTTCCTTCATGCACTGGTCATGATTTCACCTATGTTACATGAATGCTTCAAAATAGCAACATATCTTATTACACCTGATCATTTTTTGTGTAAAAACCATGACCTGGCTGTATCCATGGTGTGCCTCCGCCATATTCATCCTGCATCTGGGTAATCATAGGATATGACAGAGACTTGGTTTGGGCCAGTCATCTGATATTGCCCATTGTGAATTGACTATAATGACTGATTTATCCTAGCAGTCTGGTCAGTAACTTGCAACTGGATGGTTGATAATAATTAGAAATGACCAATATTTTACATTTAAATTGGATGGTTAAGATCTTTTGATCTGAGTGGCTACATTCTGTGGTTGACCACTCTGGATGATTTGTTAAGATATGTTGCCTTGGCATTTTGTACTGAGTCTCTAACTCCTGCTTCCTCAACAGTTTCTAATTGTAATAAATGTTGGTAATATTGCTATCCTAGAGTATCTGTTCATAGTGTGGGCTTGTTTTTATCTTTCATAATTATGCTATCCCAAATTTTGGATGGTAAAATGAGCTCCCTTTTCTGTTCTTCCATTGAGCCACACACAGGGGCGGAACTAGAGAGGGGCTGGCAGGGGCCATGGCCCCCTCTAGTTTTTAAAATCTCCTTTGTTTAGATTATTTGGCACTTCCATTTTGAGCTGCCCCCACCCCTCCCCCCCCCCCCCCCCCCCCCCCCCCCCCCACCCCCACCCAAAAAAAAAAAATCACTTCTGAAATCTAAGTGTGTGGAATCATTGGTTCCAAAAGTAGTGTTACACAATCTTAATTGATTTGTGAGAAAAAAAATAAACCGAAGAAAAAGAAAGGAAAAAAACGGGTAGGAAAGGGAGGAGTTAAAGGAGAAAGAATACGCTACATGTTATTAAGTGATTTATTACATAAATAGGAATTCATTGTCCATGCTATTTATTCAAAAAAATCATAAATGGGAATCTAATGATTTCTACTGAGTTAGATTAGCCAAGAGTTGCTCACACACCGTCTCCGAGTAGCAGATCTGAAATACCGTCATCTTGGGTTTTGCAGAAACTTAAAAGTTAAGAGGCCAAGTGGTAACATGTTTGTTGAAGAAAAACATAACCATCTTATAATTTTCTTACTTTAGTTATTTACACTTGGTCAAAATGGGCAACGTATCGTGTCTATCATATCCGATACTTCACTACATGTAAAATCAGTGTCCCTGCCATGTCTACGGCATGTCCCTTCCGTATCCGTGCCGTATCCGGGCATCATAGCCGTGCATGGTACAATATTAATCTTTTCAATCATTGAAGCTCACATATGAGATCTAAATCACTCAAAATTATCTTCTCCTTGTGTTCTTTATTACATAAATTCCTAAGCCAAATGGAGTTACATCCACCGTGAATTAAAATAGTCAGTTACTTTCTTATGTTTTAGTTATAGTTTTATAGTTATACCTATGTCAGAATAATTTTGATTGGAACAAAGCCTTTTTAGATGATAAAAGTTTAGTGGGACCATGTTTGTGAACACTTTAAAATTTAAATATGAGTCTCTTCATTGATATTTTTCAATGAGCATACTTAGGTGTCTCAAAAAATCCCAAATATTATTGTGAGATTTCGGTGCAAACTATGATTCGTCACGGTGGAACCCACGAAATTTGAGGGGAAGGGTCCTGCATTTGAAGACGGTCTAAATGGTTGAAATTTTTTTGGTACTTTGGCCCCTCCAACAAAAGATTCCTGGTCCGCCCCTGGCCACACAGTTGGGAATTCACAACATGAGATGCATGGTAAGAAATTTACAAAATACTACCGAGTTTCTCATAAATGTAGAATTTTGTTTTCCTTAATTATATTAATTTTAAAAAAACATCAAAGCTGTTTCTGCAGTTGACTTGATGGAATAGTTTCAGCATGATAAGAGTTTCTAAGTTATCACAAAAAATAGATTAATTTATTATCTATATTTGGGGAATTTTTTCATGAGATATTTATTTGATCATGTAGATTTGTAATTATTTTAGTCATTTTTTTATTAGAGCATGTGGTTATCCTTTTTCTAGTGGCATAATGGCAGTATGGCATATAAAAAAATATTTACATTCATCACTTGCGAGCTCGGAACATTTGTTTATACACACTGAATTTTTCTAGCCCATACTATTATAATTAAATTGTTTTTCTTTTTCCCACGCACATCATGCAGATACATAAAGATTGGACTAGTTGAAGGCCTCCCTGTATCTGTCAATGGGAAGGATTTATCTCCAGCATCACTTCTTTCTGAGCTCAATGAAATTGGAGGGAGGCATGGAATTGGCCGCATTGACATGGTTGAAAATCGGCTTGTTGGAATGAAAAGTCGTGGTGTCTATGAAACTCCTGGCGGGACTCTCCTTTTCACTGCGGCCCGTGAACTTGAGTCTCTAACCCTTGACCGTGAGACGATGCAAGTCAAGGACTCACTCGCTCTAAGATATGCTGAGCTTGTTTATGCGGGCCGGTGGTTTGACCCTCTTCGCGAGGCCATGGATGAATTCATGAAGTCAATTACAAAGACCACAACAGGAACTGTGACTCTCAAACTGTACAAAGGGTCTGCCACCGTGGTGGGTCGGGAAAGCAAGTACAGTTTGTACAGACAAGATATCTCTTCGTTTGAGAGTGGTCAGATTTATAACCAGGCAGACGCCGCAGGATTTATTCGGCTTTATGGGCTCCCAACAAGAGTCCGTGCTATGCTTGAGAAGGGTTTGTGAGGTTTCCCAAGCTTTATTTCTGTGTTTGTAGTGATGAATAGCAGGTATTTTCTAATCCAATTTTGGAATGAATGACGTCCATCTATTGTGCCATTATTTGGCTTGGATCCATTATATTCACAAAAAGAGTTCATTAAATGATTAATTGCTGGATACTTTTATCAGTGGTTGGAAAGATGAGACACAGTTGTAAGGTTGTCCTGATCGTATGTGCTAGCATAACTTGGCAAGTGTTAGGTCACCAAGTTTGGTTTTATCTCATAAAATGTGGCAGCTTATGTGGCGGCCTGGGCTGCCTGGTTGAGCCAAACAATAATTGCCTTAGCCAGAGAAATTTGGTTTTTGGTAGTTGGATTGTTCTCAACCACCCATTGTATTTTGTGGGGTCTATGGGTCTCACCAGCATGCTTATGTAAACGTCACAAATTCTTGGCACCTCACTTACCAAGTTATTGCTAGAATCTCAATTATAAGCATCAGTAGTGTGACTAGTGAGAGAGGAATATGCTTTCCTTACATCTTTGACATGCAGACGTTCCTATAGGAGGATATTTGGCCTATGAATTCTATTCTGCTGTCTGTCTTGTCTGTATCTCAGTCTTTTAGTTTTGCAGTTTTCTTCTCCTTAGCCCTTTTTCCCCTACGAAGCTGGGACAGTGGTATAGAAACCTAGGGATCAAATTCAAATCCTGGGTGCCTGTGTGAGATGAGATGTCCCTTTCCACTCAGTCATCTCATGTTGCTCCTGCTCATTCAGTTCATTGTAATGCAAGGACAATATGCAGGTACCGTACCCATATCATATCTAGCCTGCACCATCCATCAATTACCAACAGTTGCAATGCATATTCATTCATTATGTTTTTCATCAAAAAATCAATCCAACATTACATTATTTATAGGACAATCAACCTAGGTCCTAGGCTCTAGCATTTTTAAATGCCACGTGTCAAAATCTCTATGCTTTTAGATTGAAATTCCCGTGGGTCAGGACTCACGGGCCGTAGGAGTTAAGAGTTAGGGAGGACGAGGAAATTGAGAAACCTGATGAAATGCAATGGTAGGCAGATTGCTCGCCACGTGTCAGTAGTAGTAGTTTGGACCCAGTGGAATGGCAGCTTCTGTTAAATTCTGGAACATTCGGGTCCTCCTCTTTTTACCGTGTGGTAATTTTACTAGTCTAAGTATAGTCAAGTAAAGTCAAATCATAACCACTTTATTTCAAAATTCTCTCCATCATATTTAAAAAAAGTAAAAAATTAACTATCTTTATTCACTAAAAGACAAAAAAAAATTTCATTTCCCGATGCAAAAGGTCAAAAATATTTCATCGCAAACAACTACAAACAAAAAACTATCATAACCACTTATATTTTATTTCCTCTTTTTATTTCACTTCACTCCACTTAACTCAAAACTGAAGATTCATTAAAATTGAGTGGGGAATGTTCACACTACTCATCTGCCGTCCAACAGGTGGGCCCACTTGGATGCCTACTTTTCAGTGGGGAATGGGGTCAAAACAATAAAATAAAATCAACCCCATAAGGCATAAGCATAAGATGACCTTTGATTTAATGTCCATCAATTCAATTCAAGGGTGGATAAAAGTTTCATGAGAGAGTTAAAATGGGCCTGATAACATTAGGAGCTCTTTTATTTTCTTAGAGTGACTAATGTGATTATTGTGCCTATCTAAATCTCGAGTGAAATTTGTCCTTCCATTAAAATTGTACGTCATTTTGAGCCGTTCAGAGCAACTCCAACCAACAGAGGAGTCTTTTGTGCCACATAAGCCCAAACGATAATAAATAGCTGTTAGACCCTAAGTTGTTTGCAATTTGATGTCTTGCATTTGCATAATAGTCATCTCATTAGGTTCATTTTCATTTCACATGTTTCTTCTTGAAAATCATCTTTAACTCAACCTACTCATGTTTTGATTTAAACTCTTTGTTTGGTTGATTTGAACCTTGATTTTAATCATGTTTTTCTTGATGAAACAATGCATAAAGACACCCTTCAAATATGAGTTTTTAAATGATTTCAAAAGGTTCATTTTTCAAAACTTCAGATGTTCAGAAAATTGACTTGACCAGTCTGTCGGTCAAGTCATCGGTCCCTATCGGTCAACCCACAAGTGAATCAGGGTTAACCGATGACTCCATCGGTTCCCATCGGTCAGCTTATCGGATTCCATCGGTCCACCGATAGTGCATGAAATCTCAGACCGAGACTCGTCGGTTCCAAAAACAGACGGCACCTTTTTCCATGATTGTTGTGCTATCGGCTCGGCTATCGGTTCCGCATCGGTCAACCGATGAAGGACGGTCAACCGACGAATGCAAAAGGGTCAGGAGAACTGTAAAAAATATGACCGTTGCATATGACCGTTGAGCCATCGGTCAACCGACGGCTAGTTATCGGTTGACCGACAGGCATCCGTTGGACCACTTTTTCTATAAAAAGCAAGTTCATTCCAAGATAAAAAGTGACGAGAATAGAGGCCATTTTTGGTGTTTTTGATGCCCAAGCAAAGGGAATGAACTAAGGAAGCTTGTTTGGTCCAAAGGAAAAGCTAAAGCTTGATTTCAAGAATTTAAATTCTAGTAAGCTTTAATTTCCTTGTTCATATGTATCATGCTTTGGTATAAACTTTTGGAAAATGTTTTCAAGCATGCTAACTATGTTGTGTGGAATCCATTTCCCATTTAATCCTTGATTCACATGTTTTGGATTTCAACACTTGATTTCAAATCAAGTTTTGTTTTAAACTTTGTTAATCATGCTTAGCCAAAATCTTTGATTTCTTTACAACATGATACATTAACTTGTTTGAATCCTTCTTTGTTGTTTTTCATTCGTTTAAACTTTAGTTAAACCTTGCTTTGAAAACAACATAGAATATGCATCACATGTTTAGAAATATTTAGGTTCATACAACTTGTGAGATTTTGAGTTTCTTATCATCATCAAGTTAACCTTTATACATGTGATTTGCATATAGACTTCAATCATATATTTGAGTGCTTTAAACCTTCAAATACATTAAGCATATATTAATTAAGCTTATGTTTTAAACTTGATTGAAGTTTACACACACACATATCATGAGCATTCATTGTGTTGTATGAGTTTTATTTTCACTTTCATATTTGCCTAATTAAGAGGCACCCAATCAGAGCTTAATCTATTTCTCTCCTAGTGTGTAGACACTTTCTTGAGAAAGAAGACTATTGTACAGGTTATTGCTTAGCCTAAGAAAAGCATAGTATAAAGGTTGTTGTTTAGCCTAGAAAAACAACTTTGTAAAGGTTATTGCTTAGCCTATTGCAAAAGCATAAATAGTGGAAATCCGGTGGGGTGTTGAGCACAAGCCGGTAGTGGATGTAGGCATTGAGGCCGAACCACTATAAATCATTGTGCAATGGTGAACTACTTGTGGTGATTGATTAGTTTATCTTCCGCACTTTCTCACATAATCATCACTAGTTAAAGGAGAATTGAAAAGGAATTAAAATTGGCCATTAATTGTAGGTCACCCTATTCACCCCCCCCCTAGGGAGGATCCAGGACTTTCAATAGCATTTGTAAAGCCCTCTAACATAAGTGTCTAAATCTACATGGCATTTGACAGTGCATCCCCTATGCTAAATTTGGCATATGGGAAAAGCATATATCAAATCTTTTCTTTTTAATCAAATAATCACTTGGCAAGTGATAGCATTTGAAGATGTGATATTGTGCAAGAGAGAAAATGATAAAATAATAAATTGGCATCTCTCTTGGGAGAGTTGCGCAAGAGAGATGCTAAATTTACAAACTTCAATTTGTGCCACATAAGCCTTCAATTTTAATTAGGCATATTCAAATTTGACGGTTCCATTGGAGATGCTCTCTCTAAAAGAAGACTGACTCTATTAATAAGCTCACATTCCTATTTAAAATTTGAAGAATTTACGGATAAAAGCCCCGTAGAACCCGATACCACTGATGATGATGATGATGGGAAACATTCATTTTAAGCCGTTGAATATTTTAACAAGTGGGCCACGGTAGATTAAAGTCCCAACAGCCAAACCCGCTACGTGCTCTCCACACGCTCCAACGGCACAAATGTAATTTAAGACAAACCCCAGCCCTTTTTCGTGCCTCCATTTCCTTTTAAACCCCTTCTCGTCTCCACAACTAAACCCTCTTCTCTCGCTTGCTCGCTCGCTCTCTCCAAACCCTCAAAACAACCTCTGCCACTCCGCCGCCATGGCCGGAATCTGCCGCTTCAGAACGGCAGCGCGCTTCACCGTCCGCCGGCTAGGCCTAACGCCTCCAAGCAGGTCGTACGGGGCGGCGGCCCTTCAGATGGATTACGACTTCGAGAACGAGGACGACAGCGACGTCTCCGTCGGCCGGCGCCGGATCTGGCCGGTGGCGGAGCCTGCAGGTTTGGTGCCGGACCGGGGAGTTCAATGGGTGGTGATGGGGTACCCAGGCGCTCAGAAGCACGTGTACGCGGAGAGGCTGTCGAAGCTTCTAGAAGTTCCTCACATCTCCATGGGAAGTCTTGTGAGGCAGGAGCTTAACCCTAGATCTTCCCTATACAAGCAGGCATGTGTTTCAGATTTTCATCTTTTTCTTTCATTTGGGGGTTTTCTATGTTTCTTCTACAAGCAGTTGTTTCAGCTTTTCTTTCATTTGGATTTCATTGGTTCTGATCTTCCATTATTTTCTTTAATAAAGGGTTGGTTTGGTTTGGATGTTAAGAGAAATAGAATGACAGGTTGTGTATCCCAAGAAATGAGAAAAATTGATTATATCATTTTTTTTTTTATGATAGAACTGAAAAATTCAGTTATGATTGGATTTATCTTGATTTTGGAGGCGATCATCATTATATATATTTATTTATTGTTATATATATTATTATATACTTGGTGTTCCGGTGTGTGATGTTATTGCATGATCATTTCTCCTTTTCAAAATGTTATTTAGAGGATGGTTTTATGTTTGTAATTGCCAAAATGGGACAATTATCTGTGTCTTTCCAGATTGCAAATGCAGTGAATGAGGGGGAACTTGTTCCAGAGGATATAATTTTTGGGCTACTGTCCAAAAGGCTGGAGGAAGGGTATTACAGAGGTGAAACTGGATTTATTTTGGATGGGATTCCTCGAACCCATATTCAAGCGGTAAGTACAAACCGATTATGCCATTTCAAGTTTTCTATGTGTAGGATCTTATGCATCCGCTGAGCTATCATTCCTTCCAAAACCAATTGGTGATGGAAGAGGCACGACTCAATGTTTTATACAGCATTCGATATCGCACCCGCAAGCCTGTTTTTAGAGCGGTCGCAGGGAGTGGCATTATAGCGCGCCTCTGCGCCTCTGCCCAACAATCTCCCACGACTTGAACCCGTGACCCGGAGCTCTGATGCCACTTGTAGAATCTTATGCATGCACTGAGCTACCATTCCTTTCAAAATCAATTGGTGATGGAAGAGGCACAACTCAATGTTGTATATGGCATTCGACTCGTGCCCGCGGGCCTGTTTTTAGAGCGGTCGCAGGGAGTCGCACTGTAGCACGCCTCTACCAACACTATTCTAATTAGAAATTTCATTTTCCATTTTTTTATGGCTGTCTTATTTTGGAAATTAAGGCTGTGTGTTTTCAAGTAAATGTAGGACACATTTGTGTACATCCACAGTAGAGGAAAGCCACATTCCGCTTCTGCGGGAATGTGTTTTCCATCTGGAGGGGTTGGACTCTTATTTCTGTGCAAAAGTGGAAATAACACCTATTTTTTAGCACTTTGCTGCAGCAACTTACATTGCAACAAACACATACATTTGGCCAAAAGAGGAAATGACGTTCAGTTTTTGTGGAAACGGGTCTACACAAACATGCCCTTATGGCTGCATTGACTCTTTTTTTTTTCCCTTTTTGGCAACAATTAACTGTACAATGGTGTGGTCCCTTATTCATGAACTAGTGAAAATATTATTACTTTAATATCATTATTTATTTGGTTCTTGTCTAGGAAAATAAAATAGGGGAGTATCTTTCTTTTTCTTGTTATTTCCTTCTTTTTTTTTTTTTTTTGCTGGTTTGGGTGAGGGGAACAAGACATGTGAGATCAACCTACCCCGGGATCGATCCCTTAGCAGGCGTGTGGGATGGGACGCCCTTACTACTGTGTTGTCTTGAGTTTCTCAATAGGTGAGTATCCTTCATTCATTTTTTCAGCTCATCAAAAATTTCGGCTGCTTGAATTTGAGCTTTTCAAATGTTTTGAAAATGTTACATTGATTCCCATTTCAACTAAAGATTTTAATGGAGACATGCCTTGTAGAAGAGTGTCAAGAGGCGTTTCTCACCTCACATAGTCCTGCACATGGATCAGTCCATGGCTGTGTAGGTTAGTTTCACCTCTTACTACGGATCCAACATCATAATGATAATAATATATTATTATTTTTAAATTAAAATAGTGAAGACTGAGGCTGTTAATTTATTACTAGGTTGGCTAAATTTTCTTTCTAGAGAAGGTAGTTACCTTGAATTCTTTGTCTACTAACCTCCTCCTCCTTTTGGCAGGAGATCCTTGACGAAATTGCGGACATTGATATGGTTGTAAATTTCAAATGTTCAGAAGAATGTTTGATGAAAAAACACTTGGGCAGTGGGATCTGTAAGCACTGTGGACATTCTATCAACTTGAGCAATGCAGAATATTATAGTCTCAATCCCTGTTCCACAGTACTATCTACAGAGACCCACCTGAATTCTGCTCCTTCATATGCAGAGGATGCTCACAAGGAAAAACTCAGGCTCTATGCAGAACAGGTAACTCCCATCTCTGCATGACTTTATTGTTTCTTTATGATGACAAAATTAGTAGTATAATGCCTGCCTTCCCATAGCACATAGTGCAGGTCGAAACTTGTCGCAAGGTTTCTGCTGTGCTCTCTACAAATCTACTCCCATGTCAACTGCGGAGAGGGCCAAAGAGGATCCTACTGTTCACTAGGTCATAGAAATTGCTTAGTAACTCTACGTGTTTTGTGTTTTAAGAATCATGACTACTACTGTTGTATCTGATGCTCCTGCTACCGCTACCGCTACCACTTTCAGCACTACTATCTTTATTCAGTATCATGGAAAGCATTATTATTATACTAGTTTTTTCCCCTAATATTGGAGACTCTAATTCATGCACCCCCACTCACCATGGTTCAAAATATTGGCCGTTGCGGCTGTAGCGGTTGAGGCCGCTACGCTATTTTGAAAATAATGGCGCTACAATCTAAGACCTACCAGAGCCAAGCAACTTTAATATATAACATTGTTTTTCCTATTTCTTCTCTTCAATAGCCTTTCCTATAGTTATCTCTATCCTTTTATGGTTCCAAATTACTAAAATAGCAAAAGAGTGGCTGCCAGACAAGATTCAAATTTTTTTTTTTACCATTTAAAAAATTCTCACCGTGATGCCGCTACGTGATAGCCCACTATGTACCGTTTTGGCCAGTGGCTGCTATCCTCACTGCAACCGTTACTTTTATACTTGCCACTCACTACCCATGTCCCTTACCAGCTAAGCTACACTACAGGTTGGGGACTTATTATTGTAGTAGTTACCTTGATCTGAATATGGCACTCATACTTGAAGTTTCACTTGGTCCATTTGACTTGGACAGGTCTTAGTTGAGTCTTGTTCTGGGCAACTTGTTATGTATGATATTTAGAAGAAAATGATGCTCATTTGATCACCCTGAAATAAAGAGAAAGGTAGTGCCCTTTTCCGTAATATAGGAGGAAAAAAAAACGTGATAGAAAGAAAGTTAGCTCTATTTTAAAAAAGAAAAAATAAAAAAACGGAGGTAGCTCATTTTATACTTATGGAATGGCTACAGCTTTTGGTGAAAAGAGGGCACTTCTTGAAACAAAGAAATATGTTTGGTAAAATAGGCACCAAGGTGACAGGAAAATGTACTGCCTAGTAAATACTAAACCAAAACTTTTTTTTTTTTTTTTTTTGGCCGTTTTGATTGAATAAGGAGATTTCTTGTGTTAAGAGAGTGGTTTTAAAACTCAGCCCAGTAAGAGTTGACTTGGACTTGGCAAGTGGTGAGTTGAGAACCTGTGCCATGGTTGAGTCCTATGGTTTTGGGGCCCCAACACAGTAATTTGTTATTATTATTATTATTATTGGAAAAGGCTGTATGAGAGTCAGAGGCTTTTAGGGAGACACTATTCATTTGGTCTTCTTCTACTCCTACTATACGTTTTAGTATTCTGTAACATAAGATGCAGCTCACTCTTAGTGTGCTAGATTTTCTACTGCCTGACAAACTTGGATATTCTTCATGCTATTTCCAATGACCCAACTTAACATATATGGACGTTTTGCTGCCATATTGCAAAACATTCTCCTATTATAACTATAAAGTATTGCTTGTGATCATCAAAATATTCACGTGGTGGCTCTTCTGATACTGTTGGCCTCTGAAGTTACATCTGGTTTCCATTTGAGTCTCGTATTTCTGGAATGTCCATTAAGGTCAGTCATGAGGAGTTGGTGATCGCATGATATTAATAGGTTGTAGATCAATTGCATAACTAGCAAAACTAGAAAATGCAGCAACATGCTATAAACTCACTACAATACTAGAACAGAGGAAAGACTCTGGTGATCCAACAATGGTAGTGCTTTGAAGTGTTGAACTGCTCTTTGGACCTTGAGGTAAGTAAATTCAAAATGCTTGTGTTTGTACTTCAGTTGATGTCATAAGTAGACAAATTGATGGTGAGTGGAGACACTGAAGAAGTTGATGGTGCTGTCACTGTCTGATGTGTTGAAATGAATGATTTGAAGTGTAGAGATTTAGTGTGTTCCCTTTGGTTCTCAAGGAGCCTAAGACTTGAGGCTCTTAATGCATGATAGGTTGTTGCTTGTCTTTTTAACACACTGGAATTCATGACTTTTGCTTTTTTGTTTTTAATTTGCTAGGCATCCTTATTTATTTTTATTTTTTGAAATGCAACCTGTATTGATCAAAAGCTTTACATTATAAAAGAGCTATACTGAGAAGCGCTGAGAAAGATCCCCATCCTTTTTTATTTATCCGTGGGAATGGGATAAAGTTGTGTTTGTGTATGTTAGTTCTTTCATTCATATTTCAGCAGTGCCAGTACTACCACTCTTTGTGATGAATTTTTGAGTTTGCGACTTACATTGACCTTGACCTGGAATGAAATTTCACAAATTGAATGTACTTTTCTTGCAGAGCAAGCCATTAGAAGACTACTATCGGAGGCAGAAGAAACTTCTCGACTTTCAGGTGGCTGGTGGTCCTGGAGAAACCTGGCGAGGCCTCTTGGCAGCATTACACCTTCAGCACATGGATGCTGTCTCTTCTTCCCAGAAGTTGACTGTGTAATTGTTTCTACAGTTACCCTTGCTTCCGGTCCTCCTATATTATAAAGATAAGTACACCATGCGTACTGTGGAGTTGAGAGTTCTGTAGCTATAATTTTTTAGTGTTTTGGAGATTTGTAGTGTTCCGAGTTTTCCCACCTCGGATGCATGCAATTTTGATAATGCGAGTTTGTAATCTGATTCTAGCAAATTGGAAAAATATCAAGATGATAATTGCTTTTCTAAATAATCCCTTGCAATGAATATGAATTTTGCTGTGTGAATCTGTGTTTACCTTTTTCTCGTGTGAATAGGGGGTTGTAACCTTTTTTTTTTTTTTTTTTTTTTTAGAATTTATTTGTTTTTCATGTTCTTTTAGTGGGGTAAGCTCGCTGGTGTATAGAGGTTGTTCTGAACTTGTGATGACAGAAATTTTAAATTACTATTTGCTAAGCGGAGGTATTATCTTTACTGTCAGTTGAAAATGGATGTTTATTCTTGGTCCACTTATATTTAGTGCTGATGAGACTAATGGCTTCTTTTGATGCAGAAAAAATCTGAGGGGGTAAATCCTTTTTTTCACAAATGAAATGGATTCTCCCCTTTTGATTTCTACTTAAAAAGAGAGAATACTTGTCCTGAATGACCTAACAAAATGTTGGTGAAGAGATGGATGTGTGTGTTCATTTCCTAGTTATCTACTCATTTATCTTTACCTAGCGGATATTTTTCAGTTGCCATTTTCAGATCATCCAAACAGCCTTTATAGAGATGGATGTGTGCCGCAGTTATGTCCTCATCAGGTTTTTCTCCGGTGAAGATTTTCTACTTGCTGTTTTCACCATCCAAACAGTCCCAATGAACCATGGATGATATGTGCCGCAGTGTCCTTCCTTACCAGTTGGGTTTCGCAGTATGTATGGGGGCAACAATAGCTAAATCTCTGCTGGTTGGAAAAATCGCAACTCATCTGGAGTAGATAGACGCTGAAAGTTAGAAAGGATTTTCAGGTATCTATCTATAAAGCCTAAGATTTGTTGTCTAGTAGTGGGTTCCATTGCCTTTCAGGATCTGACACCTAAAATAGGTTGGAATTAGATGATCCAAACAATGGTTTGCCGTGGCTGGGACATTGACGCTGGCTATGTTGCAAGACGTATAAGGTGATGGATTAAATGACGACGACAACCACGACGACAGAATGTGTAGTAGAGTTTAGTTGAATCCTCCCTCCCAATATTGATGGGAGTGGGTTGGGGGTGAATGGATCCTCCCCTTTTAAATTAAACTAGAAAAAAAAAAAGTGGGGTCCAGCCCAACACGGGCCATAAAAAAAAATACTTAAATCTTAAAAATAGAAAAATAGATTTTAGGGTTAATAGAACTTTAAAATAGATTTCAGGGTTGATAATACATATCGGTAGGAGATCAACCATGGATGGGCCTTAAGGAAATATGGTGTCTGAGATATGTGTGTATTGTTTACGTAAGGGAGGGGATAAGAAATGTTATCAGCTTGAGATAATGAGAGGCCATATAGAGATGGGTTTATATGTTTTGGGAGAAGAAATATAAGTTTTCAGA
Source organism: Litsea cubeba (assembly GCA_012931725.1). Lineage (NCBI taxonomy): Eukaryota > Viridiplantae > Streptophyta > Magnoliopsida > Laurales > Lauraceae > Litsea > Litsea cubeba. The sequence goes on along the minus strand of CM022952.1, from coordinate 21,289,869 downwards.
ATAAGGCTTCCCTATACTAACACGTGTAACGTGGCATTAGATAGGATTCTTAGAGAATGGAGAGAGATGTAAAGGATTTTAAAAAGTGGGGCTCAATTGTTAGAGATTAGAAATTTGAGGAAACCGTGTGTATATAGAATAGAAAATTTGAGAGATCACTAACGTTCTCATCACTTTCCTTTCAAAATCGATTTTAATATTTATTTATTTAATTTTGATAACGTAGGGTTCCAGCCCTTTGGGCGAGAATGATTCTTGCGGGTTGGTTATTCGTCAGCACAGGTTTAGCTTACGATGTGTTTGGAAGCCCTCGGCCAAACGAGTATTTCACAAAGAGCCGACAAGAAATTCCATTAATAACTGGTCGTTTTGATCATTTGCGACAAGAAATTCCATTAATAACTGGTCGTTTTGATCATTTGGCACAACTCGATGAATTCAGTAGATTCTTTTAGGAGGCCTCAATGACCATAGATCGAACCTATCCAATTTTTACAGTGCGATGGTTGGCTGTTCACGGACTAGCTGTACCTACTGTTTCTTTTTTGGGGTCAATATCAGCAATGCAGTTCATCCAACGATAAACCTAATCCAATTATGCCTAGGAGAGAAAGTCGGATAAAATTCTCCTGTGGCCCCAGTGTGGTAGTGCAGTTTCGAACTCACAACCTCCAGGTGGAGCTACCCCTCGATTGTGAGAGATAAGTACATGTGGATAAATGCATTATATGGCAATAGGTGAAGGAGCCAATTATAGAAACTTAATATTAGGGAGAGATTTTAGGGAGGTCTTCCGAGGAGAGCTATGTAAAAAAGATGATGTCTTATTCGAAAGGAGTCTAAAGAAATATTTTAGAGAGAGGCTCTGTGAGAGATCCGTGAATGAAAAGATTTTTTTTTAAAAAAAATAGGATGTATGTGATGGAAGACATGGGTGTGTTACACGTCATTGCGAATCGAAACGCCAAAAGGAAGCGACAGGCTATTGGTATTGCTATAGAAAAATGGCGGGTCTCCACTTGAGATGCTCTCAATTTTAGGTTTAGGGATGTCTAATAAGTTTGGAAGATTTTGCAGCCGGTCCAAAGTAGGGGCTTATCAGATAAATGGTTAATCTTCTCTACATGCGATGCGGCATCCAATGGATGGAATGACACGACGATGCTTCCCTGTAATCTTTCGAGTCAATTGGAATCCCCTACTGTTTGTTCCCTCTGGTGATTTTTTTAAGGGGGCTCTATTGGCACCATGAAAACCTCTCTTTCCACCGGAAAAAAAAAAAAAAAAAATTCCTAAACTACTCCTCCTCCCCCATCTTCCCCCCCCCCCCCCAAGTCTCCGGCGGGGAGGGAGCCCCGGCCGGCTGGCCGGTCTCCCTCCCCCTCTCCCTCTTTCTTCCTCCCTCCCCTTCCATTTTCTTTCCCTCTTCTCCCTCTCTCCCTCCCCTACTCCCCCACTCCCCCTCCCAGTCGCGAGGGGGAGGGGGAGTAGGGGAGGGAAGGAGAGGGAGGGAGAGAGGGAGAAGAGGGAAAGAAAATGGAAGGGGAGGGAGGAAGAAAGAGGGAGAGGGAGAGGGGGAGGGGGAGGGAGAGGGAGACCGGCCAGCCGGCCGGGGCTCCCTCCCCGCCGGAGACTAGGGGATGAGAGTGGAGGGTGGGAAAGGAGGAAGGAGGAGGGAGGAAGAAAGAGGGAGCCCGCCGCGAGCTGCCGGCCGGGGCTCCCTCCCCGCCGGAGACGGGGGAGGAAGGGAAGAGGAGGGAGGAGGGGAGGGGTAGTTTAGGAAATAATATTTTTTTTTGTCTTCTAGTGCGGTGGGGAGAGATAAATATGCGATGCCAATAGCACTCCCCTTTTTTAAAAGATTTCAAATTCAGTGAACATCCGATCCCTACTGGCATCAGAAGAATGTGACCTACAAAATCTTAATAAAAGAAACTTCCACTATTCTTTAGGAATCCCTAAGCCCAAAGCCAGGGCCAAACAAGAGATAGGAATTTAGGGTTTGTAAGGATACTGGCTCACTCCTAATCATGGATGTATCATACAGCTGTCAACTGTGTAAGATATGTTCAACTGTTATTTGTACAGGTGCATTTGAGATCTCTATAATTCTTTATTGTTAGTATTAATCGGGCTTCAATTAGGCTTTTTAATCCGACTCGAGCCTGATTGACTAAATGAGCAGGCTCAGGCCTGACAAGTTTGAGATGAGTGCCACTCACTTTCAGTGTTTGGCTTGGACTAGATACATGCCTTGAAAACTCACTTTCAGTGTTGGGCTTGGACTAAATATAGGCCTTGAGTTTCTAAAGTCGGGTCAGGCCTAATTATAAATCAGCCCAGTCTGACCCAGCCATGAACACCCCTATTCTCTCTCTCTAATGTTACAAAAAGCCATAATTTTTTTACAAATACAGATATTTACTAATATCCACCTCCATTAATTTGATAATCTTAATCAGGATTCCTGGAATGGCAGTCAAAGGCTGATTTCCAAATAACTGAATAATTTCAAAGAGTTGTGGAAGTACTGACAGCACCTCTTAACCTGCTTTAGACTAAATGTCAAGCATTAGCCTGAAAAAACCACCAAGACAAGTTAGTTTTACCAAGATTGACTAACTGGGTTTAAGCTGAAATCAGGTTAGTCATAAGGACATTTTCATCCTTTTACAATACAAAAGTATAATAATATCCTGAATTATATCAAGTGGTAGAAAACTATTCTTTCATTGCCAGTCAAGTTGGTTTACACATATGTTAGATAAATGACTACGCAAACATAATTTTCAATAAATTTTCATACAAAGTTGGTAGCTTTAACCAGCACAAGATGCAAAATGTCATTACAGAACAGTGTTTTCTTACATCTCATCTCTTATATCAAAATGCTAATAGAACATTTTGGACAGTGAGAAATTGCCCAAAAAGAGAGAACTTTCTTTTTTACAAAAATATGTATAAAGAGAGCATAAAAAAAGGCATCTGATATTAGCTAATCCCTCCATACCTCACGGAGGAGCTGATATCTGAATGCTTTGAGGCCGCTGCTTTCTTTTGTTCTCCAGTCAGCTGTAGAGGTAGGAGATACCTGAATGCCATCGATAAGAATTGAAGTCAAGGGTGAATCCAGTTCATCGAGCTCATCATCACTAGTTTGACATTTCCTAAGTACTGACGATCTGCTCCTCCTCAGCTGAGAATGGCTTCCAAGGTCCCCGATAATAGTTGAGACTGAAGTTGCAGAAGGTGGGGAATAGTGAAGAGGAGAGGCATCGCATGGGAAGTGGTTGATTGACTCTTCATTAACCTCAAGGGGGTCCTGTGACAAATAGCAGGTCAAGCAAGGCAAAAAAGAAGTCCCCGGGATTGAGTAAAGATACTCTGAATTAATCAATTTTCAAAGGAACCTCAGACTTAAGTTCATGTAAAAACACCTGTTTAGATGCACCCTTTCTATGCATACATGCAAGAATGTATGGAAAGAAAATATGTAGGACTGCTGACCTTGATTGAGTCTGAAAATTAATAGCAGACTGACAAAGCCAAAAACATATCAGAGCACATGAAATCCTTTTTCCTTTTTCTCTTTTTATTTGGTAAGGGCAACTTTCATTTATATATAAGAGCACACGGAATTCTACCAAGCACTGAACACATCATTCTAGAAAAGCTGTCCATCATTCATATAAGTTATGCACAAAACGCTTGCAACCTACAAGCAATGAATTGCCGAGGGGAGCAGGTAAGGAAAAGTTCAAGCACAGATGGTGATACATTTGTAGCATCCGTATGCAAGCAATGGTGCCAATGATCGAAGGATAAATTGGAGAAGAGACTGGTGCAAGAAGGGTGTGACATGGCTTGAGCGGACCACGGACCATCAGAGAAGACCATTGGCTACAGGGCACACTGGGCTGCAGAGAATGCAAGATTCAGGGAGCGCACGAGAGATGCAAGATGGTGGTGCTGTCCAGTGTGGGCATGGGATGGGTAGGTGAATGGATCAGGTCCATGCAAATTATCATATGCTAACTTAGCGTGGTGCCACTGGCTAATTACATGAGGAAACAATCAGGTTGCAGATGAGTTTCGGAACAGGTTGCACACTTGCTTGATTCAATAGATGCGCACGGTGGTGTAGTTAAGTGACATAGTGGAGGGTAAGCCAGAAGATGTTTTAGTTGTATAGGAATCATGATTCAAAATCGCGGTATCAGTTGGGCCAAAAAACCGATACGGTATTGGTATTGGTCGCGGTTGTCGCAACGTGAGTTTTTTCGATCCCAGAAAAATTTGAAATTTTTTTCAAAAAATTTAAAATATTATAAAATGTTAGAAAAAATATTTTTCTCCATTCATACCAACTATAAAGAAAAATATCTATAATATCTTGTATCGTTGTTTCATCTTTCTGTTAAGTTTTCATATTAAATCTCTAGGGCCAAGTTTGATAAATTATAAATACATCAATGTAACCTATATCTAAAATCAAAATCACTCAAAATAACTATCATCCCTTATATATTATGTGAAATTTCCTACTTTGATTGTATGGGGCCCATATTGAGCTGATCAATATAATAAGCGACCGACTTGCTATGGGGCTATTGGAATAAAAATGGTTGAGGGCCCATTGATCAATCTTAATATTTTACTTATATATTTTTATAAGTGATCAATATGAAGTTGGCCTAACTTTTAATGGAATAAAAATTATAGGGTTGATTCAAGAGAGATTTATTTTAATTGGTTAGATTTTTCATGAGTGATGAGTGAGCCTTATTAGAGAGCACAAGTTTTAAAAAAGAAATTATAAAACTTCAGGTGTGAAAATTTTAGGCCCCAAAATGGCTTACATAAAAAATCCAAATTGCTCGAAATTAATTGCCCTTTTATGCATGGGGTCTGGCTAAATCTCACTTTAAAAAGTACCTCTTCTCCACATCTTACGTTTTCCTAAAATCTTTCAAATGCATAGATGGGTGGGGATTGGGCACTTTCAAAGGGAGGAATAACATATTGATGAAAGTATTAACTCTTGCAGTCTTAAAAGGGGTATTGAAGGAAAGAAATAGTATAGTAGGATTTTTTGACAAAGAACAGGTAGTATAGAATTTTGAGGCAAATGTTTGGTATCTTGTCTTTGTGAGGAACAAACCTTCGCCTTCAACCTAAGGAGTTCCATCGTATTTCTGCCTACAAAGAGATTGAAGATATTCAACTGATGGTCCTTCCATAGAATCCAATGGAAGGGAAAATGAATACCTCCAACTTCTGGCGGGTATAGTCACTGGATGGGAGCTCCAAGGGTAATTCCATCCCATCCAGAATGGGCGGGATAATAAAAAGAGAATCTTAGGAAAATTATGTTTAGCATTCATTGGCTGAGCTGGTGTCGGTTCTTGCAAGAGAGCAGAAATTCTTTGCATTTAAGGAACGGCTAAAGTTTCTTTCTTCGCATGTCCATGGGCTAGTTCTTGTAGAAAGTAACTCAAGAAGTGCTTTCATTTGGGCATTAGTGGAAAGAAAATTGGGCCTTGTGGTTCTATATCCTTTATGAGAATAATGCCCCACAAACTAGTGCATAGTCATGCTGATTTTTTTTAGTAAATTAATGGCAATCACAATAGTGATGAGCATAGCAATTGATAAAAGGTGCTCCTTGTCACAACATGAGGTTGCAAGTTCAAATAATATCACCTACAAGATATATATGTAGAGAGAGAGAGAGAGAGAGAGAGAGAGAGAGAGAGAGAGAGAGAGAGAGAATTTGCAGACATGTGACTGATAAGAGAAGAAAAATAGAAAGTTGAACATATTGAAAGGACCAACCTCTAAATCTAGTGCCTCCAGCACAATATCAGGGATTGGGTCTGGACAAAATTCATCTGGAACAAAGCTACTTAGGACCCGCTTGATCAAGGGCGCACCAAATGTAGGACATACCTTCAGAAATTGGAATTTAGGACAGTGAGACTCACAGCAAAGAAAAAACTTGAAAAGATTGAAAAGAAAACTGCTGAGTTAAGGCGGTGAACCTCTCTCCTGATGGACCCATCCAAAAGCATGTCCTTTGGCAGCATCAAGAGATCGCTCAGCGCGTTAAGGAGAAGGAAAGGTTTAAAGGATGCTGCAGAATCTTGTCTTTCATCATCACTCTCATTTCCATCTATAAGAGAGTCATCATCATCGATGCCAAAAAGGTCTGTAAGCCACCTAGACCAGTTCCCAATCTGACACCCACAAAAAAATACAAGATCATTAAATCAAAAGACCAGATTTTTGTTTTATCATTTAAGAAAATTGACACAAATCTGACATTTTTTTATGCCCACTATTCTTTGAGTCGTCATTGATCATTTTAACTGGGAGTCTTTTGAGTTTTGAACAATGGTCAATCTTACATGTCAAAAAGAAAACTGAATTCCAGTTCATGTTATTTAAACAACCCAAAATTACAAAGGTCAGACATAAAGGAAAGAGAACAGAGAAGCAAGCATTTCAGAACATAGACAAACACAGAATCATGCTTACAGGAGTGCAATTACATAGAATGAAAAGCACATATGCCCCCAACAACAAAAAATAACGTAATATAAGCATAAAATTAGTTTGAAAATAAAAGATATACATACAACATTTTTCAGTTGCGCACCAGCACCGAAGCTTGATTTCCCAGCAGGAATGGGGAGTACTCTGGGATCACTGATTGGGTCAGATACAGGGTCTGTTGGCATCTCATCATCTGATTCACGCAGAATAGCATTGAACATAGCAACATCTAATCTTGCTACACATTGTTCCATGACCTGATAAAATATTTAAAGACAATTATGTATTGGGCTCTTAAAATTAAAATACATATGATCTGGATAGCAGTGTTCTCTTAGTCTGTTGCAAACTGAAAACAACTGTTTACATGGATCATAGGTAGTCAAGATAAAAGAAACATAAAGAAACTCTGGCAAAGGAGTCAGATGCACTTTAGTAACCATGAAGGAAAATATCAGTAGCATTATGCATTATTCTGAAAATCAAACTCAAATTGCAAATTGTTCAAGGGGTTGAAACGAATCGTACTCTGTATTGTAAGATTTTCTATTTTTCTTGTAAAGAATTAAAAAAAAAAAATAGAAAATCTAAAAAAATAAGGAAAAAAGTAGTTATTCATAATCCGTCCATTTCATCATTAATACAGTGACACATAAGATTCGATACATTCATAGAAAGAACATTAACATATACTAATATGATATATCATAAATGATATATGTGTCAGATAGTTAAATATGTTCGAGACATAAATGTTTTAAGGAAAAAAGTAAGGTAGGATGCAAATTAATTTTCTTGAAAAAATAAATAAATTATTAACATTACTCTTGGACCTGAAGAATTGTTTATGAAGAATAAATTGATATATTTTAAAGAATGCAGGACAAAACTCCATAAGTACAATTGAGTGCCTCAGTCATATACTTATTCCTTATTTACATCTAAGATTTCCCCAACATCCCACAAGTTCTTAAAAGGTTTCATTAATCAATAGATAACCTCTTAAAAATAATAAAAGAGTAAACAATTATTAATATTAGCCATTCGGCTGTTACTATTTCTAGACAGACAAATCACTTGAATCAAAAGATTTCATTAAACAAGTCTCAAATTGTAAGATTCACTTGCAAATGGAATTAGTTGCATAGCTACAATTATTTTTCCACATGATTGCATACGAATCATAGGATTCAGGATGCAAATCATAGAATTATGACAACATTAATATTTTATGTATGATAAATCACATATTGTAAATTATCCTGTGGCTGAGTTGCATGATTACAAATTTGTATGATGAAATTTGATATCTGTACGAGCTGATTAAGCAAATCCAAAACATAGGATTCATGGGCTTAGCATAGATTCAAATGAGTTCAAATATAATTTTATTTTTAAACAGAAATGATGTGAAAAATAGCAATGAGAAATTTTACTTTAAATATCAATTAAATCAATTTTAATGTCTTAGTTATATTTCAAAAGAAGAAAACATGTAATAATATTTTATCTACTAACATAGAAAAACGTTTAAACTCTAAATTAGTAATAGAGAAATGTATAACAAATCCAAAGCAGTGTTGTATTTGAGACACATTTGACATGGGGATGTTGTTCATTTCAAAGAATCCATACATCGTAGTCCGCAGTAACTTTTTCTTTATTTTCTTCTTTTGGAAGATCAACTATGGAATCTATCTTCTCACTTGGGCAATTAATGGAAAAATGCCAAGAGAAGAGAAGAATCTTTATATGATCTCCGCCACTCTAAAGAAAGCCTACAATAGGGTATGTAGGGATTTATTTGATGATTTTTAAATAATAGGAGTGTTGCAAGAGGTTATATCGACATCATTAAGGATATGTATAAGGGAGCGATAATGAGCATGAGAACTACTTGTAGAGAGATATGTGGGTTGCTAGTGACTATAGGTTTGCATTAGAGATAAGCTTTAAGCCCTTATCTCTTTCTATTGATTATGGAATAGTTAACTGCTCATACTCAGAAGGATATACCTTCGTGTATGTTGTTTGTAGATGATATATAGTAATGCAAAATCCTAGGGTTAGGATTTGTGTGAAAAGTGCCTAAGCATAATAAAGGTCTCCGCAGAGACTATCACAAGAGGATGTACCTCAAAGGAAATAAAACCCACAAAATATTATTAAAATTCTTAACTATGATATCCAATCTCTACAATGCCATATAAATAAGAAAAAAACTTAGGAACTAAGACTTCTAATCAAATTAGGAATTACCCAAATTACAACTCATTAAATAAATTAGAAAACTAATGACAACAAAAATAGGGAAACAAGAAACAAATTTCTAAATTTGCTTGCATCCACACGTGAGGCCATGGGTCTACCCTGCATCATATAGTATTTGTGGACGAATGGAGAGATGGTGTGAATGCAAACTTGAGAGACAGCAGGAGGCTTTAGAATCTAAGGGCTTTAAAAGAAGTTGTACAAAAACAGAATATATTGATTGCAACAACAGTGGGAATGAGCAAAAAGAGCTGAAACTATTGTGAGAATCGAAGCTCAAAAGTTATCATAACTAGAGTCGTTCTAATGCCTTGCCTCTATAATTAAAAAAAAAAAAATGGGGGATTTTGAGGAGGATGTCGAACATAGGATAAGAGCTAAACGGCTGAAGTGGAGACTTGCCCTGGAGTGTTTTGTGATTAGTGAGGAAAAGCTTTACAAGACTATGACCTTTGGAACATAATATTGGCCAATTAGGAAAGAATATATGCAAAAAAAAAAGACTACTGCGGAGGTGAGACTGTTGAGATGGAAGCGTGATAAAACTAGGAAAATACAATTAGAGATGAATGCATTCGGGAGCATTTAGGGGTAGCATCAATGGATAATTAATAAAGACTCATTTGAGATGGTTTGAACATGTCTAACACAAGCCAACAACAGGTGCTGGTGGAAAAAAGTTTCTTGAGGCATGTTGATGGCCCCTTGAGAAACAAGGGTAGGCCGAAGAGTATATGGATGGAAGCAATAAGGATAGATTTGAAGAAGTGCAACCTAACCAAGGACTTGGCCCAAGATTGGCCATAATGGTGAAACAGAATTCATGTAGCTGAACCCAAGATAGTTGGGGCAAGCTTTGGTGGTGGTTGTGGTGATGATTCTTTTGGAAGCTAAAATATGATTTTCAAAGATCATACAGATTTCCTTTTTCACTTTCCTATTTACTTTTTATTTACCAGCTGGGTTCTCGTCAATAATATGAAGAGAAATGCATGAAACCAACTCAGCCAGGGGTGGACCCAGGCATTAAGTTTTGGGAGCCGCCACCCCATCTGACCTGGAAATGAGCCCACTTTAATTTGAAAAATTGGCCCTTTTGGTTTCAAATGACTTGGAAATAAGCCAATGCCTCATCAGAAAAAAGCATCCACCCCCCTCAATTGACAATATAACGAAGAAAGTAACATTATGGCCATCATCTGCCCCCCTCAAATGAATCCTGGGCCCGTCACTGTTACATAGCTAGGCTTCCATCCAAGTCGTATCCCTAAGAATGCATACACATGTCCATTCATGTTGTAGTCCAACCCATATTTGAACTGTTTTATGTCCCTGTACCCTTGCAATATTAGACAGTAAAAATGTGCCCACGTAGTATCATCAAGAAGTTTGACATACACACCAATCTAGCCAGCATAGGCAAGCAGCCACACTCATGCCCCCCAGCTCGAACAGGACAAATCCTTTCACAGGCATCCTTAAAAGCCTTCTTCCAGTGGTTGATAGAAAAGTTTCCCTGTTGTTGTTCACTCATACTAGGTTTCTTTCCATAACTTTTCCTTGAGAATGAACCTAGCTTATCTTCACTTCCCTCCTGAGTGGCAGATTGCATATGGGGAGTCAAAGTCTGGAGATGACAGAAGAAACCTCATCAACAGACATCAAGAAGCATTTGCAAATCACTAAAAGCTTCCAACTGGACAGTAAACCAAACAATAATAATCCATGAAAGTAAAAGAGCATGAGGATTTTACCTGCCACCACACAGATTCAATGATTCGAGAGAAAATCCAGGCTTCAATCTTTTCTAATGCAGTTGTAAATGTTTGTGGGTCCTCCCAGTCATCGACATTTATAGCACACTTCTTTTCTTTCTTATTGAGACCAGGCTCCCATTTCAATGAAGACAATTTACTTTCTGCTCTCTTCGCAACGCCATTTATTTCAATGTGAGGTCCAGCTGAAACTGGTTGGTGCAAGTCCCCTGCAGCTTCTGTGATAATTGCTCTTAACACAACCGAATTTGACAACCAGAAAGTTAACCTGCATTGAGGATACATTACTAATTTACTATCAAATGTCTAGCCCAGTTTTGGCATTGGCATTAATAGCAAATAACTTTCATATATCTTTACACAACAGGAGGACATATGAGCTTTAGGGCACATTCCACTGTTTCCTACAGGTTTTATGTTGAAAAGGGGTGGAACAGTGTCATGCGCTGGTGGCTCATCTGGTGAGAGAAAAAATGTAGTGGGTGGTCGGTTTTCTGAAGAAAATCATTCTCTACCCTCCTATGGTAAAGAAATCCATGGTCTCGTCGTGTAGATACCCATCCTTAACTTTCACACTTCTCACCATTTTAAAATGCCGAAAGGCGAAAAGCCTTCCCTTTCCATGGAAACTGTTAGGAAATGATGAATGTGACCTTAACATAACCAGTTTGCCAGACATGAAACTGAAAGTGCTGCAAATGGCAGAGCATTATGCAGTCCTGTTATGGGAAAAGCTTTGAAAGATGCATGTAAGAGTTTTTTTTTTATAAGAGTTTAGATATACCTCGGAACATCATTTCCACATGCTTTTGCAACCAAAACTAAACCTGACACTGCAGTTCTAGCTGCACCTGCCCTCCTTTCTCTGGACCCTTGTTTGGAAGCGTACAGATATAGCCTAGATAGCCGCCTAGCAGGTGCATGGACCTTTTGTACTGAGCTCCCATGCTCAGCAACAATGGAGTAAAGGCCAAGCTCAACTGCAGCAGACTCTCTCAGCTCTGCCTCTAGTGTCTTTATTCTCCTCTCCAATTGCCGAATCTTGTTATCAGAAGAGCTGTTATGTGTCTCTTTGGAAACACTCTTAGCTTTCTCTGAAGCAAAACTCCTACTTTCCCGAATTTCTTTTGCTATATTGGTTATAATTCGCCTAGAACCATAACGTGCATTTTCTAGCATATTAATTTCCATTTCATCTTCATCTTCTTCCATATAGTTATTATCATTCACATATGCAAAGCCCCCAGCTAAGTCCTGCGATGACCTTAAAGAGAACTTCATGTGCTGCAGTCTATCATTTGTAAAGGAATTTCCCTTCACCCCAATACCTCTCCTGCTCAGTGAAAGCGGATCACCACCAGATAGTTTTTTAAGAGAGTCCTGTGAAATTCTACCTTGCTGATTAACTTGTGTTTCTTCCGAATTTGCTACTGATGTATGAGATGAATTTCCTGGAGAGTGATGAATCATATCTTCAATTTCTGTTGAATGAGGTTCGTCATCCACAAGATTTCCGGTATGTTCATTTACCACATGCTTGTTTTCAGCCATCTCTTCCATAATCACCTGGTGTCTACCATTAGTGTATGCTCCTTCTGCTGACCCATTTCTTCTCTGTCTCCAAGATTTTACTTTTCCATCTTCACCGACTTCAGATTCAGCAGCATTTGTAAGGTCTGGCTTCTCCTCCACCTTAGGATCTCTATTTGAAGATTGCATGTTCCCACTGGTGTTTGTTTCTTCTATTACTGGATTTTGAGCAGCTTCTTTTGTTTCAATTTTGCTGTCCACGGCCCTTTCAAGAACCTCCACAGCCAAATTATCCCGCTCAATGCTTCTTATTTTGTTAGTACGCCTAACCTCCTCTTCTACATCTTCATATGCTTTGGACGAGGAAGAAATTTTTCTGTGTGTGACTGATTTCTTTGGGCTCATGGTTAAGGTCCTCTCAGAATTTGGTAAGGTTTTGTCATTTGCTGGGCTCATGGGACCAGTGGATAAGTCTACTGATGAAGGTTGAGATGAGCTTCCATTTTGGTGGGTAAAATCTTGGTTTAAGGCATTTGCTGTTGAAAGTGACTCTGGCTTCTCAGCTGAGTTTGCAGATACGGATTCCAAAGGCAAAGGCAAGTCACGTACTTCATTAACGTCTCCTGTGCTGTCCTTTGAAGCTTCCAATGTGTCCTGCAGGGGAATGAAAATCAATCATTAAGTCATCTAACTGTGGATCTGAATGATAAATCCAGAGAATCAATCTGTAAATCACTAAATTGTGATAAATCTACAAATACAGAAGAAACTCATGACGATCCTGGAATGAAATTATTGAAAATAGACCAAAGACTGCTGATAGGAATCAATGAAGTAATGAGATAGACATGCTTGTTTGTGGAGTCTCGAAGAACACCAATTATATAGTGTTAGGTGGAAAAGTAAAACTCACAAAGCCGACCAATATAGATGGGGCAAGGCTTCAATGACAACAATGATCTGACCAGACTGATTTTCCAAAATATAATCCACAATGAGACTTTCATCACCCTATTCCTTATGACTGGCATACATCCAAGTGGTTACGCAAAGAGTTGAAAACTGTTGAGGAGTGGGCTCCACCCAAGGGGGAGTATTGAAAAGTATTTATATTGCCTCTACTAATACCTCGAGGTTTTGGTAGGAATGGCGAGCTAAAGAAACTTGATATGGTATCAGAGCCAATTATTCGTGAGCTCGAATCCTAGAAGGAATGACTCGGCGTGAAAAAAAAATACGCGTGTTGCTAGAAGTGAGTGTGCCCCTTCCACTTAAGGGGGAGCGTTGAGGAGTGGGCTCCACCGGCTCCACCCAAGGGGAGTATTGAAAAGTATTTATGTTGCCTCTACTAACACCTCAAAGTTTTGGTAGGAATGGCTAGCTGAAGAAACTTAATAAATAATAAAAACCTTTTCACGTAACGTTCTTTATATATAATGTGTACATATGTGTGTGCATGCGCGCGCGTGTGGGTTATGTTCTGCTGAGGGGTTAAAATCTAAGCCCCTTGAGGGACACACTAGTATGCATGCTAATCATGGGGGTATGGTATGATGGAAAGGTCTCGCCAAAAAGATTATTCTAGGAAAAAAATCATCTCAATCAGATGATGACGAGCATCGATTTAGGGGCCTTAAAGTGGTTCCTTAAGTCACATTTTTATGAAATTCAATCCAACAGTGGATATAATTCAGATTATTGTCAAATTAGGGTGAGTATCAATTCACTAGGGGAGAGGGGAGCTGTTCGTTAGTGTGAGCAGCTTGGATTGATCATTGGGGGGTCCATGTGGTAGTAAAAAAGTTCTCTTGCCCAGCACAAAAGGTACCTCTTAGCAAAATACATATAATTTATTATATATACGTATAAACAACAACAGCAGAGGCACCATTACGACACTATGTCTTCCAGTAATAACGTCATGTCTATGACATAATTGTCGCGAGATTTGATGCATAATGGAGATACCCTCTCCGTCTATTTATGATCCAGGCAGAAGACAATCTAAGAAATATATTCATTAAATTACATTTATTACCTTACTAGATAAGAGTTAAAAGTTTTTTTTTTTTTTAAATGGTTGTTTAAACAGAAAAAAGAAAAGAAAATAAGAATGTAAAATGAATACCTTTTCTTGCAACCGCCCAACATTCATGGTATCATTTTGAGTTGGTGAGTCTGTACGAGACTCAAAAGCAGATGATGAGATAGTCAGGGATGAATGTGATGAAACATCGTCATCAGTGAAAGAGGCAATCTCAGCTTCATCAGCATACTCTTCATTCATCAAGGCAGAAACAGATTCCTTACCATCCTTCTCCAGAGACACCTGTTTCGACAGGCTCTCCCTCGACGAAGTGCTGGTGCTGTCCTTATCAAATGGTTGGATTTTAACATACAGGATTGGCTGAGCCGTGTTCCTAAAGCTTCTCTTGCAATTCATAGGGACACTCAAGATCACAGTTTCTTTAATGATACCATGATCTGATAGGTCTATTACAACACCTCCCAAGGGCTGCCCTTTCACTGTTTTCTCCCTGCGAGGCTCATACAAGTTCAACTCCAAACAGTTTTTCAGAAACATGTCAGCGTTGCCACCTTTTGCAGATACTTCCCTACATAAAGTAGTTGTAAGCTTAAATGACTCATTGAATTCAATTTTCCCATCCCCAACACCAGATCCAATTGAGGGAACCACAGGGTTTAAAGACCCAGAACTCCGATCACCATTTTCCCATTGCAGCACTACAGAACGCAGAGATTTCAGAGATTGAGATGGCGGCCATGGTTTGATCTCCTGTACATGGATGATATAATTAACCTGGATGGAAGCACCTTTTCGGTTCTTTGTCCTTAGCCCAAGTACCATTTTGGATCAATACTTCCAAAATCCCACACTTGTCTCCTACATCTGTTTACATCTTATGAATTCTTTGATGTCCAGAAAAGAATTTCATAAGGCATGGATGAAAACAAAATCTTTGTTACAAATCAATCATACACAAATGAATAGATTAGAAAACCAAGCTAGAAACTAGAAGAGTTCTGGCAAGAAACATGCTTTTACATTAAATGACATGATACCGTGTTCACGCCGTGGTTCAATTATTTGATGAGCAAAAACAATGAGAATCCCTACAAAATATTCAAATTTAACATGACATTTATCCTCGAAAAATTTGCAATAATTTATGATGCACGGATACTTCAAAATGGGCAACTTATCATGTCATATAGTATCCTATACTTCACTTTTTATGTGTAAAATCCGTGTCCCTATTCATGCCGTATCTGGGCATCATAGGCATAGGCAGAAATTATAATTTCAATTAGTCGGAGTAATAGAATGAAAATCAGAAATCATGGTTTCACTACGTTTCGGCTCATACATAGTAAAAGAAAGACACAAACTGGGAAAAAAAATGCATAACAGAAGGGGTTAAAGTGGCCAAAACCCCGCTAATTTTCTGCTCGTTATGATAACATAAAAAAAATTCCTACAACCACACAAACGGACATAAATATGAAAGAAGATGCAAAATGCAATAAAATTCGCTGAATGTCTGCTCACATTAGAGTAAAAATCAGCCAAAGAATCTCATTCTTCATCAGAAAAACCACTACCAACATTTGTCCACCGAAGAACCCACAAAGCTGAAAAAGAAAAACAGCGAACAAACAGGAATCGCAGCTAAAATCTTCCCCTGCATTTATGTTCATTCATGACAGAAGACACTAGAAACGCTAAAAATCAGAAAAACCGCAATTAACTCCCACCATAATACTAAACTGATCGCAAAAGCAACCTCAAATCAAAGATATTCGACTTCAAATAGTAGAATATCAGTCAACAGTTTCATCAGAGCATCTGATCTACTTACTAACAAGTAAACAACAAAAAAAAAAGAGATATTTTTACCGTTAGATCACCAAATCGCACCACAGAAACGAGAAACCGAACCTGAAATCACAAACCGCAGAAATGCAATCCGATTTCAAACGGATTTGAGCACAAAAAAGCCCAAAATTCTCTTCATTACAAGTAATCTATCATCAAATCCACGAAAAACTGCGAAAAGAATCTACGAAAAGACCGATCGCAGAAATGCAATCGGATTTCGAACGAATTTGAGCACAAGAATCGCAAAAGTCTCGTCATTTGAAGTAATCTATCATCAAATCAACAAAAAAATCACGAAAAAAAAATCAAAGAAAGAGTGAAGATGGAGTGCTTACGGATGAAACACTCGAGAGTAGAATCTGAAGGAAAATGCAGAAGAAACTGAAGATGATTCCATGTGTTTCTTCCGGTTTTCTCCATGGCTGAAGAATCCAAGACAGATAAGAGAGAAGAGAGAAGAGAGAAGAGAGAGAATATCTGACAAAAGCTGTACAGAGAAAGGAAGCTTTAGTTATATATTATTATTTTTAAATAAGATTGAGAAAAGAGAGGGGGTTGGGGGGAAATTACTGTTACAGATGTTAGAAGAGATGCGCGCGAAGATGATAACTGGAATGAAATTATGTGAAACCATACGTGGCAATTTTGATTGGTGGAAGAGATCTTGGCCATTCATCTTGTGGGCCACACATCTCATCCGTTGAACACAGCTTCATTTCTCTATTTTTTTTATGAGTCTTGGGATAGGCTTTAATCTAGGGTCACGGGCAGGAATGAAACTCCACAAATTAACATCCGTATTGAAATCTAAACCGTTTAAAATAATGAGTCGAGATCTTCTTTGGTGTAGCTATTACATTACTCTCATATAATATAATAGGAACTCTATTGTGGGGTACACATAAAGATCATCCTGACTGATTAAGATGAATTACATCCCCTCCAATAACATATCCTCAGGTTTTAGATAAAAAAAAAAAGGATTCTACCATCTTGATCGAGCATTACAATGAAAATATAATTTAAACCACATTAATGCCTAATTATGTTTTTGCTAGGTTCTTAATGACATGGTGGGACCCATTTATTTTTATATGGAATTTAAGGATATGCAGTTGGAGGGAATGAGATTTATCTTGAATGATACAAATAAACTCTAAATGAGCCCCGCAATGGAGTTACCTAAAAGGGTTAGACGGTTATCATGTAATAATAATGATGATCTAGACTCCAAAACAATTGTCCTAACAAGATAAAGACGCGGGAACCTAAAAATTTACATTGAGTTTTTTCCAATTCAACAGCGTTGATGAAAAACATGATAATAAACATGCATGAGTTGGCGTTAAATCACTTTTTTTTATTATCAAATAGGTAATCCAACCATGGAGAAAACTCATATTAACATAATATTTAGATGATATTTCATAAAATTAAAATGCATTTATTTTGTACGGTTCCAATTTTAAATTAGTGACCACATTGTAAAACTCTACTTCTCTAACTCAAGATTTCTCCATGTTAAAATCACATAGTACCCGGATTCCTTTTTTTTCCTTTTTTATATGCTGCAGCCTTCCATCCGTCCATTTTTCTCATTTAAAAGATAAACAAAAGTGTGGTGTGGTCCACCAGATGGTAATTTCTTCAAATACTCAGGCAGTTGGTAAGCTTTGAATGTCCAAAAGATGTGGGTCCCACATAAATGGGGGCAGTGAATGAAGGGCTTGAAAGTCAATAATAACAAGGAAATCAGGTGGTGGTTCCCATAGAGTTTTGGGACAGGACTGACCTGATCAACGGCTAGGATATCGTGCAAGCACGTGAGACACTGATCTATGGTATGATATATTGATATTCTTCTTCGCGCGATTAGGCATAGGATTAGAATAATAATAAGCTCGCATTTCCTCGTCTCGTTGGAAGTATTTGCCGACAATTACGGTTCAGCAGTCGATATCGGTCAAAATCGGACGTTACACGACCCGATTCAGAATCCGGGTCCGGACACATCGTGTGGGTGTCGGGTATTTGTTATAATCCGAAATAGATGCATAACGTACGGATCCCTTTTGTTGGTAGTTAGAGCCTTAGAGGCCTGTCTATACTATACGCCCTGTAACTCTGGTAATTACCCAGTAAACTCTAGTTAGAAATTTCAGTTTTGGAGTTTGAAACTGACAGTGTAACTGAATTTTACTGTTATCTGATTTCAACTTTTTTGTTTTTTTGAACCACCAATAAAGAAAAACTTTTCCTTTGGGCCCCATTTGGATCTTTAAGTTGCTATGCACTTGATTTTCTTGTAAATTTTTTTTTTTTTTGGATATTAATCATACGGCTGATCTTATATGTGATAATTGCTCAAAAGCGGTCGAGATTTAGATATTTCCGGCAAAGTTATTTGTATAGAAAAAGGATGTTCTAAAATTAATGATTTTACCTTTAAGTCGTGCGATATGGTAGGGCTATAGAATATTGTACAAAATTCAGATGATTTTCACCCTCTTCCTTTCGATTGAAGAGAGAAGAAACGTCTATTGCTTTTCACCAAAGAGAGAAAAAGAGCCATAGTCAAAACCGTTTCACTAAGGTCAATGTAAATAATATAAGAGTTTCAACTCAAGAACCCACACTAAAGCAAAAAACAAAGAAGAGAAAATAGAGTTTTGAATTCGGAGTAAATATGTGCATTTTGGATTTGGGCAGGAAGTAAAACTTGTGAGATATCATATGGTTGCACGATATTGCATGGTGCAATATCCTACAAACTTGGGATACGCCATGATATCCTATAGCCCCAGGATATTGTAGGTTTAAGAGTAAAATCGTCGCTTTTAGGTGACGTTTGATAACAGTCCATGCTAGGAGAGAAATCCTCGGTTTAGAGGATTCTCTCATCTCCAAAGAATTAGATATGATTCCTTGCCAAAGAGTTTCATGTTTGGACTGTTTTGGCATCAGTATGCATTTTCTTTAAACATTAATGACATTTTGGAAGATATCTTGAGATATAAGATGAATCAACGGCTGAAATTTGATCACCTTGCCGTGCCTGACCTTCCCGAAATAATGAACGGTTCCGATCTTGATTGTGGACCCCACACAAACCAAAAAACTGAAAAAAAAAAAACGGACTATTTTTGCACCCGGTATGCATTTTCTTTGAACATTAATGACATTTTGGCACATATCTCGAGAAATAAGATGAATCAACGGCTGAAATTTGATCGCCTTGCCGTGCTTGACCTTACCAAAATAATGAACAGTTTCGATCTTGATTGTGGACCCCATAGAAACCAGAAAATTAAAAAAACGGACTTTTTTGGAACCGCTGTGCATTTACTGTGAACAGTAATGATGAATTAACACATATCTCGAGTATTATGATGATTTAACGGCTGATATTTTGTGGGATAGCCGTTTTTAGAGTTTTTAAAGGTGACTAACGGTTTGGATCTTGATTAGGGAATCTAAAAGGCACATTCCCAAAGCAAAAACTTATTAGGGCCACATTACCGTCACAGTCATTGTACCTTACCGTTACAGTCTCTCATCATCACTGTCCAGACGGTTTTGCAAATATCTCACGATCTAGGATGAATCAACGGCTAAAATTTTGGAACATAGTCGTTATGGACCTTCTTAACACAATCATCGGTTCAGATCTTGATTGTGGGGCCCATAAAAATAAAAAAATGGAAAAACCGGTATGCCATATGTTACCGTCCAGAATCACTGTAGCTCCGCCTTTCTCTCATTCGATGGATTCTGCGCATCCGACCTGGGGAGGTCCAACCTCAAGAATATTTGAAAACGGGCATTCCTTGCATCCCAAAGAGCTTATCCATGCGGATCCAAACGTGGATTTTCCACGCGGTCGTGGAAAACCGAAAGAAATCCGCGGCGAGGACGGTTGTCAAACGTGCCCTTAGAGCATCATTTTCTGTACGAATAGCTCAAAATCATTTAAATTTCGACCGTTCTAGGATAATTATCAAGTATAACGGCAGTCGTACGGTCAACCCCGCCACATGAAGACCGAGGGATTGATTTTTGAACCCCCATTTGATTGGCCAAGAGTGACACGCTTTCAACTTGTAGACCCAGGGATTGATCCTCGGACGTGTATGAATGAAATTGCCAACATCACTCAACCATGAGTTTGTTGTCTTCGTTTAAATCTAATCACTTGTAACTCTGCACATGTAATTGTAATTGAAAGAGCAAATGGAGTAAGATTTACTGGTAACTTTACATGTAAAAAAAGTTACCAACACTTTGTTTTCGGAAGTACCAAATGGGCCCTTGAAAACCTTTCGCCTTATGGAATTATCATCAACAATGCAGCGTCTTTGTGCCATGGTTTCAATTTTTTGTCCAATCTTTTTATAACTTCCAAAATAAGGACAAAATGATCCTGTAACAATTTCAGCTGTGCTTAAATAGTTAAGTGACTTTGGGCCTGTTGGCCCTGGCAGTTTCATGGATTAGAGCCCAATTTTAATGGCCTTACCCTAAAATAAACTCAATTTTAATTAGGGCTGTATAGAAAATCCTGTATCACCATTGAATCGGATCGATTTTATAGTAGATCCGTTTGATCTACGGCGTAGAAACCTCTTAGATTGATCAGTTATCTGTTTGAACCCCCGGTTCACCGCCTAAATCGAACCGATCATTTTTTTTTATGTAATTTGAGTATTTGACTAATTAGATTTTAGGGCTTCATTTGGCTAGCATTCGACAACTCATGCGCCTCTTCTGGGGATGTCATCATTTTGAAAATTTTAATTTCTGATTTTCAAAAATAAAATAAAATAAACGGTTTAACCTTGGTTTGGTCTAAGCCCTCTCCATCGGTCGGATTGGATTGGCTAATTAAAAAATCGATTGGTGCGGTTTGGTTGTTGGTTTTAGTGTTAAAATGAACCGAACTGCCCATGTACCGCCCTAATTTTAATAGTTGTGACTTGGAGATTGAGAGGAAAATATTAAAATAAAATTAAATAAAGCAATTGCCCACTTATATACAAAAAGAGCAGAGCTTTGGCCCAAATAGGTTCCACACTTGAATGACCAGGACCCCCACTTCATGGACCCCATTTACGATCTGTCGATGTAGACCGAAATATACAAAAAGGAAAAAGCAAAAGAAAAAAAAAAAAGAAAAAAAGAAAAAGGAATGCCTATGTATCCTTTGTGGGCTTCCCCAAATCCTAACAACCCATTAGTCAGACTAGTATGAACTTTAGGCTATGGTCAGTTGGCACTGATCATCAGTTCAGATCTATAGTTTGGGCCCAGATCCCAGATTTCTGGTAATTTAAGAGATCAAAGTATCTAGCTACTGCCTTAAACATCAAAATTAGTGCTTCACACTCCACTCTATGTGGTGGAAGCCATAAACTATCATCTATTGTTTAATTTAATTGCCTTTCTAAAGTGTTGGGGACCATGTCACGAGTCTCTTTCAACTTGCAGAATAAATAAGAAGAGTGTTAGATAATATGAAAATTGTATGTATGCATCAAAGAAAAAAGAAAGGTTGAAAAATGGTAGGGCCGAAAGGGCAATGTTTGGTAGAAGACCCACGTTTTTAAAACCCCTTTATTCCAAAGTTAAGTAATTGCACGAATAGGGATAGTTGCTCACTTGCTCCTACCCTTTCTCAAATTCATTCAAGACGTTTTTAAGTTGTGGTGTCCACATCTGATGATAAAAGCAGTGTTGGTTGGTTCTAATGATTTGTGTGTTGATTTTTCAACAAGATTTTATTTATTTGAGTGAATGGCTGTTGCTTGTATTTGAGGTTGGCATTTCATTTGCCTCCAACCAGTAGTTCAGTTGGGGCCATGATAATACACAATATCTTGTTGTATGCACCTTCCTTGATATGTGATGAAGATATAAATAAGACTAGATTATATATTATATATACAGGGATTTGATTTGGTGCACTGAAAAACTATGCTAATCATGATGGAGGTGGGAGATGAAAAGGCTCAAATGAAACCTATCAGTGTACAAAATATCAAGCCATTAGATCATCCTAATCCCTTGGTCTATCTCCCCGTGTTTAACGTTTTAGAAGACATCAAATTTTTTTTTTTTTAGATTTAGATTTCTATTTTTGTTTTCCATTAGATCATCCTAATCCCTTGGTCTATCCCCCCCACATTTAACGTTTTAGAGGGCATCAGTTCTTTTGGATTTGGGTTTCTACTTCTTTTTTTTTTGTTGACATATATTTGAAGGCCTAGCACCTTCATCGCACTCGGATCATTTGCCTATATACGCCAAAGCTCGGCCTGAATTTCATGTGTGCTTCAAATCTAGGATTCGGCTCACCGCAAATTGCATGTGGATATGCTGAAGCCCGCATTTAAATCATACACGGTTGTATTTACATTAAAAATGTGGGGTACCCCAATCTCCACAAAAGCAACTACTATTGATCCCTCATTGTAGCACTAATGGTTAAGAGACTTGGCATTTACCAATGCAAAAGATATTCAGTTCTTTGCAAATATCATGATCCATGCTCGAAGGAGTTTTTCCGTTAATATTGCGATATTTATTTAAATATTTCAAGAAAATGAAACTATCATGAGGAAATGCAGGAAACTGAAATAAAAAATTAAAGGGGGAAAATTATGACAATATTTTTTAATAGTATTTTATAGTCATTTGTCAACAACATTTTGTAGCGATGTAAGGACCTATATTACACAAAATGTAGTAGTTAATCTGTAAAAAATACAAGTTTTAGGGTTTTTTTTTTATTGATTTTTCTCAACCTGTTTTTCCATCATACCCAAGACCAAATATGTATCACCAATACGCATCAGCTCTGGAAGCCCCAGATAAAACCATATATAAACTGAGTAATATGGTGCATGTGAAGCAATCACTTATATTTCTAGTTGAAGAGATAGCTTAGAAAATGAAAGGGCTGAGAAGTTTGACTATTACGGTTAGGAAGGATGTCATAATCACATTTGGACGGACTCAGGTGGGTCCATCCCAGCCAACCAAGTATGGTGACAGATTCCCATGTTAAGTCTTCTTCAAAGTAAAATTATGACAGTAACTCAAGTCATAAACATGGTTACAATTTTCTGGAAATTATGTATGGCTAGATTTCCAACACAGTCCAAGAGTTTTAAAAGCTCAACATATTCTTTATGAGTTTGGTAGGAATTCAATAGCTCTTACCGCATTGATGACTTGTGAAGTCTTATTAGTCACTAGGAAATAGTGAAGCCACAAGCTCATGGCTAATGGCACAAATAGTCTCACAAGAGAAAAGGGTGTGGGATTTTGTGCTCCCTCCACCCAAGCACCAACCCTCGGTCATCCTTCCCAGCTCTCCAAACTGCACAGATCCTCCCATGTACAAGTCAAAATCATCCTTCCAGCTGGTTCCATTTATTTTATGCCCCCAAAATATGGATGAATATTTCAAACATCACATCAATTTTTTAACAGTTACTCTGAGATTAAGAAAGCACAAAACAACTAGGGAAGAGCCGAAGAGGAAAGCTTTCATTTAAGTTTGCTACATCTTTTGATAAATCCAAACCATTCGCCAACCCAACTAGAAATGGCAACAAGAGGACCTGATGTATAGCTACTAAACTAGAGGACCCCAAAACTAGGGTAAGGACCATTTTACAGGCATCATATCTTGCAATCCTCTAATCCACACCCAAATCTTAATTTTTTTGGCTTACTTGTCATGCATCAAGGTGGGCCCCATGGAAAGCGAGTTCTTATTAAGGGAAAACGCCCCCCCCCCCCCCCCCCCCCCCCCCCCCCACCAACAAAAAAAAAAAAAAAAAAAAAAAAAAGAAAATCATGAAACAGACAGCTTTTCCCCTTATTCATAAAAATTGCCAAGGGACATCCTTAAAACAAACTGAATAGACCATCGGAATACCTAATCGATGGCCAGAGAATATATTATAAAATAAAACGTTGATAATCCCATTTCCACAACATCATCAATCAGATGCTACTGTCGTGGGACCAATCTCATTTTTACAAGAGGACCACAATTTGGATGGAAAATGTACATGGATGCAATGTGTGCAGCGGCTGAGGCATGTGTATATACACCAACACCCTTTTTTTTTTGTCATTGTGTAGGTGTTAATCCCATAAATGTAAGTGTTAATCTCAGAACTTATGCTGGCTATCAACCTACCTAACACAACCCTCCTTTATCAAGGGTTGGGACCAATCCCAACATAGTTGGGATAAGGTTTTGATGACGATGATGGTGATGATGAGTATGTAAGTGAATTTTTTTTTATGCTCGTAGGAAAGAAGCACAACAAAGAAATCTATGAAAACGAGAGCTATTAAGACTATCATAGTTTCTCAATATCAAATCTCCACTAAGAAAGATCCAATCTCCATCCAGGAAAATGTCATTTTCGGAAATGTTCAGAGAGGATTTGTTAACCAGAGAAAATAAATAAGCAAGGCTTGTTACCCACAAGAAGCTGCTGAAACAAAGCCAGCCCAGTTTAATTTTGAGAGAAATCACTTGCAGAGAAAATACATGTGAATTGTAGAACAAAAACTAAATCATGGAAACTTGGGAGGTGCTTTGACCATTTATTCCACAGCATCCACCTTCAGGAATGTCCCTACATACATTTATAGATGAATAAATAACATCATCTTTCCAAGAAAAAAATTATATCATACACAAAAAAATTATATTTAACACATGATTAAACAGTCACATAAGATGCTCAGTTGAATTGACTGGCATTTTTATTTTGTAGGCGTATGTTGCTGTGATCCAGGTCATTCAACTGGAGGGACTGACTGTGAATGTCATGTTTCAAAAATTCTTCCTATAGGAAAATCACGTCCATACAATCAGGATATGGGACTTCTTTCCTTTTCCCCTTATTGAACACCTCAGAATGATACGCAGGGAACTAAGCAAAAAAGTTAAAATCATATGATGCAGAATATCTGAAGATGAACAGTCTAGATTAGTGAAAGCTGGGACTTTTGCGGTTGCTTAACCAGGGAAAAGAGACTTCCATTCAGCCATCTCTATCATACATTGTCCCACGAGGGACGATGATCACATTCACACAATTGGTGAGTTATACAATGTTCATGTAACCTCATATGACGTTGTCCCTAAATATGGTGTGAATGCATAATTTGATTAGTAATATAACTTGAACCTGCAGCCTCATAGTGGCAACTGTTAGTGCCCTAGTTAAATTTATCACTTCCTCGGGTTGTCGATTTCGCGACTAGTCAATGAAGTTGCCTATGGAGAAGACTCAAGTTACATCAAATCAAGTCCAGAAGACAAAGTCATGGAAGGCCTTGCTACATCAAGTCATATTCCCAATATGTGCCAACCATCAGGTAAAATGGACCTTAGAATATACCAAGAAACAGGCCCCAGGACCTCGAACCAAACTGGTAAAATTTGTTAGGTTAAGTGGCCAGGGAAGCACAATTAATTATAGGCTTCTAAGGATCTTCGGTGGACCGAAGGACCCATTTGGTGGCCTGAGATCTTTCTCAAGACCATTCAACAACAAAAAAAAAAAACAGAGAGAGAGATCTTGCTTTGGTCTAAATTCCAAAGAGCTCAATTTTGAGCACTGATGGTCTCGGGGGTCTGAAGTTGATGGTGACGGTCAGCTGAGAGACCCCTTCAGAGGACTTAAGTTTTCCTTCAGTTTATTTTCCGAAGAGCATGTTTCTGAGGCTCATAGGGTCTTGGGGAACCGAAGCGTTCCTCGATCAACCGAAGAAGATCTGGATCTGAATCAAACTAGCCGTTGTGTGTGAGTTGTATTGCTTGTTTTGGCACCTCGGTCGACCGAAACGCAGAATCTATAAATGTGTCTTCGGATTCAAATCTTCATAGACAACCATTCTAAAAGCTAATGGAGAAAAAACTCGTGCGGGCCATTAAAACCATCCTCAAGCTTTCACACTTTCTTCCACCTCTGATGCAGCAGCACAATAGCTTCCGTGAGACATTTATGGGCCACATGTGAGACCCATTAATGCTAAAGAGTTTCTTAATTGTTACAAGTTTGATTTTAGCAAAGAGTATAATTAGGATTAGTTTCTAATTTATTATTGTGTTTCCTAGTTTGATTAGGATTGTTTCTTAGGGTTTAAGTTTCTTTTATTATAAAAAGAGCATTGTAGAGATCAATGATCTCAGATTAGAGAATTGAATTAGGGTTTATCATTGAAGACTAATTCTTCCTCGTGTGATTGTTCCCTGAGAACCCTAATTGTGCCTCGGCACTTGCGATCATATCAATGAATGCATCAATTGGTATCAGAGATCATCGGCGTGACTACCCATATCCCTCCTTCTGTTCACTCAGCCCCAGCCCCAATCCCAAATCTCTGTAAATCCCAAATCCGAACCTACCCGTTGTTGTCGAAACTACCATCGTTCCCCATTTCAAACCTCCTCAACCCACTCACAGAATCCGGAATCCCCAACCCTTCCTTTCCGAGCCCCAACATTCAATCGAGCCCTCACCCAAAGCCCATCTCTTTCCCCAACCCCAACCGCCCTGCACAGATCCAGGCGCCCCACCAACCACTTCGCCTCCCAATCCCCAAACCCAGATTACAGAGAGAGAGAGAGAGAGAGAGAGAGAGAGAGAGAGAGAGAGAGAGAGCGCAGAGAACAAAGAAGCAGCAGCAGAAGAGAAGAAACAGAGTTGCGTTGAGGGCATACCTGGCACCATCGATTGTCGCCTTTGCAACACCGACAACCCGGCAATCGCGCCACTGCCCCAACGCCTTCAACCACCAACAGCGTCACCATCAGCACCCCATCGTCACTCTCTCCAGCAACCAAACTTCTTCATTTTTTTCTCCAAATCGAAGTAGAGAGCTCCCGCTGCAGTCGTCTCTCCACTGCTACTCGCCTCATCATTGTGAGCGTCGGCCGCCATCTTCGACATCACCAGAGCCTCTTTCCAACTTCTCGACTTCATCAGCGACAAACAACGCCCTTTTCTTGCTTCCACTGCATCAAGTCAAAAGGCAATCCACGTGTCTCGCCACACGTGACACGAGTCCGGACAAAAACTGGGCCTTTCCAGTTTGGGTCAGGTAGTTTTTGGGCCAGGTCAGTTCCGACCCGATTGCCGAAGCTCCATTGTTCAAGCAGGGACATCAGCAGCATCTGATTAACGGCAGATTTAGCTTGCTCACCGTCGAATCTTTTTTTCGTGATATCAGGTTCATCCAGCGTCAGATTTTCGATCTGTTTTCACCAACGTGATTGTGGAGAGCAGATCTACAAATCAAGTCAGTCAACAATGATGATGATTTGAGGGGAACCGCTGCGGCATTATCGGCAACTGTTAATCAACTATCTGCAACGATGGTTCAAATGCAAGTTCATATGCAAGAGACTCTTGAAAGGATTGAAATCCGATTAACCAATTTGGAAACTAATCGGCATAAAGATAATCATCGAGATGATGGAGGACATAATCGGAATCAACGAGATCCACATGTAGTAAATGTTGATCGAGCTTTGGGTATTAAACTTGTGATTCCCGAATATGATGGAAAATTGAAGCCAGATGAATTCTTGAATTGGTTAGTGTGCGTTGAAAATATTTTTGCACATAAACTAATGATGGATGGTCATAAGTTTACACTAGTGGCAACTCGATTTCGTAATTATGCTGCGATATGGTGGGCCGTAGGGCTGCACAAAAAATCCGGTATAACCGCAAAACCGAACCGAACCGACCGAACCGGGCGGTTCGGATCGGTTTATAGTAGATCGGTTCGGTTAACGGTTTGAAAATCATAAAAACCGCCCACATCGGTCGGTTATCGGTTTGAGCCCACGGTTAACCGCTTAAACCGAACCGACCGTATGGAAGTAACATGAGTATTAATATTTTACTATTTTACCCTTAGGGTTGAGTTTTTACTACTTTCATAGTTACTGTTTTACACTTTTAGTTTTACCATTCTCACATCACAGGAACTCAACACCGCTCAGAAATCAGAACCATCCAATGTTGTAAAAATCGCTAGGCGGACGCTAGGCGGTGGGCATGGACTAGGGATTAATTTCCGATTAATCCCCGCCTAGCCCGATTAATCCCCTCTTAGTCGGATTAATCCCCGCCTAGCGCCTAGGCACCGCCTAGGCGGTGACCGCCGACTAGCGCCTAGGCGCCGCCTAGGCCGATTTTTGCAACAGTGGAACCATCCATCGTCGATCGTCGTCGTTCTTCCTTCTCACGACCATCGATCGTCGCCGGAGAACTCCACTGCTACAGTCCCTTTATTCAATCTTCTCCGGCACCGACGAAACAGAAACCCTCGCTTCTATCTTGACGAAACAGAAACTGAACTCCACTGCTTCTTCTCCATTTCTCTGTTTCAAGAAACCGGAGGTTATTTCTCTCTCTCAACTTTTCTTTTATATACATTTCTTTTTGTTTCTGTTGTTGTTGGTTTTCAAATAAAAAAACCCTTTTGTGAGATGGATCTAGTGGTAATGTTTCTGTAAAGAAGTATCTTCCAAATGTAAATCTCTGTCAGGTAAAAACGCCATCACACCATACAAAATTTATCCTGTAATATCTTCATCCAAATCGTCTGCGATTGCTGCTCATCACACCATACTCGATCGTAGTTGATTCCAGATCTGTGTTTTGATTCCCATTCTTTCTTTCATTCTTCTTATTTGATTTGGTACTGATCTTATTTTCAATGGCGTTTGCCAAATCGGAATGGAAACAAAAAAAACTTCGCCGCACACAAATCGACAAATTGCACAAAGTTTTATATGATTTTTCTTCCTCTCATTCCCTTGCGTCTTTTCCTTTGGTTGTTGTCTTCTTATTCTTTCTGCTCTGGATGCTCCCGTCATTACTATTCAAGCCCAATCACAACCAAGGGAAATCAAAGAAAAAGAATAAAATGGTTATATGGGGTTGATTTGAATTTCAATGAAGAGAGAAGAAGGGCAACAAGAGAAACAATCAAGGATAAGATCAAGATGGGCTTCTCTGGGGACAATGTGAAGGGATTTGTTTTGGCTCTTTTGTCAAGTGGGTTTATAGGAGTTGGCTTTATAATAAAGAAGATGGGGTTGAGAAGGGCTGCTGCTGCTTCTGTACCTCATGTGGGGTATAGTTGATCAATGGGTTGCTTGAAGTTCAGGTTGATTTTAGGTCAGGTGGGCACTGGGCAACATGTACCTCATGTAAAAGCATGGTCCAAACCTTATCCATTTCGATTGTTAAGGCTAAATTGAGTTAATTAATTGCCGATATAAAAATAAAAAAGTTCAACACAAGCTTGACTCACTCTATATAAAATAAACTATTCAAAGTACCAAAAATATTGAACTGCCAAATTGTTTAAATTGGTTTATGTGTTTACAGGTCGGCACTAAACCAACCCATTTGAAAGGCTTAGGTAGTATTGGCTTTCTTTTAAACTTTCTTTTGATTATTCAATATGCAATTAAATGAAAGTTTTCTGTTATCTTCACTTTTAGCTAATGGAGTATTGGTTGTAAATTAGGATGAGATTATGAACTCGCTCAACTAATCATGTGCTGTTTTTGAATTTCAATTACTAGATGGAAGTGGAAACTATTGGAGATGCAACTAAATGTGGTGCTAGTGCTACTGAGCCTTCTCAACAAAAGCAACAAATGACTAATGATACTGAGAACTCCGGGGTGAAGGTGAAGGTATGCTCTAGCTCTGTTAAAACAAGCAGTGGTCCTAGTCCTTCTATTTCTGAAGCATGCAGTCCTAAAAGAAGGGGTAAGGAATCCGATGTATGGGGGTATTTTACAAAAATTTATAAGAAAGACTCTAATGTAGTGGATGGTGCACAATGTAAATATTGTGCTCATAAGTATTCTTACAAAAGTAAGAATGGTACTGGCACTTTGAGAAGTCATGTCGGAGTTTGTCCCAAGAATCCCCAAAATATTCAAGAGAAAATGAAGAAACAAAAGCTTTTGACATCATCTCAAACCAAATTGGGTGAGAATAGCCTTGGTACATGGAAATTTAGCCAAGATTTTTGTAGAGACACACTTGTTAAGATGGTTGTGATGGATGAATTGCCATTTAAGTTTGTTGAGGGTAAAGGGTTTCATCTATTTTGTGCTGCTATGCAACCTAATTGGAAGCCATTGTCACGTATGACTGTTGCTAGGGATTGTTTATCTTTGTATGCTAGTGAGAAAAGAAAATTGAAGCAAATATTCATGAAATCAGATCAAAGAATTTGCCTCACTACTGATACATGGACCTCTTTGCAAAATCTATCTTACATGTGCCTCACAGCTCATTGGATTGATAAAGATCGGAAATTGCATAAAAGAATCATAAACTTTTGTGTGATTTCCAGTCACAAAGGTGAGGCATTAGGTAAGGAATTGGAGGCATGTTTGGTTGATTGGGGTATAAATAAATTATGCACTCTTACTGTAGATAATGCATCTGCAAATGATGTTGCTACTGGATATTTGAGAAGAAAGTTTTCTAAGAAATCTAAGACTTTTATTTTAGGCGGTGAATGCTTTCATATGAGATGTTGTGCACACATTATTAACTTGATAGTGAAGGAAGGCTTAAGTGAATTGAAAGCTCATTTGGCTCGAATTCGTGCTACGGTGAAATATGTTAGGGGTTCTCCACAAAGAGAACAACGCTTCAAGAAGTGTGTGGAGATGGAGGGGTTGGCATGTAGTAAAAGTGTGATATTGGATGAACCAACTAGATGGAACTCAACATATCTCATGCTAGACATTGCAATGAAGTATCAAAATGCATTTGAGAGATTAGAGGAGGATGATCCACTATTTGTTAGTGAAGTTGCTGATTTTGGTGGACCTCCTACCCTTAAGGATTGGGAAGAAGCTCATTTCTTATCACAGTTTTTGAAAAGATTTTATGATGCAACTGTTTGTTTGTCTGGCTCTTTGTATGTGACTTCTCATTTGTACTTTACTGAAATTTATGCCATTGAAAGTTTCTTATATGATATGTCATTGAGTTTGGAAGAGTCTTTGAGTAACATGGCTAAGAAAATGAAGGTTAAATTTGAAAAGTATTGGGGAAGGATTGAGAAAGTGAATATGATGTTAGTGGTTGCAGTTGTGCTTGATCCTCGTTTGAAATAGGATTATGTGAAATTCTCTTATTCTGAAATTCTTACATTTGATGTGGCGGAAGAGCTCACTAAAAAAGTAAGAAATGCATTGAATCGTCTTTATGATGAGTATCAAAAGTTTGAATCTGAGTCATTTACTTCATCTTTAGAAAGCTTTGTTGTTGATGTGGATGGAAGTAGTTCAAGTGCTACCACAATTACAAGTGTAAGTGCTACTAGTCATATTTCAAAGTTTCAAAAGTATATGAAAGAAGCTGTTAGTGATGAAGGGAGGTCTGAAATCGATAAATATTTGGAGGAGACAGTTGAAAAGATAGATCCAAACACAAGTTTTGATATTTTAAATTGGTGGAAGGTGAATTCCCCAAGGTATAAGGTCCTTTCTCAAGTTGCTCGGGATGTATTGGCAATTCCTGTCTCAACAGTTGCTTCTGAGTCCGCATTTAGTACAGGAGGTCGTGTTCTAGATAAATTCCGTAGTTCTCTTACCCCTAAGCTTGTGGAAGCCTTGATTTGTACAGAAGATTGGTTACGTGATTCAGCAGTCTCCATTGATGTGGAGGAAGATATTGAGGAAATTAAAGCTATTGAGTCCAAGGTAGTTAATCAGGTAATTATATGCTTTATGCTTATTTGTTTACAAGCTTAAGCTATGTCTTGAATCTTGATTTTAGGGCTATATTAACGCATAATGTTTAATGCAGCCTATTGTGAGTTGTGACTGAAGTGTTATGGCTTGAGCTTTGCGATGGTTGAGGTGGATGCATTTGGTAATACTTGTTATTCTTGTTAATTTTGTTATTCATGCAAAATAATTATCTCCAAATTATATCTCAGTTCCTAATATAAACTAATGCTTAAAATGTCCCATCAGGTGCTATGGCTTATGGAGTTGAAGTGCTATGGTTTATGGAGTTGTTGCTGGATTTGAAGTGCTATGGCTTATGGAGTTGAAGTGCTATGTCTTATGGCTTATTTATTATGTTTTATGTTGGATTTCCTTTGGGATGTGATAACTTTAAAGTTTAAATATTTCTGCTTGGTTGTTTGGTTAAGAAACCTTCATTTTTGAAAAATACAGTGGGTTCTGATACAGATTCCGTTTATGTGTGACTTTTCTTGACATGAACTATTATTCTATTATAATTCCAAATGGCATCATGTGGAACTAGTGGATTGGTTGATTACATTTTAAGTTACTTAGTGGTTTTAGACCATCTATTATTGGTTATTGCTTTCTATGGGTAGCATGAAGTTGATTTGATGACGTCTCAGCAACCAAAGTAAGTTCAGTGATTCTGGATTTACTATTTAATGTCCTTTTCCTACACAGAAAGATGGACCTGGGGCACCAGGAGGACGGTCATGGACTGTGAAATGGTTGTAGTTCGACAATTCATATTTCAAGGTAAGAAGCTTCAATAAAATGAATCATTATCAGCATCATTAAATGAGTTAGTTTTGTGAATTCTACTCTTTGACATTAATCCTATTTGTAGCAGTGATGTTTTCAGTAACTCATCAGTCATGTGTGTTCTCACTTTTTCTTTTTACCTTTTTTTCTACAAGGTGTACTCCAACCCAAGCACACGGTACTCAAGTCACTAGCCAGATGAGCAACAAGTAGGGACATTTTCTCACTACATATTAAGGTCTCGAATGCCTCTCTTTTTAAGTTCCTTTCAACCTATAAATCTTCAATACATCTTACAAGAGCTGATTCTGATCTTAGTGTATGTGCTTCTGTGATATTTTTTATCTTTTATTGGAGATACAAATATGTGTTTCCTTCCTCTTACGTGCTTTGGTGACCTACATTAAATTCCGTTTAGTCCAAACTCTTTTTTTTAGTAGAATTTTCAATGTCTGATTTTTTAAAAAATAAAATAAAAAATAACGGTTTAACCGACCGAACCGAACCGAACCGTTCGTTCGGTTCGGTTAAAGCCCTCTCCATCGGTCGGATCGGATCGGTTAATTAAAAAACCGACAGGTTCGGTTTGGTTATTGGTTTTATTGTTAAACCGATCCGAACCGCCCATGTGCAGCCCTACTTGCAGGTTCTAAGCCAAGTGATTCATCGGAGAAAGATTTCACCAAGTCCAAAGGTCAAAATAGGATCACATGCTTTAATTGCCACCAACAAGGGCATCGTGCAAGGGAATGTCCCAAACGCATCCACCTCATTGAGAATGAAAGTGACGTGAATGATTTACCAGATGATCTTAAAGAAAATGAAACCGAGGAGGTGGTGGATATTATGCCTGCGGAGGGTCTTGAGTCTCTCATGGTCATCAAAGAGACGACATCAACTACTGAGAAGAAATGGCTGCGAGATAATATTTCTCGTTCAAGATGAACAGTCAATGGTCAGGAATGCACGGCAGTCATTGATGGAGGAAGTTGTCAGAACATTATCTCTCAAGGTCTTGTGGATCAGTTACAACTGAAAGTTCGGAAGCATCATCGTCACTATTTTGTTAGATGATTAATGACAGGTGATGAAGTGCAGGTACAGCATGCATGTCCAGTTACCTTTTCTATTGGTGAAGATTATACATATACAGTCTGGTGTAATGTGATACCTATGGATAGTTGTGATCTCTTATTGGGTCGTCCATGGATGTATGACAAGAATGATACTAACGGAATGCGTGACAACACATACACATTCATGTATGGTGGAATGCAAGTAACACTCTGTCCTATGAAGCCGGTACCACCAAAGAAAGGGTCAAGTTCTCGTCTCACCAAGGACGTGCTTCAAGTGCACACGATCTACAAAAGCAACATATAAAAGAAGAGTTGAGTTCGAGGTCGAACTCTTTTTCCAACCGGGGGAAAATGATGCAGCAGCACAAGGGCTGGATTAAGTGTTGAATTGGAGTAGGATCATTTAATTTCTCTTGCTACAGAACTTTTAGAGAATTATGATGTCACCAAGAGAGCCCACAAGGGCTGGATTAAGTGTTGAAATGGTTCAGAAAAAAAGAATGGCCCCAAACAGTACCATGGATTTCATAAAATTGTGTACAGAGGCCATTTAAGTAAATCCGTAACTGTAGGCGGGTTTCTGCAATTTGCAGAAATCAGTTTTGTGGAGAACAAACAGCAAACAGGCTGTTTTTTTTTGGGACTGGACCCAAACCCACTTGGGGCCTCTACCAATTGGGCCGTCCAAGAGCAGCCTACAAACTGATGGGGCCTCCCAGAAAGTGGGCTATTCGGTTTCCACTGTGTTTTTTTTTCCCAGGGATCATCCCTGCCTGTGGCTGAGTGGTGTGGCGATTTCTCTCTTTTCAAGCTTCCAACTAGTATAGCATAATATCTTTATATTAGGAAAGTAACTGTATCAACACATAAACACTATATAAAGTAGTCAACTGTCCTGGTTGTAAGAATTCTCTTGCTTACGTTTCAACAACTTGAATAAAGTTATTTTCCCCTCCTCCCACTGGGTCCATTTAAGTCTCTTTTGGATTGAAAAGAGCTGTTCAAATCAGGTTCAGGTTAGTGCAGTGTTTGTTTTTTTTATAACAGTAAATTTTATTACTCAAGAAAAAAAAAATGTACAGACACAACAGCAGAAACACTGCCAAGCTTAACCAGGAAAGAACAGATACAAGCAAACCAACAGGTTAGTGCAGTATTCAGTTCGTTAATTTCTGAGTTTCTGGCTTTTTGTGCATTGGACATCGCACGACATTCTGATTTGTAAACAGGGACTGCAACAAATACCTTTAAGTAACAAACCAGAAAACAGTATAAACCAGGGCATTTACATGATTCAACCCGATGTTTATCTCCTTGCACATCTAGTCTTTGTTAAATGGGCATTTATAGTGCTCGCCATGGAAAATAATCAGGCATTATCTTAATCAACAATGGAAAGAAAATCAGTTCTATAATTAGAGATGGAAAGGCATAAGCAACCTGGGTGTGAGGTCAAGCAGTAGCAACAGCTTCCAACAGCTCCCTCTCCGCACGCTCTCGGATCCTCCTTTCAAGCTCTGGCCTGAAATGCCTGATGAGTCCTTGAACAGGCCAAGCAGCGGCATCACCCAAAGCACATATGGTGTGCCCCTCAATTTGTTTTGTAACCTCCTGAAGCATGTCAATCTCTTCCAACTTCGCATTCCCAACCTTTAACCTCTCCATGATCATCCACAGCCACCCTGTCCCCTCTCTACATGGAGTACATTGTCCACAGCTCTCGTGTTTGTAGAAGTAAGACAACCTTGCTATTGCATCCACAACATCAGTTGACTTATCCATTACAATCACTGCGGCAGTCCCCAATCCAGATTGAACTGCCTTTAGGGCATCATAATCCATCAAGACATCATCACAAATGTGTTTAGGCAGGAGAGGAACAGATGAACCTCCAGGTATAACTGCCAGCAAGTTATCCCACCCACCTCTCACTCCTCCACAATGCCTTTCAATCAGCTCCTTCAATGGAATACTCATCTCCTCTTCGACAGTGCAGGGCTTGTTCACATGACCAGACACACAAAATAGCTTCGTACCAGAATTGTTCTTCCGACCGAAGCTAGCAAACCATTCAGGTCCTCGTCTCAAAATGGTGGGAGATACAGCTACTGTCTCCACATTAGTGACTGTAGTTGGGCAGCCGTACAAGCCTGAATTTGCAGGGAAAGGAGGCTTTAGTCTTGGTTTTCCTTGTTTTCCTTCAAGGCTTTCTAACAATGCCGTCTCTTCTCCACAAATGTAAGCACCAGCACCGTAGTGGATATGTACATCGAAATCATAACCAGACCCACATGCATTCTTGCCCAATAATCCAGCTTGGTAAGCTTCTTTTCTGGCCTTTTCAAGGTTCAGCCGCTCGTTTACATACTCACCCCTTATATAGATATAAGCTGCAGTAGCCCGCATGCCTACTCCAGCAATCAAACAGCCTTCAAGTAGTTTGTGTGGATCATGGCGCATGATTTCTCTGTCCTTGCATGTTCCTGGTTCACTCTCATCGGCATTTACAACAAGATAAGAAGGGCGTCCGTCAGAGACCTTTGGCATGAAAGACCATTTCAGACCAGATGGAAAGCCAGCACCTCCACGACCACGAAGTCCAGACTTCTTCATTTCGTTGACTATCCAGTCGGCACCCTTGAGAACCAGGTCCTTTGTCCTATACCAGTCACCGCGCTTCATGGCACCTTTGAGAAAAATGTCGTGCAAGCCATAGAGGTTAGTGAAGATGCGATCTTCATCTTTCAGTCCTCCAAAGTGGGTTTTCTCAGGAGGTGCAGGTGGCGGTGGAGGCTGTGGAGTTCCTCCTGTAGGTGCAGCTTGAGCACTGAATGATCTACAAACAGAACCACATCTCTCGCTGTAGCGATGAACCAGATTTGTCCTCCTAGGTAGAGAGAGAATGTTCTTGATGCCCCCCTGAGTAGATCAAATATTAAGATATAAAGCAGCAGCAGATCAGCTAAAGTTACCTTTTCAAATATATACCAACTACAACAAGACTCACTTTTTTTTTCCAGAAAAAAAAGGCAGCATCATTAGTATTTCGGACAAAAATTACAAGTGCCATATATTCTGTATCATTGTTCATACTCCACAACTAGCTCTAACATTACCAGCAAATAGCAATGTCTTCCCACCCTTGAGAGAAAAACATGAATGCTAAAATTCAGACAGCATCATGAGTGGAGTTCCTCTCTTGTATCTTCTTTGTTTTGTGGAATCTTTTGTTACCAATAAAAAAAAAAAAAGTTCACAGAGAGACTCTGTTGCCAGTCCAAATGATATTAGAAATGAAAACCATAGTCGAATTTATAGAACAAAAAACTGACTGGTAAGATTAATAAAACATTAAGATACAAGTTAATCATATCATGAAAGCCCTATTCCAGTTGGACGACATAGAGTCGAGCAAAACTAGCATTGCAAAGAGGCATTCTCACACATAATCCCCAACCATTGGATAACACCGTAACCACAAACCCCAACATAAATTTGGTTATCACTCGATCCTGAGCTCATATTCAATGTTGGATTTAAGGGCATTTAATCACCCATAGATGGAATATGGAATCCCAAAACCATGAACATCTTCTATCCAACGATGAATCAAAACGATCTAAACATGTTTATATGATTTAAACGGGGGATTAAGCGAACCAGATTGTGCAAAATCTAATCAGAATCACCGAGATCATCACAACCAAACAAAACACAAGAGATCGAACAGGTTAAAGGAAGAAGAAATTGTAAGATCTAGATGTCAGTAAGTCATATTACCCAAAAAAAAAAAAAAAAAAGCAGAAGAAGATAACATGAGGGATTTGAATCGAAACGAGATCTGATCTGAGAAATACTATAAACAGGAAGAAGAAGCATAATCAAAAAGAGGATTTCTTACCTTCGCCTTCATCGTCGCCTTCCCTTCTCTCTCTCGAATCTACATATTTCTTCGCTTTCTGAGAAGATGGGAGTCAGGAATCAGGATTCTCCGGACCAAAGTGCCCAGGGCATGGAGCAGTAGCGGCGGCTAAGTAGTTTTGAAATAATTATATATCCGGAGCGCCATTTGACCGCTTAACTAATGGGCACAAATATACCTTATTCATATATTCAAGTATAAAAAAAAAAAAAAATTAACTTTACAATTTAGTCATATAAAATAGACAATAGTTAATATTTTAAAAGAATTTTCTTTATTCAAAAGATAAATATCAAGCTTTACAGAAAAAAAAAAGCACAAAAACCCAAAATTCTACACGGTTCGCTTCATATTTGGTCGAACCGCGCTCTGAAGATGATCGAACCGTACTCTAAAGACGGATCCGCTCCAAAAGCACTAATCCGCGTTTTCGAAGCGGGATCGAAAGAGCTAGAAGACGGTTCCGGGCACTACTAAGCTCTAGACCAGAATTTATTAGGGAGGTCATGGGTCGGGCTAGCCCGAAGTGGACCCAAACCTGGCGTTCTGACCGATGATTCGATTTGGAATCATTTAAGAGGGTGCAGTTGTGTGTTTATTTGGTTCAAGGAAAGTGGAACACATTTAGCATCATGGATCCCATGGTCTTTGTAAATGGGCTATGCCCAACCTAACTTTCGATGACGACAACTTGATCTTGCTCCTTGCCTTCTATGGCGACCGAAATGACACTTGCATCACTACAACAAAAATTAAGTCCAATGACATGTAATTTTGTTAAGGGGACACTACTTAAAAGTACTTGGGAATTCTTTGTGTTACTCAACTCAGGTGAGTCTTATTGAACACATGGTTCGACTAGGTCAGACTCATCACTAATGTTACTTGGTGACTTATTGAGCTGACTTGACTTGCTCCATTTTTGGTGAGTTAAAATGATCGACTTTAAAACAATGATGGGGAGAAAGGTTTAAGAAATGAACTTATGTTGCCATCAGTATGGTGCTAAAGAATGCTAACCACCCAATTTATACCGTGGCGATCCCTCCTTTGCTTGATCTATAATGCTCATATCACTCACCGACCTCTATAAAAATTAGCAGAAGAACATTAAGGATTTTCTAACGCTAATAGATATATTGAAGTTCTAAATCCACCTAAAGAAGACTCATTTTAACTTGGTTGGATAGAGTTATTGAGCATGGTTGATTTTTTCATCTAGACTCTTTAATCACCTATCCACAATATATATATATATATATTTGAAATTCACATAAAGAAGCTTAACAAAAGTGGACTCTTGGCGTAAATCTTAAAATCTCTCCAATTATAATATATGAAGCGAACTGCTTCAAATTAAAATTGGTTTCAATTAGCTTCAATTGATTTTGACCCGCGCTGAGCACTAGCAAGCAACCAACTACATTTGCAATATGAAGTTCGTAGAGAGAGTAAAAATTGGAGATGCACCAATTTTTTTAGTGCACATTTCTTTTACGATGCAATTAATAAGTAAAATCAATAATATTAACAAATGTAGTTGGTTGCAAATAACTTATGATACTAACAACTATTAACAAATTGTAAAGTAACATACATACTACGCTAGAGTCTACCAGGGCCGGTTCTGAATTTTTCAGGGCCCAGGGCAAGAGTAAAAATTAGGCATCTATATATATATAAACTTAGTGATGGCCTCATTCATTTTTCAACCAATATCTAACATGTCAAAATTAACTAAAATTTAACATTCAAAGCATATAAATTCAAACTTCAATATATAAACATTCAAAATAAAAGGCTATAATGTATAAACAAGACAAATACTTGTAAAAAGGGCTCACCCGGTGCACAAAGTGCTCCCCGGCTAAGCGGGGGTAGGGGGAGGGTGGGCGCATGTGTACGCAGCCTTACCCTTGCATTTTTGCAAAGAGGCTGTTTCCACGCCTCGAACCCGTGACCTCGAGGTCACCAAAGGAGCAACTCTACCGTTGCGCCAAGGCTCGCCCTCAAGACAAATACTTGTAAGTTGTAACAATTCAATAGTTCTTTTACAAGACAAATACTTGTCATTTGCAAAAGGTTCAGATGATTAAATGAATTAAAGGTTCAGATGTTGATTATGGGGTCCACAAAAGCTCAAAAAAAAAAAAATCTAAGGCTATAAGGTTTCATAAACTTTTTATTTTAGTTCCAAATCAAGAGTAATATTGTTGCATTTAAGGTGGGCCAGTGACTTTTGTAACAAAGTTAAATGCTAACTGGCCATCAAAGTTTTAATTAGTGGGCCCAATTATGATAAATCAAAATCAGTTAATTTTGCACATAACATTACACATTTTTCAGTGGGCCCAATAATGATAAATCAAAATCAGTTAATTTTGCATATAACATTACACATTTTTCAGTGGGCCTAATTATGAAAAAATAAAGTTGTGTCGGACAAGGAATTGTGTAATAGTAAACTGAGCATCAAATTTTTTCAGTGGGCCTAATTATGAAAAATCAAAATTGAGAATACTCATCTAATAATTTTAATATAAATTTTATTTTCCAATGAATCTCGTTTTTGCCCCCCCCCCCCCCCCCCCCCCCCCCCCGAAAAATGGGCCCGGGGCGAGCGCACTTCGGGCACCCCTTCAGAGCTGGCCCTGGAGTCTACCCTTGCCCCAAATATGTCATTCTTTCCTTGTCTCAAATATTTTAAATATATTGCATTTCAAATCATATATGATCACCTGCATAATAAAGGAAAACAATTGGTGTATCATTATAAGGCTAAACATCTAAACATGGTATATAATCGATGAATTTAACATCTATTTTAGTTTTTAAAAAGATGATGGTAAAATAAATAAATGGGGACAACTATGGAGGGAACAAAATTATTGCATTCATGATGAGACTTGCAAGTATAGAGTTTTTTTTTTAATATTATTTTTCAGCACTTCGGAAGTACCTAAAGTACATCACCAGCAATGCAAAGCATGTTACAATAAAAAGAAACACGAAATTAAATAAGAAATATTGAGACAACCAATACGTTATGTTGCAATGAATTTCCAATATTACAGCTACCTAGTCACCATGTTGCAAACAAACCACATTTGGTACCAAGTTAGGGACCTTCTTATTATTGGCATATAGGAAAAATTCTCCGCCTTTCGCAAGAAATGAAATTCATGTCCAACCTATATATAAAGGTAATGGCAACGTGAAAAATAGAGAGAATTTTAAATATATTAGCAAAACATGCCCGTGCTTAGCACAGGCAATATAATTCATATTAAAAAAATCTACAAGTTTTTAAATATCTATAAGAAATTAGAAATATTATATTTTATGTATAAAATCATATTGAAATGGAAAACAATATAATATATATGATATTATAATATATATATATATATATATAAACTAATAAGATCATAATGATACTAAGACTGATTACCATTAATTTTATCATAAGATTAAGAATTTAAGATACATGGCCTAATTGTTATAAAGACAATTTAGAAATGTAAAATTTTATAAAAGAAGTAGCTATAGCCTAATTTGTATGAATATTAGTGTACGCCTATATTATGCAAAATTATAAGTAGTAAACTCATTACCTATAATATCATTTGGATGATACAAAAACTGATTATCATTAATTTTATCATAAGATTAAGATACACGTCCTAATTGTTATGAGGACAATTTAGAAATGTAAAATTTTATAAAAGAAGTAGCTATACTTTAATTTTTATGAATATTAGTGTACGCCTATAATATGCGAAATAATAAATAGTAAACTCATTACCTATAATATCATTTGGATCATGTCTAGAGTTCTTTGCATTTTAATGATGGAGGAAAGAAGACATAATGCAATGTGATG
The DNA here is from genome assembly GCA_012931725.1 of Litsea cubeba. Classification (NCBI taxonomy): domain Eukaryota; kingdom Viridiplantae; phylum Streptophyta; class Magnoliopsida; order Laurales; family Lauraceae; genus Litsea; species Litsea cubeba. The sequence continues at coordinate 21,248,350 of CM022952.1, read as the reverse complement.
TATGCTTCCTAGCTGGTTGCTTTACATCAATAATCCAACCGAATGGAATAAACCTGATAATTAGTAGTTTGCTATTGTGTGGGGAGATTTCCAGAGCTACAGGATTAAGCTAATCACAGCCATCAGATGGGTTTAAGCATCCTCACGTACCATCCGCGTGCCGTCTACGTGGCACCGATCTCATCCCGGCCACCAGGACAGAGGCCTTGGCCGACATCAAACATCTCCAGGCCACAAGCGCCGAACTGGACCGCCCCGGGCATCATCTCGGCAAAGAGTCCATCTCGGCAAGGCCACCCCGGACGCCATCTCAGTAAAGAACCCTGCCTCGGCTAAAGCTACCTCGGCTGAAGAAGCCAGGACAGTAGCCGAAGCAAGAAAGAATCTTTGCTTGGGCCCCTCATCCCCCACGTCATCAGGCACGTGGAGAGATTGGGTCACAAGCTAGTGGGACAGATATGACATCCAGCCGCCCACTATCTTCACCAGATCGCCACATGGCAGCATCCAGCGGCTGAGGCCACATCAGGGCAAGGCCCGAGGGAAGATCCGCTGGTACTCCTACCGCCAAAGGCGCCCAACACAATCTGGCCCAACAAGACACGCATTTAATGCAATGTGGGCTGACCCGACTGGCATTAAATGCTGAGTGGGCCGGATGAGACTGCATTTATTACTTTGTGGGCTGATCATGACTTCCCAGTCAGATCATGGGACCCACGCCAAAATATCCTCTCAGAGATACGATCTAAACCTCTATAAATAGACCTCCAAACACCATGCAAGGTACGGACAATCCTATACACAGAGCCCTTACTCTGTCTCTCTTCTCCCTCTCCTCCATCGTTCCAGTTCATATACTGACTTTGGCATCGGAGAGCCTTGCGCCGCTCAGGCCAGGGTCCTCTGACCGTTTGCTCCTCCCTTTCAGGCTTTCGGACGGCATCCAGGCATTCCAGACAACATCATCTTCCCGGATAAGTCCTGTAAGGCACCCTCTTATTGTGGGTCATAATTTTCTACACCTACAATTGGCGCCGTCTGTGGGAAAGAAATATCCCAGCCATCCAAACCTCTCAAAACCTTCCCAATCTTCCTAAACTTCATCTCTTCAAAAGCTATGCCTCCGAAAGCTAAGAAGGGCGTAGAATCCTCAAGAGCAGCGCTCGAGCTGCCACCACCGCCAACGGAAGTCCCTCCACAAGGGGACAGTTCCCGTAGCGGTGCATGGCACGACTGCAGGGGAGGGCCGCCTGGGCTCTCAGCTCTTTATCGAGTTCCCACTCCAAGAGGGACTCGAGGCCTCGACCCCGTCAGAAGAAGTCCCGCCACCCAAACACGATGAGCGTCAGCATCAGCGTCCCCGGAAGGACAAAGCCGTGGCCGTAGGAGAAACGCGCCACGCTCAACCCACTGGAGAAGTTCCCGAAGCTGCCCTCCTCCAGAAACAACTCCAGAAGCAAGAACGTATGATTCGCGAGCTCCAGCAGCAGCTGAGGGCAGTGCAAACTGCCTCCTTGAGGGAGGTCACTGAGCCTCAAGGGAAAAAGAAGGACGCTCCCAGCAAGGCAGCCCAGCCTCCTCGCGAAGAACTCAGACATCATCTGGACCAGAAACGGGGCCAGATTCGTGACGAAGGCTCGAGCAACAGCCGGAGTCACCATAGTCGTGATGGCCGAACTCATAGCCATCACAGTCCGAACCACCCCAAGCGAAAGTCCAGAGTTCAGACTCCAGAGGGGGACGACGAGCAGGAGTGGTTCGACAAACGTGTCAGGCGGGCTCTCCAGCACAACCTGGACATGCGGGACCAGAAGCAGCTCTACGGACACACTGATCTCGGGGGCTCTCCCTTCACCAAGGAGATCGAGCGCACCCCCTTGCCCAAGAAGTTCTCCGTCCCGCGGTTCGTCCCCTACGACGGACTGTCCGATCCATCTGCACACCTCCGACACTTCTCCCAGAAGATGTCCATTTGGGGAAACGAGGGTCCCCTAAACTGCAAGATTTTCTCCTCCAGTTTGGGCGACCTCCCCCTAAAGTGGTTCTGCTCACTCCCAGAGCAGTCGATTTCCAGTTGGAAGGAGCTCCAGCTCTCCTTCCTGAAGAAGTTTCAGGCCTACACTGCCGTCCCCAAGAAGGAAGGGGACCTCATCGCCCTCAGAATGAAGCAGGGCGAGACTCTCGCCAAGTTCACCCACCGATTCTGGGCGGTCTACAGCCAGATCGAGGGTGCAAGAGAGGCGATAGCCATCTACGCCTTCCAGCATGCCCTGATCCCCGGCAGCGACTTGCGGAAGGACTTGGCCGGGGACACTCCAGAATCCATGTCAGAGTTGATGTCCCGGGTGAAGCGCTTTATCGCCCGGGAAGAAGACGAGATCCGAGCTAAGGATCAGGACGGGCATCCAGAGCCCGAACAGAAGAACAGCCAGCCTCGGCAAAGAGGCGGGAGGCCCTCCCAGAAGCAGGAGTCCAAGCGGGACTGGGCCTCCAGCTCGGCGAAGCCTTCGTCGTCCAGGTCTGGGGGCAATTGGAAGCCCAGACCTCCCTCCAGCGCCAGTCAGAGCGTCAATGTCGTCTTCAAGGAGCCGATATACCGCATCCTGGCCAAGATCAAATCCAAGCCGTTCTTCAAGTATCCTCCGCCCATGAGGTATGAACCCACCGAAGGCTCCCGGAGCAAGCTCCACTGCGCCTTCCATAAGGGCAACGGGCACAAGACTGAAGAATGCAGGACTTTGCAGTGGTATCTGGAGAAGCTGGCCAAAGAGGGCCACATTCCAGAGTTCATCAAGGAGGGTGATGCCGGCGGCAGCGAGGGCCGGGTTCACCAGAGCACGGCCCCGGCTCCAGACAGCGAGGATTCAGAGAAGATCATCAACGTGATCCATCTGGCGTCCTCGGCTCCCGCTTCCTCGTCCCGGGGAAGCTCCCAAACCCGTGCCGAAGCCAGGCGGGCTTCGCACGAGAAAGAAGTGATGAAAGCCGACCTCGCCCCGGCGTCCAAGAAAGCCCGCCGCGACAGACCAGCCATCTCGTTCTCGGATCGAGATCTAGAGGGGGTCCAAGTCCCTCACAACGACCCCCTGCTCCTCACCATGAAGCTGAGAGACTTCACCGTAAAGAGGATCCTCGTCGACTCCGGCAGCTCCTCCGAGGTCCTCTACTACGACTGCTTCAAACGGATGAAACTCTCCGAAGCAGACCTCACGGAGGTCCGTGCACCTCTGCTAGGGTTGTCCGCTACACCAGTCTACCCCAAGGGTAGAATCACCTTGGAAACCCAAGTTGGCGGAGCCTCCGTGACAGCCGACTTTCTGGTTGTGGATGCCCCTTCCCCCTACAATGTCATTCTGGGCAGGACGTGGCTCCACAAGCTAGAGGCAGTTCCTTCTTCCTTCCACCAAAAGCTGAAGTTCGTCCATGAGAACGAAGAAGGCAAGGTGGAGGTAGTCACAGTAAAGGGAGACCAGCAGCAGGCCAGGCAATGCATGCTGGCCGCCGTTCCAGCAGTAAAGGAGCCAGAGCGCGTCAACCTGGCCGAATTCGAGAAGGGTCTCGACGAGATCGGCAGGGACCCTGAGAAAAAGAGCATCGAGGACCTAGCCGAGGTCAGGCTAGACCCGGCAGACCCAGACCGTTTCTTCCTGATCGGCACCCAGCTGTCGGACGAAGAAAGGGCCGAACTCTCTCGGTTCTTGATGCAGAATGTGGACGTCTTCGCTTGGAACCCAAGTGAGATGCCCGGGGTCGACCCAGAGGTCATGTGCCACAAGCTCAACGTCGACCCCGACCACAAGCCAGTAGTGCAGAGGGCCCGCTAGAACCGGGCTGCAGCAGACAGACTGCGGTCGTAGAAGAGGTCGACAACCTGCTGAAAGCAGGGGCCATCCGGGAAGTCCAGTACCCGGTATGGCTGGCCAACACGGTGGTCGTCAAGAAGAAAACTGGAAAGTGGAGGGTGTGCGTAGACTTAACCGACCTGAACAGGGCTTGCCCTAAGGACAGTTTCCCCCTCCCGAAGATTGACCAACTGATTGACGCCACCGCTGGTCACGACCGAATGAGCTTCCTCGACGCCTACCGAGGCTATCATCAGATCCCTCTTTACGGGCCCGACGAGGAGAAAACTTCATTCATCACCCCCCGCGGCACTTACTGCTATAAAGTAATGCCCTTCGGGCTGAAGAACGCGGGGGCGACCTATCAGCGCCTCGTCACAAAGATGTTCCAGGCCCAGCTCGGCCGAACGGTAGAGGTGTATATCGACGACATGGTCGTCAAATCTGTGCGCTCCAGCGACCACCTGGCAGATCTCGGCCAAGTCTTTGACATCCTTCGCGCCTTACAAGCTCAAGCTCAACGCTTCCAAGTGCGCCTTCGGCGTAGCCTCTGGCAAGTTCTCGGCAGCTTGGTGACGCGGAGGGGGATAGAGGCCAATCCAGACCAGATCACTGCCATCCAGGACATCCAGAGTCCCTCCACCATAAAGGAAGTTCAAAAGCTTACAGGAATGGCCGCCGCACTCAATCGCTTCATCAGCCGCTCGTCAGATAAGTGCAGGCCTTTTTTCCAGCTTCTTAGGAAAAATTTGAAGTTCCAATGGACCCCCGAGTGCGACCAGGCATTGGCCGCACTCAAAACTTATTTAATGTCACCCTCCATTACTCTCCACCCCAATTCGGGGGGAGATTCTGTATTTATACCTAGCGGTCTCGGATCACGCAGTAAGCTCCGTCCTCATCAGGGAGGACGAGGGAGTTCAAAAGCCGATCTATTACACGAGCAAGACCCTGCTCGATGCCGAGACCAGGTACCTACTGTTGGAGAAGCTTGCGTTGGCTCTTGTCACCGCCTCCCGCAAGCTCTCCCATTATTTTCAATCCCACACTATTGTGGTGATCACGGAGCACCCACTCCGTTCATTGTTCAAAAAAGCTGACTTTTCAGGGCGCATATCAAAGTGGGCAGTTGAACTGGGGCAATATGACATACAGTACCGTCCCCGAACTGCAATCAAAGCCCAGATTCTGGCAGACTTCATAGTCGAATTCGCCTGCCCCAACCCGGCTCCGACTCAGCTCGGCACGGCACTGGGGGGCACAGGGCAAGAGCCAGCAGAAACAGAAGTCCAGCATTCTCCCACCTCGGCATGGAAGATCTTTGTCGACGGGTCGTCCACCTCCAAGAGAGCTGGCGCCGGCATAGTTCTCCAATCGCCAGAGGGACTGGTCATAGAGCAGGCTTTCACCCTCGACTTCAAAGCGACGAACAATGAGGCAGAGTACGAAGCACTAATCGCAGGGTTGAACAGCGCCCGAATCCTCGGAGCCCAGCACCTGGAAATCTTCAGCGATTCTCAACTGGTAACTAGCCAGCTCGCTGGAGACTACCAGGCCAGGGACGACAGGATGGCGGCCTACTTAGCCCTGGCAAAAAAGCTACTCTCCCAATTCCAGAAAGCCGAGGTCAGGCAAATCTCCCGAGATACCAACACGCACGCAGATGCGCTTGCAAACCTGGCCTCCGCTGTTGAAGCAGGAAAGAAGAGGACCATCGAGGTCGGGTCAGTATCGAGGTCAAGTCTAGAACTCCAGTCATCTCGGCTTGTCCTCTGTGCAAACCTCGGCCCCAGCTGGATGGATCCAATCGTCGCCTATTTGAAGGATGACCAGCTCCCCGAGGACAAGACAGAAGCCCACAAGATCAGGCTCAAGGCAGCCCGCTTTTGGCTCTCTCCAGAAGGCAAACTCTACAGGAAGTCCTTCACAGGTCCATACCTCCAATGTGTCCACCCGACCAAGGTGGACGACTTCCTGTACGAGATTCACGAAGGAATCTGCGGCAGCCATATAGGAGGTCGCTCATTGGCCTACAGAGCAATCAGCCAGGGTTACTGGTGGCCCTACATGCAGAAGGACGCCCAGGTCTACGCCAGAAAATGCGAGAAATGCCAGAAGTTCTCCCACTCACTTCATCAGCCAGCACAGGATCTGAGCCCCCTCTCCAGTCCATGGCCCTTCGCTCAATGGGGCCTGGACATTGTGGGGCCTCTTCACCGAGCTCCAGGGAACAAAAGATGGCTGATAGTGGCTACGGACTACTTCACAAAGTGGATAGAGGCTGAGCCGTTGTCCTCCATCACCGACCGGGACTCCAGGAACTTCGTTTGGAAAAACATCCTTACGAGGTTCGGCATCCCCCGGACCCTAATTTCGGATAACGGAACTCAGTTCGATTCCAAATCCTTCAGAGATTTCTGCCAAGAGCATGGCATCAGAAACCATTACTCCACCCCGGCATATCCACAGAGTAATGGCCAGGCAGAAATCTCCAACAAAGTGATCCTGGACGGCCTGAAGAAGCGACTGGACAAGGCAAAGGGCAGATGGACAGAAGAGCTTCCGAGCGTGCTGTGGGCGTACAGGACAACTCCAAGGAGGTCCACCTCGGCGACACCATTCTCTCTGGCCTACGGGATGGAGGCTGTCATTCCCCTGGAAATCGGCCTTCCTACCCTGAGGACAGAGCTGGTCGACCAAGGTCGGAATGAGACGAACCTGGCAATGGAGCTGGAGCTGGCGGACGAACGACGTGAAGCAGCAGCCCTGAGACTAACCGACTATCAGCAACGGTTAGCCAGGGCATACAATCAGAATGTCAAGGAAAGAAGGTTCACCACGGGGGAGCTCGTTTTAAAGAAGACCCTGCCAGCTGACAGAGAACCAAATGAGGGGAAGCTTGCCCCGAACTGGCACGGCCCGTTCAGAGTAGTTTCACTGGCAGGAAAGTCAGCCTACAAGCTCGAAGACTTGGATGGCAAGCCATTGCCGAGACCGTGGAATGCATCTCATTTGAAGAAGTTCTATTTCTAAAGATGTAATGAACTTCAGAATCAATAAAAGCAGCTTTTGCCTTGTCAATCTGTCTCTCTGGTCGACTCCGGCAACACAGGCTCCACGCCTTGGAAACGGCTTCGAGTTTATACACTCAGCCTTTCCTAAAATTCCGTGTCTTAGGGCACACAGGCTCCACGCCTTGGAAACGGCTTCGAGTTCATACACTCAGCCTTTCCTAAAATTCCGTGTCTTAGGGCACACAGGCTCCACGCCTTGGAAATGGCTTCGAGTTCATACACTCAGCCTTTCCTAAAATTCCGTGTCTTAGGGCACACAGGCTCCACGCCTTGGAAACGGCTTCGAGTTCATACACTCTGCCTTTCCTAAAATTCCGTGTCTTAGGGCACACAGGCTCCACGCCTTGGAAACGGCTTCGAGTTCATACACTCTGCCTTTCCTAAAATTCCGTGTCCTAGGGCACACAGGCTCCACGCCTTGGAAACGGCCTCGAGTTTATACACTCAGCCTTTCCTAAAATTCCGTGTCTTAGGGCACACAGGCTCTACGCCTTGGAAAAGGCCTGCAGTTCCTACACTCAGCCTTTCCTAAAGTCCGGGTTCATACACCCCTCAGAAGGCCATCACCGGACTCACTTTCGCCGAGCCAAGGCCAACTGAATGGGTCCATCTCGGCACAACGCATCTCGTCTCGGCCAAAGCCAGCCCTTTCGGCCGAAGTCAGTGCCAGTATTCAAACACACAAATCCAAGCATTCCGGAACAGCGCAAAGTAATGAGAAAAAAGAACTCAAAAGCACTGTACACAACTTGGGTAATCAGAAAATTCCTTTTCATTCATTGCAAACTGCTTCGTTACAAGAAATACATAACAGAAAGCAGAGTACAGAAAGGAGGACCACAGTCCTCTAAAAACAAAAAATGGGAGAGAGGCTAGGAGACTCTGATCTTCACTGACTCTTCAGGCAGAAGGCTCGAGGACGCCGGATCGCCGCCTGGAGGTTCTGAGCGATCCTGAACCTCGCTGGGCCCTGCAACACCCTCGGTGGCCAGAGGGACCAGCCAAGCTTGAAGAAATCTCCCGGACCAGCAGAGCTTCAACCCGCCTGCCGTACGACGGGCGCACAGGGTCGTGTTGAACGAGAATGCGCCACCGTCCCCTTGCAGCGCATCCTCACTCTGTCTGGCCAAGGGCCAGTGGCCATGGACCCGCGTTCAGAGAGCGCGTGGCCCACGGGGAGACCCTTCAGAGAGCGCGCAGACCACGACAGCCTTCCCCCCTCGGGGGCAGCCGTCCAACGGCGCAGGGTTTTCCCCCGGATCAAGTAATCTCAGGCACCTCCCAGACATGGTTCCTATGTTCCTTCCTTCTCCCATGGCGAGCCTGTTCCCCCTATTTATAGGATGGAAGAAGGCTCAGTCTCCAAAAGGAGTTATGGGGCGAAGTCTCCCACGCGTTGTTGGGAAGGCGCGACTATTGACCAGCGAACCCTATGGCGCCACGTGGAGACATCCGTCAGACTCCCTCGTCTGCCGCGCCATCACGTTCATTGCTATTCAAGATCACCTAAGATACGGAGGATCAGCGCGAATACCAATGAAGATCACCTAAGATACGGAGGATCGGCGCAAATACCAAAAAAGATCACCTAAGGGAGCTGTCCACCAAACTCAAGCAATCGAACAACCAAGCTAAAAAGAGACAAAAGTAGAGTATTTCAAAAAAAAAAAAACCTTCGTTTGTATTGAAGTTTCACTCGTTACAGTGTTCAGCAAATACAAATTGAAGGAAATTACAAAGCACAAAGCAAGAGAGTAAAAATCCCGAGGTTCCGAGGTCCCGAGGTCATGACCGGTCAGTTGCACGGGCTGCGGCGTTAGAGGCTTCGCCGGATGGACGGGCAGAGTCGATACCGGAAGCGGGTACGGAGGCGGCTCCCGAAAGGAGGGGTGCCCCTCCGAGATCCCGACCTCCTTCAGGCCGGCAAGCCACCCTTTCGCCCAAGCCTTATCCCTCACCACAAGAACCCTTTCCTTGTAGTGGTTGGTGACCTGCACTTTGGCATCCTCGAATGCAGCGTCGCACTCGGATTCGAGCTTCGCCTCGGCCTCTTCCGCCCTCTTGGACTCAGATTCAAGCTTCGCCTCGGCTTCATCCGCCCTCTTGGCCTCGGCTTGAAGCAGGGCCGCGTAATCGTCTACCCATCTTCGAGATGGAGACCTCGAGCTCGGCCACCTTGGTCCGCTCCGCCTCGGCTTCCTCCCTCGCCTGCTCGAGCTTCGCCGCGTATTCCTCTTCTACCTTGGCCAACTTCTGGCTCACAGCGTCCAGGGACTCCTGCAGACCGTTCTTCTCCACGGTCAGCTCGGCAGCGTCCTTGCAATACTTGCAGATCCGTTCAGCAACGGCCATGGACTTCTGTGCCGCCTGTCAAAGAAATAAGGTGTACATGTTAGATCCAAAGAGCATCAGATGCTAAATCGCTGGTTCAACGAAGCAAAATGAAGACTTACCGCGAAGTTGGACTGCAACATCGACAGGATCAGCTTCTGATCGCTGTACGTGTCCAGCCGCTCCATGTCCCGGGGAAGGGCGCAGGCTCGCCCTAGGGCCTCCAGGACCTGGGGATCGATCTTTTGAAGAACGCGATCCTCCATCGTCATCGGCCTTCCCGGCTCAAGCATGAAGCTCGGCTCCCATAACGGCGGCCCCTGGGGCAACGGGGCAGCTGCCGAGCTAGGGCCCTCATCGGTCCTCGGCATCTTCGACGGCCGCGATCCCTCCTGCTCGACCTCGGCTGGGGGCAAACGTACCCCTGGATCAACAGGGCTAGGGGGCACGGGAACATCCGCCACCTCAGCAGGGGAAGCTACCCGAGCCCTCGGAGATGGATGCTCCGGCGGATCCACCGGATCCTGGGGGGCTCGGGCGTCCTCCACTCCAAGCGCCAAAGCCTCGAGATCCTCGAAGGACAGGCGCCTGGTATGCCTCATCTCGGATCCTGGCGAGGGAGATCGGGCAGATTGACTCGATTCCCTTCCGGAGACCTGGGGAAGTCTCGATCCCCGCTAAGGAAGCTAGGATTCCAGACGCTGCCCTGACTTCAGACGACGCCCGCGAGGGCTCTGCGACCTCCGGAACGGCCTGCTCCTGACCAACCCCGGATCCGGCACCTTCACTCTGGATCGGCTCTACGGTGCCCCTCAGGTACCCGCGGTACTTCGGCTTATATCCTAGCAGCGACCAAGCCGCCCTGCCGTCGTGACCGCTGTATCGCTTCACCAGACGGAGCCAGGCCTCGTTCCTCTTCCAGATGTATCTGGCAGCCCGTTTCCTCTCCTTCAAAGCTGCAACAATCAGAAGCATAAGCACGGCAGAATAAAAAGAAACTTATGAAAAAAGAAACACGAAGGATGTTTACTTGGGATGGTGCCGAAGTGGCGAGGGACCTGGTAGCCTCTATCAGTGTCGGCCTCCCCAAACTCCCACTTCCCCGAGACGTACAGCAGATCGTCTCCAGCATACTTGCTCGAATCCTCCAAGTATCGGACGAAGCCGTCCCGGCCTGGCTTAGCCCGGAGATAATAAGAATCTCCGGACCTGCATATGTCGTAGACATCCTCAAGGTCGAAGACGCCGAAGTCGGTGCCCAGGACCTCGTTCAACTTGACCGTGCCCATCACGATCTTGAAGGCATTCGGCAGCAGTTGGCAGGGGCAGAGACACCACTGACTAAGGCATCTCCTAAGGAGTGGGTGAAGTGGAAATCGGACCCCGCCTTCTATCACAGCCACCAGCGGAAAAGGCATCCAACCTCCCGAAAAGTCGCGAGGGTTGTAGCCGCGGGGTTCAGCACCCCTGATTTGGACATCAGCAGGATCCTAAAGGCTGATCTAAAGCCCTCGATCGCTTGCCTCGCTCTCTAACCAGTGGCTGTAAATCCCCATTCCTATTCCCAGTCTAAAACCAGAGAAACCCGCAGAAGAAGAAGCAGGGCAGGAGGGACTTACGGAGGCAGAACGAAGATGCTGGACAGCGAAGAGACTCAACCGCAGCAGCGCACCACTCCTCAGATGAAGCTCCCTCGACAGTAGCTTGCCCACCTCTGATGCTCGCCTCTGATTCAGAATCGCAAACGAAGGATAGAGCAGACCCCAACTGCCCTATATATAGCAGAGAGGCCCCCCTTTTCAGAAACCCTAATCGGGCGTGCCAAAGGGCGCCCCCCTGGGATTTCGTGCGAATCATTTCAAAAATTTATTACGCCTCCCTGAAGCGGCGCGCAAATCATTTCAAAAATTGATTGCGCCCCTGACGAGACGGCGTGTACGACCTCGAAGAGACAGACAACCAGCCAGGAGACGACACGTGGAGCCGTCGAACTGTCTTCAGCATTGAATAGGGGACGCCATTTATCACCTCGATCATCCAAAGCGACAGCGAGTCAGGGCCGAAAGAGGCTCTCCCCCAGATAGACCCGGCTCATAGCTCCCGACCTCACGGCACTGACGTTCTACGCGAGCTCGGAAGCTAGGGGGCAATTGTGTGGGAGATTTCCAGAGCTACAGGATTAAGCTAATCACAGCCATCAGATGGGTTTAAGCATCCTCACGTACCATCCGCGTGCCGTCTACGTAGCACCGATCTCATCCCGGCTACCAGGACAGAGGCCTTGGCCGACATCAAACATCTCCAGGCCACAAGCGCCGAACTGGACCGCCCCGGGCATCATCTCGGCAAAGGGTCCATCTCGGCAAGGCCACCCCGGAGGCCATCTCAGTAAAGAACCCTGCCTCGGCTAAAGCTACCTCGGCTGAAGAAGCCAGGACAGTAGCCGAAGCAAGAAAGAATCTTTGCTTGGGCCCCTCATCCCCCACGTCATCAGGCACGTGGAGAGATTGGGTCACAAGCTAGTGGGACAGATATGACATCCAGCCGCCCACTATCTTCACCAGATCGCCACATGGCAGCATCCAGCGGCTGAGGCCACATCAGGGCAAGGCCCGAGGGAAGATCCGCTGGTACTCCTACCGCCAAAGGCGCCCAACACAATCTGGCCCAACAAGACACGCATTTAATGCAATGTGGGCTGACCCGACTGGCATTAAATGCTGAGTGGGCCGGATGAGACTGCATTTATTACTTTGTGGGCTGATCATGACTTCCCAGTCAGATCATGGGACCCACGCCAAAATATCCTCTCAGAGATACGATCCAAACCTCTATAAATAGACCTCCAACACCATGCAAGGTACGGACAATCCTATACACAGAGCCCTTACTCTGTCTCTCTTCTCCCTCTCCTCCATCGTTCCAGTTCATATACTGACTTTGGCATCGGAGAGCCTTGCGCCGCTCAGGCCAGGGTCCTCTGACCGTTTGCTCCTCCCTTTCAGGCTTTCGGACGGCATCCAGGCATTCCAGACAACATCATCTTCCCGGATAAGTCCTGTAAGGCACCCTCTTATTGTGGGTCGTAATTTTCTGCACCTACAGCTATATTGGATCATCCCATCAATATATGATTTTCTAAGGTGGTGATGGATCAGTGAACAAAGCTTTAAAAGTATAGACACCACATTTTGATTCAAAAGAAATCAAAAGAAAAAATATCAATTCATGGCTTAGCAAAAGGTCTCTCTATAGGTAACAGAGTCTTTGAGCTTCTCTTCATAGTTGGTGGAAAATAAAAAAAAAAAAAAATTAGTTGTTTATGTGATCTTTAAAAATCAATCTCTGAGTGTTCAAGAGATCCTGACATTGGTTTTGTACATGATCATTCTTCATAAAAATAAAAATTAAATAAAAAATAGAATAATCCCAAATTAAAAGTTTCAGTATATCAATATATGTGTGGAGCCTTATTGAAGTTGGCAGAAGTGTGGAGCCTTATATGTATGTTGATCAGTCCACAAAATTAGGTCATTAGGTCATCATTTCATGAGCATTTGTGGACTTAATTAGGTCTAATTGTATAGAATTGTACTTAATTTCTTGATTACATGTATTTGGGGATATTTTTGGAAAAATGGTCAGAATTGGTCAAAATCATTGAATTGCATGACTTTTGTGAAATTAGGATTTTTCATCTCATTCATCACCCCAAAATTAGTTTTTTGGCTTCATCAATGCATACTTGTTATTTTTGGCACCATGTGCTATTTTTTGGAAAGTTTGTCATTTGGGTGCATCATTAGGCATGTAGGGTCCCATGCATAATTCATGTTTATTTTTATTATATGTGATTAATTAATTTCTTTCAATTTGTAGGAAAAAAATCAACAACATGGGACCCTATCCCATGAAGATTTACATGATTGGTGGGACCATGATGGTTAGATGAATGTGTCTTAGTTGTGAAAGAGTTTTTTAAAGAAGCTTCCACCTGATACAAAGGATATATTATGGCATATATGGCAAAGCAACGTGGGTGGATGGCAAGTTTTGCATTGGAAGGAGATCTCCACAAAGTCAAACTTGTGGAAGAAGAAATCTAATCAAGAAGGAGCCAAAGATCAAGAAGGAAATCAAGAAGCAATCTTAAAGATCTTTTGAGGAACCCAAGATGGAAAAAAATTGGATCACAAGGACAAGAAATCAATTGAAGTTTGAATTCAAGCCAAGATGGAGGAGATGTGTTACCAAACAAAGGGACATAAGAGATTATAAAAGAGGGGCTAGCCAAAGGGGCTAAAATCCATCACTTGGTCCAAGGCTTTTGGTAGCAACTAAGGAGACTCTTCCTCTCTCTATTCCACTCCCATCCACCTTTCTCTCTAAGTCCCTTTCTTTTTCTTCTTTCCTCCTAATTCTTTAGACATAGGTTGAGAGATCATGTTGAGAGAATGATGAAGAGAGAAGAATCTTAATTTTTTGTATTTCAAGATCAAGGAAAAAAGACAATACTTGGATTGATTTTGCAACTTTCTATGTAAGTGATTTAATTTTCTTATTTTAGTTCTTTTATGTGTTTTGATTGGAGACAATATTTCACAAGATTAGATCAAGGGTTTAAAAATAAAATAAAAATATCAAAAGTTAAGAGACATCAAAAAAATCACTTGCATAATTTTTTTTCTACTTTGAGAAGAGAGGACATTATCATCGCATTGCATGTCAATACTTGTAGGATTGTCTAGATTCTAGATCTTTGGTACTACTTTTCCGACTTTTTATTTTCTTTCCACCCTTTTTGTTGTTATTTTCAAGTTAATATTCTTAATTTTTTTTCTATTTACAAATTCTAGATTTAAAAACTCAACTTGTATCTTTCTATGTTTAGTAGAAACTTTCTATTCTTGTTATTTGCATGATATATGATTAGAAAGTGTCTTTGTGTATACTTCATATTTAGAAATTGCATTAGAACAAGTTTTTGTTGCTGAAATTACAAGATTATCAACTGATTAGACACACTAAATTCGGATCTGATAAGTGAGTAGTGAAAAATCCTGCACATTTCAGCAGAACTGACCCAACTTGGTTACAAAAGTGCACGATTTAAAAATCAGGTAAACGTTAATATTTTTGTCCACAAAATAGCAGATTTAAAGTATGGTAATTGGACTTTGAAACCCCATAATTACAGCAAAAAATAACCTCGGAAACCATGTCAACCAGAGGCTCAAACAGGGGTAGTTGGTAAGCCTGCGTTCAGATTTCAGCAACAAAACAGTTCAAGTAGGCATCTTTAGGTGATCAGATCTTTTTCGTTTTAAGTCATTTTTCGGTTTTTCTTTTTTTGTTGTGTTCATGCATCATCAGACTATTGATCCCATCATTAGATTTAGGTTCACACCATCTTAGTCATGTCGTACAGTCCAGTGAAAATAGGGCTGCGCAACAGTTTCCATACTTAGAATTTTTTACAGCATGCATCATATAGTTAGAAACTTACATAAAATTACATTGTTAGCATTTAGGGCATTATAGATCATTCATATTTACATAAAAATTGATTTTGGTAAGTAGGATCTGATTTAGGAAGTTTTGTTTTGATTTTTTTTTATATTAAACTGGTCATTTGATTTGTGTGTTATTTTGCAGGTTTTTAGATATTTTAGGATTGCTTAGACTATGTTTCATTTATTACAATAGTTCCTTTATTTTTTGAAAGCATTGTAATTAAGCTTTTTGTATTTACTTATCTAATTTAATTAGTTTCTATTTAGGCCAGATTTAGTGTTTATTTAGGATAGGTCAAAGTTGAAAGATTTCTTGAAAAGCATTGCTCCCTGTGGATCTACCTGGATTTACCAGATTATTACTACAATCGTACCCTACACTTGGGGCCGATCATATGTATATCACAATATATCAATGTATGTGTGGACACAATATCCCTTTATTATATGATCACTAGCATAATGTGCCGTGCTTAGCACAAGGCATAGCTCATGTTAAAAAAAAGCATTATAATTTTTTTTTATAACGTTTTAACAATTTTATATTAAAAATTGTAATTGAGTTATTTTATTTTATAACATTCTTGCTCGAAAATAAGAATACTATGGGCTTCACTTGTAATCACCAATAAGGAAGAGAGCTATGCTCATTTGTAACAATCACAAAATAAAGGACAGAGTTCTTTCTAAAAACCACATAATTGGAAGTTTCAATAAATAATTTGTAGAAGAATTTTTTTTCAAAATTGTGATCAAATTTTTAAGCATGAAGCATGGCCAAATTGATAATTTATGGAAAACAAAAATTTTTAAATATAGGTTTGCCTTTTACTCCAATCATTAATGATCAAAAAGTCATTTCATCATTAACATACAACAGCACATTGCGTGAAAACACATATTGAAAACTTTCAAGTTTCATATTGTATAAGATTGTGCTAAATTAGTAAAACTCTAAGTACATATTCTTCTGCGCGTGTTTGGAACTTTACTAGTTAAAGTGAAGTGAAGTGAATTCAGACAATAATTGACAATGAGTCATATCAAAACTACACCATTTCAATATTCCCTTCCAATTTTTCAAAAAAAGTCAATAAAGCAACCCCCTTTCTCTACTCAAAGACAAAAAAAATTCAACTTTTCTATACAAAAAGTCAAAAAGATTCCATACCAAATTAACTAAAAATAAAACACCATCATAACACCTAATATTTTATTCTCTCTTGATTTGATGCTTCACCTCATTATACTTTAATTCACCACACATCCAAACAGGCCAAGTTGGAAAACGGTTGCAAAAGAAAAGAGGCCAAAATCTCTCTTCCTTTAGCCACGTTAAGGGCACAGCCTCTTTACTCTCACCTTAAAAGACTAATCGTTTTATCTCAAAACAATTTGTATCCCCTCTTCCCCAACCACCGGATGTTACTCTTCATCAGACCTCATCCCTACCGAGTTAAAAGAATATATCAACTCTCTTGTTCCTCTATGCCTCTTTCTCTCTCACTATAATCTCCTCTGTCTCCCTTTTTTCACACATAGCCCCATATTACAATCTGTGTAATCTCAGCACCTACCATGATATGCTTTTTGGTTCTATCATGTTATTCAGTTACTTTGATGTCCATAGAAAGAGACCGTCTAGATGCACCGATGGGGAGACCGGGCTGTGGCCCGGCTCCCCATGGGAGGCGTTGGATCCCAGGCTCACTTGGGATCCAACGGCTCCCATGGGGAGCCGGGCCACATCCCGGTCTCCCCCATCGGTGCATGCAGACAAAATGCCATAGAAATATGTATTTGTTACTCATGTTTTTTTTCCTAGGGCATGGAATCATTAGTGATTTGACATGGAGGCTTCTTTCTCTAAGAAAAATGTCAATAGAAATGTGTTTTTTTTTTTACAAAATAAAAATAAAGTAAAATATGCAAGTAAATTTGTTTCCTCAATGGGTTCAACACAACACTAATTTGAGACCTCTCAACCCCTTCACTCATAGTGATTTTTCCTTATCTTACTATTTTATCTTGAAACAAAATAAGGAGAAAAACTTAATAACATTTAAGTATATAATATATTTACGAACTCAATGTATTGGCTTTCAGATAATTATCTGATTAGACAAAAACACTGAAAAACGTAATGTAACTTGAGCAACGTTAAAGTTTCAAATGTCCTCTTAACATTCTTTTTTCTTGAAACTCATTAGAAATTTGAAATATATATGAAAAAGAGAAAGTAAGAAAATCAATAAATGTCTTGAAAGGATGTGGGAGGAAGTCATGGGTATTGTTAAGTTATTTATCATGTATAATTTACTCCCACCAACACATTATATATGCATGATAAAATAAATAGTAGTTTCTTGTATAGTAAATTATAAAGTTTTTACTCCAATTTTTCAGTTGGCTCTAATATCTTAATTTCTCTCTCTTTTTTTAACTCTAATTGAAGAAAAAAACAGAGAAAATCTAATAACATGAAGATACAAAATTATATTTATACTTAAAAGTCTGAAACATATATAAAAAAAAAAGAAGAAAGATATCAATAAATGTCATGAGAAGGATGTGGAAAGAAATCGCACGTATTGCAACATTATTTATCATGTATAATGTACTCCCGACGTATTATACATGCATGATAAAATAAAGAGTTATTTTTAATTTCCAAATGTTTATAGGATTTTTAAATGGGACCTGAGTATCTATGCCAGATCCTCATGTTTTTAACCAACACTATACACATTGATTGGGGTATTATGGAGTTTAAATGATTAAATCGACCTTACTCATGCACATATTATTCATCCTAATAAACACCATGCATCGCATAGGCCTTATGCTAGTATTTTTATATAGGAATAAACAAGATATTAAAAGCAATATGCATCATCTTAAAGTCCACCTTCAAGCCTAAATAATCCTATTTAAAATGGGTCCACTTTCTCCAGGTATCTCCTTGGTTGTTTTCATTTTCACAATTTTAGATTTTCTGTTGGGCCCACAAATTTCTATTTAACAGTCCAATCGACCATGGATCACATGGTTTTAGACTTTTAGTGCTATTACGAAATTTCCTGTCATCACAATATTATCAATCATAAGATATACCACATATATTAAAAAATGTGGTAGAATTATGAAGAATTTAATTGGAAGCTTTATGTTGCAAAAGGCGTGAACAGGTGGTAAAATATGACCCGAGTCTCCAACCCGATTCCACCTGACCCGCTTAACCCGACCCGTTTAATAGGCGGGTAGCTCACGGGTCAAGTATTCATGACCCGCCATTAAGCGGGTCGGGTTAGGGTTGACCCGCTTGACCCGCATACCCGCTTATTTAAGCTAAAATTGAATTTGATTGTTTTAATGCATAGGCTTAAAAAGAATAAATTGACCTTAACCAATTCAACCCTACACTTTTTATTAATGGAAAGCAAGGAAATGCGCATCAAATGATTGTTGAAATGAGATTAAACCAAATTTGATCTTAAAAGTCAGTTTTGGTCAAGCATGGAACCATAATTAAGTCAATTTATTTACTATATGGATGTGGGTTATGCGGGTCAACCTGACCCGTATAACCCACAATGGTTATGCGGGTTGGGTTGACCCGTGGTGGGTGCGGGTTAGGGGTTTCCGACCCGTTTATTAAACGGGTCGGATGCGGGTTAGACTTGTATAACCCATTTAATAAACGGATCCGACCCGTTTAGCACAATCCGACCCGATTGCCACCTCGCCGCGTGATTAATAGAAAGGAACACAAATGAGATAAGAGTTAGTTTTAAAGAAGGAGATAGAGTTAGTTTTGAAGATAGAGATGGAGATATCCTTAAGAAAAAGGAAAGTAGATTCCTATTTTTTCTCACTCTTGTAACTATTTTTATGCCAAACAATATTCTTGAAAAATTGCAAAGTAGTAAACTCTCCACGATGGGTTACATTATTGCAAGAAATGTGGAATAGTTATCGAAATTGAAGAGAATCACATCAGTTTAAAATTTCAAAATTGGAATACAAATCAGTGTCTTTTGCAAAATTGGAATACAAATCAATGTCTTTCATATAACTTTCATAATCCTGACTAATCCAGCACAGACTAACTATACAAAAGGAGCCAAACCACAAGTATCACTTGGTTGATGGTAATCCTGTGACTAACCATACACAAGAAACCAAACCACAAGTATCACTTGGTTGATGGTAATCCTGTAAACTCTTAAAAAGTAAACCATGATATGTCATACAAATAGATGTGTTAACAGATTCAATGATAACAACTTAAAATATATTCCAGATGAATATATAATTGGGATAAGTCAGAAATGAAATGAAAATTTACTTGTATAGGGCCCACCTAATGATCATTCTATATTTTCAATGAGTTGGCAGTACTCGTTTGTACACCAAAATTTAAAGGGAGGTAGTACAAACACACTGGTCTACAGGGTACAGGCGTACAACAACGCATGGTCACATCCATGGATAGAAATCACTTGTCTGCACTCTCTCTTTTTACAAGTTACTCTCTCACCCAAAGAAGTCAATTCTTCAATTTTCTAACTGCGGCAACATCAAGGATTGTAGTACAATATCAATGGGGAACTTAATCGAACACCAGGGAGAAGTTGATCAGCTTGGCGAGCCTTTGTCTCACAGCACAGGCAAGCTCTCTCTCCCCAATGGAGGCAAGCCGTTCCACCACCCTCTGCCTCATCCCTATATATGGTATCAACCCTCTCCGTGCCATCTCCATCACAACCTTCCACCGCGAGCACATACTCCCTTCTCTCCACACACTCCTCCACCACCATCTCATAGCTCTCAAATCCCACTTCACAGTCCTACCTCTCCAGAAATCTCACCATCTCTGCCACCCTCCACACCTCCCTATTCGCCCGCATTGCCGCCACCGCCCTCCCCACCGTCCCCTGCCTCGGCAAATTAATCATTAAAAAAACCCAGAACAATTCATCAAAACATCACACTTTACCCAAGCATGAGTACAAATCATGTCAATCAAAAGACAATAGAATCTATTCAAAAATATATATATATATATATATAACCAATAGAAAAGTGTATAGAATTATAACCAATCAGAAATCACACCTGGGAAATCTCAATATCTTAAGAATAAACAAAAATATATAAAAAAGAAAAATAATATATGATTGAATAAAGAAAAATAGAAGACACGCAGAGAGAGATCCCACCAGAGGTGAGTAGGGGAAGAGGGCACCACTCACCTTAAGAGATATATCTTTCTATCATTTTTACTTTCTCAATTTATGATTGGATACCTGTTGTATAAAAAGAAAACAATATATGATGTATAGAAAACAACTGAATAAAAAATAACAGAAGAGAGAGATCCCACCGGAGGTGAGAAGGGGAAGAAAAAATTGAATTAAAAGAGAGGAGTTAAGAATGTGGTAACAGGGAGAGAGAAACGTGGAGCAGTTATTGGAAAATTGACACTCATTTAAAACAGGTCAAAAAAATCAATTGAGATTCAAAATTGAATTTATGATGCCGTTATGGTTTTTTTCCCTTCCTTTACAAATCCAAAGTTGAATGTATATCAATATAGCTGTTGTGTTTTTTTTTTTCCCCTCTTTTACAAATCCAAAGTTGAGCTTGAAGTGTTTGATTAAAAGTCCAATAGAAATCGATTATGCTTTCCTACAAGATTATTATTCTGATTATAGTTATTTTGGGATATCTATATGTGTTCTTTTTGTTTTTTGGATGACCCATAGGCTAATTACCCTTTCTTTACAATTTATGGTGGATTCTTTTATGAATTTGTGAATTTTTCGTATGAAGAAATTGGGGCTATTTAAGCATCTCTTATATGGTCATTGTTAGACCCCGACCCAGGTTTGCTTGGATTAGCGTCGTTTAAGCCGAGATTAGAATTTAAGTGCCATTAGATGACATTTAGCTTAAATTGTGAGCTCGATAGATTTTCCATAGCTTCAGAAATTTTTGAGAGCCGTTGAATTTAGCTTGACATAGGCCAGGGGTGGCCTGTGTGACCCATGTGCGTGTGGGGAGAATTTATTCTTGATTGTGGAAAATCCTGATTTTTTTTAACTCTTTTGATTTGTCAAAATAGCACCTACAACTTTTGCGTTCTCTCCGTCCATTTTCGAAACTCAGAAATCGTGTTTTTCAGCAAAAAGGGCAAACAAACCTTTCACCTCGATCTGTGCATGAATTTCGATGTTTCCAGAAAATTATGTGAAAAATATATTTTTGAAAACTAGATATTTTGACGATCATTTTACTCTCTTTCGTCGATCTCATCCGGGACCCGCATAAGGAAGTTTTAAGCCCTTGAAAGTTAGTGGCCTGGTGGACCCCACACTCCACCCAACTCAATTAGCCACCCATGTGTGTTTCTTCTCTCTCATTTCCATTTGCATGTTTTCAAGCCAACAGAGATCAAGAGAAAAACCAGTTTTCTTCCTCTCCTACTCTCCTTTGCATGTTGGACTTCCTTGATCATTAATAGAGATTTGAGTTCACCAAACTCTTTCTTATCTCTCAAGCTTTCTCTTAATACCATTTTCAAAGGTTTTAAGCTGGGATCATCTTCCTCTTGAGACCTATCTCCATTGTTAGAGCTTCTAGAGGTAAGCAATGGCTTCCATCTTCCAACCTTGGCTTTGTGGAGTCCATTAGAGCTCCAATATCATGCATGCAAGGCTTCCTAAGGAGGAACCCTTTCTCTTTCAAAAATTTCTTTGATTTTGAGCTCTTTTCTTGGGGCTTCTTGTAGATTGGAGTTCAGCTGTGAGAGGTGTGTTGGGAGACCTTCTTTGAGTGCATTTTGAGCCAAGGCAAGTGATTGAATGAAATATGAATGTGCATGCAATTATTTGTGAATTTTTAGCTTGATTTCTTGTTTTGATCTTCACCATGTTTAATCTTGCTTTGCTTTGAAGTTTAGTTTACTAAACCCATGTTTTAATGCTCATGCATTTTGGGTTCATTTCATTGAATTTTGTTTTGAGATTTGTTTCATTTAAATGGGAATTTTGTGCATGGATTGTTAGAAGTGGATCCTGGAATGAAGGAGGTTTGGTTGGTGAGATTTGAAGTGAGAATCTTGAATGATTGAATGTTGAAATGGAGGAGCTTGTAGGCTCAGTTTATTGCAGGGAAGTGTTGGATTGGAAGGAGAAATGTTGGAGAAGAGCAGGGGCTGAAACAGCTCTAGAAATGTAATTTCCGCAGAGGGTCAGTCAGCTGCCGGTCAGCTGCCGGCTAGCCGACAAGTGACCGAACCAGTTCGGTTTTAATTCTAGAGTGCTGCAAATTCACATTTTTGAAGTGTCGGTTAACCGATAGGTGACCGACACTATTTCGGTTCCAATTCCAGTAAGTTGTTTTTCCCTATTCCTGATGGGTCGGCTAGCTGTCGGTCAGTAGTCAGCTAACCGACTAGACCCTGTTCGGCTAACCGACAGCCAACCGACAGGTGACCGAAGAATGGAGGGGTTTTCTATCCCAACCACTTGTGGACCCTGCCTAGTCGATGTGTACATCTTGATATTTTAAATGTCGTTGAAAAATGAGCATCATCTAAACTAATGAACAACATTGGATCTCAAAGTGTATACTAACTCGACGGTTACGACTCGACGGTTACGGTCCCAAGGTATCGATGAGGATGCGTGACATGGACTTGTGATTTAAAACTAAAACCTCATTTTGCGATTTGTATCGTCTTGAAAAGAATGTTTCCAAGGTTTTGATTAAAACCCCGTTTGGGAATCATTGTGTGAATCGTATTTTCATACATATCGTGTAACGCCCTAATTCCGAATACCGATAAAACAGTCAAGGTACCGAAGTTGGCGCCCTACTTCCCGGAAAATCCGAGAACTTCCAAGATCGTAGATCCACAGTGAGGTCAATTTAAAATTTTTTGAACAATATATTATCAATGGTTAATATTGCGAAAGCGTAAAGAGTAAAGCGGAAGCAGTTGTAAAGATAACGGAAGCAGAAATGTATCATAAAAGATATATAAAGTGTAGCAGGGCTGAAATCCAGCCTAAAGTGTTAAAGTTATAAGAATCAAAGGTTTATTACATATTCCAACTACTACCTTGCTCATTACAAAGACACTCGAAATCCCAAACAAAACAATGAACTCTCACACCCCAGGTGCTGGCACTCCATCCTCCTGCTCAACCTCCTGGTCCCCAACCGTAGTCACCAGCTACGGGCGCCTTGACGAGCGCGAGCGCATCGTCCTCACAGTTAGGGTCAAAACCTAAGACCAAGAATGGGTCAGATCTAAAGATCTGGCAAGTCACAATATACAAGTAACATAGGATGTATGCATCAAAAGAGTAGAGATAGACATAAAGTTAAAGAGAATAACAAGATATAGAATCTAGGTAGTTGAGCAAGATAAGCATCTAGAATCAGAGTAAATATGATATCTAACCTACACAACATGGCACAATCACACAAGCTAGATACTGCGGGATATTATGTCGCGACTCTCCCATACTGAACACAGTCGCAGCAGGGAAACCTCACCAGTGTTGGGGAATAACGAGCCCCGCAAACAACTCATGCCTCACCACACTCATCACTTAGAAGACCGGACCCGGTATCATACCGTCCGTCTAAAACATCGCTCATCATGATAGCTCTCAAGTGACTCAACACTCAAAGTAGCTCCTACCAGTGATGATCAGACAAAAGGCTGAGCTTAGAATTGTTGAGTGAATGTTCATGCCGACTCAAGGATATAATAAAGGTCAGTTCTGTCTAGGCTTTACCTTGCGTGAACAAGGTCCTAACAAAATCCCTAAGAGGTCCAAGTACCAGTTCAATCCATAGAACACCATCCAAGTCCAAGTTCAATCATTGGATCCATATTAAGGCCCACCAAATACATGGCCTGGTCTAAACAGTCCAAATGAGGTGACAAGTCCATATCCATCAACAATCAGTCCATTCTTATACACAATGAGTTACAAGTTCATTACAATCCAACCTCTCCATCCTAGGGTATTCCACATCCAAACTTAGGCTATAAAAGGGCCTGCCTAGTCATAGACACGGGTTAATATTCACCCAATCACATCACCAGGTCACCTCTAAGTAATCCTAGGTTCAGATCATCCATTTCCATTTAATTAGCAGTTGTAAGCAACATTAAGGATAAAAGAGTGACAATAATTGATTAAGTGAAGTATACCTTTAAGTGATAGAATCAATGGGAAATATCAATAGTCCAACCTAAGTATTGGTCCATATTCAGGTCCAGGTCCATCCTAGGTAATTTGATCTCTAAATGAAGTCTCAGATGCCAATGAATACTACATTTGGTGCTCCATTACGGGCATCTTCGACAACATTTAAGGATCGAATCATCGTCAAATCCATAACCTAGACCCTACTTGGTGGTCCCCACGAGTCAAGGTTGAGCCACACCATTGTCTGGTGCTTGGCACATTAATAGAATTCCATTTGGATGGTAAATGGGCCCCACAAACGATCGCAACCTCAGATTATGAAAACTGAAAAATCACAGAATGTAGTGTCTTCGGTCGACCTGACACAGGGCTCGGTCGACCGAGTACACTGAACTGTCAGGATGTTGACTCCCATGTTGACCATTAGCGCATGTGCTCGGTCGACCTCCTGGCCTGGTCGGTCGCCCGAGTACTCTTGAAAATTGGGGTCAGGCACCTGGCAGGTGATGGACAGCGCTTTTTGCTCGGTGCTACCGAGGTCAGTGGACGTGAGAGTCCGTTTGCTTCAACCATTTCGAGCCCGAGGGCAAAAGTGTGCATCAATATTTTTTTGCGTGGGTGTGCCAGATTTTATATTTTACTTGGTGTTGTAAGTGGAGATCCGGAGATCGACATTCGCAAGTAAAAAGAAATCAACTTCTTTCATGTTTTTCATTGCACATATATTTAAAAAGAGAGATATTTTTTGATTTGCCGTGAAAGGCGATGTTTTGGCATTTATAGCCGACTTTTGGCGTTTATAGCCAATTTTTGGCGTTTATAGCCGATTTGAGAGTTAATAGCCGATTTACAATTCTTATCAATAATGAAAGACAAGAGTTGTGATTTTTGTATCTTTTAGAAAAATACAAAATACAATGAAAAGCAAGAAAAGGAGAATCTAACTTCTCAGGAGATTGTGGGAAACTCGTTTAGATTGACAGTCGCAAGCCATGTGTAGACTTCGCCATCATCTATGCAGATGAGAACAGAGGATGCTCTTGACTCGCTTGGCTTAGCTATAACCTCGTATTTTTAGAGGACAAAGATCAAGAGGAGGTCCTATGTCCAATAAAAAGCTAAGTAGACGAGCTGAAAAGCCACGTCTAAGCCATTGGAGGCAGAAGGAAAAGACAAGGACCTTAGGGGTACCCCCCAAGGAAATTTTGTCACCTTGTAGTGGTGGTCGGTGCAGAACTTTCGCAAAGTTTTCTCTATTTCTTTTTCTGGATTTTCTGTGCTTGGAAGCTGATCTGATTCTGATCTTTTTGAAATGGTATAGAATGCTTGGAGTGCTCTCCTATGTATAGGCTTTTAGGTAGCCATTTAGGAGAGTTTATAAGCTTTAATTGTCATAAAGCTACATAAAGGGAGGAGTTACAAGATTTATTTCTTTATTTTGTAACTCCTTTTTCTTGGCTTCTGATTGGTCGGTGGAGATTGAGGGCATTTAATCTCCTTTAACCGCCATGATGGGAGGAGTTTCATGGTTTAAATGCCATGAAACTGTTGACTAGTAACTCCTGAATGCTTGCTTCTAATTGGGCCGTCCAAAGAAATGAATTAATGACTGCAATAAAGCTAGCCAATTAATTGCATTAAGTGGTCGCCGAGCAGGTAAAGAGTCGCGGGCCGTGTCGCGTCTTTTGGAGTTCTTTTGGCGATGATCATCGATGCATTTACATGTTGATCAACATCAGATGATAATGGAACTTCAAACATTGATAGCTAACAGCAGGCCGATGACATCGGTCCTGTCGATTTCTCGATCGATCGGCTAGAAAGTGCACTTTTTTGGTCGACCGGTTGGCGATCAATGTTGATTTTAATACTCTTGCAGATGAACCAGTGATTTTAACGAATGTCGAAGGACTTGGTGCCTCAAAAGTATGAATTTTGGAAAATAACAGAGGTTGGAAGCTTCAAAACGGGAAAAACGACGGAAAACGGGGCTTTCCGGGGCGAATCTAGGGATTCGGGGCTCCATGGTCGCGGCCTAGGGTTGCAGGATGCGACCCTAGGGGGAATTATCCCATTTTGGTCCAGTTTCACGGCCGTTTCGAGGTTTTTTTTTATTCTTTTTTTCTCCTGTACTTTTCTTGACATTTTTGCACATTTATTGGCCTGATTTCCTTGTAGAAAACTTGACAAGAATCCCTGCATTTTGGGGTGTAAAGTTTTCAATTTTCCGGTAAAGCCGAAGACTTTGTAGCGTAGAACTGTCGATTTTCCGTCAGAAGCTGAAACTGGGACAAACGATGCCGGAATGACGTGAAATTTGAGGTGAAGCATCCTGAGCAATAAATAAGACCAACCATAGGCTATTCTTTGAGTTTTGAAGCCGTATGGGTTCCTGTCACCAGTAGACTTAATTTTATCGCGAGGAAGATGTCGCGCCTTGATGTGCAGTCAACCGATGTCCGATTGACTTGAAATTTGATAGGGAACCTATTGGAGTCATTTTGAGATGATCCATAGGCTCTATCTTGGAAACCATGGTCCCGGGGAGCTTCGCCGCCAAGAGCCTTGATTTGGCTTCCGAGAGTCAAGTCTGGTCAAATGTTGCTGAAATGACCTGAAACTTGACGTTAGCCCTTTGTAAGCATCTTGAAGCCGCCCATGTGCTCTGTTTGATGAGTAATGGCCTCGGTGGTTCTCACCGCCGAGAGGCTTAATTTAGCTGTTCGATGGTTGATAGAGGGTCAAACACTGTTGGTTTGACTCGGAACTTGACGTTGAGCATTTTGGATGTATTTTGAGACTATCCATGGGCTCTGATCGAAGATTTGGTGTCTCCGATGCTGTCGCCGCCGGGAGCACCTATTCAACTATCGGAGAAGCGAAGTTAGGCCAAATGATTTTGAAATGACCCGAAACTTTTTGTGTACTCCTCTTTTAGCTGTCTTGAAGGATCTTCCAGTTTTTGTTTGATTCTGACAAGATTTGATTTTCTGAAGTAACATTGCCTGTTTGTGGTAGGCTGCGACTTTATGTAGCTTTCTTGATGTTGAAGAGGTAAAGTGACATTTTTGGTATCAACAAATGCCCCCTCGAGGTACAACAACGAGTTGCTTAACTTTTGTAGTCGATGTGCCTCGAAGAGATTTTTGAAGGAGAGCTTATGACTTTTCCAAGAGTCTTTGAGCAGTCTTTTTTTGGTAGAGTGGCCTTTTGAGCTTCCAAGGAAATTTTATGGTAGTGAAAGGAATCACGTACTATCTCGAGGTAAAGTTTTGAAGATGACATCAGGGATGTGGATTTGAGTTTTTGGTTTTGACCTTGTGACCTAACAAGTTGTATGTGGCAAATTGGGGGATCAGATTTTGGTTTTTGGTTTTGGTCTTGTGACCTAACAAGCTGTATGTGGCAAGTTAAGGGACCACGATTTGGTTTTTGATTTTGGTCTTGTGACCTAACAAGCTGTATGTGGCAAGTTAGGGGACCAGAATGTGGTTTTTGGTCACTCTTTGAGACTATTTGGGTCCATTGGAGTGGTTTGGGTTTTTGTGAATTGTCAATTTCAAGATTTTGACTCAATTTGGTATATGAGGCTGGATGGTTTGAATTTTAAAAGCTCATGGGGCTTAGAAATCTTTTTTGTATGGTCCAATCAACTCAAAAGAGGCATGGAACCATTTTTGTATGCTCTTGGTGAGAGAGATTTCTCTTTGACTAAAAGCCCATTATTTTTTTTTAGTGCCTCGGTGGTCAAACTTGACTCATATCACCCATGGGACCTTAAGCTTTTGAGATGACTTAGATCTCATATAGTTTCATTGTAAAGAATATCTAAAAACATCTCCTTTGGATAGAGAATATCTACGAATATTCTTACTTAGAGAGAATCTCTCATGTTCCCTTTATTTTGGGAGAGATTATCTCAAAGTATCTTTCTTTGGGAGAGAATATCTCAAATATCCTATCTTTTGGGAGAAAATCTATCATTGCTTTCTTTTGGGGAGAGAATCCCTCAAGATATCTTTCTTTTGGAAAAGAATCTTTCTAATTTCTTTCTTTTGGTGAGGTTACTAATTAGTAATACTTATCTCTTTCTTGTTTCCTTCTTTGGTTTGCTCTCTTCTATAAAAGCAAAGGGAGGCTGGATCTCTTGCTCCTATTGCTTTCTTTTGCAAAAATCTCAAGAGTGCTTCAAGACCAAGAGTTCTTCAAGAATTTTCAAGCTTTTCTTCTTCTTCTCCATCAATTGCTTCAAGTAAGTTTCCTTTCTCAAGCAAACTCCATGTAGAAAATAGGATGGTAAAAAATAATTTTTTTTTCTTTCTTTTATTCTTCACTTGTTTTCTTTTTTTTTTACACGTTTTTTTTTTCTTGTGCTTTTTTCCCCTTCTTTTTTTTTTTTTGCAAGTTTTGTTTTGTGGTCCGTACGGCCACGGCCTGTGGGCCAGCCCATTTTTTCTTTGTTCTTTTCTTTCTCCTTTTTTTTGAGAAAGTTTCTTTTTTTTTTTGCTCATCATGATAATGCCTTTTTTTTTTAGTAAACCAAGATGTTCATGCATGCATTTTTTTGTAAATTGAATTGGTAGCATGATGTGATAACATACCTGAAAGTTTTTGCAAATTTGGGAATTTGGAGCTCGCATTTATGTTGAGCCCTTCCTGATTTTGCGGAGACTTTGAAGTTTCGAAAGTTTGGAGTTTTGGAGCTCGCAGCGATGTTGAGCTCATCTTCAAGCTTTTTATTTCTTTCGGGGTACTTCTTTTTTTCATCGGAATTACTCTGGAATCATGCCAAAATTTCGCCAGATTTTTTTTGGCGAAATTCTGTCATTTTGATGATTGATCCTTTTCTTTTCCAACCTTTGTAGGTGGTTCCTCCAGAACGAATGAGGGTAAAGAGCCTGCTATAAGCGTACCACGTCGATCTGCTAGATCTTCCGATCCGGCCATTCAGCAGGCCTAGGAGAAGGTCCAGTATGTTGAGAGAAACCTTGAAGAGTGCGACTCCCTCAACAGAGATGAGATGAGGCAGCGACCGATCGCTCTTAAGAATGAAGAATTCTATAAGATCATGGTAAGCAACCGTCCTTGGGTGATGGACGATCAGAGGGTTTTGCCCGAGCCTACCTTCTTCTTTCGTGATATAGTCCCTGACGACGTGACATACCAGAGAAAATATTTTCAGTTCTCTTGCACAGCTGATGGTGAGAATAGAGCCGTTGTTACCCGATCGATGTTTAATCGTACCATCTCGATCATGAGCCTTTCTCCCACGTGCTCTAAGAGGGAAGATCCTCCAAGCTGGGTGAAAATGACCAATGTGATCAAGATCGGGGTTTTTGTTGGAGGTCCTCCTGGATATACGGAGAAGTTGCCTGCCTTTTTGGACATGTTGATGCCGGCCAGCGGCTACCAGGGCTCTGATTATCTGTCGGTCAATTTGGGACCGGTGGGCCTTGGTATTTTCAGTGGTGACGGCAGCATTTGGGTGAAGCTTATTTGACTTCGTGGCTGTTTCAGTGCTGACTCCGAGTGGAAGTCGCGGACTGATCGTGTCCTGCTGATTGGTAGCGCCGTTTTGAAGGAAGCCGGGATTTTCGATGCGGTCCGCGCCTTTAGCTTCGTTGTCACGAATGGTGAGATTGGTTTTTCTTTAAAGGAGTTAAGCGTCATTACTGGATTGCCTATCCTTGGCAAACTTTATGAAGAGTTCATGCCGATCGACAACGTCCTTGAGGAGCAGTCAGAGGAGTTCAGGCTTTTGTACTTTCAGCTTGTCGCCTTCTATGATTTTTTAAAGGAGAATGAGGACTCGAAAATTAGATCCAGCAGTTGGAAGAGTTCTGGCTCTTCATTCCCTAACTTCTTTGGCAGTAGGGAGTCTTTTGATAGCACGACCCGGGAAGCCAGAACTCAGGATCCAGGTTCGAAGAAGACTTCGACTATGCAAAAAGAGTTAAGGAGTTTCTTTGCGAGTACAGACGCCATTTGTTCTGACATTGCATTGCGGAGAGATCTTGCTGTTTACCTCACTTATTGGCTAGGTGAGGCTATTTTTGCTAGAGGAGATGGAACGCACATCAGGCCGCATTGTATTTTTTTGGCTTGTCAAATGGCGTTTGGAGAGCGGCTTGTTTTAGTGCCTGCTCTTTACTCCTACTTGTGCACCGAACTGCAGGCTGCTGTTTTTTTGGTTCGGCTTGGGCTCCCCATGAACCGGGTATTTTCAGCCCATATCTTTTATTCGTGGTTTGTATACCACTGTCCTGGCTTCCATCGGCTGGGTGTTGCACATGATGATGATCCTCTGATGATTCGATTGGCTAAGGGGAAAGCCGTATACGAATCTCTTTTATTTGCCTGCATGAGGATCCGGCGGTTTAGGGACGTCGAGATGGGGCAGTCTTCAGTGAAGTTTTCTTGGTGCCTCCCGTGACTCTATCAGGGCAGGGTCGGAAGACATTACTCCTTGACAAATGCGGAGAAGGAGTTTCTTTTTAGCATACGAGTCTGCACAATGGTTTACCGTAAACACCTTTTCGTCGACATCCAGCCGTATGTACCTTCTCACTTTGCGCTGCAGTTGGGCTTTTCTCAAGGCGTTGTTGGAGCGCCTTCAAGCATGGTGAAGCGCTTTGGTGGTTTGCAGGACGGGAGAAACACATGGGCTTTCTATAGTGCTGAAGACACTACTGCCATGATTTCTTATCCTGTGTTGTCGACTTTCCGGACTGCCAGCTTCACGAAGTGGTTCGCGGAGAGCTTTTTGGCATACCGAGGGCTTTCCAAGAAGGAGCTTGATGTAAAGCTGTCTTTTGGAAAAGGTATTGGAAAGTCGGATGGCATTCGGTGAGAGGAAGTTTTGGCCTTCCTTTCTGGAGGGAAGCACAAGATATGCTTTCTCGGTGACCAGGGCATCATTGGTTCTGAAGCTGTTCGGGAAGTACCTGACGAGGCCTTAGAGCAGCTACAACAATAGGAAGCTGAGCTTGATGCTTGGATGCAAGCGGCACAGAGGTGAGCTTCTGTGGAGTTTACTGGCAAGAGCAGACCATCCAGTGAAGAGTCAAGTGGGAAACCTGACTCTGACGGTGGGGCAGGTTCTTCTAGAAAGTGAGCCCACAGAAGCAAGAGGAAAAGGAGTCATCGTCGCAGCAAGGGGTAACATGAAGACTCTCCTGATATTGCAACTACCCCCCTGCTATGATCAAACGAACTCGGAATCGAACGAAACTTCGCAGATGCTAAAAGAAACTTGCTCATGATCTAAACCCACTTAAATATCTAAAATACAATTAAATAAAATAATAACAAATTAATCGGGTCAGGGCCTGATATTGGGCCCAACTGACCCAGTAAGGTCACAGACCTTACAACACAAGTCCTTGACAGACATGTGTAGGACAAACTTACATTAAAAAATAAGGGCTAAGTTGGTCGGGAATAAAGCAAAGGACCTTGGTGGGTTGTTAGAAGCAACAATAGAAGCTGAAACAATAATTAAAGATCGAGAAATAGAAAAGAAATCTACCAGGAAGATTGAACCACCCAAAAGTGGGGGCAAAAAGAAAAAAGCTATGGCAGTTCAAGTAGCTTCACCCCTTGACTCAAAGAAACTCGAAAATAGCCAGAAGAGAGATGATGAGGACCAAAACAAGATAAAGAGAAGTCAGACTTTAAAAGAAAGAATGTCTCGAGAATATAATTTTGCTATTGAAGATTCTGAGTCAATTTTTCATACTCTCCTAAAAAATGAGAAAATCAAGCTTCCGCCATGTAAAATACCAGAAGACGAAGGCAAAACAAATGGCCCTAAGTATTGCATATACCATAGGGTCATAAGTCATGGTATAAAAGACTGTTGGGTCTTTAAGAATAAGGTCCAGGAGTTACTTGACAATGGGATCATCACCTTGGCCAAAGAAGACAAGAAGGTGACAACTAACATGGTGTCTGTTCACTTTGGAAATTTCAAACAACTAGTTAGAATTCCCACCGTGCAAGAAAAAGAGGGAGATGTCGAGTTTTGCTTGATAAACCCATTGGAAAGTAGGGATGGGTTAGTTCCAGTAGAAATGCCAAACGGTGTGATGATATGGGTCCATCTAGATATCTTGTCAGAAGAAGGGTGGGAGACAGTAAGAAGCAAATCACGCTCTGTTGCAACGTCAAGTCCCTTCTGGAATGACAACTATCCTACGAGAAATGCTATATTGAGGGCAAGAAAACAAAAAAAAAAGCGTAGGCCAAATAACAAGAAAAAAGCCTAGTAAATCAAAGGAGGTTGTCACCCCAGTAGATTTGTTAATACAAGAGCCTCAGGTTCCATTTACTCTCAGGGACTTCTTGCCACTTGATCTCTTTTTGTCTTTAGAAAATCAAAAGTAGAAAGATGAATTAAGTGAGTCAAAAGATGATATATTCCCATGCAACTGTCTCTCATTGGTAGAGTTGAAAGAAGAACTGGATCAAGATGATGGTAATTATGGCCTTAGATGGGGGTATAGAGATGGCGTGAGTTCTTCCGAAAGTTCAGGTGAATTAAGTCAAGATTCAACCGGACGACATATTTTTACTCAAGAAAACCACGATGAGCCATACTTTATTCATGTTCGGCGTGTTCGATTAATCCCCGACCCCGCATCTCTAGAGAGTGACAATGGCCCATCGGAACCCTCAAATTTGTCAGCCGACCCAGATGATGACATTGAATTGCTTGATGATGATGATATTAGGAGGTGGATTGAAGGCATAGTGAAAATTGTCGTTTATATTGCATCCATATGGAATTTGACTCCAGAATGGCCAAGAAAAGATCTTCGTACAATTATCATGGGAGAAGTAGCTAATGAAAATCCATATATTGATAGGATTGATGAAGTGGACAAGTCCTCGGATGTAGGTGATGATTCTCTCGCACTTGATGGGTATGATGACGATGGTTCAGATTCAGACTCTGATATGTGGATATTTTACTCATCCAATAAAGAAAACATAAGATCATATGAATATGTGTCAGAGGAAGATGAAGTTTGGGCACATGATGATGTGGCTAGAAGAGAAATCAAACAAAAAAGGATTATTCATGCAATAAGCCACATGCCCAGACAAGTTGGGCCCCTCAATCCTTTAGACCCAATTCCATGGTGTTTTGCAGGAGGACCTAGGACCCCGCAAGAAATTGAAGCCTTAACATGGGATAATGATACCCCATGGGATGCTGATGAGGATGTCGAAGGATTATATGAGCCATGCAATATGGTTGGGAGCGACAATGAAACTTCTGATGAAGAGAAAAATGAAGATGAAGACAAAGCAGGGAGTTCATCAACACCCGAACCATCCAATATGACATCCTCCGAATCTTCAGAAACTACAACAGCAGATAGTGAAGAGATTTCCTTTTGTTTTCCTGAGGTGTGGGAGGTAGGCAAAGGGACTCGCTCTAGGCTAGATTATCATAAAAATTATGATGCAAATGTTAACCAAGGCAAGACTACAAAGCCTATAAAAAAAATGTTAAGATTGGTGGTTTGCCTAGTCTTTAGGAGCCCTTTAGATTTGATTTGCTTGAACATCTGGTGCGCATCCCCGCATGTATAAACATGCATGACATGTTGAGGCTGTCTCCAGACACTCAAAAAGCTACTGTAGCGGCTCTCATGAACCCAGACCAATATACATCTCATGTCCACCAAGTACAAGTAAAGCAAAATGCGAAATGTAAAGAATGCTTAGATTTAAGAGCAGCCATGGCTGCTAGAATTAACTACACGAAGGATAACATGCTACTTGGGGACGTAAAGCACAATCGGCCATTATACTTCACCGGATATATTGGTGAAGTTGAAATACTAAGAACATAAATTGATCCTGGATCAACAATTAACCTCGTGCCACTATGGGCCTTAAATTATTTGGGAATCCCTACACAAAACTCAGCATATCGGCATATAATGGAGAAACACCAAAGGCTATTGGTAGGATAGTCATTCCATGTCAAATTGGAGACATGAAATCTCAGGTCGTGGTCTACGCCATTGATGTTGAAACTTCATACAATTTGCTCCTCCGAAGGCCTTGGATTCATGAAAACTATGTAGTCCCTTCAACGTTACATCAATGCATCAAATACATCGATAAAAATTCAGAAGTACGTCGAATCTTTGCTGACAAGAAACCCTTCAAAGGGATTGAAGCATATTGTGTGGATGCTAGGTTTTACACGTCAGATCCTAACGGTGATGCAAATGAAAGCACATCAGAAGCATTGATTGTCAAAAAGTCTAAAAACAAAAGAAAATTTTCAAGGTATCTGTACCTCCACCCGTAAAGCTACTGGAGGGTGTTGAGATAATAAATTGTGAATCCTCTACCAAGGTTGCCACAAAAGCACCTGAATGCTTCAAGATTAGCATTCGTCCAAAGCTTGAAGAGACAACTTTCATTAAGAAAAGCCTAGTAGAGATTCCAAGTGCCATATCAAAAAGAGTCTCAGTTGGCGTAATATCATTTGTGGGAGAAGATGAAGGTGGAGATAAAGAGCCACTTATCGACCATGTCAAACTCCATATCCCGATGATATATCTTTCGAGGCCTCCAGAAGAACCAAAAGGAGTAATATTTGTTGTGCCCATGAAACATCGGTCACCTATCGTGCTTTATAGAGTATCGAACCCTTCACAGATGATTGTTGGAGAGATACCTATGGAAGGAACCCCGAATTTCTCTATGTATAGCTATAAGGCTAAATGGATAATGCGAATGATGGGTTATGATGTTACCAGCCTGCAAGGATTGAAGCAGGGCCGTGGCATTCAGGTTCCATTGGGGACGCACATGAGATCAGGGAAACATCATGAATATGTTAGATTCATCCCATATGGTCTAGGACATTGTCCGGCATCAACAACAATATCCAATCACCGTTACTGCAACAAGCTCTTGACACCCTCCCAAGAAGAAGAAGAGGAAGATTTGAACTTCAAAATTAGTTCATCAAGTTGGGCTGTATTTTCAATTAATTGCATTTCCATTTCAGGTAAGGACGTAGATGAAAATGAAGAAATGTACTTTGAACTGGAAAAAGAAATGGAAGATGTAAAACCAAGTCCCCCCCATGAAGGATAAGGTTAATCAAATTAATCTTGGAACAGAAAGTGATCCCCGTCCAATCTTTGTAAATGCAAAATTGAATAAAGATGAAATTTTAGAGTATACTTGTCTTTTAAATGAATTTAAAGATGTTTTTGTATGGTCTTATTCTGAAATGCCTGGCCTTGATCCAGGAATTGCAATGCATAGGTTAAGTTTAAGAAAAGATGTTAAACCCATTAAACAAGCTCAAAGAAGATTCCGACCAGACATAATGGATAAAATTGAAAAAGAGGTTCAAAATCTAAATGATGTTGGCTTCATTAGGGAGGAACAACATCCTTTTTGGTTAGCCAACATCGTTCCAGTTACAAAGAAAAATGGCCAGATTAGATTCTGTATTGATTTTCAGAATTTAAATGAGGCTTGTCCTAAGGATGAATTCCCTTTACCCATCGCAGAAATCATGATTGATAATACTTTTGGTGATGAAAGAATGTCTTTCATGGATGGTTTCTCGGGATATAACCAAATCAAAATGCATCCCAATGACCAGAAGCACACTGCATTTCGAACACCATTTGGAATGTATTGTTACATCGTGATGCCTTTTGATTTAAAAAATGCAGGGGCCACTTATCAAAGGGCAATGATAAAAATCTTTAAAGATATGCAACATAAAAAGGTAGAGTGTTATGTAGATGATCTTGCTGTTAAAAGCAAATGAAAGGAGGATCACCTCAAAGACCTTAG
This sequence comes from Litsea cubeba, assembly GCA_012931725.1. Taxonomy (NCBI): domain Eukaryota; kingdom Viridiplantae; phylum Streptophyta; class Magnoliopsida; order Laurales; family Lauraceae; genus Litsea; species Litsea cubeba. Next base: position 21,212,510 of record CM022952.1, on the reverse strand, counting down.
GGAAGTGTTTGAAAGGCTTCGACGGCATAAACTCTGCATGAACCCATTGAAATGGCTTTTTGGTGTTTCTTCGGGAAAGTTCTTAGGGTTTATTGTTCGCAAAGATGGAATCGAGCTTGATCCAATCAAGAATAAAGCTATTTTAGAAATGAAACCTCCAAGAAATCTAAAAGAGGTAAAAGGACTCCAAGGTCGTTTGGCCTATATTTCTAATTTATTTGGAAGATGCCGGCCATTCTCACGTCTAATGAAGAAAGGAGTGAATTTTGTATGGGATCAGGCATGTGATGAAGCCTTTAAAGATATCAAGAAATATCTTACTAGACCTCCTATTTTAGTTGCTCCAATACAAGGGAGACCTTTCATTCTATATACACGAGCCCTTGATCACTCCTTGGGGCAATGCTGGCACAAAAGAATAACCAAGGGCATGAGGTGGCGCTTTACTACTTAAGTAGGATGATGGTAGGAGCAGAACATTGATATCCACCAATAGAGAAAGAATGCCTCGCGCTAATGTTTGCAATACAGAAATTAAGGCACTACCTGCTATCACAAATGGTTTATCTTGTCTCTCGTGTAAACCCATTAAAGACCTTAGTAACAAAGGCAGGATCTTTGAGTGCAAGATTAACAAAATGGTCCATTCTCCTTTCCCGGTGTGATATCATGTATGTGCCACAAAAAGAAGTGAAAGGTCAAGCATTAGCAGATTTCTTGGCTGCGCATCTGTTTCCACCTAATTCCGAGCTAAAGGATGCTTTTCCAGATGAACCAGTCTTTTATGTTGAGGCCTTTCAGACCTCAAAACAAGAAGCTTGGGAGATGCATTTTGATGGTGCTAGTAGGACGGATGGAAACGGAGAAAGGATATCTGGAGTAGGAGTTGTCTTCATAACCCCTGTTGGATATATGATCCCTCATTCCTTCTCACTAACCAAATCATGTTCTAATAATATTGTAGAATGTCAAGCCCTTATTATGGGAATGGAAATAGCTCATGAGGCGCAAATTTGACATTTGGAAATACGTGGAGATTCAAAACTCATTTTAAATCAAGTGAATAATCGATATGAAGTTAAGAAACCCGACATTCGCCCCTATCATAAGATGGCTCAACAATTGATGAACAAGTTCATTTATTGCAATATTGAACATATCCCGGGAAGCCAGAATGCAAGGGCAGATGCATTAGTAAGTCTAGCAGCCTCAATAGCCCTTCTTGAAAGAGAAGTCCTTAAAGTATTGGTTTGTGAAAGAAGGATCATGCCGCCATTAGATACACATGAAGCCATTGCCGAATGCCAATTAGTCAAATCAAGTAGACTTTCTATATGCGAAATGGCGATTAGAGATCGGCGTGATCCATTTATTGATTATATGCAGTCCGGAATTTTACCAGATGATCCAAAAGAACGAACAAGCATAAGGAGGGCTCCTAAATTTTACTATGACATCAATACCAAAACTCTATATAGAAAGTTATATGATGGTATTTTACTTCGTTGTTCATCAAGTCAGGAGGCAGATCAAGTCATGACCGAAACTCATAGTGGAACCTGTGGAGCACATCAACCGGGTCTAAAATTATGTGATAGAATTAGAAGGATGGGTCATTATTGGCCAACTATGAATAAAGATACACATGAATTAGCCAAACGATGTAAGGCTTGTCAACTTCATGCTGATTACATACATAGGGCCCCTAAACTTTTACACCCTTCAGTGACATCCTGGCCATTTGAAGCATGGGGAATGGATATAGTTGGGCCGATTAATCCTCCGTCATCAAAGGGGCATCGGTTCGTATTTGCTGTAACATACTACTTTTCTAAATGGGCTGAAGCAGTAGCCTTGAATGAAGTTAAGGCCACTGTTGTTCTTAACTTTCTCAAAACCAACATTATATGTAGGTTCGGAGTCCGGAATAGGTTTGTCCACGATAATGGACCACAGTTTTGAGACCATCATTTTTATAAATTCTGCGAGAAATATCACATCAAAAGTATTTCCTCGACAACTTATTTTCCAACTTCCAATGGTTTAGTTGAAGCATTCAATAAGACGATATGCAAATTGTTAAAGAAAATGGTCTCTAAAAACAAAAGAGAATGGCACGAGCGATTGCCAGAAGCGCTATGCGCCTATCGTACCACGGTTTGAGGAGCAACTCAATTCACACCTTTCTCACTAGTATATGGCTGTGAAGCTATTCTACCACTCGAAACTCAAATCCCTTCACTCCAAATTGCTTTAGCTAGCGGCATGAATGAAGAAAGACGCTAAATTATGACTACAAGAATTGGAACCTCTTGACGAAGAAAGGCTCATCACTCGTCAAAACATAGAGATCTACCAATCTAGAATGGCAAGTGCATTTAATAGAAAAGTACATCAAACGGTCTTTAAAAGGGGCAATTTAGTCCTCGCTGTTAAAAGACCAATGATCATCACCCATAAATCAAAAGGAAAGTTCACAGAAAAATGGGAGGGACCATTTGTTATCGATTCTGTCTACTCTAATGGCTCTTACGGTTTAATTAATCAAGATGGCGACCGATTTCTTATGCCCATCAATGGAAAATTTCTTAAGAAGTAGTATCTACGAAAACATGTCCTCTTATCATCTTTGATTTTCGATATGATGCCTCGAGTCATAAAAGTCTCAATATAATGCCTCGAAAGCCGAAAAGTTTTGGACCTCAACACCAAGCCTCAGAATATTTAAAAGTTTCGATATCATGCCTCGAAGTTCAAGATATGTCAAACTTTGATACCACGCCTCAAAGTTTGCAATATGTTGTTAAGTCTCAGACCTCAAAAGTTCTGACACTAAGCCTTGGAGATCGAAACTCCAAATTTAACATTTCAATATGTCATGTGAGCCTTGACTGTGGCTTTTGAAGATATGCTGCCAAATCAAAAAAAAAAAAAAAAAAGACACAATTTAAGCTAAATCTAGCTTGTCTCAATCTGTCTAGTTGGTATGAAAAGAAATTTCCCAGCTTGTGTCACTCAGTCAACATGCATGTTCAATTCACAACAATCGCTCAGACCAGGTCGGAAAGTCAAAGATGAGAAAGATAGATAGAAATCCCACTCCTAAGCTCAAAGTTGTGTGGATAAATTCTGAGTAAAACTGAAATGACATATATACTTTATTTTTGACATTTGTACGTACGCAAAGGGGAGTTGTCCAAACATGGTGTAAGTAATATTATTGGCTCCAAGTCTAAATGCATTTGTTCAACTTACTATTTACATAGAGTATTGGGGATCTTTAACCATGAAGTTAGAAATGAAGGGATATAACAGAATAATATCGAGCCTTAAAATCAGTAAGAATTTAGTCTCAGGAAATTGATGTTCCTTTCATTTATTATCACAATTAGAAGTCTCACTTCAAATAGGATTAGTAACTTACTATTACCACTATTAGAAGTCTTACTTCAAATAGAAATAATAACTTTCTCTTTCCTTTCCTTTTAGAGTTTAAGTAGAATTAGTATCTTTCTAATAACTTGGGCTAGTGTGGGGACCATTAGGGATTCCTTAGAAAGTTGGCTCCAACTGGGACACACTACCCCACATCTCATGTGTAATCCGGGCCCACAGTTAATCATAAATAACTCCACTATATAAATGCAATTGAACTCCAGTCTTAGGAATTTATTACATAGAAGACCCTAAACTTCCCTATGACCACAAATAGGCCCCTCAATCAATATCCATGGATCAATTGGACCTGTCTTCCAAACTAGATTCACATCTTGTTATCCTTGAGTCCCAATTAATTATAATGATCATAGGTACCTTTCCAATTAACTCTTAATCGGAATGGGTGCGCACTTACCAATGATAAATCCATTAATTGGCACAAGGGGATATTAAAGATAGATTCCATCTTGACCATTGAATGTTCCCACAGTCCTACTACCAAGTATCCAAATCACAGAAGTGTTGACCTACAGTTGGCCTCACTCATTGGTGACTCAAAGTAAATGAATAGATAGAGACTTGAGTTTATTAATGTCTCAGGATTGAGAGTCTATTGCTAGGAAATTATGAGAGCAGACCAGTAAAGACAGTGTTCATAATGTGCTTCTCATGGTCATTCAATACATCCAATGTACCATTACTGTGATCCAGAATCTTACATTCTGATGATCTAGACAAATCACACTATCTTAAAGTACTGCAACCTTGTCAGATGAGATGTTCAGTCTCATAATTGGTTGTGAAGATATTCATGTATAAGATTTGCTATACATGTCTCTTGTATGTGGATCTCAAGCATACACATGTATTGCATCTAGTATACTTATGGACCTCGGTTCATCTCATGAACCATCATGTCATTTATATTGGTTATGTGCAAGTATATAATAAAACACCATTCATCTCATAAAAGGAAAACATGAATATTTTGATAAATAAAGAAATTAATCAATTTATTATATCATCTACTGGATTGAGTCCATAAAACTAACATGAACAATATGAAGAAGGACATTGCAAGATTCGTCTCGAGATGTCTAGTCTGTCAACAAGTGAAGGTTGAACATCAGAAACCTCCAGGGTTACTCCAACCCTTAAAGACACCAGAATGGAAGTGGGAGCATATCACCATGGACTTCGTTGCAGGTTTTCCACCCACGAGGGACAATGATAGCATTTGGGTGATTGTTGACAGACTCACCAAGTCAGCACACTTCATTCTGATGAGGATGAAAGGATCCATGGATGTTTTGGCATACAAGTACATTGAGAGCATCGTCAAGTTGCATGGAATTCCAGATTCCATTGTTTCAGACAGAGACATGTGGTTTGTCGGCAGATTTTGGGTCAGTTTGCAGGCAGCTTTGGGTACTACATTAAGTTTCAGTGCTGCGTATCACCATTATATAGATGGTCAGGCTGAGAGGACCAATCAGACTAAGTAGGACATGTTGCGGGCATATGTTCTTAATTTCGGGAAAGACTGGAAGAAGAGTCTTCCTTTGTGCGAGTTTGCCTGCAACAATAGTTATCACTCTAGTATCGAGATGGCACCGTTCGAGGCACTGTACGGACGGAAGTGCAAGACCCCGATTTGCTGGGAAGAGATTGGTGTTCGAAGCTTTCATGGACCTTCGATCATCAGTGATACTAGTGAGAATGTGAAGCAGATCATCGATAGATTGAAGATTGCAAGAGACCGACAGAAGAGCTTCACAGACCCAAAAAGGAGAAATTTAGAGTTTCAGGTTGGAGACAAAGTGTTTCTCAAAGTCTCACCGACTAGAGGAACTATGAGATTCGGTCAGAAAGGGAAATTGGCTCGAAGATACATTGGACCGTTTGAGATTGATATGCGCGTTGGTGAAGTGGCTTACAAATTGATACTACCAGCAGAGTTAGCAGGAGTTCACAAGGTTTTCCATATCTCTATCCTGAGGAAGTACGTTCCAGACCCTTCACACGTGCTACATCACGAGCCTTTTGATGTTCAGCTAGATGTTACATTTATGGAGAGACCGAAGAAGATCATTGACACAAAGGAGCAGGTGTTGAGGACAAGGACCATTCATTGGGTCAAAGTACAGTGGGAGCATCACAGTTTAAGGGAAGCTGCATGGGAACTTAGAGATCAGGTTCAGGAGAAGTATCCGCAGTTATTGCCAAAGGTGCAGTTATTACCAGAGGTGTGTTAGTGATTTGGAGGACCAAATAGCCAAAGGGGGGGGGGGATGTAACATCCCATCCCTTAACCTATCATTAATTATAATTAATTGCTTCATTAGTTAGTAAGTTTGCTTAGAGTCTTAGCGAGTCAGGTTTATCGTATGGATCACGTGTGCGAAATCTCGCGCGAGTCCGAGTTCGTTTGGGTACAGTAGGGGGTGTTTGCAATTTTGGAAGTTTTCAAGGGTTTTTATGAGATTATGAGTTTTTGTGAGTTGGGTGCATCGGATAGATCTCGGCATTTCACGAACATTAGTCTTAGTCGCGTTTCGATTCAATGCGTCGAAGAGGCCCGAATATCATCTTTAGTGGGACCAAGGACTAAACTGTATTTATCCATTAACCTAAACTAATATAACACCCATCACCCATCTCTTATTCTTTCTTCTCTCTTTCACTATTCCTTTTTCACAAAACCCAGCCACCATCACTGCCCCTTCACTACCGACACTCACCGGAGCTCCGACGTAGCCTTAGAAACTCTCCATCTTCTTCCTCAAGCTCCCAAGACTCCACCTATCTGCTTTCTTAAGCTATTCTCCCACAACCCATTCAAAGGTAGGCTCTTAAAGCTTGTAGATTTGACTAATCTTCTTCCTTTTGATTAGAAATGGAATAGGGAGACTCACCTCACCCCTTGGCATGCATTTGTAGGAGTGATTTGGGTTTGAGAGTTGTTTCTCCATTCTTTGAGCTCAAAAGCGGATCTTCTCCATTTTCTCTTGGTTTTCTTAAGCTCTTCATCTAAAGGCAAGTAGATATCTATATTCATGCTTGATATGTTTGTCTTCCTTGATTTGTATGAGAAAATCATGATTTAGATGTTAATGGTTCAATGGATACTTTAATTGTTTGAAAACATGATAATTAGGCTTGTTAATTTAATGAAATGGATTTGAATGATAATTAGATGGATTAGTATGATGAGATTGGGCTGCCTTTATCTCTGTTTTGATCTCTATTAGGTTCAGGTAGAGAGGAATTGTAAGGTCCCCGACCTTAATAGGGTGATTAATTTCTTAATATTGGCGATTAGCCTAATTAATTATGATTTTAGCTAATTAGGTGGGTTTAGTGGCTAAGCAAGTTTCTTTTATCATTAGAAAGTGGTTTGCGAAGTTTAGTTTGATTCCGAATGCGATCAGTCTTAATAGGGGGTTAGGTCGTGATTAATAGGAAATTGAGTATTTTTCCGGAAAATTCCGTTTTCGCCGAATTTGGGTCCGTTGGAAAGATCTCGTCGCGCTCGTCACTTTCCGTTCTTGACTCGTCGCGATTCGACGCACCAAAGTCCCTAAAATAATCACATTTCTCTTAATTCACTCAAAGAGGGTATTTTAGTCATTTCCCCCTCCATCCCTCATCCTAAAACCCCCTCCCAGCTCATTCATTCGTTTCCTTCCTTCATTTGTAACTGCTGGAGTTTTTATTCTCTTCCTCCCTCTTCATTTCTTCTTCTTGCATGAGCCATTGGAGAAGGGATTCAAGGCCAGCCAAGCTCATCATCTTCTTCCTCTCTTTTTCCTCTACATCTTGACCTAAATTTGGTAAGTTTTCCTCAACCCTTTCTTCCCTAATTTCCTTCCTCATTGTTGTAGAGATCTTGCATGTTGATGGATTTCCTTTCTTTTTTTTCCTTTGTGTTCCTTGAGTGTAGGAGAGAGGCTTGGGAGAGTTGTTTTGGCTAGAGTGTGTGTGGGAGCTTTCTTCCTCCTCAATCTTCTCAATTTCTCTCTAATCTCACTCTCTTTGGTGAAGGTAAGTAGATTAGCTTTATCTATTGCTCATGCATGTATATTATCTTCACTCTTGACAATGCAATTGCTTAGCAACCCATAATGCCAAGCTTTTCTATGTTTATTTGGATCTCACATGCTAGATTAGGTATTTAATGGGATTGGACCTTAATTGAATGGTTGGGTTTGTTGATGAGAGGAATGGAATGGATGTGGAGAGAGCAAGAGACTATTTTTCTTGCAGGGATAATTTTGGAGGAAAGGGGATTTGATTCCCCAAGGTTTGGACTCAAAATGAGTCATTTTCTGCAATTCTGGATACTTGGCTCGAGCCAACCTTCAGTTCGCTCGAGCCAAGGAGCCTCTGGGAAGATTGGCTCGAGCAGACCTTAGTTTGCTCGAGCTAAGACGGTTCTGTGAGCAGTTCGCTTGAGCCAACTTTTGTTCGCTCGAGCTAACTGCTTCGGGCTCAGGACGACAATCTTCCGGAAGCCATAACTTTTGACCCGTTCGTCAGAATTTGGAGTTCTACATATCGTCGGAAAGCTCTCGAGACGTAGAATCCAATGGTATACTAACATTAATCATCAGAGATTGGGAAAGGAAAAATGTATTGGACCAATGGACCAAGCCCTTATCTCTTTTGGAAAGGGATTGTAAACCCACTTTATACCCTAGGTTGGAACCTATTGACCCTACCCTTGCATGACCAATTGGGGAAAATGAAAACGGAGCATGTTGGTTTGGTGTGCTTCATCGGTTGTCTGGGATTTTTCGTATATTGACATAACTTGATCGAATGCATGTGGAATTGAGTTAATTGGTGCCCAACAACTTCCGTACACCATGGGCCTGCCAAATTAGGACACCATTGACTCATTCTCGATACGTACTCCATTGGGGATACGTTCGGTACACGGTGGACAACTCTTGACCTAGGATTGGTTTGTTCTTCACTCTTGACTCTTGAATCATGTATCGTAGCTTGTCGTACCTTGTACACTCTAATCATGTATACTTGTATAACTTGTAACTTAACTTGTAGAATTAAGATGTGACTGGACTTAGAGTGTATCCTTAGGTACCTTGTCTTGTATTGATGAACACGTGTGGATAGACTTGAAAAGAGGACTACTCATGGAATTTGGAACTTAACTTGTATCTTGGCTTGACTTAGAGTAGTCCTCAGCTTGTTCTCTTGTACTTGGAAATATATCCACGTGTATTTGTCTTGAAACTTGTGTCGTGTACAAACATCATCATCATCTTGCATTCATGACCAGCTGCAGACTGATAATTATAAAGTGGGCCGGATACCGGATACTAGGGTGGGCAGTCGGCTTTGGACGGCGTCCATGGCGCGAATAGCTGGGAGCGGGCTAGGACCGTGCTGCTATTCCTAGGACCGGGAGCTAGGATCCCCCTAGAGCCGGACTTTGGGTATTCGTAGTCGGATCGGATGTCACTTATACCCCCGTGAGATGGCTAGGACATCCTCGGAGTCTCCTCTTGCTTGACATTGCATTTCATGGATGGTTATTCTTGTAATCTTGCTAGGATTTATCTTGTCACTTGATTCCTTTAACAACTCATGCTTTATGCCTAGCTTGTACCTTGCTATCTTTTAATCATGTACTTGTCTTTATTCGTTTTTGAAACATGTTATGAATAATGTATATTGCTTAGGGGGTGTTTGGAAAGCAAATATTTCTAAAGGTTTTGCTATATTATCTTATACTTTAGAATGTAATCTACACACCTAAAAATTAGGTGTTTGGATAACTTAGAAAGTATCCTACAATATCTCACTTTCTTATAAAAACCTTCATATTCTAATATTCAAGTATATATTGTATAAAATAATCTTTCATTAAGAAATCTAACCAAAACATGGGTCAAGAGTGAAAATTTATGAGAAACTCCTACCATGGTGGCCAACTATATTTTTTTAATATTGATGGTTTCTATAGGAATTCTACTATGACTCTCAATCTTAGATGGGCCCATTAGTATTTATAAATTTTATGTGGGTCCCATAGTCTTATCATAATTACATATTTTCTTTATTGATTACTAACATTAGGTGGGTCCTACAAATATCACATTAGACAATTTCTACCACGATTGCCAATATTAATGCCCCCCCCTAGTGATTACTAATTAGCTTGGTTAATATGATTGTTAACATCAAATGGGTCCCACGTTGATTTTTCATAAATGGATTCTTCAATGATGTTTAACACTCAGACAGGTGTCTCTGCTATAATCACCATGGAATTTATTACATTATAATTATTAACATTTGGTGGACCCACATTGATTAAAATACATTACTCGTGGGTTTTAACTTTCCGTCTAATGATTTTCTAATTAGATGGGCCCTACCATGGTTACCGATATTAAATCAATCTAGTATGACTACTAGTTAGTGGGTTCCCATTTGGTCAATCATCCCGATTTCTCTATTCATTTCTTATTTCAGTGCATCATTTAGTGAAAATTTTATAAATTGCCAAACACTTCAAGGTATATTGAAATTTGTAGTAATTGCCAAACACCATTAGTAAAATAATATTATAATATGGCACTATTTTATTATGTGACAATGAAATCTTATAATATTAAAATTTGGTGATATTGTGTTCTTCTTTTATCCAAACACCCCCTTATCTTCTTGCCAACATATTGTTGATCCTTTATTCCATGGTGTACAGAGGACACCTATACGCCGACCCGGATGCCGAGGCAATTCCAGAGGATCCTCAACCGGGGAAGGAGGACGAGGTACGAGAGTGGGGTGCCGATAACGTAGCTTAGCATCATCACTCCCGGCACCAGTGCGCGTTACACGGGAATATCTTTCATCGTGCCACCTTATTTCATCTTTGGGTTTTTCATCTTTTGAATTGTCTATTTTAGCACTGTATATCTTTTGTACCAGGACCTAGGTTTTTGGGATGGTCCTGATGTATATAAACTTTATATGTTTTATCTTTTGAAACTTGTATATATATAATGGAATGAAATCCATATTTGATTTGATATTCCTACAAGTTTATTGTTGTGGTTACCGGATAAGTCCCGTTGATTATTTGTTAATGAGGCTTAACTACACAATCCTCACAGTGGACTTCGATCCTTGGGCATTAAGGGCAAAATTTTTTTTTAATTAGCCCTAAATTTCACACCCTGGATCCGGTTTATTCTCTAATCGGGTCCGGGGACGTGACAAGAATGGAAAAAGGACCCATTTCATTGCAGTTACAGAACTTCTGTTCTGTAACCGCAGTGCATGCGGTCGACCGGCCACACAGGGTCAGATGCACCCAGCACCTGACCAAAACACTATTCCCTTTTTCACTTACAGCTATCGGTCGACCGGCCTTGGGCTCGGTCGACCGAGAATGAAAGATGTCGACCCGTCGGTCGACCGGGCCTTCTTTGCACGCGGTCGACCGGCCAGGTGCTCGTTGACCGGGTCAACTGCGAATCCCCTTTTTCAGGGATTTTTCACCCTATTTTAGATGGACTTTGGTGGAATTTGATTACCCTTTTTTGGACTCATTTGACTTATTGTGAGGATGTTTGGAACCGACATTTTTCACGATTAAATCCGATTGTATAGGGACTTAACCAAATTCAATCTTGAACGGTACGGGACAACGGGATACCCTTCTTTAAATCTATGCACGAAGATTGTTCGTCCGGGTATTGTGAACACTAATCCTTTTCGTTGACTGAGTAGGTTGTATGATACTTCAGGTTTAACTCTAGGCTTAGGATTGGATTGTCTATCGCTTATGATTTTGAAGTGTACCGTCTGGTACTATCTACATGTGACAAACATGTTCTATAACTCTGTTTACTTTACTTTGTTTTGTTTGGGATCACATTGATGAACTTATATGATGGACTTAAGATCCCTTTTGATGTTCCGTTTATTCTGAGGTTTGTTTTAAGTATTGAGGCTAGGTGGCTTTGAATGTAAGGCTTGAAGAGAACTACATTGAAATCTGTTTGAAGTCTGATTTGATCTGAAGCAAAGTAGTTTCTCCATTATTTGATAATCTTGTTCGCGCAAGAAAACCTAGCTCCTCACTTATTGTCTGTTTAAGATTCTTTGCGTTTGGCACCACTCAGCTAACACGTTTAGCACAGCTGGGACGCCACCTATGAGAGGACTCCGAATTTTCTGCCCTCAAGGCAAGACTGTGAGCCAGAGCCCTCGGGGACCGAGCCACATGAGTCAAGAGATGTCTGTTTCTGTTTATGTTATTTGAACATGGGTTATTAGGGCCCAATTCATTTATTAGCATAGGTCGTTTGCTTATTTTGTTAGTCCGTTTATGATTCGAGTGTGATGCATTTCTTACGATAAAAATGGTATGCATTTCCTATGATTATGTTCATTCGTTTACTCTTATTCGTACTGCATATCTATGGATTTATATATATATATTGCTTGCCATCCGTTGTTTTAATGATGCTATTCTTGGTGCATAGGTTCCGAGCTTTCCTACTACAAAGAGGAAACGGCGGAGGAAGTTCAAACAGATCAGCCTGATGACTCCGTAGAGTATTGTACAGACGACATTGTCTAGCCATATCGACTCCGTACGAGAGAGCCTTCATGTTATATCTGTTTAGTTTCATCATTTTGATTAGGCACAGGTTTTGGTGTGGCCTAATGTTGTAATTAATATTTTGTTAACAGTCTCAAACTTGAACTTTAGTTATGATATTCAGTATTTGCTCTAAACTATACATCTTTTAGATACCATTTGTAATTATGAAGCTTCTGCTATTTGTTATTTATATTTGAGGAAATGTTGCCTCACAGCGGTCTTCGATCCAGATGAGACATGATTGGGGCCAAGTTACATTTGATTAATGTTGGAAAAGTTTTAATTGACCCTAATTTCACGCATAACCCTGGTTCACACTCCGGGGGCATGACAAGAACAGTAGAGAATGAGAGAGATGGAGAAGGGAAAAAGCAAGGGTTTTTGGTTTAGAGATGAGAGATTTCAGGAAGTATAGGAGGATGAGAGATTTCAGGAAGTAGAGGAGGATGAGAGATTTTAGGATAGACACAGAGGGAGAGATTTAGGGAAGTATAGAGGGAGGGAAGTATTAGAGGGAGAGATTTTAGGAACGTGAAAGGCAAACCTCTCCCTATTTTCAAAGTGATTTTTTTGAAAGGAGAAACTTTTCAGGGATGATGTGGCACCCCTCACAGCCCATCTCCCTAATATGATTTTTCTGAAAGGAGAGACTTTTCAGGGATAATGTGGCACCCCCCACAGCCCACCTCTCCCTATGCTTTAATATATACTAGCAAAACCTATGGTTGTAAATGGGTCCCCGATTCTCCGATTACTCGAAGGTTCCGACCCGTTAGGTTCCGGGTCTGGGTCCTTATTTTGGTCTCAATAAGTAAATGGTTCCGGTTCTGGATCCACAGTGGCTCAGACCGATGGACCCGGGACTCGACTCAATACTCTAACCTAAATACTTTATTATCTATATGTTACATGAGAACCCCTCATTCTAAGTTTCTAACCTAATCTTCCGTCCCCAAACCACATGTATTGATAGACAAAATGTTACATTTGCTTTGTAGGTGATCCAATTGAATTACGAAAAAGCACGATTGTTTTTTTTTAAGGAAAAATACAGGTATTAGGGTCCAAACCCGAAACCGGATCCAGACCTGCCTCACATACGGTTCCGGTTCCCTCCCTTAAAAAACGTTTCCGGTTCCGATTTCACTCTGGACCCGAACCAGAACCGACCTGTTTACAACCCTAGTAAAATCCCGTGCTATGCACGAACCACGGAACTACCAAATGCACAAACTAATATAAATTAGTCGGATAATAGGGTCATTGAGTTACATACCACAATTAAAAGGCTTTATAACATCAATTATATAATTAAAGAAAAAGGTTATGCTTAATTTTTAACCTAAACCCTAACTGCAGTTGAAATTTATTTACTCTAGGCCCCTGTCCGTATGTCAAAATATATATATATTTTTAAATTTTCCCAAGTGAAGCTTCCTTTTGAAGATAGCTCAATAAAATGTGTTTTTCTTTCAAAGGAAAAATACATTAAATAAAGAATTTCAATCTAAATATTTTCTGGCTATTGATATGAATTGTTATGATTTGCCTGGAACAAATCTATTTAAGTGGGACCCAGATGAATGGCGTCCACCATCTCTATTATAACCATCCATAAAACCATATGATGCGGGCTGGGACCCATGAATTGCTTGATAAAGATCAAAGGATCAAATGACCATAGGCCTTAGAAATTGACCAAAACTACTTAAGTGGGACCCAGATCAATTGGGTCCACCATCTCTATTCTAACCGACCATAAACTCATATGATGCGGGCTGGGAACCATGAATTGCTTGATAAAGATCAAAGGATCAAATGATCATAGACCTCACAAATTGACCAAACCTATTTAAGTAGGACCATGATGAATGGGGTCCACCATCTCTATTCTAACCGTCGATAAAATCATATGATGCGGGCTGGGACCCATAAATTGCTTGATAAATATCTAAGGATCAAATGATCATAGACATCACAAATTGACCAAACCCATTTAAGTGGGACCTAGATGAATGTGGTCTACCATCTCTATTCTAACCCCGTCTATGAAACCATATAATGCGGGCTGGGACCTATGAATTGCTTGATAAAGATCAAATGATCAAATGATCATAGACCTCACAAATTGACCTTCAATAAAAATGATACTCCTCTAATTCACATTAAAAAAAAAGAACATATACATAACAAATTCAAAAATGGGTCTACAGATTCTGACAAAAGAAACAAAGATACATACAATGGGATGATAAGATGCGTTTTTAATTTTTCGGAAACCTATTCTCAGAAACCTAATACCCTAACCCCTAGATCGAAACCTATTTAAGTGGGACTATGATGAATGGGGTCATGTTAGGGATTTTGTATATTGCAATTTGATGGATGCATTATTCATTTTATTCATCATTTGAATTTTCACACATGCATTGATTTTGAAATACTTGAAATCTTGATTTACACATGTATTGTTTTAAGTTTTGTAAATCCTATGTTTCATGCATGTTTTGGTTTTAAACTTGGATGCATTTTAGTTTGAAAAGAAGTTTTATAAATCAAGCCAGGCATTGTTTTTAAATGTTTCAAATCATATTTGGCCTTTTATGTTTCATGATTTTAATTCACTTAGATTGATTTAAATCATGTTTCTATGCTTGGTTTAATGGCCCAAAAAATCCCCTCTTGAAAATACTTTGAAATGTGCAAAAGTTGGGATTTTAGCCACACCGTCGGTAAGCATGTCGGTCAGGTGTCGGCTAACCGACCATGGTTCAGAAGCTGACCGAAAGCCTTTCGGTTAGAATTCTAGAGAGCTGTTTTGTGAAGCAATTTGCATTGTCGGTCAGCTTGTCAGTCACCTGTCAGTTAACCCATAACTGCACAGTTTAAAAATATGACCGTTGGGGAGATGACTGTTGGGGTGTTGGTTAACCGAACCCTGTATGTCGGTTAACCGACAGGTAGCCATTGGGACATATTTTCTATAAAAGGAAGTTTATTCCAAGCCAAATTTGATGATTCTTGAAGCCATTTTTGAGGTGTTCTCAGGCCAATCAAAGAGGAATGAACTAAGAATGCTTTTGGGTCATTAGGAAAGCTAAAGCTTGGATTAATGAAGTTAAATCTCTAAGTAAGTTTTAGTTTTCTTAATCATATGTTTCATGCTTTGTTTAAATTATTGGTAAATGATTTTTAGCATGTTAACTATGATGTATTGAATTCATTACCTTCATTCTATCTTTGATTCATGCTGTGATGGATTCTATACTTTGATTCAATCCAAGTTTGTTTTAAAAACTTTATTAATCATGTTTTTTCAAAATCTTTGATTTTCTTTGTAACATGATTCTTTAACTTGGTTGAACCATCATTGTTGTTTTCATTGATTTGAATCTTAGTTAAATTAGTTTATTTTTAAAAACAACATAGCACATGCATCACTTGATTAGAGCACATGCATCACTTGATTAGACTTAAATATTTTCAAATAACTTGTAATCTTTTGATTTTCATATCATCAACAAGTTTGAGTTATTCAAGTGATTTGCATTACACTTCAATCATATCTTTATGTGCATTAAACTTTTAATTGCTTTAAGCATATAATTGATTGAGCTTTCATTTTAAACTTGATTGAAGTTTTCACACACACACATCATGAGCATTCATCTTTGCATTTCATAGTGTGTTGTGCGAGTTTATTTTACACTTTCATATCCGCCTATTTTAGAGGCAATTTTATTGAGCTTAATTGTATCTCAGAATGTTTTGTGAAGACACATTCTTGAGAGAAAATCTTCTATGTATAAAGGTTATTGCTTAGCCTAAGAAAAGCATTGTGTAAAAGTTCTTGCTTAGCCTATAAAAGCATATTTATAGGTTGTTGTTAAGCCTTGAAAAACAACATTGTAGAGGTTATTGCTTACCCTTGGAAAGCATATTGTAGAGGTTATTGCTTAGGCTTTTCAAACACATAAATAGTGAAAATCCGGTGGGGTGTTGGATCACAAGCCGGTAGTGGATGTAGGCATTGAGGCCGAACCACTATAAATCTTTGTGTGATGGTGATTGCTTTGTGGTGATTGTTTTTGTTTAGCTTCCGCATATTGTTTATTTATCATCACAAGTGACTAGTTAGTTTAAAAAATTTAAAATTGGTCATAATTGATCACTAAGTAGTAGCTCACCCTATTCCCCCCCCCCCCCCCCTCGGGTAAGGATCCCGGACTTTCAGGTCCATCATCTCTATTCTAACCGTTCTTAAAACCATATGATACGGGCTGTGAGACCCATGAATTGCTTGATAAATATCTAAGGATCAAATGTCATAGACCTCACAAATTGACCAAACCTATTTAAGTGGGACCCAGATGAATGTGGTCCACCATCTCTATTCTAACCGTCCATTAAACCATATGATGCGGGCTGGGACCCATAAATTGCTTGATAAAGATCAAAGGATCAAATGATCATAGACCTCACAAATTGACCTTCAATAAAAATAATACTCCTTTAATTCACATTAGAAAAAGAACATATACATAACAAATTCAAAAATGGATCTACAGAGTCTGACAAAAGAAATAAAGATACATACAATGGGATGATGAGATGCGTTTTTAATTTATCAGAAACCTATTGTCAAAGACCTAATACCCTAACCCCTAGATCGAAACCTATAACCACATTATACAATGCCAATTTTAGATATTCATGAAACACAAACCCCTAAATTGAATTCCCCAATCTATATATTAACCGATGAAAGAACGCAAAATCCCTCCATTATCAAAGTTTTGTGCGGTCGAATAACAAACTTCCTCCCTAACATATCCAATCTAGATAATTATTAATCAAACACACATAAAAAAATTAAAATAATAAATGTACATTAAAATTACAGCAAACAAACTTAATAATCACATGATAATCCTTTCAATTATTCTACGTTATATGCCTACCAAATCAAAGAAGACAATCCAATATGACTTAATAATATCCACGCAGAAACCTTAAATAACTTAGATGGAATGATCATATGTTTACTACCAGGTATAGGACTGTCCCCATCTATAAGTCTCACCCAGGCCTCAATTTCACATACAGAACATAGAAAAAAAAAGTGTTCCACGCCTGAATATACCTTGGTATAAAATCACCAGACCAATAAATATACCTTAAATAACTTAAATGGAATGATCATATGTTAATTACCTACCAGGTATAGGGTTGTCCCCATCTATAAGTCCCACCCAGGCCTCAATTTCACATACAGAACATAGAAAAAAAAAGTGTTCCACGCCTGAATATACCTTGGTGTAAAATATGGTGGGTCCCACCGGTCTGATCTAAAATACCAATGGATTTGATTCATCACCTGACCAATAAATATACCTTAAATAACTTAGATGGAATGATCAGATGTTAATAACCTACCAAGTACATGGCTGTCCCCATCTATAAGTCCCACCCAGGCCTCAATTTCAAATACAAAACATAGAAAAAAAAGTGTTCCACGACTGAATATACCTTGGTGTAAAATCCGGTGGGTCCCACTGGTCTGATTTAAAATACCAATGGATCTGATTCATCACCAGACCACTCCTGGGGGGCCACAGATCCAAACAGTGGTTTGTATCAACCTTCACTTCACTCACACCTGGAAATATATGAGGAGAGTGAACAGTGGGTCATCAGTTTAGATATGAAGTGGGAACTGAAAATTTTTTTGAGGAAGTTTCATTGTTCAGTTATTTTAGAGAGAAGAGAGTGGAGAGAGAGGAGATTTAGGAGACTGGAGAGAGAGGAGAGTGGAGGGCGGGTGGACATTATGACAGCTGGCCTGATGTATGTTAGGTAGTGAGGATTGGAACTTTGGAGGTCTGTGTTCAACGAAGGGAAGAAACATTTCAATAGAGATATAGATAATATATTTGGGTTAATGATAAGACACCGGGTAATGAGAATGCTGTAGGAATTAATTGATCATAAGCTAATTCACAATCTAGTTGGGCCCATTGACATCCATGCCAGTAACAATCCATATCTATCATTACAACTAGAAAGACATGTAAACGGTAGTCAGAACCGAAGCAGTCAGCTTAAAATACATCCAATGCCTTGGATATATGATTCAAGAAAATGTGCTCAAAACACAAGTATTAAGGACCAAAAACTGAGTAAGATCAGATTAACATGAGCAAGCAAAAAAAGTCCAAAACCTGAAAGCAACACCCCCACTTTTCAATTCGTCCCAAAGAAATAACTGAATTAACTGAATCCGCTTTCTCTGGCAGGAGCAACCTCTTTGGACTTTGCAGTCCATCTAAGGTTAGAAGATGATAACGCCATATCCCCTCTCCCTAGAGCCCTACCAACTGATGTAACAGGATGGAAAGCATCCCTCCGCCAATTATTGTTCTTGTCGGATTCCCTTCTCGATTGCCCAAAACCACAGTTAGGCTTCTGGACTCGTGTACTGGTTCCTGAATTTTGCCTAACATTTGTAGATCCTGAGATCCTGTTTCCGTGTCCCCTACCATAAGAAGCACAAGAGCCATAGATATTGTTACTCCTTAGAGAGATTGTATCATTATGCATCTCTCTCATATTTCCATTTGTAGCTTGAATTCCAGCCCGTGTCTTGGAATCTCGACTGAAGTTCTGCACTTCTGAAAACCCATTGCCCCTCCCACAACCCCAACCAGAACCCCCACCTTTAAATATCTCTCTACCCATCAGTGATTTGGTTGATGTGACTGTTAAATTTCCTTCCTTCACATATCTTTGTTGACATTGAGATCTGCATACTTACCCATGCCACGTTAATTTCTACTATCTAAATACGAATAAGAAAAGACACTCGAAGAGAAAATGCTACCTGTTTACCATTGGCTGGGAACCTTTGTATGTATGCCACAGGGGGGTTTCCTCTATATCTGCTTCTGTTATTTCCTGTAAAAATATGGCGGAGATCATACAATTTACTAGAAGACTTTCTATGAACATATGATATCCATTATAAAATTCAATGGGTTTGGACAACCAAGTGAAAACCTGCTCAGCATACCTCAACAGGCACTGTTACATTTTGAGGTGGCTCTGGAATATGATCATGAAATTTTGGATTCTCGAACACAGCAAATCTGAATTAGAGAGTGAGATTCATATCATAAAAATTTAACTGACGCATCTATTGTAAAGTCAGGATCAACAGAGAGCGTGGGTAATTGGTATTTTCTACAGGATGCACCCACCAGAGAGCCTGCTCATTACACTAATGAGGACCCGAAGAACATAGAAGATTCAAGATCTAAGCCTCTAATCTTGGATTAACAAACAGAAGAATAAGGAAGAAAAATACAGCAAACTTACACAACATTATTTTCTGAAATATCCTCCATGCCCTTCACGAGAGAAATAAGATGATGAATGCTTGGATAGTCGTCAATCTTTAGGAAACCATTCAGCCCACCACTACACCGGAAATAGCCAAGTGACTCAAAAAGATTATATTATGAGATCCAACTGGGATAATGTTTATTTCCATAGTCATTTCTAATAAACACAGTAAATTAATGGGGTTATCAGTAATAGAAAAACCTATTTCCAATTTTAATTGGGACTTTGACTTGTGTCAGTCTACTCTCAGATACATGCTTGAGATGACCATAAATGGAAAGAACTTCTGATCCAAATTCGTGAGACTTCCTCGTAAAGATTTTGTCATCTGAAACAGAATTCCTTCTGACTTCATCATCCTACAAACATGTGTAAAAAGATGCAACAGCAAACCAATTATTACGACCCACATCAGTATCATCAACATTGATTAACCTGTAAAGTTTTGTCATACCGCTAATTTGCATTCCAGAATTCCAATCTCTGTAAGGAGAAGCTTTTCCTCAATAAATGGCAATTTGGTGACACCCTATGCAAATTTCATTAAATAAACATAACTTTCAGTTTTTATTTATATGATTAAAATCCAATAAACAAAGAAGATGCCTAACCTGCCACAAATAACGTTTTCCATCTGTGTCGACTTCAAAATCTGATTCAAATAAAAGGTGGGAGGGAAAAAGAACATATTTATACCATGATTTTCTGATCTTGGCAAGCTAATAGGTTTGATAATAATAGAGCATGTCATAAAATATTTCTAACAAGCAAGAACAGCCAAGTTCCAAACATTCCATATCTTGCATTCTACCGCATTATGACAATTTCAAGATATAAAAACTGACCCACGGCGAGTTTTTCAGACCTCTAAAATGAATCTTACCATTGGGGTAGAAGTATCTGATTTTTGATTCATTACTAGTCATTAACTGCCTGTAGGCTTCTGGAAGTGCATGGGAGCTGCATCAGGAACATTAGTCAAATATACAGGAGAACAGAGAATGACAACAGAAGGTGATGCAAAGCTTACCTTCTAGGAGGAAGAACAGACATAAGCTGAGCAAAAGGTGTAAAAGGAGCACCCATTTGAAACTTTATATCTGTGCACGAAAAACCCTTGATATCCGAAGCGAAAGGGCCATAATGGTGCTTATAATGCCTGATGAAAGGGCTAACTTATTCAGTTTAAAGCATCAAGGAAGTTTAAGATTAGATACAATATTTATCTTCATAGAGAATGAAAAAATCAAATTAATGCATATCAATCAAATAAAAGAGATTCTCAACTAGTGCAATTACAATATGTAATTAGAGCCGCTTCAAGATAGAAACCTATCATACCATGTCCATGAGCATACACCTTCGTAGTAATACCGAAGGACCCAGCACAAGCCTTCTGCATAATTTTGAACCTATGAAAATGAAAAGCATGCAAGAGTCAGCAAATGAGATTAGAAAGTCCTTTAATGGATACAATCTGACCAAGCCAAAAATTAACAATATATATTACACACTTAACAATATTTTACATACTTGGTAGCATGTAACCAAAAACCTCCCCAATGTATCCGATAGAAAAAATACGAAATCCTTGTCTCAAGTATGTTAGGGATCAGTTGCACTAATTGTAAGTGCCTAAATATTACGGACTTTGTAATGAAAGTTATTGTGTGGGGATGTCTCCCAAAGTACTGGGGTTGTATTGATCGCGGTGTGAGTATCGGCTAATCACGCCTTGACCTCGGCGGATGTTACCAGAGCGCCATCCGAGCCCGAGACCGCTTTTGGTCTCGGGCACCCCCGACCTCGGCACGAAGCCTTCACTTCGACCACTTAGCTCGGCACCAGAGCCAGACCTTTAGCCGAGATGGACGATGACGGCTGTACTCACGGATATCCAGCTGGGTCTGACAAAGCCATCTTGGCCGCCCCTCACCCCTGACAGAGCAGCATCCAGCGGCTACGTCCCATCAGAGTATGGCTCCAAGCCAGACCCGATGGGACTAGGCCTAAAAGTTAGATATGGTAAGGCCCGATTAGACCAGCATTTAATGCATTATGGGCTGATCGGACTGCCATTTAATGTATAGTGGGCTGACGCGACAGCACCCCCAGGAGTGCTAAGACGTCATCATGAGCCCCGCCATGCAACATGGGCTTCCTTCTCTATAAATAGAGGAATGATCTCCATCACAGGTACGCACAACCATAACCAAAGAGCTGCTACTCTGTCTCTCTTCTCCCTTATCTCTATCCTATTGCTCAGGCCTCATACTGACTTAGGCATCAGAGAGCCTTGTGCTGCCCATAGCCAGGGTCCTTTGACGTCCTCATCTTCTCCCCTTTCAGGTTCTCAGGCTACTCACCATCTTCAAAGGTGCATCTGAATGTTGAATCTGATGCACCTTTGAAGATGGTGAGTGGCTTGAGAACCTGAAAGGGGAGAAGATGAAGACGTCAAAGGACCCTGGCTGTGTGCAGCATAAGGCTCTCCGATGCCTAAGTCAGTATGAGGCCCGAGCAATAGGATAGAGATAAGGGAAAAGAGAGACAGAGTAGTAGCTCTCTGGTTATGGTTGTGCGTACCTGTGATGGAGATCATTCCTCTATTTATCGAGAAGGAAGCCCACGTTGCATGGCAGGGCTCATGATGACGTCTTAGCACTCCCAGGGGTGCTGTCGCGTCAGCCCACTATACATTAAATGGCAGTTCGATCAGCCCATAATGCATTAAATGATGGTCAAATCGGGCCTTACCATATCTGACTTTTGGGCCTAGTCCCATCGGGTCTGGCTTGGAGCCATACTCTGATGGAACGTAGCCGCTGGATGCTGCTCTGTCAGGGGTGAGGGGCGGCCAAGATGGCTTTATCAGACTCAGCTGGATATCCGTGAGTGTACAGCCGTCATCGTCCATCTCGGCTAAAGGTCTGGCTCTGGTGCCGAGCTGAGTGGTCGAAGTGAAGGCTTCGTGCCGAG
This sequence comes from Litsea cubeba, assembly GCA_012931725.1. NCBI lineage: Eukaryota > Viridiplantae > Streptophyta > Magnoliopsida > Laurales > Lauraceae > Litsea > Litsea cubeba. Next base: position 21,190,045 of record CM022952.1, on the reverse strand, counting down.
GTCGGGGGTGCCCGAGACCAGAAGCGGTCTTGGGCTCGGATGGCGCTCTGGTAACATCCGCCGAGGTCAAGGCGTGATTAGCCGATACTCACACCGCGATCAATACAACCCCAGTACTTTGAGAGACATCCCCACACACTAATTATGTTTCTCTGTTTCTCCATTCGAGCCTATCTTTGGCCAAATCCTTAGATAGGTTTCATTTCTTCAAATCTATCTGTGTGACTTTCACCCGTGTCCACTTCGGCCACCCCCTTCCTTGAGATCAACCCGCATAGAAAAAAATGTCCTCACCAACATCATTCTGCCTATGTTGGATATGTCTAAACCATTTCAAACTCTATGCGTATTCGTTCATTTTTTTATTATTTCCTAGTCATATACACATCCATCCCAATATTCTCATCTCTGATGCACTCATTTTTTGCATGTATGTGTTGTTTCCTTATTAGCCAACATTCTACACCGTTTGCATAGTTGGTCTTGTCAAAATTTTCCTTCAATCTTCTTGTTGGTATGAATGTGTCAACCATCTAGCTCTTTGCATCTGTTCGACATCTTGTTCATTCTCTTCATAAGGACGAGACTTCAAATATAGTATTTAAATAATATTTAATTGAATTTATGAATTAAATAATGAAAATTAATTCAATGTGTAGGATTCGGCCACTTTGGAAATTAGGGCACTAGGCGTGACCAATAGATAACTAAATTGATTAATTAACTACTAAAATTTATAGATATTAATTAATTGGAATAACTAAACAAGATTTGATGGGGTCCACTTGGGACCATCTGAGTTGAGCAACCAACTCTAGTAATGATTTGATGCCATTATTTGATGGTAGCCACAACTAGTTGATGGCATGCCATCTGTGGAGAATCTGTTAGAGATGCAACTCAAATTGTAGCCAATGGCAGGACATTAGAAAGAGAACTCAACTCAAACTAGGAGTCCTCAGCAGAGCCCACTAAGTTATAAAAGAGGCTTATGCGCTATGATGCACGGATACTTCAAAATGGGCAACGTATCGTGTCATATCGTATCCAATATTTCACTTTTATGTGTAAAATCCATGTCCTTGTCGTGTCCATCACATGTCCTTGCCTACCAGTCATCATAGCTTATGTGCCCATTCCACTCCTCACTCTCACGCCAATCTCTCTCTCCTCTACCACGCTTATTCTCTCTCTACAATCTTTCTCACTTCGGTTTTGCAAATTGGAAACCCTAGCATTTAGGGAAAAACAAAGAAATGGGGATTCAACTTAGGGCTTCGATCAACCGCAAGGAAATTGACAAATTCAATATATCTGGCAAGTAAACAAACCCAATTAATTGAACATGCATGAAATCATCATTTTGATTTTAATCGATTCTAATCTAGAAACTCTAGTGTAACACTAAATATTAATTTAATCTAATGGGAACGTGTTTAAGGGACTCAAAACCCTAGAATTTTAATGGGATCGAACACCATGGCCACAAATAAACAAAGATAGGGAGATCAACACCTGGTCATTGGTGTTCGTCTTTGACCATGGAGAAGGGTTGTGGACTTGTGTGGTCTTGAATTCATTAGGCTTTGTGCTGTTGAGTCATTTGGGTCACGTGCACCTAGGGTTGATGCTTTCCAATGTTTGGTATCATTTTTGTGCTCTTCGTAGAAGATTATCTAGGGTTTTCCTAATTTTTCTTTTCAATTGATAGTTGTTTCGGGGTTGATGTGCCATTATATGAAGGTATATGTGTGAGGGATGTTTGAAAATCATACGAACCATGATGTAGGAACCCCAAAACTCAAGTTAATGCTAATAAATTTATATTTACAATCTGAAGAGCTCAAGTTCCAAACCAAGATATATTAACTTATATTTTCTTGCTCCTTGATATGTTGCATTTTTTCTCCTCATCTAAAATTTCTACAACCTCCAAAATACTTTAATTCAAGTAAAAATTATCTGTGAACACCTAAATGGCCGAGTGACCACACTCTTTTCCTGCCAAGTTGAGCCCTGAGTCATGAGTTGGAAAGCTATGTCTGAAAACCATTGATGAGACCAGTTGCCGTATACATTGTCATCACAACATGTAAAGGTTCAGTGCAATAAATACAATTCTATATCTTGTATTTGTAACAAGTGCTAGTGCAATGTGCATTCGTGAGAGAAAAACAACCATGATGAGTAAATGAAAGAAATATCAAATCAAGATGCTATTATTTAACAAAATAATCAAGACACTATTATATTTTAGTTGGAGAATTGAAACATACAATATCTTTCCGGGTCCTTTCCATTTGATCAGCTGTTTCAGCGGAAAATTTCTCCTTGTAATATCGTTTTTTCCAACCTGGGTGCCCTAGCCGGACCTGTAAAACAGTTATAAACAAACCCACACGACATAAAGGGCATAAATTGAGTTGTAGTGTTATACTGACACTATGACAGATTTATTATGTATTCATGGACATAAAAAAAGGAGCAGCTTGACGAACCCAAATTAAACAAACCTTGTCAGCTGGAAGGCGACCCTGTTTGAAAATGTCTGATTGCTCACGAAGTAAATCTTTTAACTTCTGTCTCAATTCTATTGTATTATTAGACACCTAAGAGATTGTGTCAACAGGCAGCAAAACATAGCAACCTTTTCAGTTCTCAGCTGTGCTTCAAAAAGAAATAAGAAATTCACATAAATACAAGCCATCTTTCACTGACAGAACATTATACGGTGATCGATATCAGCCATTGACAAATAACAGAAAGCCCATTATTCTAACACGTTTATATTTTTCCGGGTATTGTCGACTGAGCCCAAGGATGAAAATATCGGCCGATACGAAGCGTATCGGCCGATATATCGGCCGTATCGGCCGACAACGATACGATAATATGATATTATCGCGTATCGCTCCGTATCGGCCGATACTATATCGTATCGGCCGATACATGCCGATACGATACGTATCGGCCGATACGTATCGGGGGTTTTAAAAACCCCCCATCCCATTTCAACTTTTGTGACTACTTTTCACTCACTTCTCTCTTTCACTCATCTTTCTATTGTCTATGAGAAAAACCATTGAAGACATTTGAAGTGCCCTAAACTTTAAATCAAGAGAGAAGTCATTTTACCACAAGAATACAAGATCCACTACAAGTCTACAACAAACATCAAAGAAAGGAGAAATAAGAGAAACATCAAGCTTCCAAGGTTGAAGGTTCAAGGTAAAGTAGGTTTTTTTTCTTTTAGATATTTTGTAGTTGACTTTTGAGATCATCAATTGAATCTCTCTCTAACTACTATAAATGCTTGTGAAACCTTGTAATATTGTTAGATCTATGTTTTCCTTTGATGATTTACACATTTTTTTAATTTTTCTCTATTTTTTATTTTCGGATTTATTTATTTTTTGAAAAAAAAAAAGTGAATACTCATGGACAACCCATGAAACCACTTGGAGATGCATTCTAAATGATAGATCTATGTTTCCCATAGATCAATCCATCACATTTTGAATGTTTTCTTATTTTTCTCTATTTTTTATTTTCGGATTTATTTATTTTTTGAAAAAAAAAATGTGAATACTCATGGACAACCCATGAAACCACTTGGAGATGCATTCTAAATGATAGATCTATGTTTCCCATAGATCAATCCATCACATTTTGAATGTTTTCTTATTTTTCTCTATTTTTTATTTTCGGATTTATTTATTTTTTGAAAAAAAAAATGTGAATACTCATGGACAACCCATGAAACCACTTGGAGATGCATTCTAAATGATAGATCTATGTTTCCCATAGATCAATCCATCACATTTTGAATGTTTTCTTATTTTTCTCTACTTTTTATTTTCGGATTTATTTATTTTTTGAAAAAAAAAATGTGAATACTCATGGACAACCCATGAAACCACTTGGAGATGCATTCTAAATGATAGATCTATGTTTCCCATAGATCAATCCATCACATTTTGAATGTTTTCTTATTTTTCTCTATTTTTTATTTTCGGATTTATTTATTTTTTGAAAAAAAAAATGTGAATACTCATGGACAACCCATGAAACCACTTGGAGATGCATTCCATAGATCATTCCAACATATATTGCTTGTGTTTTTACTTTTTATATTTTTTAATTCTTTGTTTTTTTAATTTTTAACATACTACTTGTCCATATTTAATTATTGATAGCCAGGTATTCAGTCTTCTATTGAAAAGTTAAAAATGCCTCATGATATTGATCCCGCATGGAGCTTTGGTGAGGCAATTGATAATAACAGGTTGAAAATCAAATGCAAGTTTTGTGGGAAAGTGATCCATGGGGGCATTACAAGATTCAAGCAACACTTGGGCCATATTTCTGGTAATGTTGCTGGCTGTACCGAAGTACCAAGGGAAGTCAGGGAACAGATGAAAGCATTGCTTAGCCAAAACAAAGCTAGAAAAGTAGAGATAAAAGAAAAGAGGCGGCAAGAAGTTGATGCTACCCGTTATGAAGTATTTGGGGATGAATACTTTGATGAGGAGGAAGATGCACAGATGGAGGCTGCACGCCGAGAGTCCATCATGAGTCAACAAGAAGAATATGAACGTCGTGCATTTGCTGGAAGCAAATTTTATGATGCAGGGGGCTCATCATCTGCTGTGCCAAGCAGGGGCAAGGGCATTGGGGGGGCTATGCGTAGGGCATTTAGCACCCGGGAACGTGATGTTGATGTAGAAGTTATCTCTACTAGAAGAGCAGTTCCTCCTCCTCTTGATCCTCTAGCACATAGAAAAGAGGGTGCTAAACAACCAAAAATATCGAGTGTTGTGAAGGGGGTAATGAAGGCTGCAAGAGATAGGTTAGCCAAAGCTACCGCAAAATGGCTAATTCACAAGAACATACCACCTACAGCAGTGGATTCCCCATATTTTCAGACTATTCTTGATGTTGCCGCCGAAGCTGGGCGGGGTATACAGGCGCCCTCCGTATATGATGTGGGCACTAAATACCTTGAAGAAGAATATAGAGAAATAAAAGCATGGGTGGAAAAGTTTAGGCCCATGTGGCAACAGAATGGTGTTACTATCATGTGTGACGGGTGGACCAGCGGCACTCAAACACAATTAATAAACTTTTTGGTGTATTCAGTCGCAGGGACCGTTTTTGTGAAGTCCGTTGATGCAACTGAACATAGACGGACAGCCGTATATATACACTCTTATGGATAAAATTGTAGAGAGTGTGGGAGAGGAGCATGTTGTACAAATTGTTACAGATAATGGTGCCAATTTCAAGGCAGCTGGTAAGATGTTGATGGACAAGAGGGAACATTTATTCTGGACCCCATGTGCAGCACACTGCATAGATCTCATGTTGGAAGAGATTGGAAGAAAGACAACAGTGGCTTCATTGATCAAGGCATGTAGAGGAATTACAAGATTTATATATGATCATTCATGGGTGTTAAACTTGATGAAAACATACACAAATAACCATGCCTTGCTGCGTCCAGGATTAACTAGGTTTGCAACCCATTTTCTGGCTATGGAAAGCATTGTAAGGTTTAGAACAGAGCTGATTCAGATGTTTGCATCGGAAGAATGGCTTCGTTCGAAATGGGGCAATGCAACTCATGGTCCGGAGTTTGAAGTCCCAAACCTGATGAGGGACAATAAATTTTGGAAGAAAGTAAAGAAAGTATTAAAGGTTTTTGAGCCTTTAGTTAAAGTGTTGCGTCTTGTAGATGGTGATGACAAGCCGACAATGGGCTTTATATATGAAGCAATGGATCGGGCAAAGCGAGCCATAATGGAAAATGTTAGATATCACCAGAAATATATAGACATTATTGATGCCCGTTGGAACGATCAGTTGCACCATCCATTGCATGCTGCAGGTAATTAATATATATCTTTGATAGTTGATACTCTTTTGTTTTCCTAAGTCTAATGTATTTATTACATTGTTTGCTCACTGTACATTCTACATATTTTTAATGTAGGTTATTTTTTGAATCCCGAATTCTATTACCAAAATGCCGAACTACACACCGAAGCAATAGATACGGAATTGCGGGTAGGATTACGGGAGGTATTGAAGAGATTGTTAAGCGCAGATGATCAAGTTGATGCCATACAAGAGGTGAGTGGGTGGTTATTGGTTGGTGGTTACTTAAGACTTAAGAGAATTTAATTATGCTGCCAACTGCCAATTGCCATACATGCTGTATGCCTGTATGGGTTTACTGACTTATTTTCAATTTTCACATTGTAGATATCTATGTATACACAAAGGAGAGGAACCTTTGCTGACCCTCTTGTGATACGATCGATTGGAAGGATGCCACCTGGTATGACTATGAACAAAAGACCACACCCAATAGTCTTGTTCTATTTATCTTAATTGATTAGAATGATTTGAGGGTTACGAATATCTAACTTTTTATTTAATTTTTGCATTTCAGCTGATTGGTGGATGAATTATGGAGAGAGTGCTCCACATCTAAGGAGAGCGGCTGTTCGCATCCTTAGTCAAACTACAACATCTTCCAACTGTGAAAGAAATTGGAGCACTTTCTCTTTGATCCACACGAAGGCCAGGAATCGGCTTACCATGCAAAAACTCAACAAGCTTGTATACTGTCATTACAATTTGAAGTTGAGAAACAGAAATAGGGAGAGAAAAGCAAGGGATGATCCTGCTTATTGTCCTATTAATTTGGATAACATATTCAGAGATGACGATCCCTTACTCCCATGGCTAGCCGAGATAGAGGATCCACTGCTAGATTCAGATCCGGGGTTTCAAGGAACGATTCAAGAATTGATAGATGAGGATATGGGTGAGGCACCTGCAGAAGGCCAACCACCTCAAGGAGAAGGTACTAGTACCAGGTCCAATAGGTCTAGGAGTGGAAAAGAACCTGCTCATATTGGATCTTCTGAGAAAGCTAGTTCCACCACTGTCTCTTCGAGTAGCCATGGTGGAGGAGATGTAGGAGGAGACAATGGGACAGGTGGAACTAGTGAATACTACCAACATGATGAAGATGATGTCGTTCCTGTAGAGGAAGTACAGGAGTTACCATCTGGAAGATTTGATCCAAGCCGTGGTTATCAACGGCGCCGAAGAGACTCACTACCTGGGGTTGGAGATGGTAATGGGCAAGGAAATATGGGTGGAGATGTTGGAAGACAACAAGTGGCATCATGGATTGATTCGTGGAACCCTAGTTACAGTGGACAAGGATCCTCACATTATTTTCCACATGGTCAAGTACAAGAACAAGAACAGTCTTCAACTTCAGGGTCCTACTCATATGGTGACTATGGTGAAACACAACATGGTAGATATCCACCTCCACCTCCTCCAATTTCCTATGATGATCCGACTGCCTTCTTTGGATTTGTGGATGCCAATGCTCATCATTATCAAATTCAATATGGTGCCAATAGAAATGAAAACACTGATGAGGATGAGGATAACCATGGTGCCTTGAATCTTGGTAGACATTCCTTTTGGTGGTGATTAAGGTATTCCTAATCCTATTTCCTTCACTAACTCTCTACTCTTATCATTTGACTCATTTCTAAATTGGTGTTGAATGTTGAATGTTGATCACTTCATAGTTCATTCACTTGATTGAATTTGAACCTTGAATGTTGAAGTATTTATATTTGATTGTTCAATGTTCAATTGTTTAATAATGAGTAATGAGTAATGACTAATGACCTAAAGTCTTATGCCTTTATTTCATGTTCTATTTTTTTTATGAGTTTTCCATTACTTTCTAAATTACTATCACTAAGAAACATGAATACATGTGAAAAAACTAATCATTACTATTATTTTCTATTTATACAGCGATACAGGACTTCATATATTGAGGGCACCGATACGCCCCCTTTTCTTACTTACTTTTGCAAAAGAACTACATATTCTTTCATTTTACAATTTTCTGGATTTTCTGGAATTTTTTCAGATTTTTTGGGCGATTTTTTCAAATCGCACCGCTACGCCGATACGTATCCCCGATACGCTACGTATCGCCCGCTTCGTATCGGTTTGGCGGCGGGCTGATACGCCCGCCGATACCGATATTTTCATCCTTGACTGAGCCCATCCAATGCTGAATACGAAGGGAGTAAAAATATGTTGCAACTGGGCAAGCCCTGGGCATACATATTAAACCTGAAACAGAATGGGGCAAGCTTGGGCAAGCTTCTTTCAGGGAAACTGGCTCATTTGCGCTGAAAATCTATTAATTAAATACCAAATCATCCTAAACAGATAGAAACATTGTCCAGCTGGAGATAAAAATAACTGAAAGAATTTAGTCCAAGACTCCACAATGAAAACTCTACAATATATATAACCAGAAATTGTAATTTTTGCAACAAACTGTAACCTTATCATTTTTTTTTCTTAAAACAACATAACTTGTGACCTTGTGGATTGAAGGGGGAATGAATCAACATACATCGGTATCTGTACAATTAAAAGATTCCATGCAGTCAGCAGTAACTATTTCTTGGTCCGAAGCCCACATGGATTCCACTCTTCCAAGACTCAGGGACTTATCATTCAGTCTAGAATAACCCTTTCCTGGATTGAACTCTGAATAACATGTACCTGTTTGGTTGAATTCTTGCTGGACAGGAATCAAATACAACATCAGTTCGAAAATGAAATAGGCAACAGGAATCATCCTTGAGGTTTCACAGTTGTCAACAAATTATGTTATTCTCACCTCACTATCAATTTCTTCCTTCTTGGCTTCATCCATTTTACGCAAGATCCTTCGAAGGTTTTGCTGCAGATACAAATAAGAGAAATCACTCAAGAAACTTCAGGCAATTTAATCGGAATAGAACAATAGATTAGTGCTTGGAAAAAACTAAAAAATGAACCCAAAAAAAAAAAAAGCACGGTCTATCCTTTATCTATTTCTCCTTTTCAGCAAGTAGGACACTGACTAAGGAATTCAGTGCATTTCTTTGATATCATGGATAGGATCAGTTCCATACGATAAGCAATTCAATACAGCTAGCAGATTGCAACAAAAGCAGGTATTCCATACTGTAAGGAAAGAACTAGTTCAGCTTTTCAAATTTTCAGTGCCAATGTAGAAAAGAAATATTATTAGCATATAACAAGCAAACCTCTCTCATCTCTGATCGTTTCTGAAATATCTGTTCTTCGTATGAACCAACTGCTGCAATAAACCTTTCAACCCTCTTCTTCTTCATATAGCTAGCATTCTTCTCTTTCAACTGCCAGTGTTGTACAACAAATAAATAGAACTTTGATGCAACATGACTATTCTACTACAGCTACATATGCATGTTTTCCACTGTCAAGAAGGTCAAACTAAAAGACATGGAGAGGATGTTACTCGATGTGTATCAATGAGATGACCTCCCATGCTATTGAATTTTTCTTTATAAACTGTCATTAGCAAATCAATTCCCCCCTGAAGAATAAAATGCCAACAAGTTAAACTTCTTCAAATAATAAAAGCTGGCATATCCTGATTCCTGTGTTACATGCAACATAAAATAAGTTACAAACTTCAATTACGGAGTACTTGGCATTAAAGCAACTTGAACAGGAACGACAGTAGCATTTACAGATGCCTGGCCCGGCTTAGGCCCCAAGACAACAAAATTGATTGTTTAGGCCCATGCATTGATAATGGTCCACATGGCCCACATGTATCAGGCAAAAACTGGCTGGTTGGTTGGTTAGTTCCAAATTTGTTGTATAGCTAGTTAGGTTGTTTAGTAATTAGTTGGAGAGTTTTTGCCTATTATAATTGGTTACTAGGAGTTATATGAAGAATCAGAAGGTTCTGGGCAGAAAATGATTTCAACATTGGAAAAAAGGAGACATGGTTCATTTTAAACATGAAGCACAGGAAATCAAGTAATAGTTGCTTGAGACTCAAGAAATAAATGAGAACTGAATTATGAAACATGAGAAGCATTTAAGAAGAGAACTATGAATACAAGGAAAAATATGGAAAGTTTAGCTCCATTGTAAAAGATGGACTTATTATTATTTTTATTTTTATTTTTATTTGTAGTTTTAGGTACACACAAACTGAACAAAAGATGATACTAGAACGGTCAAGTGCACGTAAAAGATGGCTTGTTCGCAAGAGTATAAATGATAACATCTTTTTAGCACATCTGTCACACATTTTTTTAGTGTTTCACATTATTTTTGGAAGAAATGCCACTTTAGAGTTTAGATCCCCTTATACCCACTCATAAATTAAACTTTTGTGACCTTAAGTCAGTTAAGCAAGCACAAACAAAGTTTCATGCAAAAATTATGGGTGAGACTGAAAAAGGATGTTGCTTTCACAAGTGAGGAGCAATATCCGGAGCAGTTGGCAAATATTTTGACAGTAACCAAAATAATGGGCAAATATAAATCTGTATTGACTTCCACAATTTGAATAATGTGTCCTGAAGACAGTTTCTTCCAGGGAAATGATGATTGATAACACGCTATCAATGAATGTATTTTGGATGGCTTCTCTGCTTGTAAATAAAACCAAATGAATCCATTCTTCAGAACACTATTCAGAATCAACTATGATGTGATAATGCCCCTTCACTCTAAAAAATGCTAGAGCTACTAACCAAAGAGTTCCAATGATAATCTTTTAAGACATAGGACAATGTAGTGTCACATGGATGATCTAAGTAATCGTACAAATTAAACAAAAAGATAACCTGACAAATTTACAGTAAGAATTCCACCGATTACGACAACATAAATTGCAAATGAAACCCTACAAAACATTTTCTTTTCCCTTTTTGTTTCTATCTGAGGCATAACAACTATAATTTCAATGGAAACTAAAAGTTTCACGCTAGAATAATGAAAGGAATTTATATCAGCAGTGCTAAAAAACCAGTTAAAAAAGGAAATCCCCTTGCAACATGGTTTGCCCTTAAGAAAGCAAACAGATTACGAGAAGCCAGCCAAACCTCATGAATTTCTAATGTAGGGAGGTGTGGCAAAAAGTCATTCCCAGCGAGGAAGCACATGAAGACGAAGTCATCCACAATCCTTTCAAAGATTATTTCAAAAGGTGGCTCAGTGATTGCCAAATCAAGTCTCAAATATTCTCTCAAAGTCCAGATATTCAAGAACTGTCAAAAACAAACATTCAAGTAAAAGCATAACAAATTAGTTTTTGTTTGGGCATTAATGGCATAAATGTAATTTAAGAATAAAATCTAAGAAACAGAAAGGGAGACCTGATACGGTGTCTTAGGTTTTCCTTTCGACTTGAGAACTTCCCCAAACCAACCCCTTGATTTCACTGGATTCACATTCATGTTCTGAAAGGAACTTTTGAGAGACATTGTAATATCTTGCTGCTGTTCATTGGGCAACAGTTCCCAACCATTACAGGTGGAAAAATTAGCTTCAAATAAAGAGAACCACGAACAAGTAAAATTTATATTTGTGAACAAAAGGACACAAGAAAACCTATAGACTAGTATCTTCATATAAAACCTATAGACTAGTATCTTCATATAGCTTATATATGGAATTAATTGCAAATAATAATCCCCTTTGTCTTTTGTTTCTCATTTCCAATTAGAGGAGAAGAAAAAAGTCAATCCAGTTTTCTCCTATGTTGAACAAGCTAGTGTCAGCACAAATATACGATTTTTTTTAAGATCAACTATCGAACTTCGACACAGATGTGGCATTTATGGATTACTAACTAATCTTCATTGGACATAAGACACTTTCAAATCATCCTATTCAAACTTCAAGTGGAAATTTTGAGAGAAATTATGCTAATTAGCTTTGCGGTCATGTGGCAACACGTAATAACTGCTAAAAATGAATTGTCACTCTCATGCAAAGAGGCCCAACAACAAGTTAAAGGCATGGCCAACAACAGAGTGACCCAAAGTTCCAAATCCATATGGGCTAAATTTCTTCAAAGTCACAACATATTCGAAGCACGCTTAAAAAGTCATGTGCATTCTAACATCATGTACATGCACGAAAAGGCTGTTTGATTGAGCATTATTTCAAATGTTGAACAAGAACCAAGTAATCAAAATTTGACACTGATGTAAGTGTGAAATTTGGATATTCCAAAAAAAAAAAAACAAAGAAAAAATAGTCTATATCCTAACATGATTCACTACGCTTGAATCATGGTGCAAATCAAATCATCAAAGATCACATACAATCATATAAATAACCGGGCTTTGCTGTCAGTTGCACATGCATGGAGAAAACAAGAGTATTGGAGGAGGAAAACGTGTCCCCGTTAGGGTTGTAACATTCTCATTATATAGGGATTGATTACCCTATTATTAGTATGCTTATACAAATCAACTTCCTAAGTTATAGCTAACTTTCTAATACAATAGCTAATATTCTAATACAATTAGAGTTCCTAAGTTATAGCTAACTTTCTACTAATACAATTAGAGTTCCTAGATTGACACCCCCCCTCAAATTGATTCGGAGGAGTCATAAAGTAGCAATTTTGAAACCAGAAACTGATGTCGAGGCCAAGGAAGTCCTTTGGTGAAGATGCTAGCAAATTGAAGGTCGGTAGGGACATGAGGTAAAGAAATGACATCACGCTTCAATTCATCCCAAATAAAGTTGCAGTCAACTTCAATATGTTTAGTGCGTTCATGAAAGACATGATTTTCAGTGATCCTGATGGCCCCAGTATTACCCCCATGCACGGATGTAGGAGATGTTTGTGCTAATCCGAGTTCCGAAAGAAGTCCCCATAGCCATAAGATTTCTTAACATGCGGAAGACATTGCCTTATATTTAGCCTCTGTAGAAGATTGAGAAACACACTCTTGTTTCTTGCATTTTCAAGAAATTAAAGAATTGCCAAGATACATGCACCAACCAGTAGTAGATCGACGAGTATCCTGACAGCCCGCCCAGTCTGCGTCTACATAAGCGGTCAACTGAAGAGGATTATCCTTGGGATAATATAAATCATGAGTGATAGTGCCCAACAAATACCGGATAATGTGCTTGACAGCAGTCAGATGAAGGTGTCTAGGAGATGTCATGAATTGGCTCACAAGATTGGCAGCATAGGAGATATTTGGTCGAGTGATGGTGAGATAGACAGGGCTGCCCACCAGGTGCTTGTAGGTATGTGGATTAGGAATAAGGCCACCATCATCTTTACTCAATTTAAAGTTGACCTCTATAGGTGTATCAATTGGCGAAGATTCATGTAGATCAGCTAGCTCAATAAGATCAGATCTGTATTTGTGTTGATTGAGAAACAGGCCTCTGGGAGATTGATGCACTTCTAAGCCCAAAAATTAATGTGAAGGGCCCAAATCCATCATATAAAAGTAATCCCTGAGAGAGGCTTGGATAGACTTGGTCATACTATCATCAATACCAGTGATTTTAATATCGTCAACATACACAAGTAGAACAGTAACACTGTGCATGAACAAAGATGGATCGTAAGGGCTCTGAGTAAAGCCACTCGTGCATAAACGCACCCCTAAAAGTTTCAAACCATGCCCGAAGAGCTTGCTCTAGACCATAATGAGATTTATGGAGGCGACATACATAATTTTTAGATAGAGGTGACGCCCTACAGTATCCTCATATAGACCTTTTTTTTTCAAATCCCCCTGAAGAAAGGCATTTTTGACATCCATTTGGTATAATGGCCAAGATTTTGAGGCAGCAATGGCGAGAAGTAACCAAATAGATGTCATTTTTGCCAAATGTGCAAACCTCTCATCATAGTCAATGCCATATTCTTGCCTGGTTCCGAGTACCACAAGTCTAGCTTTGTGTCTATCCAAGGAGCCATCAGATTTAAGTTTGATGGAGAAAATCTATTTGTAACCGATTGATTGAACTGCTGAAGGACAATCCACAATGTCCCATGTGTGATTCTGATCTAATGCATCTAATTCCGCCCTCATAGCCTAGTTCCATGTATCATGTTGTACTGCCTGCAAATAAGAACTTGGTATAGAAACAGAGGAAAGGTTTGTCATCAAGGAAGTGTGGGTAAATCCACACCGCTCAGGTGGTCTAGAAGTTTTGGAAGAGCGACGCAGGATATGAGGAGTTAAGGAACCAGTTGCCGGTGGAGAATCAGGAGGACGGGCATCTGCAGTGGTAGGTTTTTTCCGACGATAATAAACAAAGTCAGGATTAAACCTAGTAATAGTTGTTTTATCTGAAAACCCCAGTAAGAGAGCAGGAGAAGAGGGATGAGGACAATCCAAATGAGTTTGAAAAAAATACTGGTTCAAAGAAAATAACATTACGAGAAACCCTGATACGACGACCAATGGGGTTGTAGCATACAAAAGCCTTTTGATTTGTGTCATAACCCAAAAAAGCACACCTGCGAGATTGAGCGGTTAATTTTGTTCGTTCTGTGGGAGGTAAATGAACGAAGCAAACACACCCAAAAGTACATAGATGATCAAACACAGGATGATGACCAAACAGTTTAAAATGTGGTGTTAATTGAGCAATGGTAGGTCATGGAAGGCGATTTATTAAATTGACTGTAGCGGTGAGAGCTTCTGCCCAAAAACATGGAGGGACTAATGATTCAATCAGTAGGGTTCGAGTAACATCATGGAGATGCCTATTTTTCCGTTCCGCTACTCCATTTTGTTGATGAGTATACTGATAGGTATGTTGAGAAATGATTCCTTCAGTTTTTAGAAAAGATTGAAAATCATTGGAAGCATACTCCCCCCCTAAATCCGAGCCCAAAGTTTTAATGCATTTTGAAAATTGGGTTTCAACATAGCTAAGAAAAAATTGAAAAGCATTAAGAACATCAGACTTATAATGCAATAAATAAACCTAAGTAAACCAGCAGTAATCATCAATGAACGTAACAAAGTACTTGAAATGAAAATGGAAAAGGTGAGGGGCAATGCCCCAAACATTGCAGTGAATTAAGTCAAAACATTTAGTGCTTCATGTTGTGGAGTGAGGAAAAGGTAAAGTTTTACTTTTTCCTAATTTACAAGCATCACATTGTAGACATCGTAGAAGCATCACATTGTAGACATCACATTGTAGACATCAAAAGGTTTATTTAAAAATCCAGATTTGAATAAAGTAGACATCGTAGAAGCATTTGGAAAACCAAGTCTATTATGCCACAACCGAGAACTATTCTAAAGAAGAACAAAACAACTGGTGTAAAAACTTGTTCTGAGTAAATGTAGAAATTGGAAGGGAAAACGGTCTGCCATGCTTAGGCCCCCTGCCGATCACTTCCCCCGACTTCGGGTCCTACACAACACAACCAGAAGAAGAAAATGAAACATTGTAATTATTATCAACAAGTTGACCTACATCAATCAGATTTGTAGCAAGCTTGGGAGACACTAAAACATTGGTTAATGTTAAAGGGCTAGATGTATCACCAACAGAGGTGATGGGAAGATGGTCTCCATTTATAGTTTGAACAGTAAGGATACCAGTGTAAGGAACAACATTTTGCAAGTTGGTGGGTGAAGAGGTCATATGGTTACTTGCTCTGGAATCTAAGTACGCCATGTATGAGACAGTGACGAATCAGTACCTGAGATGTTCATAGATGCCAAGGCATTGATAATCATTTGATTTACCATATCATGAGTGAGAGTAGTAGGGGATGCAAATTGGGATGAGGAACCAGGCTGTGAAGGAGAATCATACTGGAGGGAACCACTGAAGTCAGATGGTGCATATTGTTGAGATGTAGATGTATCCAGAACAGCCAGAAACAGGAAATATGAAACAGCAGCAGCACGTCCTTGGTCGTTAGTGGAAGGATTTTCACGTGGGCACCAGATGGTGATCAATGGTCAGATCAGAGTATGGGGATGGAAGGGTATACTATTTTCTCAACTATTGGAAAAAGTCTCACTCAAAACGGATCAAAATCCACAATTTTGAACGGCTGTGATGAAATCTGTTGGACAAAACTGAAATACCAAAAGATATGGTAGATGGTTTACCTCTGATGATAAAATATTACTAGAAAAATCACCATAAGAAATACCAGGCGACCACACCGGGCTGCTTCTGCAGATGTTGTGATAATGATCTTAAGTGGGCCACGTTGTATCTGAGATGATCAAGGAGGATCAGTGATGATCTGAGATTTGCCGAGGGCTTCCAGACCTAGGAAGATGTCGAGGATGATCTTACAGAACATTGGATGTGGAAGAAAATAAAGTCCTAGGCTCTGATACCATGTTAGTTGCACATGCATGGAGAAAACAAGAGTATTGGAGGAGGAAAACGTGTCCCCTTTAGGGTTGTAACCTTCTCATTATATAGGGATTGATTACCCTTATTATTAGTATCATTATACAAATCAACTTCCTAGGTTATAGCTAACTTTCTAATACAATTAGAGTTCCTAAGTTATAGCTAACTTTCTACTAATACAATTAGAGTTCCTAGATTAACTTTTGCCTCTTTGTGACAAGAATCAAACCACATCCTGTCATGAGAATCAAAGCCATTTCATATACGATGTATATTTGTAAAGAGGAACCTTTAAATCCTCTAAAAATCAGCCTGTAATTTTGCTATACTTATCATCTCATCTTTATTAACATCATTTATAAAAAGAAACAACAAACACTATTCTCTTCTCACATTGAGATAGAGATGCCAGGATCTTTTGATGTGCAGTGTTCTGTCATTCACTAACAGCACGATCTTTTGGTGATTCTGGTTATTATCATGGTATCAGAGCTGGGGTCATGTGTTTGAATCCCGGAGGACGTGTTTTTGTTTACACTTGGCCATTTGGTGTGTTTTTGTCCATGCACGGAGCCCCATGCGTGAGGGGGGCTATCATGACTCTATGATATACATTGTTCTATCGTTCACTAACAGCTTGAGGTTTTGGTGTTTTTTATTATTAACAAGAGCAAATCAAACTCAGCCTCTATCAATTGTTTTATGATATCATAGCAATAAAGCTCTGACCAGCTTTTCAAGCCCTGATGGCTTCTTCACCCAACGTCCCTGCAAACACAATTTTTGTTCTCTCAAGCATCTCACACCTGGTACTCACTAAATTAGATCGAACAAAACTATCATGTTTGGCGATCAATGTTCCTAGCTAGGATTTGTTGTTGGCTCAAAACCCTGCCCTCGTCAGTTCCTTAATGAAACTAATGGAAGCTGTCCTCTACTGTCAATCCCATATATGGAGTGGACTGTCCAACATCAAAATCTTTTTACATAGATCAATTCAAGACTGTATGCAATTGTTCTACCCAAAATCCTTGGACTGCAAACTTCCAAAGTTGTTTGGGAAGATCTCGAGAAACGCTATGCATCATTAACTCAATCTCATGTGATCCAACTCAAAAGGCAATTGTAGAATATGCAGAAAGTACCAACCTTTACGAAGGACTATTTGCAAGAAATCAAAATCATACATGTCAAACTTGTAGCTTGTGGAGCTACAATAGATGAAGTTGATTTAATACTTCCAAATTTGAATGAACTTTCAGCTGCCTATCATCAATTCAAAATTGCTATCAACACACGCCCCATAGCAAACACAATGTCCTCGGATGAATTTTCCACACTCCTCATCTACGAAGAATCGCATCTTTAATAGAGCCAATCTAACGCCCTCCTTAATAAACCAATGATGTCTTTCATAGCCTCTTATCCCCACCTCTTAGCGAGGCAACTATCATGGATCCAACAACAATCATGGACAATTAAGAGGGCACTCTAGAGTAGGTCATGGTTTCCAATGACGATAACAAACTAATAAGTGCTTAATTGTTTATATAATTTAAGCCCTAATATTTGGTTTATCTTGTGCTAGTTCATGGTTATTTTTTTTACATTGTCTTTGTTATTTTTAATATAAAGGTCAAAAAAAGCTAAAAGAGAACAATTTCAGCAATAAAAGAATTAATGAGAGATTCAGGCGTGAATCCCAAGAAAGAGGAGCCATGGTGGGCCCATCCAAGTTGTTTCAAATTTTCAAGATTCCTTTCTAAATCTTTGGATAACAAATTAAAAGGAATTGGAGACCAAGAAAGCATAAACAAAGAAGGAAAAGAAGAAAAGCCCAATCATGTCTTGCACACCAAGAAAAGAAGACTTTTATTCTCATCTAATTAGGAAACTTACTTGAAAAAGCAAGCAAGAGACCTAATCATAAAAGGAAACAAAGCCTAAAAAGGAGGAAACTCCTTGCTAAAGATTGCTTTTGCAAAAAGCATAAAAGGGGACACAAGGCATGGACGACCAGCACTGAATACCAGCCCTAGCAGCCGTACACCATCAGATTTGGGAGCTTTTTGAAGCCAAGGAGGAAGCAAGCAAGCTGCTGGCCATGCCTTCTTCATCGATCTTCTAATTTTTTTTTTCTTATGACCATCTTTTCCATGTTATTTTCAATTCTGAACATGAGTAGCTAAACCTTTTAGGGCTAGGGTGTAATTGAAACCCTAGCCTAATTTTATGTAGTCCCTTTTGGCATTCTTTAATTGAGATTTCAGTTTTGTTGGTTGAGTTTTTAAACCATTTTTTTGATTTGATGAGTTGTGTATATACCATGCCAACCATGCCATGTTCAATTAAATTTAAGATTAGCTAACTTATCTTTAATTGATCTTGATGTTAAGCATATAGGGTTTAGAACCATGAATAATCTAGGTATATGCCATGCTTTGACTCATGCATTTATCATTCCCATTGTTTTTATGCATCATGTGTGTATTGACTATGACATATGCCATGCTTAGTTTTTGCAACTTTATGAACAATTCATGTAGTATGCCACTCATGAATTAGATTTAGGGGAATCATGATACATATGCCATGGTCTAGGTTGAAAATGTCACCAATAATTCTGATTTTTGGTTAATGGATAATAAGGGATGTGCATAAGATAGGATTAGGGGAGTAGACGAAACCCTAGTTCATTCATTCTCATTGTTTTTAATCCTAGTAGTAGTCTTGTGTGTTAGGTTACTTTCCACTGAGCTTTTGATTTATTTAAATAGTTTAACTTGCTGTTTTTAGTAGTTTCATTCAACCAATCAGCATCCAACCACTTTTTCATTCATTTAATATTCTTATAGTTATTTTTGACATTGTTTTATCACGAGTCTTCGTGGGATCGACCTCGTACTTACAATTCATTATACTACATATATAGTGATCTTGTCCGCTTGCTAGTTTTAAGTTGTGTGCATATTAAGTAGCTTATTTATAGGTTACTTGGTGCATACCACAAACCACTCCCACTGCATTGACAAAAAAGTATATGTCACTATTTTGGGGACTAAACACTTTTTTATATATTGCCCCGTGAAATTCCCATGTCACTATCTTGAGGATTCCAAAAATCCACACAGTGCTATCAAATAGTTTGTACACTTCTATTCCCATAACCTTGTAACACAAAACTAACAGATTACATGTAAAGCTCTTCCTACTATTCACAATTTTAGGAACGCGGTCTTTAAATTCATTAGGTTCAAACCCTTATGATGTTTACGTACCATTGCCACTAGGATTTCTATGGATAGGAATTTCACGACTAGAAAAAAAAATCTAAACATAATTTATTTCTTCAACTTGTGAATCCTTTAGCTATCAACCGTGTTTTTTATTTATTCAAAGACCCATCCAACTTAAATTTCTTCTTAAGAACCCATGGCCCCAATCTTGTCATAGATTGAGCATCTGTCATACATAGTTCTCATTAATTGATTCTATTTCCTTTCTCATAGCTTCTAGCCAATTATGTGCGTCATGCACATTAACCACTTGACAGTAGGATGTCGGATCCAATTCCTATAAGGTTTCCATCAAACGGCAACAATCATCCATTCTTATTGTATGTTATCAATCCTAGAATTCCTAAATCATACGAGTTGTCTCTTGTCCAGTGGGCCCTGGCCAGAACTTTTATCTTTAACGTTATTTATGCTAAGACTCTCATTGACCAAAACACTCTTTGTCCTCTGAGACTGGCTCATCTCCATGACTTCCCTCTGATTCATTTGGATGTACACATTTCGATACTTGGTTATAATCTGATTGTCGTGATTTAAGGCACAATATCCTCTTGGATGATTCTAACATGTTGGGTTTATGTCTTGTATTCCGTATTTACCGGAGGGTCCATTGGGTTAGCCAATGACAAGGTTCGGGGTCAAGGGTATTTTAGTCAATGTACCGGGGCTTTTTTGGGGGCCAAGAAAACATAGATTATATATATCATGTAATCTGTAACCCTAGACACTGAAGATGGTCAAATATGTGAGCCGTTGCTCTCTTGCTGTGGCCGTAGGCGGATTTGCCGAACCACGTAAAATTCTCTAGACTCTCTCTTGTGTGGCATGGTTGTTCGATCGTAGGTTTCGCACTTACGCACGCATGCACACAACATAACATAAAATATTTTCCTTTATTCTCATTTGTCGTTTCTATTTTCTTGTGGCTGCAATGGTAGGTGTACATTATATCCCCATGACCTAACAGGTTATATTTAGGTTTGGCACAAGTCTTGCAACTCTTAAAAAGTGTCAGGTACAAATTTGAGAGGTACCTACATCAACATATATCAAGCAATTAATATCCCCTCCCCACCAACACAACGGAAGAAACTTGTGGTAAAACATGGATCCAACATGATTGATAAAGTTTTAGCCAAAACTTTTATATAGGATCAAGTTCCGTACATACACAATATTGCACAATACTCTTTGATCCACATAAAAAAATAAACACATCCCCTCACTCCAATCAAATCCTTTTATTTCTTGCCTTTTTGGTTTTGTACTTCAATTGCATACCATTCAAATGTTTTTTTTTTTTAAAACCTTAAGCTTATGCCTATCAGTTAAAGCATCTATATCTGCTGAAGCCAAACTTTATGAGTAATGCAGCACTCCTTCCCTTTTAAGTTTTGAACTTCTATAATGGTCAGTGTTTTACCAAAGTGGATATTCTCACACACCGCACTTCTAGTTTACCTAGAAAAAGGATATCTTGCCTTTTTTCCACTTGGACATGGTTTAGAAATAGAGATCTCTCTCATACCAAGATTCAATATGAATCTCATCCTAACCCATCTAATTATTCTGTCTTTATTGATGTGTCTTATTTGCAAACCCATAATTATGTCAAACCACACATTCAACACCTACTAATAATTAAAACTAGAGGATTTATATCACACAGCCTATATCTTAGCCAATAAAAACCATCTCAGACATTTTCAAAAGCCAACAATCTCTCTGCATACAAATTTGCATACAACTTTACAACTACATTGCCTCTTATCAGATTTTAAATCCATTTAACAATCCAACAATTGAAGGTTCTAGATGTGGAAGACTCCGACACACAGCCGGAGATCTATGAGCACTCTAGTGGTTAGAAGCCCCCGCAAATCTCCTGTGTTTGGATGTCAGTGCGAATGCACGATCTAGGGCTCCCATCTCCCTAATATAAACAATCTCAAGGAGTCACTCTTAATAGAGACTTCTCTGCCACGAAACCTACATACCCTAATCCTTTTGAGAGTTTTCTCCATGGGGATAGATCCAATCCGTTAATTGTAGATTATGGTGGATCCCTATCTTATCTTCGATGGATCAAGTCATTCTTAAGTGAGAATCCTTATCACTATTGGCCTCTGCCATCACCTTCATCTGACGTAGGACCTATGGCATGCGGGCCACAATTTCCTACAAAAGAGAGATGTAATTTATAGCAATTTTACCTTATTTTTGACACGGGAGTGGATAGCCTAGATTTAATGGATCATGTGATTGATAATTTGGATCAATTTAACCAATCAAATGGCCCTTTGATCCATCTCTTAATCAGGATCCAATAAAAAAGGGGTGACATTTAATTTTGGAGGTAAATGGGCTTAAGATGTATCCTAAATTAAAAATTAAACTGAATTTAATGGCAATCCAAATCAGTCCCTTAAACAAGCGCAAAAGATTCCAACTCATGATCTAAACATGCAATGACAGTGCATGTTAAAAGACTTGGCCCCACTTGAAACTTGGCCAAAACTAGGCTCAGCCCAACTGGAACAACTGCCCAAGCCAGGTACCCATCTCAGCCGGTGGCTGCTCCATAAAATCCAATTTCGGTCCACAGCCTTTAAATTTCCACATGAACAAAAAGTGCGTAGTTTAGCTAAATTTGCTTCCAACAATTGTTTTGAAGAGATTATTTCCTTAGTTGGGTGGTATGAAATCCTTAATTATAGGGAGCAGTTAAAGATAAATTTAGAAAGTTCGTTAGCATGAGATTTGATTGAGAGAGTTTCTCCACAATGATAACCAGATTCTCCACAACACTTAGAAATTAGCCAATATGGGTGTGTGCAACTCTCTAGAGTTTCGATTGCTTCAGGTCTTCAAATTTAATTCTATCCTGTTTTATACATCTTAGGATACTTAGAGATTAAGGCTTGATGTGCTTAGTGATTAAATGAAGAGGTGAGATGCAATATTAGATTTTAGGTGTTTCATCAGTTTCCTCCAAAAAGTGTAACTGTATTCATGTAATGGGACAGCAGTTCCTCAACTTTTATTATTCAGTTTTATTTCAATAAAATGTTGTTATGCACTTTTATCTTCCCTTGTTAATTTGAGCAAGCTTCAAATGGATTGAGGATGAATAGTGGATTAGAGCGCTGATCGGTAGCGAAATCTACTGTCTCCTTGTGGTTAAGTAGAATTTTCCTGTTGAGGTTTTCGGTTCACAAACAATCATATTTGGTTTCCCTTGACTACAATCATATTTGGTTTCCCTTGACTGCAAGAATTTCTCTTATTTGTGTGAGAATGTCAAATTTTACTAAATTTCACTGATATCTCAAAAATAAATTATTAAATGGAAAACAGAAAGAAAGCCAGACAATTAGTTTGTTGAACAGCATGTGTCACACACTAGTTCTCTTTTAAGTTTCACATGGATATAAACTGCGAAAAGAGCATTGTCTAAACGCACCTCCCTTAATATAGAGAAGTGGATTTCATGCGTTGCCAAAGCTAACATAATCAGATCAGCATCCTGCAGGTTGTTAAGTTCACAATTTGAACCGGATAGTAAAAAAAACCATTGCATCACTATGCTTAGAAAAAGTATTTGTAAAAGGCAAGCAAAAAGGAAGAATAATTTATCATACCAGGCCATACAAACAATGGCGTGTGTTCGGATCATAGCCAACAAGGTTTCTCTGAAGCCGTATAAATGACATTATTTTATGTTCCCCTTCTCCCGGAACATTAGCGTCAGAAAGAATTACCTTCAAATGTGAAGGGAAAAGTCAGAATAATCCAAGCAGTCCAGAAAATTCTGGGCATCAGAAAAGCATAAAATAAGTCAAACTTCAATGTTATACATGGATTACTTTTCCATTATCAAGATTAAAAAAGAAAAAAGAAAAAGCAATAGACTGATTCCAGTGATGAAATGAAAAAACAGTCTGTGGAGTAATTAGAAGAAAATGCAGGTTTGAACCTTGATGTTCTTCCAGCCCGGATCACTATTTAACCTCAAGTGGATGTAATATTGAAGTGCCTTTGACAATTTATCCATAAATTCCGTTCCTGGTGTAATCACATTAAAATCTGAAACTTCAGACTGCAGTTTTGGTTCAACTCTTTTACCCCTGAGTTCGAACTCCTTCCTCAACTTGGCTTCTTCTATATCCTAAAAAAATATATAAGTTTTTTAGTTAAAGGATGCTTGCAAAGTAATTCTAGCTATGTAAGTTGCGCAACCTACAGCCATTTTTGCATCTTTTGCTGTTTGGAAACGGCGAGATCTTTGTTGGTTCATTTTTGCTCTTGGAGCAACTCCATCTGCATATTATATATTGAAAGTACACTAAATCAACAAGCAAACATATAACGGAAGAAGAAGATATACTAAATTAGAAGTTGTTAAAGAAAATGCAATATCAATGAATGCAAAGGTTTGGAAATTATAACAAGTAGGCCAAACCATCTTCACTATATACAAATCTCAATCGTACTATGAACCATTAACCTCAGGCCATAACACATGGATCTAAGTGAGAGTAAGTTTTTAAGTCTAGAAAAGGCAGCTGCCGTTATGGCAGTTTATATTGGAATACAGAATGCTTCAATGATATGGACAATCAAAAACAATTTTTCCATTTTAACTGTTCATTACAGAAAAATTATTCACTACTCAAAAATCTCAACTACTAATGGCATAAAGCTTCCATGAAGGAGCTCCATGGTGTCAGGACATGGGTCAACCCAATTCCTGTTATCTTGACCTGTTAGGTTGTTCCAACCCATTGGGTTGACCCATGTCTTGTCACATGGAACAGATCTCACACTGCAATGAGTACTCCTTTCTGTGAGTACCCCTTTGCTACTAAATGTACATTGAACTTTGGTGTCTCATTTTCTTGCAACACTTCCCTTTTCCGAAAAACCCATTTGCAGCCGATTGATTTCCTATCTTTTGGTTTTGGAACTAACTCCCGGACTGAGTTCTTCTGGAGAGATTCTATCTCATCCATCATAGCTAGCACCCATCCAATTACATGGGCAAATTTTAAAATTTGTATAAGCCCCTAAACTTTTAACATTTTTATGCTGCAAATACGATTATGATCAAGTTTTCATAAAACCAATTTCTGAATGAGAGAGACACAGAAGAGAAACCATTTCTGCAGCTCCTCTGGTATACATGAAATTGTCCTGCCTGAATCAAAAGTGGTCCAGAGAAGGGTTTTGTGAAACTCTTATTATTAGTCAGTGAGATATACCATTCGAATGAGTGAAAGGGAAAAGCATAATTCAGGGGTGCTGTGTGTGCGGTCCATTCAGGTGGCCCCAACTAGGTGTGCATGGTGTGCATAAAAAAGTTGCATACTGGACAACTAATCTATCGCCACTCATCATTACCATTTGGCTCAATAAATTCTACTGGGATCCATACAAACAAGTGCATAGTATTGTATAGACATCAAAGTTCTTATAGAATTTCCAACGATATCATAACAAAAAAATGAGAAAACAAAAAATAAGATCCTTGTGCATCACAAACCAAATTGGTCATAGGGAGATGGAATGTAGACACGCAAATGGACCCCACAGATGCACCAGGCATTCAAACAAGTACAGTGGCACGGATGATATAACAATTGAATCAAATAAATGTTTTACCAAAAAATAATGAGAATTAAATAGAATAAACAGATTTAGCTAAGAGGTATGATTGGGCTGGGAAATAGGGAGAGCCTGAGTGTGTCCATGCCCATTGGGCCTAAAAAATTAGATCATGCCCAGCTCAGGCCTACATGGTTCCACCCTTGTGAGAAATGTTAAATCCAGGGCCGAGCTAAAACACCATAGTTTTAATTATTAAATGGCAATTACTTCTATTTAAATGGTGACAATCCATTTCTTTAACTGTGAAATACCATCTATTTTAGCTTGAACTATAAAATATAAAGCAAATTAAATAGTTTTTGCATCTATTTTCCTTAGGCTTAGATATTTTGTAATTCTAAATGTAATAAGACAGTTGTTCAGTTTATAAAAAAAAAAAAAGTAAAAGAAGACTCTTAATTTTTCTATAATATAGTGGACTTTAAAATATAAAAAAACCATAAAATTGGATGCAACAATCGTGGGCACCGCCCCCACACATTTTTTATTTTTATTTTTTTGGACCTTTTTGCTCCTATTCATCGGTCAATATCAGTTTTTTTTTTACTTATTCTGCTTCCTATTCTTCTTCTCCAAATCACTTCTTTGATTCAGTTTATTATCATCATTTTCTTCAAGAAAGAATCAGTTGAGTCATATTTTATTGTGTCTAGATGGTATGGGTCTGTAAGACTGTAACTATTGCTAAGCTCCCAATCCAACACTACCCCCACCACCCACCAACTCCAACACTACCCCCACCACCCACCAACTCCAACACCCCATTGAAGATGAAGAAAAAATCTACCCCATCTCCAAATCCTCAAAGAACCCCACAACCTAACTTCAACTCCAACTCCAACTAGATCCATCCTCACTTAAACCTTCCTCTTCATCTCCATCTACTTCTCCCTCAACGCCCACCACTTATTCAGTATTCACTACATCTTTCACACCCTCTACTTCTCCTTCAATTCTTTCTTGAAGAAAACATGATGGTGATAAACCAAAGCAAAGAAGATATATAGAGGAGAAGAAAATGAGGAAGGAAGTGGAGGAAAAAAAAACCATTCATTGATATAAGTCTGCATTATTCATTGATAGCAGTGAAAAGGGCAAAAAGGTCAAATAAAAAAAATTGGAGAGCTGCTACCTACACACTGCAAACTCCTCTTCACACTGCATTTTTTTTTTAAAAAAAGTTCCTAAACTACCCCCCCCCCTCCCTCTCCGTCCCTCTCCTTCCCTCTCCCTGTCAGCCAGCCACCCCCTCCGCCTGCGACCGACCCCTCTCCCTGCTCGTCGCCGGCCGCCGGCCGCCCATCCTCTCCCCTTCCTCTCCTTTTCCCTCTCCCTCTTTCTAGGGGTGTACACGGATCGGATTGGTACGGATTGGGCCAAATCCGTCACCAATCCGTTACCAACGGATTGACGGATTTAGAATCCGTCACCAATCCGTTGCTGTTAAAATCCGATCCGATCCGTGGAGGACTGGACCGGATCGGATCGGATTAATCCGTTCAATCCAAATTTAAAATAAAAATATCAAATATATTATAAAAAATCACATTTTGACCCCTTAAATTTTTTTTCTTATTTTAAATTTAGACATTTTAATTTATATTTAGACCCCTTATTTTTTTATTTATATTTAATGCCAACGGATCGGATCGGATTGAATCCGCGGATTGAGGGTGAAATCCACCACCGATCCGTTGCCAATGGATTACAAAATTTTTAATCCGTCACCAATCCGTTTACCTTCAGATCGGATAAAAATCCGCGGATCGGATCGGATTTCCGGATCGACGGATTTTTTGTACACCCCTACCCATCCCCCTCCCCCTCCCCCTCTCGCCAACCTCATTCATCTCTCATTCCTAGTCATTTGTGATTTTTAAGTAATGGACAAGCAAATGCTTGTTTTCGAAGATTTCAATAGCAACAAGCAAATGGAGAAGCAAATTAAGAGATGTAAAAAAAAAAATTCCATTGAAGATGAAAGCTTGGTGAATCCGATTCGTTTGGCGACACAGGGCTGAACAAACTCGATTTGTTCGGCCCCGTGTGGCCGAACAAACTCGATTTGTTCGGCCGCTTAGGGCCGAACATGTTATGGCGAGGGGTGGTTTAGGAATTTTTTTTTAAAAAAAATTCAGTGTAGAAAGCCTTTTGCAGTGTGTAGGTAGCCACTCTAAAAAAAATTGGGCAAGAGGTCATCTACTGTCAACAATTAGAGTTTGGGTTCATGGTCGTCATATCCAATTTTAATGTTTTTTTTTCCTCCTAAAAACATACAGTCTTAATGTTTTCTCTGACCGAGAATATGATATGCATTGTAATTTATCAATTAAATATGCACATTCCAGGCCAAGCTGGGACGGGCTATCACCTTTCTCATTGAAGCCTATGCCCGACCCTATAATAAAGGTTCGCACGTTTTTATTTTCAAGGGTATATTAAAAGTACGCTTACTTTTAAGCCGAGCAATAGCCCTAGCCCCTAGCCCATCATAAGTCTTGTTTGGCATCTCTACTAATATAGTCAAGTAAAATAAAGTTGTCATTTCTCAAAAAACAGTCACATCAAAAGCACTTTAATTCAAATTTCCCACCGTATTTTAAAAAAAAAAAGGTCAAAAGCAATTCCCTTTCTCAAATAAAAGGCAAAAAAACTCCGCTTCCCAATACAAAAGGTTAAAAAGATTCCATCACAAATAACTAAAATAAAATACTATCATAACTCACTTATATTTTATTCTTTATTCAAAATAATCTTTACTTCACTCAATTCCATTTAGTAAAGCCCCCAAACAGGCAAGTCAAAGTTTGGCTAAAGCAAGTTGGGCTTATGGCCCAGTCCATTGCCAAACCTTGTTATTACACCACCATTCCATGTTGAACTGTCAGGATAGTGAATTTTATCCATTAAGGTGACAAAGATCATTATGGATACATGTCAATAACAAAATCCAAATAAAAAATATGAAATAAGAAAAATAAGGTTGACATACCAATGGCCATGTATAAAAGCTTCCTTGGTCTCACAATGCAGAATAACTGATCAATGTATTGGAAAATGTTGGCAAATACCTCATCAAAAGTAGTAGGAGGAGATAACTGCACATGGTAACAAAACCAAACTTTTTTCAAAATATTCCAACAGAATACCAAATTATGATTCATATAGACCTAGCATTAAAGTCCGTGCGATGCACGTGTTAAATCTCATGTAAATTGAATAGTTATTTAAACTTAATATCCAAATTAATTACCAATCAATAAAGAGTGACTAAAATTAGTCAATGAATTCCCAAATCATTTTTAAGAGAAGATTAACATCACAAAGGTGAATTATATTATCTGGTATATTATTTGTATTAAATAAGAGTTTAATCCAACTGAATACCAAATTATGATTAATATAGAAAATTCAAAATAATCTTTCAGTGCCCAACTTTTACAGAGCATGTAAAGAGTAGTCTTTTTTATCCACGGTCCAAAAAAGAGTTAAAAGTTTTGACATTTAAAAACCATGTATTTTGACATTTCAAAACAACATGGCCTCAATGTGGTAGTAGTTGCTTAGAAGTTCGATGGGTCTACTGAGAGCGAGAATGCCTTATCCAACCCAATCCAAACCTGACCCAGAAATCCAAGGTTCAATTTGACCTGTTTACTTTTACAATAGTTTGGATTGATATATTTTTACTTGATCATTAAAATGGGATCGGTTCAATACTGAGTTAATTCTGACAAATGGAACCTAACCCATTTATTAAATGGAATCCCCCCTTGTCTGGAGTGAAAAAAAAAAAAAAAAGGAAGAGAAGATTTTTAAAAAAAATAACAAAAAGTAATTTCTTTGAACACCGAAGCCTTGCCCAAAACAATCATAGCAGGATGTTCACTCAAAATATGAAAATGTTTTAAGGGGTTGTTTGCCTTTTGCACAGTGATCAGTAAATAGGATGTAGATATGTAAATATTACATATGCAAATGTTATGTATCATGTTTGTTGAAATTACCATTATCGGATGGGTAAATGAATACATCTAACAGTTTCAGATTTATTTAAATTTGGACATTTTCACAAATTTCATAAAACCCATAAAGATTAAAGATTAGAAACTAAACGCCCTTCTACTTAAACGGTTTGAATCATGAATTGGGACCCACAGAAATGCAGAAAATTAGATCTATACTAGGAAACATTTTCAAGCATATATAAGAATTAACATAATCAGCTTCAACATTTTCAAGGATTCCGCATACTGTTTGGATTATAAACATAGAAATGAGGAAAAATAAAAATTATTGATGGGCTCATAAGAATGCAATCAACATGTAAGAAGTGTAATAATATGTAACTGAATCATTTACATATACAAATGAAAGCAAACAAACAAAAGATCCTGAAAATTCATTATAAGTGGGGTTCTAAAAACAAGAATTATTCAAGAGGTTGTTAAAAATGGAACACAACCGGCGATACTGTGAGATGAGCCGTCCACACAAACACTTCAATACATCGGTCAGTGAGCCCCATGTGAACCACCTTGGGTCTCAACTTAGAAGGATCAAGCCCTCCGATTTTCTTATTTGACCGAATAAAATGGACGATTGAGAACAGAAACGATCTGTGTTTCCGATCGTCGTCCATCCATATATAAAAAGGGTCCCGTTAATCAAGAGCACCATTCTCCCATCTATGTAACTTTACGTCACTGACAGAAGAGAAAAAAAAGTAAAAGGACGTAGCTAGAGAGAGAAATGTTACAGTGTCTTCGGGATGGAAGCAGGGATGAATGATGCCGTTCATGTCCAGATAGAGATTATCAAATTCCAAGCTATTTGATTTCCCTTCTCCTCTTGCCTCACTTGCATTAACCACAATCTTCGGATACTTGTTCACTAACCAACGATAAAATGCAGGAACCCCCATCTCCCAAACACTCAAAGCACAAGCAAATTTTCTTCTCTGTAATCTTCAGAATCCACTGGTTATCAAAGTGAAATGTAATGTACTGAAACCAAGAAAGGCAATCAAAGTCTCTCGTTCTCTTATACAGAGGAGAAAAAGCAATAAAAAGAGGATGTACTACTAAAAGTGTACTACTGCAGGGGCCTATTCAAAATTCGAGTCTCTTTCTCTGTGCAGAGATAATCGAGGGGGAAGCTGCAGGGACGGTTTGGAGGTTGATTGATAGAAGCTTTGATGCCGTCGGACGTAATTCGAGATATGTAATCATGACTGGCTTTTAATGATTCCAGCGGCATTTACTTTAACAATTCCTCGGAGAATACAGAGAGGGAAGAGGGAGCAAGGCATCTTTGGGTGGAGTGCAAACTAGGAATAAAGAAAAGGAATGAGCTTTGTGCTTTACTATCCTCAAAGGGAGATTCTATATGCACCCTCCCATAATGCTATCTATACACACGCACATCCCCCTTAACATTTTCCCACATCCCCTTTGCATTTTGAAAATGTAAAGGGGATGTGGGTGTGTACAGCAAATAAAGGGATACATATAGAATCACCCCTGCTCAAATAGAATCAATGTCTGCCCACTTTGGGTGGAGCCACAAGGAACCATCTGATTGTAACAAAGATGTGTGGGGGATTGAGGATCCGGATCCCCTGTTTCCTCAGGCTGCCAAGCGCGGGGGCGAATGAGGGGGCGGCTCCCTGTTAGGACAAAACCGGTTCCGGGGATTAAAGAATGAGTTATTATTCCAGGTAAAATTTAATAATGTTTTATTGAGAAGATCTGAATTTGTAGGATTGGAAGCTCTTATTCATCCTCGATTTCAACCTGTGCCCATTTTGATCTCGGAAGGAATTCTGATGAGATGAGTGGTGACAATAGGTAAAAACAGGTCGGACAAAAGTGGTTCTTCTACGAGTTGAAGTCATTGACTCGATTTAGATATGCAAGTCACCTTAACCCGGTTCATTTAGAAGAGTTATGTAGGCTTATGCAAGTCAATTCTCTAATCCAACTTGTTTAAAAGCAGCTCAAGTTATCTTGCCTCTGATTTAATCGTATTCATTGTGGGTCAAATATAAATCGGTATAACCATTCCTCCATGACCCCTCACATTCTCAAGCCACTTCTTGGTGGTTGAGAGAGGGGGAGACAGTTCAACGACGTGGGAGTCACAAGAAACCTCCCACGACCACCCTTGAAGAATCACTGTGTGTATGCCTGTCAATGTGACGGGACGGGAGGGGACGGGTTTGGGCTTAGACTTGGGTTGTCCAATCCCGTCCCCAATATTGGGCGGACCTACCGGGGGTTGTCCAATTCCGGCCCTAAATTGAAGGGGCCGACTTCAAATCTCGTCCCATGTGGGCCCAGATTGCACCAGGGCCGGGCCCTTAATGTGAAATATCTTTTTCCATATGATAATTCATAAAATAGAATTTTTAAATTCCAAGAAAATAAGGCCATCTAGACTTAGCCCCAACATGAAGACAAAAAAGATATTTGGATGGAAAACATACCAAATAATACCTAAGTGAAAGAAGGAAATAAAAGCCTATGATGATGACACTCCTTATATGAATTTCTTTCATAGGATGCAGACCACCGCTAAATCATTCTTAAGCTGATCAAAAAATGCATTACTGGTTGACAATATCATCTATAAAATGCAAATGTCAAATTTTCATTTCCTTGAATCAAGCATTTTGCAAAAATCTACTAGTCCTCCTACCATTGGTAAAATAAGGAGTGAAAGTGTATCATGTTTCATTAACTCTTTTAAGCTAGTGAAATAGCATTTCAGGAATTCACTAAAAGAGTACCAAAAAGTAAGGTATATCTAAGCATTTCCACGTCTACTTTCAACATGTAAATTGAAAGTCGATAAGTAGATGTTTTAAGGGAGTTTTAGGAGCAGAGAGCAATGATGATCATGTCTCCTGCTCATGTTTATAGAGATGTAAATGAGGAAACTTTTGACCTTGCAATCTCTCTCTCTCTCCTTTTACTTTTAAATCCCGTTCAGGCATAGATATTGTATTTTTCTGATTCCTCTGATCTCATGGCAATATTATTACTCTATAATTTTTTTTATAAGCTGCAGCAAACCAAATTCTAATTATTTTGTCTTTGCTTTCCAAAATAGCAACTAAAAGAGAAAAGTTAATTAGTTTATGACCTTCGTTCTTTTTTAAATGCTATGTTCTCTACTATATAACTTTTTTTTAATGCAGTGCCCTTTAAATGCTACGTTCTCCCCCAATGGGCCGGGCCGGGCCGGGCTTGGACAGAACGGGCCTATTCGGCCCATTCCCAATCCCATTTTGGCCAGACTTTAAAATCATTGTCCAAACCCATCCCACGGGGCTCAAATTTATTTTAAAAGCCCTGTACTTAGTGAAAGTGCAAGTTAGACCAATGTAAGTCCTAGAGGGGAGGTGAATAGGACTAAATAAGATTTTTAACTTAATTAATCCAACTTAGCACAATCACAAATTCACTTGAAATACACAACTATGTATGACTATTAAGAATGACTATCAAGCGAACAAATGTGAAGTGCAATGTAAGTTATGTGCGCTAATCAACTAATGTTATTTCAATTTGTTTAATATAATCTAGCACATGTGGAGTGTATGTCACTGCATGAGTATCACAAGTATCTCAAAATTTAAATATGACAATGAAGCATAGAGAGATAGAGACACGGAGATTTTATGGTTCAATCCCTTGACCTACATCCACTCTCAAGAGCTTCAACACTCTTGGTCCCACTATTGAGGCCACCACACAGGTACACCTCCAATCACATACACAATCAATTTTGTGATATGGTGGTTCGATTACAAAGATGTAATCCACCAACACCTATTTTTTATAGTGGTTCGATCACGAAGGTCTAATCCACTTTACGTAATGACACTGCATTGGTGAAAACCTAAGAGCACTTACCTCTTGAATTAGTCTTAAGTGTGCTCTTTGATGCTTGAAATGTAGCTCCAAGCTTTGACTCCTTGCTTGCTCCCTTGGTGTTGATGATGCTTCGATGAGTGCTCAACCAAGAGAATTTAAGAGTCTAAATCTAGGGAATATGGAAACCTAACTTTGATAGCTCAAGGTTTTCCCTAGAAGGCCGATTCCACTAATCACACTTAATTAGATCTTTAAATGCACTTAAGTGTGCCTATTAGAAGCGCCTATGTGTGAGTGGAATTGGATTTTGGGAGCTCTAATATGGTATTACTGGTGTGTACAATGTATTGGAAAAAAGGTCTCAAAATCTCAAAAGTTGTGGCCATTGGAATGGGCTTTTGTATATATAGAACTCTTCCTAACGGCTAGTCTACGGTTATGTTAGTTTTATGATCTCAATACTGGCATATGATATAATAAATTAATTAATTTCTTTATTTATCAATATATTCATGCTTTCCATTTCATGAGAGGAATGATGTTTAATTATATACTTGCACATAACTAATACGAATGACATGAAGGTTAATGAGATGAACCGGAGTCCATAAGTATACTAGATGTAATGCATGTGTATATATGAGATCCACATACAGGAGACATGTATAACAAATCTTATACTTGAATATCTTCACAACCAGTAATGAGATTGGACATCTCATATTGACAAGGTTGCAGCACTTTGATCACTATGAGATAGTGTGATTTGTCTCGATCATCAGAATGTAAGATTCTGGTTCAGAGTGCTGGTACATTAAATGTATTGAAAGACCATGAGAAATACCTTATTAACACTATCTTTACTTTAAAGTCTGCTCTCATAATTCCCTAGTAGTAAGCTCTTAATCCTGAGACATTTATGAACTCAAGTTTCTATCTATTCATTTGCTTTGAGTCACCAATGAGTGAAACCAACTGTAGGTCAACACCTCGGTGATTTGGGTACGTGGTAGTAGGACTGTGGGAACATTCAATGGTCAAGATGGAATCTATCTTTAATATCCCCTTGTGTCAATTAATAGATTTAATCATTGGTAAGTGTGCACCCATTTCGATTAAGAGTTAATTGGAAAGGTACCTATGACTATTATAATTAATTGGGGCTCAAGGATAATAAGATATGGATCTATTTTGGAAGACATGTCCAATTGATTTATGGATATTGATGGAGGGGCCTACTTGTGGTAATAGGGAAGTTTAGGGTCTTCTATGTAATTTTTTAAGACCGGAGTTCAATTGCATTTATATAGTGGAGTTATTTACAATTAACTGTGGGCCCAGATTACACATGAGATGTGGGGTCGCCAGTTCCAGTTGGAGCCATCTTTCTAAGGAATCCCTAGTGGTCCCCACGCTAGCCCAATTATCAGATGGATAATAATTCTAGTTGAACTCTAAAAGGAAAGTTACTATTTTTATTTGAAGTGAGACTTCTAATAGTGGAAATAGTAAGTTACTAGTCTAATCCAACAAAACTTTGGCACCTGATGCTAGGTCATATAAACCTAAACATGATTGACAGGCAAGTGAAAGATGGTATCTTGCCTTCATTGGTAGTGGAACCAATGCCTATCTGCGAGTTCTGTCTGGAAGGCAAAATGACCAAAAGACCCTTTTCATCCAAGGGCAATAGGGCCAAAGATTTATTGGAATTAGTACATACTGATGTGTGTGGACCCATAAATGTTAGAGCAAGAGGAGGATATGAGTACTTCATCACTTTCACAGATAATTACTCAAGATATGGATACATATACCTTATGCACCGCAAGTCCGAGGTTTTTGAAAAGTTCAAAGAGTTTCGAGCGGAAGCGGAAAAACAATTAGGTAAAAGTATCAAGACTCTTCGATCAGATCGAGAAGGGGAATATCTCTCTGCTGATTTTATGGGATACTTATCAGAGAATGAGATTCTATCCCAGTTGTCTGCTCCTGGTATGCCTCAATAGAACGGAGTAGCAGAAAGAAGGAACCAGACTCTTTTAGATATGGTCGGGTCTATGATGAGTTTCTCATAATTACCTACATTCTTTTGGGGTTTTGCCTTGGACACTGCTATGTACATATTAAACCTCGTACCATCTAAGTATGTACCTAAGACTCCCCGGGAGTTGTGGTTCGGGCGAAAGCCTAGTCTACAACATTTATACATTTGGGGTTGTCCGGCACACGTGCTGAAGGTTAAGACGGATAAGTTGGAATCGAAGTCGAAAGTATGCATTTTTACAGGATATCCCAAAGGAACTAAAGGTTGGTTATTATATAATCCTAGATAGTAGAAAGCGCTTGTCAGCACTAATATGGTTTTTCTAGAGGAAGGTTCTATGATGGACCGGAAATCTTTAGAAAATGTTATCTTGGAAGAAATTCAAGAGCGATCAATTCCAAATCCAAATATAACCGAACTTGAAGAGAACCAACCCACACCTGACCCAGTAGTTACACCAGTGCCTCATCATAGTGGGAGAATTATCAGGCCTCCTGTGAGGTTCTCGCTTTTGGGAGAGTCTTACGAGGCAACCCCGAAAGAGTAAGAACAAGATCCCTGTAACTATGATGAAGCAATCAATGACATAGACTCGGGACATTGGCAGGAAGCTATCAAAGCTGAGATGGAGTCTATGTACTCCAATCAGGTCTGAACACTTGTGGACTTGCCTGCCAATATTAAACATATTGGGTGCAAGTGGGTCTACAAGAGAAAGAGAGGACCAGATGGAAGAGTTGAGACCTTTAAGGCCAGGCTTGTTGCAAAAGGATATACTCAGAAAGAAGGCATCGATTATGAGGAAACCTTTTCGCCGGTAGCCATGCTCAAGTCCATCCGGATACTCTTATCCATTGCGGCTCATCTCGATTACGAGATTTGTCAAATGGATATCAAGGCGGCGTTTCTCAACTGCCATCTTGAGGAAGACATCTATATGATGCAACCGGACGGTTTTATAGCTAACAACCAGGAGCAAAGAGTTTGCCAGTTGCAGAAGTCCATTTATGGACTGAAGTAGGCATCCTGTAGTTGGAATATCCATTTTGATGAGGCAATCAAGTCATTTGGTTTTTGTCAAGATCCGGATGAGTCACGTGTGTACATGAAAACTGAAGGAGGCAAGGTAGTTTTTTTAGTATTATATGTTGATGACATCCTTCTCCTAGGGAGTGATATAGGACTGTTATCAACAGTGAAAGTTTGGTTGGCTGAGACTTTTGATATGAAGGACTTGGGAGAAGCAAGCTAAATCCTAGGGATTAAACTCCATCGAGACCGGAAAAATAGGATAATAGGCTTATCCCAAGCTGCGTACATAGATAAGGTACTAGTACGGTTTGCTATGCAGGATTCTAAGAAGGGTATCACAACTTTCAGGCATGGAATGAACCTTTCCAAGGATCAGTGTCCTAAGACACCTGAGGAAAATGAACAAATGAGAGCGATACCATACGCTTCGGCAGTTGGTAGCCTCATGTATGCTATGCTATGCTATGTACTAGACCGGATATCTGTCATGCAGTGGGCCTAGTCAGCATATATCAGTCTACCCAGGGCCTGATCATTGGACTGCTGTAAAATGTATTCTCAAATACTTGAGAAGGACTAGAAATTACATGTTAATTTATGGCAGTGATGAGTTGATTCCAGTCGGATACACGGATTCTGACTTCATGTCAGCTAAGGATTCCAGGAAATCAACTTCTGGATATGTGTTTATGCTTAGTGGCGGAGCTATCAGCTGGAGGAGTATTAAACATGAATGTACCGCTAATTCCATCTCGGAGGCTGAATATGTAGCGGCTTGTGAAGCAGCTAAGGAAGTAGTATGGATCAAAAGATTCATTCTGGAACTTGGAGTGGTACCTTTGGCACGACAGCCGCTCACAGTTTACTGTGACAGCAGCGGGGCAGTCGCACAGTCCAAGGAAACAAGGAGACATAAGAGTCAAAAGCATGTGCAGAGGAAGTATCACTTGGTCAGGGAGATTGTGCAGAGAGGTGATATTGCTATCACCAAGATAGCCTCTGCAGACAATCTGGCAGATCCCTTTACTAAGCCTTTGACCACCAAAGTCTTTGAGCAGCATGTAGATGGAATGGGTATGAGATGCCACCTAGACTGGCATTGAGCCCAAGTGGGAGATTGTTAGTTTTATGGTCTCAATACCAGCATATGATATAATAAATGGATTAATTTCTTTACTTATCAATATATTCATGCTTTCCATTTCATGAGATGAATGGTATTTAATTATATACTTGCACATAACCAATAAGAATGACATGATGGTTCATGAGATGAACCAGAGTCCATAAGTATACTAGATGTAATGCATGTGTATGGATGAGATCCACATACATGAGACATGTATAACGAATCTTAAACTTGAATATCTTCACAACCAGTGATGACATTGGACATCTCATACTGACAAGGTTGCAACACTTTGATCACTATGAGATAGTGTGATTTGTCTCGATCATCAGAATGTAAGATTCTGGTTCAGAGTGCTGGTACATTAAATGTATTGAATGACCATGAGAAATACCTTACTAACACTGTCTTTACTTTAAGGTATGCTTTCATAATTCCCTAGCGGTAAGCTTTTAATCCTGAGACATTAATGAACTCAAGTTTCTATCTATTCATTTACTTTGAGTCACCAATGAGTGAAACCAACTGTAGGTCAACACCTCGGTGATTTGGGTACGTGGTAGTAGGACTGTGGGAACATTCAATGGTCAAGATGGAATCTATCTTTAATATCCCCTTGTGCCAATTAATGGATTTAATCATTGGTAAGTGTGCACCCATTCCGATTAATAGTTAATTGGAAAGGTACCTATGATCATTATAATTAATTGGGGCTCAAGGATAATAAGATATTGATCTATTTTAGAAGACATGTCTAATTGATCCATGAATATTGATGGAGGGGCTTACTTGTGGTAATAGGGAAGTTTAGGGTCTTCTATGTATTTTCCTAAGACTGGAGCTCAATTGCATTTATATAGTTAAACTATTTTCAATTAACTGTGAGCTCGGATTACACATGAGATGTGGGGTCGCGAGTCCTAATTGGAGCCATATTTCTAAGGAATCCCTAGTGGTCCCCACGCTAGCCCAATTATCAAATGAATACTAATTCTAGTTGAACTTTAAAAGGAAAGTTACTATTTCTATTTGAAGTGACACTTCTAATAGTGGAAATAGTAAGTTACTAATTAATAATGGAAGTGAGACTTCTATTATAATTAAGAAATAAGAGAAGGTTACTAATTTATTTGGAAGTAAGACTTCTATTAGAAATTAGTACGTGAGAGTTGCATAAACTATAAAAAGAGGTGCAAAGGGGCTGGACGTCCACTACAAGCATCCCATAGTGACTCACGCCCAGCCCATTCCATTGTGCAAGTGTTGCACAAAGTTCTCTCTCTTTCCCTCTTGGTTTCCTTCTAGTTCATAGATAGTTTCTCTTGAAGATCCCACCCATCTTCTTGAGAAAGAGATTCTAATTTGGGTCATAGCATGGAAAACCATTGGGTATTGGGGAAACTTGTTTGATTCACGAAAGAGTTCGTCATTAAATAAAGTAGCAAATTCTCCATTAGAGCACAATCGAGCTCCAAATGTATAATCTATTTCCTTGTATGTTATAGATCTTTGTTGCATGTTTGTTGCTGGTTTGGTTTTCTATCTTGTAGATAGATTGATTTACTGATCTTGATACGTGAGATTGAGGGTTTACATCTTGAATTGATTGGTAGCCTTCTGAATAGTTAA
Organism: Litsea cubeba; assembly: GCA_012931725.1. Lineage (NCBI taxonomy): Eukaryota > Viridiplantae > Streptophyta > Magnoliopsida > Laurales > Lauraceae > Litsea > Litsea cubeba. The sequence continues at coordinate 21,151,096 of CM022952.1, read as the reverse complement.
TCTTTGCATTAAGTGGGTCAAAAGTTTTGAAATCTATACTAAAAGCCCACCTAATTTCCAACAGGTTAACCTTCAACCATTTATTGCTAACCGCCTAGCCCCACCACCCCATTTGACTGCCAGTCAAAAATATGATTTTTATTCTAGGGCGAGCCGTAGAGCACCTACACCTAGCCGTGAGACCAACCGTGAGCTAATCGTAGAGTCAGACTCTGAACAGGGTTAGCTACTGGAAAAGAGACCATGAGCTAACCGAAAGGCTCACGGTTAGCCGTACCCCTGCTTCCAGAATTGAGCCAAAATGCTACTTAATTTATTCAATTTAACCATACTGATTTAACCATTTGATCTAAGGGTCCTAAGGGCTGGTTTGATTATGGTCCATTTTACCTAAATCGGTTGTCACCAATTGGAAATTCTTTCTTGATAAAATCCGGGCCTTCCAAAACTAGGATCTTTGCCTTTGAACTTGACCTTAAATCTTCGTCTTCGAGCTTGATCTTCCTTGAATAGACTCTAGAGGCAAGGTCTTGGACTATTGACAACCTAAGGATAGTGCATATATGACAATGGCACCACTTAGAACCTCTGGGGCACTCCCTCGGAGGGGACTTTAATTCCAAAACATGGTTAAATCCCTTTTTTTTTTTAATTTTGATTTATTTGTCCAAATAGCTCTAAACCAAAGTCCTATCACGCAAATTTGTCTTCACCACAACCAATAAACACAAATCAACCTAAGTAATGTGATGAAAGGAGTCATGATTGGATCAAGATTGCGACTACCCACGGGGATGCTGACTTAAGAGGCTAAATAAAAAATTGACATAGAAATTGAAAAATTATAAGGAATTGGATTCCTATGCATCTTACAGTCTTCAGGACCTGCGAGTCCGAACGTCGAGACTCTACAATCTCTTGATGTAAAATCCAAAATTATACTTTAAAAATGAGATGAAATAACAAATACATTCTCATGTTGCATTTCCCCTCTATCTTGGATCAAGTGCAGTTTTTCTTTTTTATAAATGTTTAATGCCTTTTGCAATGGCATCCTTGTGCCTGCGAATCGCCAGAGAGCTTAACAAGGACAAGGAAACAAAATTGGAGAGATCCAAATCCAAGATTTTTAACAACATATGAAAATACCGAAATGGCATGAACTATAGCATCAACAAAATGTAACTACTAATGAAGGGCAACCGAAAAAGTTAGAAAATCTTACCCTAGTCTTTAGCTTAATCAATTGCATTATGTATACCCAAGACGATGAGCCGTAACTGCGTTGAATGCTTTCCAGTACCATACTCCCACAACTGGAAAGAAATCAACCTTAACTCATACCTAGGCCTGTCAAAGGGCTGCGTCTGGGGTTGTTCTTACTACCCGCAGTATATGTAGGGCCAGCCCTAGGTGGGCGAAAGCCCTCAAAGGGCCTACTCTACCTAAGCCCTTACCCTACCCTTGATGGCTAGGGTAGGGCTCGTGCCGAAAACAATATAACTATTTTTTTTTAATATCCTTTTCTCTACACTGTCATCGAGTATCACTAGTTGATATTGTCCAAAACTTGGAAAACAAAGAAGATAAAAGTGTACACCAACCAATAAAAACAGGAGACTCTAAAAAAAATACAAATAAACTAAGGGGATGTTTGGAAATGAGATATTTTAAGAGATTTTGCTATATTATCTACCGGTTTATAATGTAATCTATTCACCTAAAAAGGAGGTGTTTGGATAACTTTGAAAGTATCTTACAATATCTCACTTTCTTCCAAAAACATTCATATTACATTATTTAATGATATGTTGTATAAAATAATCTTTTAAAAAATCTTTTCTAAATACGAATGGAGAGTTTTAATAAAAACCATAGGAAAGTTCATGAGCAACCATTAATTATAGAGAAAATTAGCGAAAGGTCCCTATAGTGGATTGTATCCAGCCTCCAGTCCAAGTAAAAACTTGTTTCGCCCTCTGGTCTACTCAGCTAGACTATTTGCAGTCATAGGTCCCTACGTCCACATGATCACATTTTTCAGGACTAATTTGCCATTTCAACAGTTTTAGGCATAAAATTTTAAATTTTCAAATTTCAAATCTTCCATCCTCCCTCCTTCCTAAATCCTCTCGATCTTAGTCCATTGGGGTTTAGTTTCTGTTTACAAAAGTTTAAAGAAGACAAAAGTTGATCTGATCCTCGTAAGAGCCACAGATCAGGTGATCGAAGATCAAAGGTGTTCTGAACAATCAGGTGGGCCACGCTCGAGGACAAATAGGATTTCGAACCTCGTTGCTGAAGAAGACGACTGCAGCTTGAGCAATCAAATCGCAATCAAAGACAAGGAGATCTGAATCGTTGCACCAAGATAGAGAATCTAGGGTTCTTGGGATCGCACGATCCCGGAGAAGAAACCTGAAGTCGTCGCAGCCGTTGCCAGAGATTGCACGATCAGGGATTCTATTTTGCAAAACCCGATCACGGCTGGCCCTGTTCAATCGCTGCCTTCCCTTCATCGTCGAGGAAGACCGAAGTCTCCGCATCACTGTCGGTTTCTCTTCGTCGTCATCGCTGCCTTGCCAGTCCGGCCGCTCGCCCCATCGTCGCCGCGGAAGACAACAGCAAAAGGAGGCACAATGCCTGTTGTAGGTGTTGGGAGGAAGAATAAGACGACCCAGGTCCGTTCAAGTCCCAGGTCTCGGGTCGGTTCAGGTTAAGTTTGAACTGACTCACCTCGCTAAAGCCCAAAACCCATAAACAGTAATGGCTGAAGTTTGTTTTCGCGATATCTTGACGAAATGGAGTTCGATCTAAGATCCGAACGTAGTCGACGGTACTGCGCTATTGCCAGAGAAGGAAGGCAAGAGGGCTATTATATTGCTTTTGACAAATCTATGAGTTTTTATGAAATTTATCTGAGTTTTTGTGAAATTTATCTAAGTTTTTGTCAAGTTTATCTGAGTTTTTAACAAGTTTATATGAGTTTCTGTTAAATTTAATCGAATTTTTTTATTTTTTATCAAATTTATTTGAGTCTTGCGCAAATTTATCTTAGTTCTGAAAAAAAAATTTCTGGGTTCTAAACAAATCTATCTGAGTTTTTAGATAATTTATCTGAGTTCTGGACAAATCGAACTGAGTTTTTGTCAAATTTATTTAAGTTTTTATTTTTGTCTTTTGAAATTTATTTGCGTCTTTTAAAATTTATTTACATTTTTTTAATTTTATTTGGAACTTTTGAGATTTATTTGAATCTTTTTAAATTTATTTGCGTTATTCTGAAATTTATTTGGATCTTTTGAGATTTATTTGCATCTTTTAAATTTATCTTCGTTCTTTTGAAATTTATTGTGTTTTCTGAAATTATTGTATTTTTTTAAAATTTTATTTACATCTTTTGAATTTTATTTGTGTCTTTTCAAATTTGTTTATATTTTTTGAATTTTATTTGAGTCTTTTGAGATTTGTTTGCGTCTTTTTAAATTTATCTTCGTTCTTTTGAAATTTATTATGGTTTTTGAAATTATTACGTTTTTTAAAATTTTATTTATGTCTTTTCAAATTTATTTTTATTTTTTGAATTTTATTTGGATCTTTTGAAATTTATTTACATTTTTTTAAATTTATTTGGATCTTTTGAGATTTATTTGCATCTTTTTAAATTTATTTGCGTTCTTTTGAAGTTTATTGCATTTTTGGGAATTATTGCATTTTTTGAAAGTTATTTGCGTTATTTTGAAATTTATTTGTGTTTTGTAAAATTTATTTGAAAATCTCATTAATGAGATTTCATTAACCGTGGTCAATTAAATGATAGTTGACCATTATTAATAGCATATCCCACTAATTATGGGATATGATTTAAAGAAAGGATAAATTAGACATTTCAGGTATGAAAAAGTGTGAGTGGGACCTTTGACTGCATGACTTTTTTTTGTGGACCGTTTCCAATAAAGTGTTGCTTTGAGGGATCTCCGGCCAAAGCCCCCTTAATTATAATAGCCCACTAGAAGTTTTAACATTTATAAGTCCCACTATTAGATTGGTCCCACATTGCTTATAAATTTAATGTGGGTCCTATAGCCATATTATGACTAAATAGCCCTTGTTAATTATCAATATTAGATGGATCTTATAAATGTCAGGCTCGGGTCTTTCATTGTGATTACCAACAATAGGTGGGTCCCATACTACCAAAATTAGTCGGGTCACATGATTACCAATATTGAATTGTGTGATTGTAATTATCATTTTGCCATCATTAAGTGGGTCCCATTATTTGATAGCTCTACTAGTGTTAATATGACTTCCAACATCAAATGGGTCCCACAATGATTTCTCATAAAAAGGTAGATATAGCCATTTGTGATAATCACTATTAGATGTATTATACGCTTGGTGGACCCACCTCAATTAAACAACATTGCTTTGATCTCCTGATTTAAATTTAATCTTATATATATATTTTTACAATAGATGAATCCTAGCATGATTATTAACACATGTGACATTAATTAGTGGATCCCGTATTGGGTAAATTTATTATATTCTCTTCATTTCTTATTTGGTACATCATCTTGTGACTTTTTTTATAAATTGTCAAACACTTTTAAAGGTATATTAAAATCTATAAAGATTGCCAAACACCATAAGTGACACAATATAATAAAATGATACTATTTTATCCCATGATAATGAAATCTTACAAAATTGAAACTTATTGATATTATATTATACACTTATCCAAACACCTCCTAATATACATAAATCTCATAGTAGTCCAATTGGCACATTTAGATATCCAAAGGAAAATCTAAAATATAAAAAGATTTTAACATATATAGTTGAATAAATGTTAAAGAACAAAACAAAAATAAATGTTCATTGGTACCATAGATGTTGGAAATCAATACCAATCACAATTATTGTTTGATTCTTTTTTTTTTTAGAATTTTCTCCACTGTTGATGCAGATCATCGCTGACTTCCCTTATCCCTATTTTCTTACAACTACTCGACTGTTAGCAGGAGTTTTTTCGGGTATTCATATATATAATTATATATTAGGGCTGGGCTGGGCCGGGCTGGGCCGGGCTTGGAATTGTCCAAGCCCAGCCCTAGGGCTTTTAAGAAAAGTAAAAGCCCTCATTTGAAGGGCTGGGCTCCCTTTCCAAAGGGCCAGATTGACAGGCCTACATACCCCACATTGACGTAGAGAATTGGGTCTACTCACATTAATGTAAATAGACATCAAGGCCGTTGAAACTCTCTCAAAAATAATAATAATAATAATAATAATGATTCATACCAATGCGATCGGGATCATAGATTTGATGGTCCATGGTGTCCTAAAAAATATCATTTATAAAGAAGCCTGACTTTTGATTAGAGAAAAGAGTAGATGGATAATATGGATTCAGCAAGGCTCAAATATATGCAACTGGACCATTGTGAGTGGTTAGGGCCATCCAACCATCGCGCATTGTCCATGATATTTGAATGTTTAGGATCACCCAATCATGCATTGCACATTTTGGGACATGAAAACCACATAAAGGAGTTCTGCAAGAAATTATATACCCATCCTGTTCCCAGTATTTTTGAGAATCCTGAATTGGGTGCATCAGGTTACGTAAAGCACGCAGTAAGCAGAATATATCTAAACTACCAGAACTACTACTACGGAAGGAAATGTAAAAGTGAAAACAAATAAAAAGCATATACTGCTTTTGGTTTAGGTTCGATTTAGATGTACAAGTTATGGGTGGGGATCCTTTCCAAATCCCATCATGGCATAAGTCACAAGCATTGAACCCCTTCTCATCATCTCAGCGAATCGGCCTAGCAAGGGCAGCCTCACAGTGTTTCGATTCCACAAGGGTTTCTTTCCCCACCTGTGAGATTTTTCAAAAAATAAAACAAAAATCAGTCACAGTTCCCTCCCATATTTTATTCAAACTCTTTTCGTAAAGAAAAGAGTAAACTCTAGTTGGCAATGGGTCAGGCCAAGTTGGATCATGTTGATCACTGAATTTAGCAAGGATTTACTCAAAAACCCCATTTGACTGGATTATTAAATGGGTTGGCAATGTCAACGTGGGCTCTAAATTATTGGGCCATGGTGGTGGAAGAGAAAGTACGTACCCAACCTAACCTGGCCCATTTACTGATTCGGTTGAGTGTGTCAATTAACTTGGACAGCAAATTGCCAAGATGGGTTGGAGGGTCAAGTTAAGAATTGTCACCCTAGATAGAATGAACGTTATTTGCTGCAGATTATTAGAGAATTGTCACCCCAGATGGAGAATGAACGTTATTTCCTGCAGATTATTAGAAAATTGTGACCCCAGATGGAATGAGCGTTTTTCCCTGACGGTGGCAATTAATCTACAGTACATATGGCATACAAGAAGGTCGATCCAGATCATCCAATTACCGATTATTTAAGATGTTTTTTTCAGGTAATGTGACGTGTTTTCACTATCATAGTTGCAAGTATGAAGACCTTCCAACTGTGCTATAGGCTGTTGTTATACGCGTTATGATCCTAGAACTGAAATACAACACATGAGAGAGAAATGATACATACCAATCCTCGTGACGGACGACCCTGCCATCTTCAATATACAGCTTGATTAGTGATGTCAGAAAAAGATTCTTCCCAAATATCTTGTAGTATTGTTTGTTGTCAATTAGTATCTGAACAAAGAAAAATGTGCAGAGAAGTTAGTGCACCTCTAAATAAAGAGAGAACTTGAGCAAGTATAGCTATCAACACTGTATTAGAGAGAATGAATAATGAACGAGACTTATGGGTAGAGATCTGACCTCCCCTGTCCCTGGATTAATCACATTTTCTCGCACATTATATTCTACAATTCTGCTTTCACTGAAGACCTGTAGATTTGGGATTGTAGTATCATTTATAAGAAGGTAAAACTCAACAATGGTGTAGGAACTAACCTTTCTTTCTCATGTCATCAAAATGGTGTAGGAAAAAAAGAAAAAAAACAGAAAGGAAATAAAACCCAACAGCCACAGAGTAAAAAGGACGATGTAGGCTTTGTACGATTTCAAAGAAATGTTTTAAAATCCACAAACATTATATTATGGAAGTAGATTGAGAAACTTAAATTAAATCTCAACATGTAATGTATCAATTTAGGCAATAGTCGCACATGCACGTGCACCTATTGAACATGGCGAAATTTGTCTCCACCAATAGGACAGTCAATTTCTTTGACATACAGAAAAAGAATGGTTTTCAGCCTTCATTACATAAATTTATATGACTTCTCACTAGTGACAACCCAAAAATATCTCACTTATCTAGGCAAGCAACATACGTGATCTTAACCTTCATCATACTCATGATGGGCCCTTAAGCTATGATCATAATAAAGGTTTCTTGCGCATCATTGTGGGTTTGATTTAGTAAGCTTAATAATTGGAATTTAAGCTGTGACCATAATACCCTTAATTCTAGGTTTGTTACATGAAAAACAGCTCTCTCGAAAAAATGTTGGAATTGAAACTGGATGGGGGCTCAATAATCTTTGGCGGAAATAGTTTTGGTTTTTTCCTTTGAAAATATAGAGCTAGTTGAATCTTTTACCAAAAAATTCCATCCCTAACAACTGGAGTGGACATGCACTGCAGGTTGTGTGCGCTCTGTACTGGGATAGTTTATGGTGGTGAAGCCTCCCTCTTTCTCTACCCAAATTATGAGGGAATCCAAAATACACTCTTGTGGAACATGTACATGATGATGTACTTCATGAACTTTAGTAGGCATTTTACAAAATAGCGAAATGTTAGAAATGATAGAAAGATTTAAACCTTGGGAAGTGAATAGAAGGCTGTTTTGATCTCCTTCACTCTGGGACAACAAAGGTTCAAGAAAAGATCAGCAGTCATGACGATACAATTAACATAGGAAAATGCTAGCTACGTCATAGCCTTTAGACGACAAATAGTTACCCACGAGCAGACAAGAAGGGATCTTCAAATGATGCGTCTGGAGCATATATATCAAAGTCAGCTGGTGTTGCTGATGAGGCATATCTGAAACAATGTGAAAAGGGTCATACCAATTTGCCATAACTTATTATTAAATTTGTTGTGGAATGTAATAGAAAAATGGATTTGAAAAGCTAGACCGCAAGAAGCTTGTGCCTTCAATGATTAAAAATCAAGTTATTCTTAGGGTCCATTTGGATGTAGAGAAAGCTATGTGGAAAAATATGGGCACAATGAAAGCTTGCAAGTTCTGTCTACCACTCTACCTCTTTTCCTCTGCCTTTTCTTTGCATTGGGCCCTTGAGCCATGTTTATCTAACACCAAAAAAAAAAAAAAAACCCCAACTCAACCCCAAAAAAAATATGGCCCCTTCGAGAGACTTTATTTTTACACAATGGCCCCTTCGAGAAAAATTTCCTGACTCCACCACTCACAGGAACATGTGCACATACAGTTTAAAAACCACATATTAAAGACAACCTACACCACCCATCCTTTCCTTCCTGCACCACCCAGCCCCCTCTTCCAGCTGACCTTTACCTAGCCTCTCGCCAGCTGTTGTTCTAAATAGAAGCTACAAAATTTGGGGCTGTTGTCAAATATATAAATAAAAGGAAGAAACGATGATACCCGATATATAATCCTTAAGCTATCATGTTGAATTTGAAGATAGAAGAGAAGCAACGTCTGTAGCAGTCGGTTGAGGCATGTCCGGCGATGCTCTCTTTAGGATGAGTTTCACCCCCTAGGATTAAACCCAAAGTGAAGTTTCTTACCAAAACCACCCCAAAGATACAATGGACTTTCAAAAGATTCAGACTGGTTGCACTCCAAGTCCGAATGATGGACTCGGATAGATGCTTAGATATGTTTTTTAATTGTGAGCCTCATCACATCTAGCTGAAGCGACCAAGTCAGCTGCATACTTATGTTGATGAACTCGAATGCCTGATTTGTTACGAATAAACTCAAGCCCGAGGAAGTAAGTGAGAGGACCGAGATCTTTTATTCGAAAATGGCGAGTAAGATGATGTTTGAGTGAAGTAATGCCAGCAACATCATTGCCACTGATAATCATATCATCAACATACACCAAGAGAAATGTGTATCCCTTCGGTGTCAATCTAAGGAAGAGGGAACTATCATAATGACTCTGGCACAAGCCAACTTGAAGGATTGCAGCCCGAAATTTATCAAACTAAGCCCGAGGAGCCTGCTTAAGACCATAAAGAGCTTTCCTCAGTTTACAGACATGCTGAGGAGGACAAGCATACCCTGGAGATGGCTTTAAATAAACAGTCTCATGCAAGTCGCCATGAAGAAAGACATTTTTAACATCCATTTGCCATAGGGGCTAGTTGCGAGCCGCAGCTACACAAAGGAGAGTGCGAACAATAGTCATTTTAGCCATTGGTGTGAAGGTCTCCTCATAGTCAATCCCATACTCCTGCTTATAACCTTGTGCAACTAATTTGGCTTTGTAGTGGTCAAGACTGCCATCAGAGTGAACTTTTATGGAATATATCCATTTACCGCCAATAACAGATGCATCGGTCGGGGCCGGTACCAATTCCTATGTTTTGTTTGCTTTAAGAGCAAACAACTCCTCAGTCATAGCATCCTGCCAGTATGCAATCTTTGAAGCCCGTGAATATGAGGTGGGCATATGAGCACTATCCAAAGAGGTAAAAAAAAAAAAAAAATAGGAAAGCAATATCTGTCAGGTACAACAAAAGGACGACTAGAGCGTCGCAGGGGCATGACACTATCAGTAGAGGAAGTATTAATACCTGAAGGTGCAGTAGGCAGCATTGGGAGAGGATCAAGAGGAGGCCCCATAGGAGGAACCGTGTTATGTCGGACATAGACATTGGTAATAGGTGGTGAAGTAGACGCAGGGAGTTGTGGCAGATAAGACACAGCAATCGAATGGTTCTCCAAACGCAAAGAAAAGAAAGGAATGTGTTCCAAAAAAATCACATTACGAGATATTCGCATGCGTTTTTCGGAGTGATCATAACACAGAAACCCCTTGTGGTCAGTATTGTAACCAAGAAAGATACATTTGGCAGCCTGTGGAGACAACTTAGTGTGCTCTGTAGGAGGAAGATGAACAAAGCACAGGCAACCAAAAACATGTAAGTGAGAATATGGAGTATGACCAAAGAGAGCTTCATAAGGAGTAGTCTTTCCTAGAACCGAGCAAGGATGACGATTGAGGAGATACACAGTAGTCTGTGCAGCATCACACCAAAAACTTGGAGGAACTAAGGATGTAAGTAGGAGAGTACGAACAGTTTCAAGAATATGCATGTTCTTCCTCTCCGCAACACCATTTTGCTGTAGAGTATGCGGGCATGATTTTTGGTGAAGAATGCTTTTATTAGAAAGGAAGGTAGAAAACTGATGGGAGATGTATTCTCCACCAGAGTCAGACCTAAGAACTTTTATTGCTTTCTTAAATTGTGTGTGAACCATATTGTAAAACTTTTGAAAAAAAGAAAATACTTCAGATTTGAAGCGCATTAAATAAATCCAATTGAAACGAGAATGATCATCAATGAAGGTCATATAGTACTTAAAACCTGTCCTACTCAATGTGGGTGCAATTCCCCAAACATCAATGTGAATAATATCAAAAGATGATAACGCACGAGAACTATGAATAGGAAAAGGCAAGATATGACTCTTACTCAAACAACACGTTTCACACTTAGATTGAAGTAAATAGGACATCATTTTATTATCAAAAGTGGGTTCTAAACAACCAATTTTAAACAGGGAAAGTAAATAAGCATTGTTCACATGACCAAGACGACTATGCCACACAGTCCACAATTTATCTAACTTAGGAGAAGAAGAAAAGAGAGAATGATGTCCAATGTCCAGCAGAAACAGTCGACCACATTTACTCCCCGTCACGATCACCTTCCCAGTTTGCCGCCCTTGTATGACACAACTAGTGGAAAAAAAGTAAATATGGTACCCATCATCAATAAGTTGTCCGATAGAAAGTAAATTGACTCATAATTTTGGAACAAAGTAGACATTAGGAAGGTGGAGTGACTGGCCAGAGACACCAGATAAAGTAATGGTACCAATTCCAGAGATGATTAATTGATCTCCATTAGCAGTGGTGATTTTGTCTTTGCCAAGGTAAGGGTGAGAGGCTGTAAAGCTACTTTCTACAGAAGTCATGTGGTTCGATGCTCCTGAATCTAGAAACCATGTGGATGGGGTGATGGATGAAGACAGAGATAGTGAAGAATGAAAGGCATGAAATGCTAGAGGAGAATGAGATTGATACCGACCACCGGTAAAGCTCATAGATGCGTAAGCTGAGGTCACCGTGTTCTGAATCAGTTCTTGGATCTGAGCTGGAGTCATGGATACTGCCCCGGAAGAGGTGCTTTCCGTATCAGGGAAATGTGCTTGAACTTGGAACGCCACTGGAGCATTTTTTCTGGGCACGGTGGAAGGATATTACTTCTGCTAAGTCCCATTCTATCACTGTAAGCTGCGACAGTCATCAATAAGATGACCAGAGCGTTTGCAATATCTGCAAACCAATTTCTTACGACATTTCTTGGCCATACGACCGAAGCCTTTGCACTCATAGCATTGAGCAGGCTTCCGAATGGGGGCTGTCAAGAGAGCAGAATCAGCCAGGAGAGGAGTTAGGAAGGCCTTTGGTTCTTCAAGAATGGCACACTGAGAGTTGAGGGGAAGTTCTTCCCGAAGGACTTCTTAGAAGCATGTATCAAAGTTCGAAGAGACTTCTCTATTCATGAGAGCAGACCGAACAGATTCGAATTCGGGTCTGAGATTCATAAGGAACTAGCTGATGTGGGTTTCCTCTTGTAATTTAAGAGCTTCAGACAGAAACCTAGCAGAAACAGTTTGAATAATCATGACATCCCTCTCAGTCCATAAGATGAGAAATCCATTGAAGTACACCTGCACAGATTTATCACCTTGACTGAATTTTGCAATTTCACTATCTAATTGAAATTTGCGAGCTTTATTTGTTTGATGATAAACATTCTTGAGATGACCCTACATATCAGATGCGGCAATATATGCTTGAAGAGCAATGGCAAGAGAAGGGTCAATGGAGTTAAGAATCCAAGTGATAACCTTAGTATTTTCTTTAGACCAAGTGGGTAATGCTTTTGTGTCAGTAGTGCTTGGAGTAGGTTTCGTTATCGATCCATCAAGATAACAAGCAGTCCTTGGCCTTCGACAAAATTCTTCAGATGAAAAGACCAGGCCATATAATTATTCCCATTATATTTAACAGGAATAACATCATACTTGTCCATAGTAGAAAAGAGGCAGTAACAATACTAACAGCAGAAAAGAGCAACCAAGGACAACAAATAGTAACAGCAGCAAAGACAACAACAACAAATATGCAACAACAACAAAGAGGACTAACAATGCCAGCAGCAACAGTACTGCCAACAAATCAAAACAGCACTAACAGTGCAATTGTTCCCCCCAGACAGAGCCAGACGACCTGAAAATTTTATCCAGGATCTGTGCATGGGCTCCCGAGGGTGGCTAATCACAAAATACAGCAGGGAGATGGCAATATATTTATCAGATGAGGAATCCAACAACAGATAGCATGTAACAGTGTAGAAAAAATCATAGAGAGGGCCAGACGACCATGATGTAATCTGAGATGATTTTACTAACCTAGCATGAAGGAGGCAATGATTTTACTAACCCAGCATGAAGGAGGCAGTTGTAGTGGTTGAGATATGCATCTAGCAAATTTTTCCCCATAACAGAAAAAAAGAACAGTGCCAGATGACCTTAAGTTTCTGTGCAGGAGATGCGTGGGCCCCACAACTTGGTCCAATCATAGATCAGAGGACAACATCCTGGAGGAGATCAAAAGTGTGTCCTCTAGTCCAAGTTTGATGGGATTTGGATATATATCCACAAAGTTGTATGGTTGAGATGAAATCCTTTTGAGAAAAAAACACCAAAGTCGCCAGATGAAGAAGAGGGTGAACAACACCTTGTCAGATGAGAAAAAAAATCCATAAAAATCTTCAAAATAACTTTGAAGAATAGTCGATCATCACCATGTAGGTTGCTGGCTACAAGTGATTGGTCAGAGGTGGGCCACCTTGATCAGAGATACTCCAGGCAGAGAGAAAAGAAGAAACGAAGAGATTACAGGGAGAAGCACTTGAAGGTGATTGGAAAAACTCTTAGAATGAAGGAGATCTCTCAGAATCATACCTCTGATACCATGTTATAATATCAAAGAGCATATATATATATATATATATATAGAGAGAGAGAGAGAGAGAGAGAGAGAAGAGTTTGGAGGAAAAGTTGATTACTCAATGGAGGATCGACCAACCCATTTTATAAGAATTATCAACCCTAATTACATGCTAATTACATTAGTAATTACAATTAGATCACAATCAGATCAAAAAGAATAAAGAATATAAATCCTTATACAAGGAAGTAAATCTATGAGATATCTACTCAAATACAATCCCACACGTGGGATAGTCTACTTGGGCCTAGGTGGGCCTTTTTTTGAGTTATCTTCTACACCAGCATGCCAATTCTTCCAACTCCTACATGTCTAAACCGGTGAAATTGGACTTCCCTCGCTTTGATGGTGGAGGAGATCGAACCAAATGGTTGTATAGGGCCGAGCAATTCTTCCAATTACATGAGACCCCGGCAGATGATCGTGTCTCCTTCGCATCCTTCCATTTAGAGGGTGACACACAGTTATGGTACCAGCTACTGAAACAAGAGGTGGTTTCCATCTCTTGGGAAGTTTTCAAGGACTGGCTTGACTCTCGATAAGGTCCAAACCAGTTCCTCGATTTCTTCAGAGAACTTACCAAGTTACAGTAAAATGGGTCGGTGCAAGAGTATCAAACCAAGTTTGAGAAACTGCTTGCCAAGGCTAGGCATCTACCCCAAGCAAGACAGGTGAGTTGTTTCATCAGTGGATTACACGATTTCATTCACACCAATATACAAGCCAATAGACCCACTAGTATGTCATCACCCATTGGCTTGTCTCGTTTGTATGAAGGGACAATTCTCACTGAAAGACCACCCCACCAGCTCCAAAGGTCAACTTTAAATCTCGCAATGTGGTATCCGCAAGGCCCCCTACAATGCCAATAAAAAAATGACCACTAAAGAATTGAATAAGGGAAGAAGAAAGGGTCTTTGTTTTAAATGCAACGAGAAACTTTGCTCAGGGCATCATTGTAAGAAGCTGTTCTTGATACAAGCAAGCTTAGAAAAGAGCGACGATGATGTGGAGATGGAAATTGAAGAAGCAGCCGATGAAGCAAAAGAAGTGCCTGAAGTCTCCTTGCACGCCATTGCTGGAACTCATGCACCGGAAACCATGCGAGTGACAGGAAGTCTCGGTCATAAGAGGGTGGTGGTGCTCATCGATTTTGGGAGCTCACACAAATTTGTGTGTGAACGGTTGGCGAGAAGAGTAGGGTTGCAGCCAACCTCAAATGGGCAATTGAAAGTCATGGTGGCCTAAGAGATTGAGTAGCCCAGGTATGTGTGTTAACACTCGGTTAACTCTACAAGGAGTCCCTGTAATTGTAGATTTTTATTTACTGCAACTTGAGGGTTATGACATTGTTTTGGGGGCTCATTGGTTAAGAACTTTAGGACCCATTGAGCGGGGTTTTTCCAAATTGCAAATGAAGTTTAATTTGGGAGGAAGGGAAGTGACTCTACGGGGATTGACAAGTTCAGAAAATAGGATTGTTGGCAATCCCTAACTGCAACGAGCAGCTAAGAAGAGGAAGGAAGGAGTTTTGCTCCAATTGCGTTCCATGAGGCATCCACAAACACGATCTGTCAGCCCTTTGGTTCCCACACAAGTGCAACAGCTCCTTAACAAGCATAAAGAGGTGCTGAGATACACATGACCACAAGATACCATTGCAGCCCGGTCATGGTCCTGTGACCGTCAAACCATACCGGTATCCTCACTTCTAGAAAACAGAGATAGAGAGGTCAGTGGCTGAGATGCTGTCCTCCGCTGTGATATGACCAAGTAACAGCCCCTACTCTTCTCCTGTTATTTTGGTTAAAAAGCACGACGGTACTTGGAGAATGTGTATCGACTATCAAGCTCTAAATCGGATCACAATCAAAGACAAGTTTCCAATCCCTGTAATCGATGAGCTATTGGATGAGTTAAACGGCACACACTTTGCCAAGATGGATCTTTGTTCTGGTTACCAACAGATTAGGGTACATCCCAGTGATGTGGAGAGGATTACTTTTAGAACTCACCAAGGTCACTACGAGTTCCTTGTAATGCCGTTCGGCCTCACTAATGCGCCTTCAATATCCCAGTCCCTTATGAATGAGGTATTCAAAGATTACTTGAGAAAATCTGTTCTAGTTTTCTTTGATGACATTTTAGTATGAAGAAAAACATGGGCTGAACACATGATCCATTTAGAGGTTGTATTTTCAGTTTTAAAGTTTCACCAGTTGTATGTTAAGCTAGAGAAATGTCAGTTTGATCAAAGGGAAGTTAATTACCTAGGCCATGTAATCTCTAGTTTAGGTGTGGCTGTAGATCCAGAAAAAAATGAAGCAATGCTAGGATGGCCTAAGCCCCAATCACCGAGGGCTTTACGTGGATTCTTGGCCTCACCATCTATTACCATAAATTCATTCAAAACTGCGGTAAGATAGCCAGACCTCTCACAAAGATGTTAAAGAAAGATACCTTTAAATGGACCCCAGCATCAGAGCATTTGAGAAACTCAAAAGTGCCTTGACACAAGCACCGGTCTTAGCCTTACCTGACTTCACAAGGGAATTAGTCATTGAGTGTGACGCTTCTGGATCGGGGCTGTTTTGATGCAAGAGAGGCCGAATGCCTTCTTTAGCAATGCACTTCAAGGAAAGAACCTATTGTTGTCCACTTATGAGAAAGAAATCTTAGCTCTTGTCTTGGCAATCCAAAAATGGCGACCCTATCTGCTTGGAAGAAGGTTTATCGTACGCATAGACCATCAAAAGCCTTAAAAAATTGTGGGCTCAAAAGATCATAACAAAGGTGGCTTTACAAATTAATGGGCTTCGATTTTGTGGTGGAATGCAAAAGAGGAAAGGAAAATACAGTTGCGGATGCTCTTTCTAGGAGGGAAGACAAGGGAGATGGTGTTGGGGAGAATTGTGCCATCTCAAGGCCATTACCTGATCGGGTGGAAGCAATTAACGAGGAAATCAAGACAAAACCAACTCTCCAACGGCTGGTGCGTTTAGCTAAGGAAGGTGAAGCTGTGGGTCAGTGGAAAATACAAGATAATGTCTTATTTTTCAAAGATAAAACTTATCTAGCGGAGGATTCTCATCTCATTGAAGACATCATTTGGAAATTTCACGGCAGCACCCATGAAGGGTTCCATAAAACCTTCCATAGAATTCGGTCTAACTTCTCTTGGAAGGGAATGAGGAAGAGTATCAAGGAGTTCATTAGGAGCTGTGACACTTGCCAACGGCATAAGGTAGAACAACTAGCACCAGCTGGCCTCCTACCGCCACTTCATATACCAAATAGTATATGGGAAGATATTGCAATGGATTTCATTGATGGGTTGCCTCTCTCTAATGGTAAATCCACTATTTTCGCTGTGGTGGACCGGTTATCAAAGTAAGCACATTTCATTGCAATCTCTCATCCATACACTGCCGTGGGGGTTGCTAGAGTTTTCTTTGATCTTTCGGTTACATGGAATGCCTCATTCTATTGTGTGATAGAGACCCAGCTTTCATGAGTGCATTTTGGAGAGAGTTATTTCAGTTAAATGGTACCAGTTTCAACTTCAGCTCAAGCTATCACCCCCAAGCCGATGGACAAGGTGAGGTTGTTAATCGAACAATCAAAATGTACATCAGGTGCTTAATGAGTTCTTAGCCTGAGAATTGGGCTAAATGGTTAACCTGGGCAGATTTCTGTTACAATACCAGTTGGCATGCAACCATAGGCCGAACCCAATTTGAGGTAGTTTATGGACGACCTCCTCCTCCTCTCTTAATTTATGTTCCAGGAACAGCTAAAGTTGCAGCCGTGGAACAAGAATTGATGGAAAGAGATGCCATTATCAAAGAAATCCAAGAAAAAAAATCAGAGAAGCACAAGCGAGGATGAAGCGGATTTATGACTCCAAGCACAATGAAATGGAATTTGTACTTGGTGATGTAGTTTACTTAAAGTTGCAGCCATATAGGCAACTCTCTGTGTCGATGCGGAAGAACAATAAGTTGGCAGCAAGGTATAATGGTCCTTTCAAGGTTCTGCAGAGAATTGGAGCGGTGGCTTATAAGTTGGATTTGATAGTTGGTTCACGCATACGGGAATGTTTCATGTTTTCCTCCTCATAAAGAAAATTGGAGATATGTCAATATGCAACTGTGACTTCCTATTGTGATCCTTGATAAGGAGAGAGTAACTCCAGAACCACATGCTGTTCTTGAACGCCGGATTCGCAAGAAAAAAACATGAGGTTCTGATTCATTGGCAGGGTTTGTCCCCAGCAGATGCCACTTGGGAGGATCGAGAGTTAATTAAGGCGTAATTTCCAGATATCATCCTTGAGAACGAGGGCGAAATTTAAGGGTGAAGGAGATGTCATGATCTGCATCTGTTGGTTCCCTAGTTATTAGGATAAAAGTTACTTTTGTCACTCTGTTTTGTTACATTTCTATTGAGAAGTTTTCTCTAGTTTCAGCTCAGTTTGAATTGGTCTAGGATTGTTAGATGTGTTCCTGCTTTATTGGAGTATTCTTATTCCTTAGGAAAGAACTGTTGTAATGGACTCTATTGAAAAGAGTTTCTCATTAATAAAATGGGCAGTTATTCTTTTACCAAAAGCTTGTATTACATTGGAGGGCTTGGTTCCCTCGAAGCAACCAGAAAATTGTGTTCTTTCTCTGCACTTTGTAAAGTACAAGACAGGGAACGGGAAAAACACAGGGCAGAGCTCAGCTGTACCACAATCTAACAATTGAAACTTCTCCAAATTTCTACCACACCACAAAAAATCCCGCTGCAGCTTTTCAACTTGGTTTACAACTGAGATTGGGCATTTAAAAATGGACACGTGATATACTGGTAAATTAGAAAGCACCGACCTGATGAGAGTCACCGCTCCTCCTAGACAGAGATAATTTACCTCCCAGGTAAAATCATTTGCTTTAAAGGCAGGATCAATAAGCATTTAATGAGTGCTTGAATGGCCATGCATGATGGGCTGAAAACTGACATTTTAGAGAGATGAAAGAAGAATGTAGAAATAATGTTTGAAAACACAGTGCCCTTAGGGTCGACTGTTCATTTCATTATATAGGGGCTGAATGCCCTAATTACATGCTGAATACCCATAATCTTCTCTTATCTAAAGCCTAATTATTCTGATATCCAAACTAAGTATGTACAGGTGTAGTTGACTAAGTAATTGATGAAGACTAGGCCCAACATGGGCCTGGGCTTGGATTGACACCCTCCCTCAAATTGATGCTGGAGAGTCATAAAGCAGCAATTTGGAAACAAGAAATTGATGTCGAGGCCGAGGTAGTCCCTTTGTGAAGATATCCGCAAATTGAAACTCTGTAGAGACATGAGGTAGAGTAATGACAGCCCGCTTATATTCATCCCGAATAAAGTGACAGTCAACTTCGATATGTTTAGTACGTTCATGGAAGACAGGATTTTCAGTAATACGGATAGCCCCAGTATTGTCGGCATGCAATGGAGTAGAAGAGGTTTGAGTGAAACCAAGTTCCGAAAGAAGCCCCCGTAGCCATAAGACTTCCGAACAAGCAGAAGACATCGCCCTGTATTCAGCTTCCGTGGAAGATCTGGACACACGTTCTTGTTTCTTGCACTTCCAAGAAACGAGCGAATTTCCAAGGTACATGCACCAACCAGTAGTAGAACGACGCGTGTCCTGACAGCCTGCCCAGTCAGCATCCGCATAAGCAGTCAGAAGAAGAGGATTATCCTTTGGATAATATAAACCACGAGAGACAGTTTTCAGCAAATAACGGATAATGCGCTTCACAGCTGTCAAATGAAGATGTCGAGGAGCAGCCATGAACTGGCTCACAAGATTAACAGCATAGGATATGTCAGGTCTAGTGATAGTGACATAGACAAGACTTCCTACCAGGCGCCGATATGTATGAGGATCAGGAAGAAGCTCGCCATCATCTTTACTCAGCTTGAGATTGACCTCGACAGGTGTATCAACAGGCGAAGAATCTTGTAGGTCAGCCAACTCAATAAGGTCTGATGTGTATTTGTGTTGATTTAGAAAGAGACCTTTTGGAGATTGATGCACCTCTAAGCCCCAGAAATAATGCAAAGGACCCAAATCCTTCATATGAAAGTAAGTCCGGAGGGAAGATTGAACAGATTTGATCATACCATCATCCGTGCCAGTGATAATAATATCGTCCACATACACCAGAAGTACAGTAACCCCTGTAGAGGTGTGGCATAGAAAGAGAGATGGATCATAAGGGCTCTGAGTAAAGCCACTTTCGCACAAGCGACCCCGAAAGGTTTCGAACCATGCCCGAGGAGCTTGCTTGAGACCATAAAGCGATTTTCGCAGCCGACAGACGGACCTCTTGGAGGGAGAGGGGATGCCCTGTGGGATACGCATATAGTCTTCTTCCTGCAAATCCCCATGGAGAAATGCATTTTTGACATCCATCTGGTATAATGGCCAAGAGTGAGATGCAGCAATGGCGAGAAGTAACCTAACAGATGTCATCTTCGCCACAGGTGCAAACGTCTCCTCGTAGTCGATGCCATACTCCTGTCTGTTTCCCAGTGCCACAAGTCTGGCTTTGTGTCGATCCAAGGACCCATCAGATTTAAGTTTGATCGAGTAGATCCATTTGCAACCAATGGGCTTAACTGCTGAAGGACACTCCACAATATCCCACGTGTGATTTAGATCCAGTGCATCTAATTCCTCCTTCATGGCTTGGTTCCAGCAATCTTGTTGGACAGCCTGTAAATAAGAACTTGGGATAGAGAGAGAAGATAGTGTGGTCATCAAAGAAGTATGGGTAAAGCCATACCGCTCAGGCGGTCTAGAATTCCTGGAGGAGCGACGTAAGGCAGGAGTAGGCGTTGAACCAGTTGTCGGTGGAGGATCAGGAGGAGGACCATCTGCAATGGGAGGTTTATCCCGTCGGTGGTATACAAAAGCAGGATTGAACCGAGTAACAGAGGTTGGATCCGAAAAACCGGGTAAGAAAACTGGGGAAGAGGGATGAGGACAGTCCATGTGAGTTTGGAAGAAGATCATCATAGGACAGATCAGAAGTCGGAGATGGAGGCACAGCATATTTACGCAAGTAAGGGAAGAAGATTCAGCCAAAAATAACCAAGATCCTTGATTTTGGACGGCCAAGATGAAATCAGATGAAGAAAACTGAAATACCACAAATGGTGCTGGAAAACCTACGCTGGATGGGAAATAAATTCCTGAAAAATCACCATAAACACCTATAATTCCAGTCGACCAAGATGGTCTGGTTCTGCAGAGAGGTGGAAGAAGATCTCCGGTGGGCCACACTTGATCTGAGATGATCTGGGATGATCAGAGAGTTTCCAGACGTGGAAGATGACTTGGAGAATCTACAGATCTTTGTGAAGTAAGCTCTGATACCATGACATTTTAGAGAGATGAAAGAAGAATGTAGAAATAATGTTTGAAAACACAGTGCCCTTAGGGTCGACTGTTCATTTCATTATATAGGGGCTGAATGCCCTGATTACATGCTGAATACCCATAATCTTCTCTTATCTAAAGCCTAATTATTCTGATATCCAAACTAAGTATGTACAGGTGTAGTTGACTAAGTAATTGATGAAGACTGGGCCCAACATGGGCCTGGGCTTGGATTGACAAAAACAAGAGAGGCCTCATCTTCCAGAGTAATCATTATTGACACTACGTGTGTCCTATCACCTATTTAATTGCATATCTGAATCCAGTACTTAACTATTTACTGAATGTGTTTTTGGATACAGGATTTGGGATTACATAATTTCGAAGTCTGGATTATCTCTTGAAAGATCAGCCTCTATTGAAGACCAACTTCAGCTCCTTGATAGAAACTGTGACCAAACCAAGATAAGGGACCAGACGTTGGCTAGACTACACTTCCCGGGTTTTTGTTTGGTCTATTTTGAAGGAACGAAACCAAAGAATCTTTCTGCTGTAGAGGTTGTGGGCATGTCGAAATTGATACCTACGCTTGATTTTAATTGCTGTTGAGTGCTGGCCTATGCACATAGAAAAACCATCCAGATCAAAAACTCATACTGACTTGCTCAGACTCACCCAGTAAACTCAGTAGGCTACAAAGTTCGACCGGTTAAAAGAGACCGACATACATTGTTTAAAATCTCGGCCGATATGAACCAGTATCGGCCAAGTACCGATACGATAAACAAATGTGTCTCGGTCTTGGTACCGGGACACCAAAATATCCCCAAGTTATCGGTAAATATCAGTTGGGTCATCAAATTATCGGTCTTAACCTATATATTGAAATTATCAGCCGACTGATAAAACCCCCTTTTTTCTCTTTTCTCATCTTCTACTCTATTTCACCCCCTCTTTTCTCGTCTTCCACTCTATTTCAACCCCCTTCCAAACACATATTCAGGTTTCCAACAGTTCTTCTTCCTTCTATTTCACTTCCAACACCTTCAAAGCCATCAAAAACAGTTATTTTTTTGCAGATTTGGTCCAGAAGAATAACATACGACTCTACCAATGTTAGCATGTCGTATTTTTAATTTTTTTTTTAAAGATTTGTTTAGAAATAGCTTAAAAATGATGATTGCATGTTCTTGAAATTCACAACTTGCTTGATAATTGAGTGCTGGCTGATGTGTATACTGTATACAAACAAGTTTTATTTTCTTAAATTTCACGCTAATAGATAGCTCATAAGTCATAATTATGGTTGTATTTTATAACATTTGTGATATTCCAATTTATTCTAAATCTATTTAATTGTAAACAAAATTTGTACAATTTCAGAAAAGACGGCGATACAATTCTCAATATTTTATAATATTATGGATCTTTAGATATTTTTGCAAAATGTTTATACCTATACCATATCGATTTTTGAGGCCGGCATATGCTACGACCAATACCGCCATTTTAAACATGCTGACACAGCACTGGCACGGATTTGACAAAGTTATATGGCCGGGTGACACTCACATTCTAATTCGACTGAAGCTTTAGTTTAGAGTCTAAAACTATGACCGATTGAGATTAAGCTACAATCACAATAAGCAATCCTCTCAAAATTCAATATAAGTGTATTCAACCAATCAAAGCCGACTGATCATGGAAGAATTACAACATGGATTAGACTTTTTCTTTTGTTGTTAAGGTAAAAATGAAATAGACTTACAGCTTGAGAATGTGTGGGATTATGTTATCCCAGAGTCGTTCAGACCGTTTAGTGTCAATGGATTCCTTCTCTTCCTGCTCTCTCCAAGGATCCATCCCCTTCTCTACAACATCCAAAAAAGAAAACCCAGATGAATATAAGAAAGATTGAGAAGACCCAGAAAATTTAGAAGGTGTTCGAGCAAAATGAGAAGCTCTAAACAAGAAAAGCCAGTTGGGATTTTTGCCGGATGAGAAAACTCAGAAATTGTAGAAGGGATGGATTCAGGTGGAAAGGAGAGCATCTAAACAAGCAAGCCCAAATGAATTAATGGAAGATAGAAACGAAAAAGAAAAGAATCAGTGGAAGGAATTCAAGAACAAGAAAACCCAGATGAATTTAATCAAGATAAATGGACCCAGAAAATGTATAAAGAATTGAAGAATAAGAAAGCCAGATGAATTTATGCAAGATATAAAAGACCCACAATTTGTAGAAGGAATTGGAGAACAAGAAATTCCAGATGAATTTTTGCAAGATGGAGAAGATTGGAGACTGGATGGTGAGAAAATGCATTTTTCAGATTTTGTTTTTTTTTTTTTTTCAGATCTCATACCTTGTGCAACTGACAAGCTTGATAATGGCCGAGTTGTAAATAGAAATGGAAATGCAGATATGAAGACGACTCTTTCCTAGAGATGGAGGAAGGTGGAAGAGTGGCCAGAATTATGGCTCGTTTACAAGCCACGTGGCAGTAGCAGAGACACGGATCCACCTGTCACAATGTAAGATCTCGGTCCCACCTATTATATATTTATTATTTTTTTATTAGATATTATTATTATTTTAATTGAAATGTATTTTAGTTATTTAAGTGGTTAGGATTAAGTGGGGCACACGTTAGATTAGATGCGTGGATTGGTGAGTTGGGTTAATGGGTAGATGTCCTGACCCGCAGTTTGACCCGACCCAATGACTTAAGCCCATTATTCTCTTAACCTTATCCTCTTATTACGAATGCACATCCTTATCTCTTCGTCTGCAACTATTCCTGTCCCGATCGTTCGTCTTCTTCTTCCTCTTTTCAGCATCCCAAGCCATACCAGCTTTGAGATCTAGCCATCAGAATCAAGATCAGAGGATACCATCATTCTTGGTTCGACCTTCTTATCTCAGGTAACCCTCTCCTCAAGCCATTAGAGAATCTTGGGTTATCTTCTTCTTTTCCAATGTTAGGTTTGGGTAGGGTTATAATAGATCTGCTCATTTGGGCATTTCTTTTCCATCTCTTATGTCAGATTGGCGATAGGATTATTCTCGAGCGCTGTGGGAATCTTGATTTGGGTATTAGGGTCTGTGCATTTTTCTTTAACCCGGTGAAAGGCAAGTACCTAATCATGATTTATAAATTTAATATTTATTTTTCACCTTGATTCGCATGTAGAAACCTTTTGATGCCTTTCATATTGTAATATGAGTATACGATTTTTGGGTTATCTTCTTCTTTTCCAATGTTAGGTTTGGGTAGGGTTATAATAGATCTGCTCATTTGGGCATTTCTTTTCCATCTCTTATGTCAGATTGGCGATAGGATTATTCTCGAGCGCTGTGGGAATCTTGATTTGGGTATTAGGGTCTGTGCATTTTTCTTTAACCCGGTGAAAGGCAAGTACCTAATCATGATTTATAAATTTAATATTTGTTTTTCACCTTGATTCGCATGTAGAAACCTTTTGATGCCTTTCATATTGTAATATGAGTATACGATTTTTATCTTTCATTTTACTGTTACTATAATTCCAATATGATGAACTACCGCCCACTGTGTTTGGAATTATTTCCGTGTGGTTTTAATTATGAAACTGGGTGGACCCCACTGATGATTGATCCAGACCGTAGATCTTATAGTGGACCCTGGGCGACCTTGGAGGTCAGCTCCATCAAGAGTGTTGATCGGTGGGGCCCACTATTTGAATACCCAGTTGTGTAGACGTTAATCTCCATTCCAGAACTTTGTTCTATGTTGAGTGCAGAACTGTGTTCTGTATTGAGTGGAGGAGAGGATGACTTTGACTTTAGTTGTATAGGAATAAAATAAAAGTGATGACCTGTTACCTGATAAGAATGGGAATAAAGTGGATAAAGTGATGACATGGGATGACATCATCCCATGTGACTTTTAGTGTGGTGAAATTATTTACATTGACCCTTTTTATTTATGGAAATTTGAAGAAAGGGCCTTAGTTGATTTATAAATACAAATTAATTTTTAAATGGTATCTTTGATTTTCATGGGTTAGTATTATAATTTTATACCTTATTAATTAGATCTTCGGACCTGAGTAAATACCGACTGGGCACGTGGTATCTTACTAACATGGGGTTTAGTGCTTCATATAACCTCGGGGAAGTCCTAGTAGATTTGAGTTCAATCCATCTCTATTGGAAAACCCTTAATTGGGTCTATGCACCATAATTGGAGAAGGGATGCGTTGACCTTTTATCTATTTAGAGATTCCTATGGTTGTTGGGTACGAGACCTTATGTTTAACCTTAGGATTGGCTTGTGATTATTCTTTGACCTTCGCATGCATATATATATATGTTGATTTAGGATATCTATTCCTTTAGATGTATACCTTATGGTGTTATGGACTGTAAAGTGGCTTGGCAAATTCTGTATGACGATTTAATTATAATATGAATGTAGAATGGCCAGCACTTTACTTTGACTTAGGACTCTTGTGTCGGAGCCTTATTATTCGGGTCTATTATGAATATATATTTCCTTTATGTTGGTCATTTTTGAACGACTGCAGATCGTATATGGACGGTTGGTCACCGATGTGTCCGGATCACTTATAATCCGCTATGAATGTGAACAGGTTATCCTGATTTTTGTTTATTGATCGGTTGACCACCGACGTTATGGACGGGCTTTCCCGATTATGTAGGGTTGACCACCCACAACGGGGACACTTGTCTCCGTGTGAATCTTATTGCTCCATTTGTTTTATTTGGATTTATGTCATACGTTCATTCGTGTATATCTTCACCTTTGCTTCTATATGATCACACTTGTCTATATTCTTCTCGTCATGATATTTAATTTTGAATTATGATTATGTTCTTGCTATTTACTTTGAAATATTTGGTGCATAGGTACCGAACCCTATTTTACCGAGGAAACGGAGGAGGATCAAACGTTTCAAACGTTTGAGCCAACTGACGAACCCGAGTGGGACGCCGGAGACGGTTTCGGAGCCGTCTGAGCCTGCTTTAGAGAGAACGTCATCGTAGTAATTTCTTAGATGAACTTTCCTCAATGATAAACCTTTCTTAGTAATTGTTTTATTCATTTTTGCAACTTGAATTATTATGTTTATTTGATTTTCGTGATGGTTCATTACTTTGAATACCAATTGAATATAGCTTCCGTTGCATTTAATGAAATTTATTTTGACTCACCACATGTTGAAATTTTATGTGGGTCCACTTTTGGAAGCTTGTGTTGTATTAAACACAGGAATTTGAATTTAAAATTTTAATTTTCACGTTTTTCCCCAATTCTTATTTTTGGGACGTGACACACAATCCTAACATTGATGGTATTTTCTAGAAGAAGACTTGAGTGTATGATTATTTTCTTTTAGGATATAAAAGTCTCTTGTCCCGTATCTTAAGGTCTCCGATCCATTCGCCGGTTTGTCACTTTATTTTTAAAATCAAGTGGAGTGAAGTGAAATAAAAAATATGAATAAAAAATATAGTAGATTATAATGATATTTTATTTTTAGTTAATGAGGATAGAATATTTGTTGACCTTTGATATAAAAAATGAAGTTTTTTTTGTCTTTTAGTGAGTAATTGTTGTTGCTTTTTGACTTTTTGTTGAAAAAGTTATAGAGAGTATTAATAAAATATAAGTGACTTTTTGACATTACTCTACTTGACTCTACAAGTAGAAATACCAAACTAGCCATAACATTTTTTTCTAAGGCTTATAACCCATATAGCTAGACATATTTTGGCGAGAATTCCCTAAATATGACACATAAAATATTTTCATGACTGATTTGCCATTTTAACTATATAGGCATAAAATTTTAAAATTTAAAATCTCAAATCTTCCATTCCCCCTTATTCATAGGGTAAGGTTCTCTCTCATTCATAGGGTAAGGTTCTCCCTCATTCGTTCTGTTGAGAGGTTGGGACTAGGCGAATCTAACACGGATCCATCTTCCCGGAGTCACACAGATCAAAGGTGGGCCACTGCATAGATCTGCTCTCGTTGACAGCCCCACAAGTGGGATAGGTCTCGACGAGTGTGGGACCGTGGGTTCTAATTTAAGTTTGCAAGGCAAATCCGTCATGCGGAGGGACATGTTCGGAATGGATTGTCTCATTGAAATCTCATGGAGATCGGAATCGTACGCGAATGGTGTTGTTCCTTTCCACGCCTGTTGGAAAGACACATGGGTAGGCACACTTATTAAAATAGAGGTTTTTACTTGGTTGAAAAGTCTCAGACTTTTCTCTTATAGAGAACGTGATTCTCTGGTCACAGAAGCAAGGCGTCGTTGCCGGATCTGCGACTTGCCGTTGCCGGAGAAGGCTGCCGAATCAATACTCTGGTGATGCATGAACACAACAAAAAAAGAAGAATGGAAAAATGACTTAAAACGAAAAAGATATGATCACCTAAAAATGCCTACTTGAACTGTTTTGTGCTGGAAATCTGATCGCAGGCTGTCCAACTACCCCTATTTGGGCCGCTGTTTACCCCAGTTCCCAAACCTATTTTTTTCTAAAATTCTGGGGTTACAAAGAGTTGTTTCCAAATATTAATTCTGCAAAGTTTCGATGGAAACTAAGCTCATTTACCTAACTTTCAAGTAGCACACTTTCGCAACTCAATCAAGTCAAATCTGCTAAAACTGTGCAGAATTTTTATCTTTGTCTTACCAAGTCCGAATTTAGTCTTTCTAACCAGTTAATAATCTTGTGATTTCAGCAACAAAAACATATTCTAATGCAAATTCTAAATATGATGCATGTACAAAAACACTTTCTAACCATAGATTATGCCAGTAACAAAAATAGTAAGCTTCTACTAAACATGTAAAAAAAAAGAAGTTGGGGTTTCTAAATCCAGAATTTGTAAATAAAAAGATGATCAGAATATTGACTTAAAATAAAAACAAAAAGGGTGGAAAAAAAATGAAAAGCGGAAAAGATGTATCAAAGATCTAGAAACTAGACGATCATACAAGTATTGAAAATGCGATAATGAAGTCCTCTCTTCTCAAAGTAGGAAAAAAAAAAAAACGAATGCAAGTGATTACCTGATGTCTCTCGACTTTTAATATATTTATCTTATTTTCAAAAACCTAGATCTAATCATGTGAAATATTGTCTCCAATCAAAACACATAAAAGAACTGGAAATAGAAAATTAAATCACTTACATAAAGAACACGCATAATCAATCCAAGTAGTGTCTTTATTCCTTGATCTTTGAGTACAAAAAAAAAATTAAGATTCTTCTCTCTTCATCATTCTCTCAACAGGATCTCTCAACCTATGCCTAAAGAATGGAGAAGAAGAAGAAAGGGATTAGAAAGAAAGGGTGGATGGGAGTGAAGAGAGAGAGAGAACTGAAAGTCCTGGGATCCTACCCTAGAGGGGGGGTGAATAGGGTGATCTAGTAATAGTGACCAATTATGACCAATTTTAATTTCTTTACAATTAACCTAGTCACATGTGATGATTATGACAATAGATGCGGAAGAGAAACAAATCAATCACCACAACCCAATCACCATAACACAAAGATTTATAGTGGTTCGGCCTCAATGCCTACATCCACTACCGGCTTGTGCTCAACACCCCACCGGATTTCCACTATTTTTGCTTTTACAATAGGCTAAGCAATAACCTTTACAATGATGTTTTTCTAGGCTAAACAACAACCTTACATAATGCTTTTCTTAGGCTTAGCAATAACCTTTACAATCAATAGATTTTTCTTCTCAATGAAGTGTCTAAACACTAGAAGAGAAACAATTATAGCTTAATACATTTGCCTCTTAATTAGGCTGATATAAAATTAAAATCAATTTACAATCATACACTAACAATTAACTAAGATGAGTGTTCAAGGTGTATGAAAGTGTACTTCAATCAATTTCTAAAAATGAAGCTCTCAAATGAATGCTTGATGCATTTAAAATCTAAGCACATAAATTAATGATTGAAGAGATGAACTAATCACATGAAGTAATTGAAACAACTTGGAAAGACATTCCTCATTAAAACACAAGTTGTATGAAAGTTTAAAATACTAAAAACACATGTGATTTGGAAATGAGTGTTTTGCAAAACAATCCAATATGGTAAAGTGATATGATGATTGCAAAACAACTCAAACAAGTCTAGAAATCATGCAAAAATGAATTTACAAAGGTTTGATCATGCATGGATTTCAAAAGTATGGAAATCAAATTTAACTTAGAGGTATATACCTTTGAATCTCAAGGATTTTGATTTCCATTTGCTCTCTAGCCTTCTTAGCTCATTCCTCTTTCTTAGGCTTCAAAATGGTTCCAAAAGTTCACCCAACCAACCTCTCCAAGAAAGGAATGAAATGAGCATTTATAGACAAAAACAGTCCAACGGCTAGTGTCTTCGGTCGACCTCCCTCTCTCTCGGTCGACCTGGAACAAACGGTCAAAAGTCTGACCGTTGGAGAGCCAACAGCTCTCTGCCAACGGCTAGTTGCTCGGTCGACCGGGTACAGGGGTCGGTCGACCGGGGTAACTGGCCTGGGAGGAGTTCTGTGCAGATTTTGAAAAAGTGATTTTTTTGAAACATGAACTCCAGCCATTATGTTTTATGCATGCTAAAAAGGATTTTAAGAATGAGATTGTATGCATTCCAAGAACCTCGATGATTAACTTGATTTTTTCAAAATCATGCATGAAAAAATAGATTTTCGAAAGAGTGTTTTAAGTTCTAAAACATGCAGGATGAGGTCTTTGAAAATCAATTGAATATGCAAGTCTAAGATTCAGAAATCAAGGTCTAACATACGATGAATGAGTGCGTGATCAGATGAAAGTGAAAGTGATAGTGCATCCATCAAATTAGTAACATAGAAAGATCCTAACAAGAACCTCCAAGGTTTTTACACAAAAGTCATGGACGTCCAGCCACTTGGCTAGCTCCTTTTTATAATTTATGATGTTCCTTTGTTTGGTAACACACCTCCTTTATCTTGGCTTGAATTCCAAACAATCCTCCTATCTTGGCAACAATTTAAACTTCAATTGATTTCTTGCCAATGATAGAGTCTCGTGGTCCAATTCTTTCAATCTTGGGCCCCTCAAAAGATCTTTATGTGCTAAGGATAAACTTCCATATAAAAAAAATCAGATTTTATGCTCTTCTTGTGCAGCCCCATATGGGACGTCCAAGGGTAAGTGGGGACCCACTAGTGGACGTGCAACACTAGCTTTGATTCTCCTCTCTCTTGCTTCTTGATTTTATTTCCTTCTTGGATTTTTATCTCCTTCTTGGATTAGATTTCTTCTTCCACAAGTTTGACTTTTCAAAGCTTCTTTAGATCTTCTTTCCATTCTTAAACAAATCTCTTTCTTGAATTTGAATTTGAATTCAAATCTTAGTGATGGAGAGAATCGCAATTTTTTTGGCAACACATAGAAAGAAAAAAATCTCAAAATCTTGGAAACTTGCATGCTACGACAAAGTGGGGCTCCTCCTTGGGCGTGCATTCAAATTCACACCCAAGGAGGGTGTGGTCCCTACTTTTATTGATTTTTTTTTCTCTCAATTGCTTTTCAATGTGGGTGCCATTTCTTGATTTCTCCTACAAATTGAAAGAGGCAATTTTAACATTATTCATATGTAAGAAAATAAACATGAATAATGCATGGGACCCTACATGCCTAATGATGCACCCAAATGATAAACTTTCCAAAAATAGCACATGGTGCCAAAAATAGCAAGTATGCATTGATGAAGCCAAAAATTAATTTTGGGGTGATGAATGAGATGAAAAATCCTTATTTCACAAAAGTCATGCAATTCAATGAATTTTGACCAATTCTGACCATTTTTCCAAAAATATCCCCAAATACATGTAATCATGAAATTAAGTGCAGTTCTATGCAATTAAACTTAATTAAGTTCACAAATGCTCATGAAATGATGACCTAATGACCAAATTTTGTGGACTTATCATGGCCCTGAACGAGGCGGGTATCCCCGAGGACCACCTGGCCTACGAAAATCCGCCCAAGTTCCCAGTCTTAATGCCAAAGCCGAGCCTTGCCCCTACTGCCCCTGAGGTTCCTCCTACTGATACTGCAAATAAACCTCCTCCAGCTGGGATCGAAGCCCCCAAGGTCAATGCCGGGACTACTGCCGCCTAAAGATTCTTTCTTTTTTCTCTTTGATGTATCTTTTTTCTTCCTTATGTAATGAAAAACAACTTTGGTAATACAATTTGGAAATTTTCTTTTCTTGTATCTAGATGTTCTTTCTTCATGCTTGCCTTCGAATGCTTTCCTTTTCCTTGTTCGCCATCAAACACTTCTTTAGGATTTATGAAGTGTCTGATTTCGGTCCTCTAACCGAGCTCCTCACATGCTTTAGGAAGCAAATTTTGCTTAACTAATTGAATTGAACCTGGGTACCGAATTTGTTCGTAGTGTAGCTTAGTTCATTGACCAGCTCAAACGGGAATAAATTGGATGTAAGTTTTTCGTCTCGGCACTTTGTCGGTAGTGTACTTGGCTCTGTAACTGAAGTAGTCACCGAGGCAGTCGTCGAGCTCTACAACTTGTTTACTTCTGTAGAATGATCTTGTTGGCAGTGATCTGGCGCTGTCGCCGAGATGCGTTGGGACGAGATGAGGATAGTCTCGTTAGCACTCTTGCTGAGCTGCTTGAGACCGTGACATGACCAGCTGGTACCGTCATCGGAGCTAGTGTAGTCTAGTTGGAAGCGATATGGTATTGTTACTAAGATGCATATTGTCGAGACATGCCTGGTTGGCACTCTTACCGAAGTCAGGGTAGCCACGTTAGTACTCTTGCTGAGCTACTTAAGGCTAGACCGAGTCACGCTCAACTGGTACCGTTACCGGAGCTGGTGTGGCCTCGATGCACTACTGCAGAGCTGGAGAGTGGCACTGCAGCCGAACTGGAGAGGACCGAGTCACGCCCAGCTGGTACTGTTACCAGAGCTGGTGTGGCCTCGATGCACTGCTGCAGAGCTGGAGAGTGGCACTGCAGCCGAACTGGAGAGGACCGAGTCACGCCCAGCTGGTACTGTTACCAGAGCTGGTGTGGCCTCGATGCACTGCTGCCGAGCTGGAGAGTGGCACTGCTGCCGAGTCCTATAACTTGGTGAAATTTGAAAACAACAAAGAACAAAGACTGTTTTTATTGATCTCAGGAGTTTGAATATAATTCAGAAATAGAACTTCTTGAGGTGCGTCGCATTCCATGGCCATGGCAATTCTTTACCATTCATGTCCTCAAGTCTGAATGTTGAGTGGCTAGCAACTGAGATCACCTTGAATGACCCACGCCAGTTCAGCGCCAGCTTCCCTTGGTTTGGATCTTTGTCCGCTGGGAGTGCGTTCTTTAAGACCAATTCTCCAACTGAGAATTTCCTTTCTCTGACTCTTTGATTGTTGCCCTTAGCCAATTATTGCGATAAGCAGCTAAGTGGATGGCTGCTGCTTCTCTGTGTTTTTCGGCTAGGTCTAGTTCTCAAGCCAGATTCACTTTGTTTTGGCCTTGGTCGAAGAGTTCCGATCTCAAGGGTGGGAGGCCGATCTCGAGTGGAATTACAGCTTCATCCCATAGGCTAAGGAGAAAGGCGTTGTCGAGGTGGAGTGCCTTGGAGTCGTCCTATATGCCCATAGGACACTCGGGAGTTCTTCCACCCATCTTCCCTTAGCTCGGTCGAGTCTCTTCTTGAGTCTGTCGAGAACCACTTTGTTGGAGATTTCAGCTTGACCGTTGCACTGCGGGTAAGCTGGGGTGGAATAGTAGTTTCTAATGCCGGGCAGAAGTTCTTGAAGAGGTTGGAATCGAACTGGGTCCCGTTGTCCGAGACCAAAGCTCGTGGGATGCCAAACCTCGTGATGATGTTCTTCCACACGAAGTTCTTGGAATCATGCTCGGTGATGGAAGACAGCGACTCTGCTTTTACCCATTTGGTGAAGTAATCGGTGGCTACTATTAACCACTTCTTATTTCCTGGAGCTCAGTGGAGTGGTCCCATAATGTCCAGTCTCTATTGGACGAAGGGCCACGGGCTGGAGAGTGGGCTCAGATCGTGTGCTGGCTTATGGAGGGAGTGTGAGAATTTCTGGCACTTCTGGCACTTCCTGACATATAGCTGGGCGTCTTTTGCATATATGGCCACAGTAGCCTTGGCTGATGGTTCTGTATGTTAATGACCGACCTCCGATGTGGCTGCCGCAGATTCCTTCGTGAATTTCATAGAGAAAGTCTTCAACTCTGCTTGGGTGAGCACACTGAAGGTAGGGGCCAGTGAACGACTTTCTGTAAAGCTTGCCTTCTGGAGACAACCAAAATTGAGCTGCTTTTAGCCTGATCTTGTGAGCTTCATTTTTGTCATCAGGAAGTTGATCGTCTCTGAGGTATGAGATGATTGGGTCCATCCAGCTCGGACCGAGATCAACACATAGAATCTGCCGAGGTGGGCGAAGTTCTATGCTTGGTTTCTCCTACGATTCCACCTCGATGATTCTTTTTCTACCGGCCTCGACGGCGGAGGCTAGGTTGGCGAGAGCGTCGACATGGGAATTGGATTCTCTGCCGACCTGCTTGACTTCAACTTTTTGAAACTAAGAGAGGAGTTTTTTTGCAAGAACTAGGTAGGCCACCATCCTTTCGTCGTAAGTCTGGTAGTCTCCGCTCAGCAGGCTCGTCACCAACTGTGAGTCACTGAAGACCACCAACAGCTGTGCTCCCAGGATTTTAGCGCTGTTGAGCCCTGCAATTAGTGCTTCATATTCTGCTTCATTGTTGGACGCTTTGAAATCAAGTGTCAGGGCTTGTTCGATGACCAGTCCTTCTGGAGATTGAAGGACTATGCCAGCGCCAGCCCTCTCGGAGGTTGAGGATCTGTCGACGAAGACCTTCCATGCTAAATCAAGGAACTGCTTCCAAGATCGTTCTTTTTACATCTCGGTCTCGATGACTTCGTCCTCGTTCCCTTTACCCCTAGTTTGGTGTCGAGCGGGCTCGGTGCCAAACTAGGAGAGATGAACTCCACGATGAAGTCAGCTAAAACTTGGGCTTTGATCGCCGTTCTGGGTTGATACTGGATATCATACTGCCCCAATTCGACGGCCCATTTTGATACTCTTCCAGAGAAGTCTGCCTTTTTGAAAAGGGACTTGAGTTGATGCTCTGTGGCAACTATTATCGTGTATGTCTGGAAGTAGTGGGAGAGTTTGCGAAAAGCACTGACAAGTGCTAATGCAAGTTTCTCCATTGGCAGGTATCTGGCCTCGGCATCAAGAATGATCTTACTCGTGTAGTAGATGGGCCACTGCTGCCTGTCTTCCTCTCTGACGAGTACTGAACTTACTGCATGATCCGAGACCACCAGGTGTAAGTAGAGCACTTCTCCTTGTTTCGGAGTCAAAAGCAGGGGTGGTGAAACGACACAGGCTTTGAGCTCCTGTAGAGCTTGGTCGTACTCCGGAGTCCATTGGAATTTCAGGCTTTTCTTTAAAAGCTGAAAGAAAGGTCGGCATTTGTCCAAAGCTCAGCTGATGAAGCGGTTGAGTGCGGCAACCATGCCCATGAGCTCTGGACTTGTTTTGCCATTGTTGGACTCTGTATTCCCTGGATCGCCGATATCTGATCTGGATTTGCTTCAATCCCTCTTCTTGTAACCAGGCTTCCCAAGAATTTGTGGGAGCCGACACCAAAAGCACATTTGGAGGTGTTTAACTTGAGCTGGAACCTCTTAAGGATGTCAAACGCTTGACTTAGGTCTGCCAAGTGGTCCTGTGACCTTTTGGACTTAACAACTATGTCGTCAATGTAGATCTCCACTGTTTTGCTGAGCTGGGCCTAGAACATTTTGGTTACCAGCCTCTGGTAAGTCACCCCTGCGTTTTTTAACCCAAGGGCATCACTTTGTAGCAGTAGATGCCTCTAGGTGTTATGAAGGCGGTCTTTTCTTCGTCAGGCCCATGCATCGGGATCTAATGGTAACCTCGGTAGACATCGAGGAAACTCATCCTGTCGTGGCCGGCGGTGGCGTCGATCATTTGGTCGATCTTCGGGAGTGAAAAACAATCTTTTGGACACGTCTTGTTGAGGTCGGTGAAGTCGCCGCAGACTCTCCACTTCCCGGTCTTCCTTTTGACCACCACCGTGTTGGCCAACCAGTCCGGGTAATCGACTTCTCTTACTGCCTTAGCTTCCAGTAGTTTTTCGACCTCCTCGATCACGGATTCGGTTTGTGGGACCCCTGTCCTGTGAGCCTTCTGGACTATGGGTCTTTACTTGGGGTCCACGTTCAGTTTGTGGCACATGATCTCGGGATCGATGCCAGGCATCTCATAGGAGGTCCAAGCGAAGACCTCCTTGTTCTGTAATAAGAAGTTAAGGAGCTCAGACCTCTCAGGCTTGGTGAGCTGGTTTCTGAGCAGAAAGTATCTTTCAGGATCATTGGGGTCAATCCTGATCTCGGTTAGATCTTCAATGCTTTTCTTCTCCGGGTTTCGGCCAACATTGTCCAGCTCTGCTTCTAGTTCTGCCATATGTATCTGCTTTGGCTCCTCCTCGCCAGGTACTACGACCATCAGGCATTGCTTGGCCATCTGCTGGTCGCCTCTGACCATGATTACCTAAACCCTGTCATTCTCCTTTTTCCAACGGGAACTTGAGTTTTTTTGTGATGGGTGGAAGGTACAGCTTCCATGTTGTGCAGCCAGGTCCTCCCCATTATGGCTTTGTAGGGGGACAGTGCATCCACCACAAGGAAGTCGCCCATCATAAATGCTCCTTCAATTTGGACTTTGAGGGAGATCTTCCCCTTGGGGTATACAGGCTTGGAGCTGAAGCCTACTAAGGGAGTGCGCGCCTCTTGCAAATCTTCTTCTCCGAGACCCATCTTTTTGAAGCAGTTGAAGTATAGGATCTCTGAAGAGCTCCCGGGGTCCACAAGAATCCTTTGCACCCTGTAGTTTTTCAACTTTAGGGTGACGATCAGTGAATCATCGTGGGGGAGCCAGACACCTTCTAAGTCCTGGTCTAAGAACCAGATCTTGGACCTTTCCTTCCAAGCCTTCTTGGCAGCTGGCTCCATATCATCACTTGTTTGCCGTGTGAGGCCCTTCTGACCTCGGCACGAGCTTGGTTACTTCCATTAGGAGGGGGAGCTAAGTGGATGACATTTACTATTCTTTTCGACTCATCACTATCTTGATCATTGTCGTTTTGGCATTGAGCTTGGTTAATGTGTCTGTCCCCCTCTTTGATGTAGTCCTTCAAGTGCCCGTCCTTGACGAGCTTTTGAAGATACGACTTTAGGGACATACAATCTTCAGTTCTGTGCCCATTTTGTTTGTGATAGGCACAAAATTTACTCTGAACGCGGGTGGAAGGGTCACCCTTCATGGGTTGCGGCCATTGGAAGTACGGCTACGTCTTGATCTTGCTG
Organism: Litsea cubeba; assembly: GCA_012931725.1. Lineage (NCBI taxonomy): Eukaryota > Viridiplantae > Streptophyta > Magnoliopsida > Laurales > Lauraceae > Litsea > Litsea cubeba. The sequence continues at coordinate 21,114,857 of CM022952.1, read as the reverse complement.
AGGAGCTTATAAATTGGCTCCTTGAAGATCGTGTTGACAGCCTTATATGCAGTGGCGGCTGGCTGCCCTTCTCTGGCTCGGTGAACCTGCTTGAACTTCTTGCCACCTCCAGAGGTGGGGAGCGAGACCTTCGCTGAGCTTGTGGAAGCCCGATTTCGGTCTGCCTCCTCCCTCCGAGACGACTTTTGTTCGCTTCTATCTTTCCTGGAGGCTCTGTCTTCGTGAGAGAAGCCAAAGTTCTCTTGAGCTCAGAACTCGTCTTCCTCTTGCTTGACGTACTGGTTTACCCGGGTTATTAATGCTTTTATCGTGACCATGGGATACCTAACTGTAAATCGTCCAGAACCTCTTGGCGAACTGAGTGATATTCTCGGTCCACCTCATTCTGAGAGCCATTGTCTATTTTGGGGATGATTCTGTGTGCTTAGAACTTCTCCACGAAGGAATTTCGGAGATGGCGCCAGTTCGAAACTGACTCTTCTGGAAGCGCACATAACCACCTTAGGGGAAGTCTCCCAGACTGGAGGAGAAAACTCTATAATTTAGGTGACCCTCATCTCCCCAAACCGACATCTTCTGAGTAAAGTGCCGGAGATGCGCTGCTGGGTCCGAGGTCCCGTCGTATATGGTAAACCTTAGGACGCTGAATCTTTGAGGGAGAGCAAAGTCCCTGATCTCCTGAGAGAAAGGAGATGTGAAAGTCCAGGATCCTTACCTTATAAGGGGGTGAATAGGGTGAGCTACTACTTAGTGACCAATTATGATAAATTTTAAACTTCTTTAATTTAACTAGTCACTTGTAATCATTAACAAAAAAAAATGTGGAAGCTAATAAACACAATCACCACATAGCATGCACCATCACACAAAAATTTATAGTGGTTCGGCCTCAATGCCTACATCCACTATCGGCTTGTGATCCAACACCCCACCAGATTTTCACTATCTATGCTTTTCAATAGGCTAAGCAATAACCTCTAACAATATGCTTTTCTAAGGCTAAGCAATAATATTTACACTATGCTTTTCTAAGGCTAAGAAATAACCTTTACACAATGCTTTTCTAAGGCTAATCAGTAACCTTTACAAGTAAAAGATTTTCTCTCGAGGTAGTGTCTACACAAACACTTTAAGAGATACAATTAAAGCTCAATATAAATTGCCTATAAATTATGCGGATATGATAGTGTAAAATAAACTCACACGACACTATATGAAATGCAAAGATGTATGCTCATGATGTGTGTGTGTGTGTGATAACTTCAATCAAGTTTAAAAGGTAAGCTCAATCAATGTATGCTTGAAGCATTTAAAAGTTTAATGCAGACAAAGATTTGAATGAAGTGAAATGCTAATCACTTGTATAAATACAAACTTATTGATGATATGAAAATCAAAAGCTCACAAGTTGTATGAAACTAATTAAGACTAATCAAGTGATGCATGTGCAATGTTGTTGTCAAAAACTAACTAGTTTAACAAAAATTCTAAATAGATTGAAAACAACAAAGAAATGTTCAACTAAGTAAATGAGTCATGTTATAAAAGGAATCAAATATTTTGGCTAAGCATGATTAATGAAACTTTAAAACAAAACTTGGTTTGAAATCAAGGTGAAGAATCCAATCCAACTTAGATCAAAGATTGAATATAAGAAATGAATTCAACATATCATAGTTATCATGCTAAAAATTATTTACCAATAATTTAAACAAAACATATAACATATGACTAAGAAAACGAAAACTTACTTAGAGATTTAACCTTATAATTCCAAGCTTTAGCTTTACTAATGACCCCTTGGTCAATCTTAGTTCATCCCCTTTCTTTTGTCTTCAAACACCTTAAACAAGGCTTAGAAGTTCCACTTTGATCAACTCTTTTTCTCATTGAATTGTAAGGTCCATGACCTAATTAGGTCAGTTGGGCCCAATAGTAGGCTCATTGACCCGTTTAACTTGCTATTATTTTATTTAATTGTATTTTAGATATTTACATGGGTTTAGATCATGAGTGAGTTTCTTTTAGTTTTAGAATGGTGTCTGCAAAGTTTCGTGCGATTCCGAGTTTGTTTGATTCTTCCAAGGGGGTAGCTTGCAATTTAGGAAAAATTGATTGTTTTTCTGAAATATTTCAAATGCCGTGATTTTTAGTTTTGTTGGAAAGGTTTTGTCGCGATGATCACTTTTGTCTCTCGACTCGTCGCGATCCGACGATCAGAAACCCTTCAAGTGGTTCATTCCTTCACCGGACCCACTTAAGGGCAATCTAGTCATTTTCTCCCTCTTTTCTTCTTAAGTGAGGATTAACCCTAATCCCATTTACTTTCTCTACAACAAAAGCTACAACAGTCTCCTTCTTCTTCCTCTTCTTTTCTCAAGCCCAGATCTCTAGCCCAGAAGATCATTCTCGAAGATCCGAACCGCTAATCTTCATCCTCTCGATCTCCTCTTTCTTCTGATACCAATTTGGTAAGATTTCTCACAACCTCATAATTTCAATCATCTTCTCTTTGTTTAGATTAGTTTGATCTTGATCCTTTTCATTTCTTCTTCTCGTTCTAGACTGCGTTCTAACGGACTAGATTAGGGATTTCATGGTAGAAAGGCTTCTCCTCAAATTTTATCCAATTTCACCTTCTTTTGACATTGAGGCAAGTAGATTTGCAATGTATAATTTAGCATGTGTGCATGTTCCTTTATTGATTGCAATGATTTCTTGTTAGATTTTCCTTAATTCCAAGCCTGTTCTAATATTGATTTCGGGGTTAACATGTTAGGTTAGGTTTGTGGAATGTGATGAATTAGTTGTTAAATGGATAGCCTTTTATGTTCTAAATTGCTAGAAATGATGTAAAATGATGAATGTGATGAATGGGGAGCATGGTGGCTCATTTTCTGCAGGTTTGGCCTTGGAATGGCATGAGGAGGAAGATGACAGAAACCCATTTTTGGGGTGACAGTTCGCTGTCCGATCGATTGGATAGGCACTGTACGATCGATCGGACTGTGCACTAGGGAAATCATGCCAATAAATGTGCGAAAATGTCAGGAAAAATACCGAAGAAAAAAGAATCGAAAAAGACGGAATGAAACGGCCGAAAATCGGCGACCAAAAGGGTCCAAACCCCATGGTCGCCGGCGACCTTGGCCCATGGTCGAAATCCGGGTCACCGGATTTCCGCTGAAAGTGCGTTTTTTTACCCTTTTTCGCGTTTTGACATTTCTGGCCCCTGTGGTTTTCCAAAATTCTGACTTTCAAGGCACCAAATCCATTGATCTTCGTCAACATCACGGGTCTGTCTCCGAGAGTATCAAATCATCATTGATCGCCAATCGGTAAACCATGAATGTGCACTTTCTGTCTAAACGATCGAGAAATCGACAAGACAGATAGCACCGGCCCGCTGTTAGCAATCAATGTCTGAAGTCACATGTTCATCCGATGTCGATCAGCATGAAGATCCATCGATGATCATCGCAAGAAGAATTCCAAAAGATGCGGCACGGCCCGCGACTCTTCGAGCGACTTGGCGACCACTTAATGTTGTTAATTGACCCGTTTATGGCAACTTATTGCGGTCATTAACTCGTTATTTTGGGCAGCGCAATCAGAGCAAGGAAAAAGGAGTTACAGTCCAAGCAATTGACTTTGAAGATCTTCCAATGACAGAGTCTTTACCTCCACCTGGACTTCATTGGCAGCAAGTCCATCATCGATGTGAACAATCTTATCTTCAATACTTTTTTGCTCATCTGTGAGGCTAGCTAGAGTACGGGAGCTTGACTCTTCCTAATATGTCAACTTTCGCACAAAGGTGTCTACACGTGCAAGATCCTCTTTTAACTGACACAACATTGTTTCTGCAATCAGAACTTCAGACCAAATCTTCTCCCACTGCACTTTATATTCAAATAGACTGTTGAAAAGAGCTTTCTTTTTTATACAGGCTGTTTCATGCGTAATTAACACCTCATCTAAACGAGTCTGATATGTGAAACGTGAAGCTCTGAGTCCCTCCTCTAAAAACTCACGACCATTCACCTTAAGTGCTTCTGAGTATTTAGTGGCAATTTCAAAAATAGCATCAAATGTAGACTCAACCATGGACGTGTCGAGGCCGGCCTCCCATGCATTCCGAAGCGCTATTTTCTCTATACCAAAATATGACGAAACAACTTCTAAATTGCTCAACGTGACTATTTTGATAGCATTGTTGAGAATATTTTTTGTGAATATGTGAGCTGGCTCCTGATATATATCTTCAGTTATGTTGTTTTGGAAAGTGCTCTTAAACTACCAACCAAGGATTTAACGCACCCTTACCCTCTAAGGATGTAGGTGCAAAAGAAGCACCCTGCTCACTACCAACCACGGTGGAAGGAGGCGTGTCTGTAGTTCCCAAACCTTTAGCCACTTCACTAGTCGATCATGCACTCGACGTAGGCTTCAAAATTGAACCCACATTTTCTCTTTTTACATTAGCGGAAATTGGTTCATCTGCCTTTAGTAATGACGGTATGTTCCCATCTTTCACTCCATGTAAGGTGTGGATAATGTTCGCTCTCTCTTGTACAGCATCAAAAAGGGGTTCTGTAAATGTGCCATGCATGGGATGTCTTGAAGCCAAGCTGGGGCTCGACAAAATCTCCACTATTCTGTCTTTCTCAATGGTGGGAGGAGGAATGAGCAAGGCTTCATTTAAGGAAGTGACGACACCAATACCCTTAACTAAAAAAAGAAAATAAAGGACTAACAAAAATGAATTGACTTTTCACGTAAATTAATGTTAAGCAATAGAGCCGATAAAACATTGAAAATTCAATTTATTACCATGCTGGCAATCAAGGATCGATGGCAGAGCTTTGACTAGGTCGATCCTCTTTAGCCATGGCTGCACAAGTGACACCTAAGTCAAGACTTGCCTTGTTCTTTAAAATCAAGGAAGATCCTATTTGTTCACTTGCAGAGAGATTAGAGAATAAATATATATATGATTCCTACGAATAATATGATACCGAAGATGAGATCCACTTAATTTGAGATCCAGCGCTATCAGGATGAACATCATCATGAGAGATAGAGCAAAGTGAGTCTTCTAAAAAAAGAGAGAAGAGAGAAATAGGAATCATAAGATCAAGATGTTATTGGAGATGATAACTTGAAAGCCAAGGGTTAGTCATATATACCATAATCGACCCTATCTTTATACTTGTCTGAAGCTTCA